>JBAMCI010000227.1:7625000-8225000 GCA_037075265.1 Drosophila nigricruria | reverse complement strand
GACAATAGAAGCATATAAATATTGAATATAAAAATGGCTCGTAAACCGATTTTTGTGAATTGACTTCAAGTGCTTTTTGATACTTGCGTAATACATTTATGAGCTCAATTACGTGACCGAAAATTCCTTTCGTAGGTAATCCATATATAAAAATAGTCGCCTGATCAATTGACTTACCTCAGCTTCGATAAATGTAGATATGTTTGTAAATATATATGAGTGTGTGGATATAGCTCGAAGTCTCTGGCGTTGAGGCTAATGCTGCATAGTTTTGGGCAGCAGCAGCAGCTTCCGATTGCGTCCGATCTCCGAATGCGGATGTGGCTGGCGGTAACTTGACGTCAATAATGCCTGTGTGTGTTGACTTGAATTTGATTATTTCAAATACATATATATATATATTTGCATTTAACAAATATTTGTTTTATTTTGCATTAATAATTGGCTTTAGTTCACTTCACATGGCACACTCTGCGGCGAATTGACAAAATTATTAAATGATAAAAAGCTTCGGCGGCCTTCAAATATTTCACACACGCGAATGCGACACTTGACACACACAGTCACACACAGTCACACACACTCACACACGCACACACTTGCACACTCTTGCACACGTTGTGATCGTTGGAACAGTTCACGGAAATGGCATTGACAGTAGCGTTTATTGAAGTAAAACATATAATTTATGCATTTTGTAGCAGAACTAAAACAAAAGATTTTTCCACTTGTCGAAAGCATTAGAAGAGATGCAACAATTGAAGGGGACAATATATTGATACAAAGAGCTGCGCGGCAGCAAAGCATACAAAGTAAAGTAGCGCAAACTAACGGACAACAACAATCAGCAACAGCCGGCAAGAAATAACACACACACACACAGTCACACACACACTGCAACTATACAAACGAAAACGAAAACAAAAATTGAAATATTATGCTTAATTTTGTATTTTTTTTTTATTTTGTATATTTTTTTTAGCTACGTTCGTATTAACAGCGCGAATAGCGGCACAAGACAAAGAAGAGACACCGAAAATATATTAAGGAACGCACGCGTAAAAGCCGTTGGCACAAAATGCTCGCGTTCAGTGTGTGCCCGCCTACGACGAAGCGACCAGCCGGCTGAACTTCACAACACAGACTGACTGAGGCAGCGCAGGCAGAGCAGGCAAGCGCCAGCGTCGACCAGGCCCAACATATAGCTGCGACGTTGACGTTGACAACGACGCCGACGCCAACGCTGGCGTTCGAAGTTGGCTGCGCGGCACATTCTCAGCTGAGTTTTTTGAAACGCATTGTGTACGTTGATACGCATACAACACAAATATATGCAAATATTTGTAATCATTTTATTAATATAGATATTTATGTCTGTTTATGTGTGTGTGTGTGTGTTTAGAGAAATAGTTTGGCAGAGTTAACAGAGGCAGGAAAATGCCAAAGCACTTACTCCGTTAGAGATAATGTCGCAAGCTTCAAATGAGATCCAATTTGTAGCTTGGGGAAGGTGCTTCAACTACTTAACAACTTGTGCACAGTTGGGTTGCTCCCACAGGTGCCTCGCATGTTGCCTTAAATATTTATACAAAACTGGCTACCAATAAAGCTGAGCATAATTTTTGAGGCAGAACAACTAGATATTACTATCTGATTATATGTGTATACATATGTGTGTGTGTGTGTGTGTGTGTGTGTCTACAGGTAGACCATAACCGGCACACCTGGGCTTCATTTGAAATTCTATAAATAATTTGAAAAGCAGTTGATACAAATTGCAAAAGCAAAGCAGCAGCAGCAAGTGGGGGGGCGGACCTAAGGGTAGGCCCTTGCATAGACACTAGACACTAGACACTAAAAGGCAAAAATGCCGGAAAATAGAAAACACATTCATACAAGTTGTTGACGCCAGCCGGCACAATAAGCATCAAAGAGAGCAGGCGAGCAACTGCTAGAGTGACGGACAGAGAGGGAGAGAGAGAGAGAGAGAGAGAGTGAGTAGCGTAAGCCGGCAAATGACGCTAGCTTCGACGGCGGCGTCGACGTTGGCGCCAGCAGCAACGACTGCATCACACGTGCCGTATGCGTAACGTTGCCGGCCACTGTAAGCGCGTAAATTTATGTGTGCGTGTGTGTGAGTGTGTGTGTGTGTGTGTGTGTGTGTGTGTGTGTGTGTGTGTGTGTGTGTGTGGGAATGTTGCATGCGTTATCAACACGACATTACGTATACGTACAGCAGACAAACTTTATTTTTAAGAGCGCCTCTTTTATCGTGGACCCGCGTTATTATACCCTGCACTCATCTGGAGTGTAGAGCAAGGGTATATTGACAACTATGTAAAGACATATGTAATAGGCAGAGGTTTGTATTATATTGTGACATAGAATATATATTAATCCAGCAAGCAGCAACAGTTGCATCCCCTGCTCATAGATATCTATTAGTGCTGCAGGAGTGTTGCTCCACGGCATCTTCAAGTCGAGCAGCTGAATGGAATAGTTTTGCCTGTTGTTCGCTTGCGTGTTGCAGTGGCTGCTGCGCCCGTTGTCATCGCTGAGCCGGTGTCTGTGTTGGCCAATGGTTTGTTTGCCGGCTGCCAATCGTTTAAACAAGCATGTGTGTCCTGGACTACGGACACACTGAACAAGTTGCAGGGAGTTCCTTCCTCTCCCTCTCTCTCTCTCTCTCTCTTTGTTAGGGCTGCCGCATGCCGCATGAGCATTCATCTGTTTGTCTGGTAGCTGTGTTATTGCAGCTCTTGTTGGCTGCGCGCTGTTGTCGGCTGTCTCGTTGCACTTGCGACTGGTTGCTGTTATCGCGGATGTCGTCGGGCTTAAACGGTTTTCAGTGCCAGCCATGTAATCTGTTTAATAGCCACTCGGATTGGCCTCGCATTGGTTATTCTGCATTTTTTTCACACGCGCTGCTTAATTATGCATGCGCACTTGCCTCCTAGTGCATTGGCCACAATTTTTGGCCTTTATCAGCCAAGTGCAAAAAGCGCACCTGTTGCTTGTTTGCAACTGCATAAAGATACAAAAAAGACAAAACAAATCAAATGAGATCAAACAAATGCCAGTTGAATACTTTAAGCAACTCAGTTTAGGCCGTGGCCTGTGCTCGAACCTAAAAATAAAATAAAAATAATGAAAAACAAAAATAAAAGCAAAAACAAAGCCGTTGCCTATGTAAGCTAAAACTTGTTCCATTGCTTCGCCCAGCTTGGCGCTAAATTCAAACATTTTCTGCCTGATTTGCATAAAGACGAGTTGAGCAAACAATAACAAATAGAAATATTGCAATGCTGGCCTACGCCGGGCTTTTGCCTATTCAATTAGCGGCTAAGCCTCGGCTGCGATTTAAGCCAAGCACAATTGCGATTGTGCTAATAGCTCAATTTAAAGAAATAAACAATTCCACGTTGCAATCAATATCAATATTTGCTAGCGTATTGTTTTCAACGCTTTCATCTTCATTAGGCATTGAGATTAAACCTGATCGATAATCACATGCAAACCGATTTTTAATGATCTAGTTTCATTGTGTGGTCAAAACAGCTTTATAAGTAGCCAAATTAAATTTGAATAGCTAGCATTAAAAATTCTCAAGCAAAGCGGAATATGAGTTTCAGACACTTAAATGCTAACTACAAGATCTTTATCTTAATCTTTATCTTGCATGTATGATTTGCCTCCTTTTTTCATCAATCTGGCAGCATTCCTATTAAGCGCTATCTGGTGGTTCGTGTACAAATACTGAGAACACATTATGAGAATTCAAATAATAATTTCCCATTCAGTCAGTTCTTGAACCAAGCGAATTCATAAAGTGCCTCTGTTGGCAAGGCTTTTCGTTACTAAGCGACATCTTCTGAGATTTTTGAACGTAACTATTCTCAGTATTTTTAATAGAAACTACACTAGATGGCAGTATTGCTGGCCAATTTTAGCGCCATCTATGATACCTCTTTAACATAAATGTTAGCACCATCTATGGAACCTTTTTAGCATAAATGTTAGCACCATCTATGAAAAATTTTTGGCATAAATCTTAGCACAATTATTTAAGTCTTAATGTTAATGTTAAAATTGATTTCGTTTTGTTTAAATATAGTTTCATTGCTAAATTTTCTTTTATACCAAAATGTTGTTTTTTTTATTAACAATTTCTATACAAAAGTCTTATATGTACGAAATGCATTGTTTCGCCTAACTAAAATAACAAATTGTGTTATAAAAACTGAAAGATGAAATATGGAAAAAAACGTTTGGGCTATTGTGTTTCAACGAAAAACAGTTAAATACAAGTTGAGCTTATAACAAATCGGGTGTATAAGCAGCCGATGTATATATGAGTATATGAAAATCAACTATCTGGGGCCCACAGCTTGAAGGTGCGATCGAACGAGGTCGTCGCTATATACTGCGAATTGGGGGAGACATCAACGGCAATCACCTTATTATCGTGGCCCTGCAGTGTCTTCAGCGGCTGCCACGTCTTGTTTGACCAGATCTTCGTGGTCGAGTCGTACGAGCAGGTGACCAAGAAGCTGCCGCCGTCCTGCTGATACTTGACATCCGAAATGAGATTTGTGTGCGCTGGTATAGTGTAGACTGGCTGGCGACGACGCAAGTCCCAGATCTTGCATGTGTTGTCCTGCGAGCCGGTGGCTATATGAAAGCCATTGGGCGAAAAGTCTGCGCCGAATATGGCCCCCAAGTGGCCCTCAAGGAACATGATGCAACGGCCCGTGCGCAAATCCCAGACACGGCCGAAGGCATCCAAGCCGCCGGTCACCAGAACACTGCCATCCGACTGGTAGCTGAGGCAATGCACCGGCTTAGCGTGTCCCTCCTGATGCAGCACCTCAGTCTTTTGCTCCAGATCCCACAAGCGCCAAGACGAATCGTAGCAGGCGGTGGCGAGAAAGCGGCCCGACGGATGGAATGCTACCTTAGACACACGATGTGGCATATGGCCCGTTATATCAGCAATGGATTCCTCGTTGCCAAAGCCCCACAGTTTGACGGCGCCGTCGTGGCCGCCCGAGGCCATGGCCACAACATTTTCCTCGTCCAGCTTCACTCCCGGCCGCAGCGCTACGCCTCCCACGTAGCTGGCGTGGCCGCGCAGCGTTTGCTTTAGCTCGCAGTTGGGCACGCTCCAGAGCTTACAGAGACCCGACCACGAGGCAGTCATCAGCAGCGAAGAGTCCTCATTGAAGGCAGCACTGCTGACGGGCCGTGTGTCTCCTACCTGCGAGCAGAGCGGTGCCAGTGACTGTAGCTTCTTTTGCATCTCCACCATGCGACCAGCTCGCGTTGCGCTGGGCACATCTAACGCCTCCTTGGCGCGCTCTAGACGATCGCGAGCACGTGGCAGGGAGTAGTCGGCGAGCCAGAGGCGTGCCACACGTAGCGTTTCGGGTCCCTCGTGATACCACGTAGCTTCCTGTTCCCGCTGCTGCAGCTTTCGCTCCTCCTCCTCGGTTTGTTTCTGCTTGATGGCGTTCTCACCCAGGCTGGCGAGCAGCTCCTTAAGGCGTCGACGTCGCTCCGCTGGACCCTCACCGAAATAGCAAATTGGCTCGTTCAATTGCCGCAAGTTGTTCTTGATCTCGGCATCGTCTGTGGAGACATTTATCTGTCGCGCTCGCTTCTTTCGCTCGAACTCCTCCAGCAGCGCCACCTTGTCACGCTCCATCTCGGTCTCCAAATCGAAGTAGTCGTCGTCAATTTTGTTGGCCAGCGACGCAGCTGTGGGCGGTGGCATACCGACCTTTGTGGCATTCGACTTTTTGTTAGTCTCCTCATAGTCCTCGTCAGAATCAATGTCTTCCAGCTGGGCGACAGTTGTTGTTGTTGCTGCCGGCGTTGTGCCGGTAGCAGAGGACGCCGCGCCAGTTTGCCGCTTGCGTTCTGTTTCTTCCAGCGAGCCATAGTGCAGAGTACGCTGTCGCTTTATGTACTGGATATCATCGTCATCTGACATTATCTTTTAATCCAAAATAATTAATTTTTAAAACAAAAATTACGCCAACGAAATAAACAACAAAAAGCCACTGCAAACGTTTATCGCATCGATATATCGAAATAGCAAATGTAGTTTGCCTAGGGATGATATACAAATATCAATAGCTATTTTGATGCAGCCATGAACTACTTTTATTCTGTTAAATGTATGTTAAGATAAAATTAAGCCCATATTTTGTAACCTATCAACCTATCAACGTAAATAACTTAACGTATACTCTAAATTTATTCGCTAGTTGTTAATATCATTGTTTATAAGCTTCAAAATATAATATTTCACAATATAGAGAGTTTACAAAATAATATATTTTTAAACAGAACTGTAAATAACAGTTGGCAATATGTTATTTCATGCAATGTTAATAACATGACATAAGCAGTGACTAGGTGGCAGAAGATTATGAACTAAACGAACCAAGTTCCGTAGTGACTTATTTTTTTCGTTCAGTATTGTGAATAGTTCAATTGAACTTTTCTGAACTTCTCCACAACTCTACTTATTATTTTTCACTAGCAAAAGTAAAGTTGAAAAAAGGCAATTGAGAATATTAAAATCGGCCTGCACAATGAGCGCGCCGAGCAATAAAATGTCAGCAACTGACCAGATGCGTGCAATGCTGGATCAACTGATGGGCACCACGCGAAACGGAGACGATGGACGCGGCCTCAAATTCTCGGATGCACGCGTCTGCAAGTCATTTCTGCTGGATTGCTGCCCGCACGACATTCTGGCATCCACGCGCATGGATCTCGGTGAGTGTCCCAAAGTGCATGATCTGGCTTTTCGTGCAGATTACGAAAGTGCGTCCAAGTCTCGTGACTACTACTACGACATCGAGGCCATGGAGCATTTGCAAGCGTTTATAGCGGACTGTGATCGGCGCACAGACTCAGCCAAACAACGGTTGAAAGAGACGCAGGAGGAGCTGACGGCAGAGGTGGCCGAGAAAGCCAATGCAGTCCACAGCCTGGCGGAGGAGATTGGAAAGAAGCTGGCCAAGGCCGAGGCACTGGGCGAAGCTGGCGAAGTAGAAGACAGCATGGAACTAATGAAGGAAATTGACGAGCTGCGCGGCAAGAAGATCAAGGCCGAGCATGAATACAGAACCTCAATGCCAGCCTCCACCTACCAGCAACAGAAGCTCCGCGTCTGCGAGGTGTGCTCCGCTTACCTGGGCATACACGACAATGACATCCGTCTGGCGGACCACTTTGGTGGTAAGTTGCATCTGGGCTTTCTCACAATACGCGAGAAGCTGATCGAGCTGGAGAAGACGGCGGCACCGCGCAAGGCGGAACTAAAGCGCTCGGGTAAGATACCAGATCGTGAAGAGGACGGCCGAGGCAGAAATCGGTACTTTGTAGGTGGCCGCGAGCTGGACCGTCGCTCGCGCGTTCATCGCTCTCGTTCCAGAGAGCGTCAGCGGCAGCGTGATGCAGAGAAGCAAGGCAATGATCGATCGAACGATAGAAGCGACGAGAGAGCCAGTGCCCGAGAGGCTGAGAGCGAGCGAGCTGCGCCGCGTGGACGCGATATTGACAGCCGTGGATCTGGACGTGCAGGAGTAGGTGGTGGCGCCGACAACAACGTTCGCGATCATCGCGATAGAGACCAGCGCGATCGAAGGGACAGAGATCGTAACATGCGCAATGACAGAGGACGTTATGGAGGAGGTGGCGGTGGCGGCGGCGGAGGAAACGGCGGCGGTGGTGGTGGTGGTGATCGTCGAAATGAAAGACGTCGTTCACGTTCGAGAGAGCGTTCGCCACGAGATCGCCGAAACTACAACAACAACAACAATAACTTTGGCAACAGACGCCGCTCCTTCTCCCGTGAACGCTATCGCCGCTAGAAATATTGATATGTCCAAGTTAACATGAAGATCCAGTGGAATCCAGTTCCACACGGCAGTGTCCAGCGCACGTACGTAGCATAAATAACAACCACAACAGAAAACAAAAACAAACAGAAAACAAAACAAACAATAGAGCAGGAGAAACTAATTGCATTATTATTTAATTAATAAATGACTTAAATACACACTTAGACAGCAAGTCAGATATTTTTGTAAAATATTATTAATCCTTATCTTTGACTCTCATCAGTGTTAACTAACAGAAAAGCGAAACAAAAAGTGTAAGCTGCAACTATATAAATTGTTAAGTAAATAACTCTATGATTTGATAGTTCGACAGCCCGACCAGAGTTGAGTTGTAAATGTACGGTACGTAGAGCCAAAGTCCCGAGTAACCGTAACCACACTAAAATGTACAATTCTATATATATGTATGTGCCCAGCAACGAATCCCAAACAAAACAAACAAAAATACAACATTAAATCCAAAACTGAGCTCTATCATAATTTCTCTCAGCACAGTCCCGGACTGTGGGGCGTGCCCGCCCCCGAGTGGTGCGTGTGTGTGTGTGTACCTACGAGTATTGTCGCCCCTTTTAGGGTAAGCCTCACTCTCTATCAAAAAATTATAAATTGTAACCTTTTAGCGTTTTTCTACTTGAAGTAACCTTGCAGCTCAAAAGCCGTAAAGCTGGGTACGTATCGAGTGCATACTGACAAAACAAAACAAAAACGTCTATCCTAGCCTTTTCTGATAAAGCTAGGGATCTCGCTAATTGCAGATTTGAGTATGTGATAGACATATACCAGATATACATATGGTTGGTTCGGTTCGTTGCTTTGGGTACGTATTCGTCGTCTATCTATTCTTTGGGAGTGTTTGTTGGTTTGGTATGTATACTTATATGCGTATTGTTATGAAATCGTTAGAACATAAATTAGCAACAAATTTTGGTACGTATGCCCAAGCAACAGCAGCAGATGTTAAAGGATTGTGTTGATTCCGTAGGGTTCGATGAGGACTTCTTAACGTACGTATTTTTTTCAAAATCAACAAATCAAAATCTTTGTAATGCAATCTCCCGTAGCGGTTCATACATACATATGTAGTTACAAAACCACCACAACGTATATTTAACTTAATCTCTTTCTCATACTAAAGTAGTTATGCCTAAATTACACAGAAAAATGATTGATGCGGGCAAACCCAACTACTGGCTTAGTAAGTGAGTATTCGGGTATCATCTTATGATTAAAACAACAAAAACAAACTAATATGTAATAATAATAATCTTCAAATGTAATTGGGTGGCAATTCTATCGTTTCTTTTAAACAGCATTTATTGAGACGTTGATTTTTAGTATGGGAATGAAGATTAGGAATAAATATAAAGAGACATCAGTTTTGTGGGACAATTTTACATGTACGTGGGTAAGATTTATGCAAACTACCTTTTACATTGAATTTAAATATTAGAGCCGTAAGATTAATTACAATATTGGACATAACCAGTTTGTAAAAAATTCACAAATGTAATTTATAATAAAGCCAAATAAAATTTGTTTTGGGTTCTATAATATTTTCCTAACTTTTTATGATTACGGAATACTCAACAACTTTCTCCGAAAATTAAATAAAGTGACAGTCGCAAACTCACAAATAAAATAAGGATTTTTTATTCCGGAATAGAGCCTCGACAAGCTGTACGTTGTTTTTATTTCAACTTTTGAATGCGCGCCAAGCAAACTGTAATTGAATCGTTGAAACTATGTTATACTCAAAATGGCACTATTAGCAACGATTGTCGCCCACTGGCAACGCCATTGCTATTCCGCCATCTTTTGCGCAGCTGCTGTTGTTTCGCCTCTGACGGAAATTCTTTGCACTAAAAGTTTAGTTTAATATTAAACACAAATTAACTAGGAGATTCAATTTGTGCGTTGGATTGCCTTATTTAGAAGGCGGTATTAGTACAGGTAAGTAAGTATGCCATAAAGCCACAGATTCTTGTGGAGGACCTTATCAACTAACGCATGAGTCTGCGAGAAATCAATAGCCGCTTGGGGTCGCTGAATGCTTTAGTCCGCTGTAGGTCGCCACCAGCTTCGACTTTTTTGGCGCTAAATTTATAAAAATTGTTATTGCTTACAGCCAGAATGTCAAAACGTACGAACGACTCCGAATCGGAGGATTTACAAACGTATCTAAGGAATTTTCACAAAGAAATTGAGGATGGAAATGTTGATGACAAAGAAGGCAAGGCAGATGGCGTTGCCATGGATGAGGATGCTGAAGAGGAAGAACAGGAAGAGAACCAGGACGATGATGACGACGACAAATATTTCATAGACGACGAAGGCAACTGTTACATCAAAACCACCCCAAGGAAACAGGAACAGCTCAAAAAGAAATTGAAGCAACAAACAACGACGAAAGCGTCAGCCGCAGAAGAAATCGCAATGCGCAGCACTACGCGTGCGGCCAGCAGCAAAACGTCCAAAGGTTTTTATTGCTGACATTACAACGCAAGCGAGTGTTTATAGTTTATATTTTTTGCAGCAATTAATCTGCGTCCTGCAAAACCGAAACCCGTTGAAGCTGCTCAAAGAACCCCTAAAGCAATTAATATACGACCTGCCCCACCAAAAAGAACGCCAGTTAAGGCGACAACTTCTACACCAGTTAGCACACCTAGAGCGTATTTACGTTCTTCAACAAGACCTATAAAATCCGAGCCACAGTCGCCGCTGAAGACTAAAATAGTAATAGAGAAGCTTGTGGAGTTTGAAGAACTCGTAGATGATCCGGATGTCGGTGATGTTTCTATAGACGAATCAGAGCTAACTGTCGCTGCAAATGATGCAAATACAACTAGCCTAACCGAAGAGCTGAACGCTAGCAAAGAAAATTCGGACAATGAGGTCTACGAGTTTGATGACAGCGCAGCCAATATGACCGCCAAGTCGGATGTGGATTTCGTACTGAGCGGAAATCAGTATAAGCTAAAGCCGGCGGCAACTAACTCGGCTGCATCGCAGAAGTTTGCCTGCTCCCACTGCAGCTATACGACCAATAAGAAATTCCTAATCTCACGACACGTTCGCTCCCATGACTCGGAACTGGCGTACAAGTGTTCTATCTGTGAGCGTGGCTTCAAGTCGAACATGGGGCTGGTCAATCACTTAAACACACACATGGGTAACAAGCCGCACAAGTGCAAGCTATGCGAGAGCGCCTTCACGACTAACGGAGAGCTTATACGGCATACACGCTACAAGCACACCAAGGAAAAGCCGCACAAATGCACGGAGTGCAGCTATGCCAGTGTTGAACTGACAAAGCTGCGCCGCCACATGACTTGCCATACGGGCGAGCGTCCGTATCAGTGTCCTCACTGTACATATGCCTCACAGGACATGTTTAAGCTAAAGCGTCATCTGGTCATACATACGGGCGAGAAGAAGTATCAATGCGATATATGCAAGTCCCGCTTTACACAATCAAACTCGCTCAAGGCACACAAACTTATTCACAGCGTAGTGGACAAACCAGTATTTCAGTGCACTCTGTGTCCCACCACATGCGGCCGTAAGGCTGACCTACGCACTCATATGGCCAACATGCACACCTCGGATAAGCCACTTATGTGCAAGCGCTGCGGCCAGGAGCTGCCCGATCGCTATCAATACAAGCTGCACATCAAGTCACACGAGGGCGAGAAATGCTATCGTTGCAGCCTATGCAGCTATG
Organism: Drosophila nigricruria; assembly: GCA_037075265.1. NCBI lineage: Eukaryota > Metazoa > Arthropoda > Insecta > Diptera > Drosophilidae > Drosophila > Drosophila nigricruria. The sequence goes on along the minus strand of JBAMCI010000227.1, from coordinate 8,213,360 downwards.
CTTCAGTATCTCAACGACATTTGGACTCACATATGCTTATACACACCGACGCTAAGCCGTTTAAATGCAACTTGTGCACCCAGGCGTTCCGTCAGCGTCAACTGCTACGTCGTCATGTGAACCTGATGCACAATGAGGACTACAAGCCGCCGGAGCCACGTGAAAAGGTTCACTCCTGTCCCAGCTGTCTGCGTGTCTTCACGCACAAGGGTAACCTGATGCGTCACATGGAAACACACGATGATTCACTTAATGCTCAAGAGGAGAAGCTGAAGTTAAAACTTGGCCGTAACGTACGTCTCCAGCCGGATGGTAGCATTGTGACTTTGGTCAATGGCACCGACATTGAGGCACTTGACAAGGGCGATACCATTTCCATTGACATCGATGAACAGTACGAAATCACAGAATTGGAGGAGATTGATGAGGAAGAAGAAGCGCCTAGTGAAGTTATTAAGGAAACGTTTACTGCACCCACCTTAAGGACACGAAGGGGCAACAAGACAGTTGTGAGAGATCGCGAGCAGAGCTCGGCCAGTAAGCCTATCATTATCAATCGGCAATTGAAAGCTCCGCGTGTGCACCGCGAACTAACTACTCAAGCCGGCACATTCCGTATCAAGGAAGAGCCGCACGCAAACGAATTTACAGTGGAACTTCAAGGTGAAGATGACCAGTTTATGGTCGTCCAGCTGGTCAACGATGATAGCGAAGTTGTTGTCAAGCGTGAGCCTAAGATCAATGCCAATAATTGTTTTGGCTTCGAGGTGAGAAAATTGTTCAATTTCAAGTATATTTAATACATATTTTCGCAAATGTCTTAGGATGACGCCAATGTTGAATACGAAGAATATGTGGAGCCTGTGGCTGAAGTGGATGCTACATCGCAGCAGTTTCTACAGCTAATGGACATGATTGAGCAGGATACATAGGTCAGCAGTAAATTAAAAAATATTATAAATGTATTAATAAAAACATAAAAATGAATTTACTTACTTGTGCGTTATGATTAATACCCCCGCCAATACTCTTTATTTCTGCATAGGTTGGGACAATGTTGGCATAAATACAATATTTTTATTTAAATATTTCAAAGATACTTTCGTGTATGACAATATATGTATGTAATATTCGCACATAGTTATAACGAGGTGCATTTTGGCGTGCACAATAAATTCTCGGCTATCTGTTGCATCTTCATCCCTTTACAATAAATCTCTTCAGCATTTTTTGTAGTTTTTTCTCGTGCATGTATACAATAAAAATATATTTATATATGTTTATGTATATATATATATATATATATAGTGCAAAAATTGTCTGCTGTGCAGTGCATGTTTTAACATTTTTTCTCATTTAAATATGTTTCTCAAGTTTGTTTTTTTGTTTTGTTGCTTCAAACGTTAACAATTTGTTAGTTAATACATTGGTATGCATTGAACTTATATTCTGTTGTAATTGTATATTATTTGAACATTTCATTTAACAAATGTAAAATGGAACAACGTTAATAAAGGAAGTGCACGTATAGACTCGACCATATTTGCCGATACAAAGTAAATAATGAGACATTTAGAAATTGTTAGAAAAAATTGCTTGCATTATGAAGTACACCCATACAAAATACATTTAGAAATACAACAGTCAAAATGAAGGAACCTTATTTAATTACATTCTAGTACCAACTAAATACTTAGTATTAAATTGAAAATAACACATAGGACCTAGTAAACATAAACAAATTCATGGGAAGCTGTGCTATGGCTTTTTCGCTAGCTCTTCGTAAGCTTGGCTTATCAATTAACTTTTGGCTTAACATTTTTTGTAAGGCTGCTGCTGTATTGGTTCAAACAATCAATCAGTCAATCAATTATCCGTTTCTTAAGTAGTGTGATCAAATAAAATCAAACATTCGCCATTGAGCAGCTTTGGGAGGCAAAGTGAGTGAACAAGTACATATTAAATCCTTAAAAGATTTTTAGTTTTCGAAGAAAACGCAACAAAGGCGCACTGAAGCAGGCTGCTTGGTGTTGTGGTTGCTGCTGCTGCTGCTGATGCTGCGGCTGTTGCGTTGCTTTTGGATTAGCAGCAAAAGAGGAGGCGGCTGCGGCACGGGCTTTGGCTCTGCCATTCGCAATTCACAACTGCTCCCTCTTCTGCCTCTTTGGCTGTTAATTGCAATTGAGCGTGTTCTGGTTGGGGCTGCGTGTGACATTGTTGTGATTGATTTGGTTCGACTGCGTGATACTGGCGCTCTCACTGTTCTGCCACGACAACAGTTTATTGAGCAGTCTATCCATGAAGGGATTACCACCCAGACGCGCCAACTGTCAAGTAAAGAAGAGAATTATATGTTAGTCACATGATTGCAAAGGAATACAAGCATAATTTCATAATAACCTCGGCACGCGCCTCCGCATCAAGAGTTTCGAGCACCTTGCGTGTGTATTGAAAGCTGCCGAGTTTTTCTAGCAGGCTAATGCAGTACTTCTTGACCTCAATGTCGTGCGTGCGCTGTCGCAAAATGTCTGGGAAGTAAAACAACAGTTGAATAAGCAATTATGACTCGTAGCGAGGTGCGATCGTAAAACTTACGCAAAACCTGTTTGTCTTGCTTCTGCGTTCGCACTGCATGGATGACTGGAAACCCAAATTTGCCCTCAGTCAAGTCCTCAGCAAAACTTTTATTTTCCGTATACTGCAAAGGTAAGAAGAGAATAGTATATACACTTTCAATGATTAAACGGTCCACTTGCCTCTTTCAAACTCAAATTACAGTAATCGTCACGTATTTGAAAATATAGGCCCAAAATGGCTGTTAACTTTGTGAAATCCTCTTTGTTCTCACTAAACAGCTGCATCAGGCGTATGGCTAGCATGAACAGACCGCCAGTCTTTCGTACAGTCATCAGTTTGTAATCAGATTCGGAGGGACATGTAAAACTATCGCGCCAGTAAATCTCCATGCCTTGGCCGCGATGCAGTTCCAATAGCTGTTCCGTGTACACCTTGGTTGCCTGTCACTCACAATAAACAAACAACAAGTTATTGATTATTGATAAGGCTTGATGAATGAGGGTGAAACAAGTCTACCTCTGGATGTCCCAGTTGCTGCACTTTTTCCAACGCCAGGAACAGAGCATAATTGGCAGCATTGATGGTGCTGGCCACGCCATAAATAGAATGCGCAACGGGCACACCTCTGCGAAGTATCGAATTGTCTTCAATATCATCAATGCTGTAAGTTAGCAGTCAGAACACAAGAACACATATATGTATAAAGCACTCAGTTAATTTCTACGGATGTTATGTGTCATATACATATATATATATATATATATATATAAGTAACTAATTAAGCTTATCAAACAACAAACAAGACTTGGGTCAAAGTTAGACTTGTTATCTATTTACCCCACAGATGTGAGGGCTAATATAATTTGTGACTATAGGGCAGCCCTCGCAATATGCTAGAAAACACATCAACTAAATGTACATAAATTTAAAACTCACTTTGAGGCCCATATCACTTCAATATCACGCCAGCTAGCAAGGCAAACTGGGCAGCCAACACATTTTGCGTAATTAAAAAATGTTTGCGCGCGTAGAGAAGGGGGCTGCAAACATTCGTGGGGAATTGGAGGCGTGGGCGTTCAAGCGACGCGCAAAGGCAGTCAACCCAAGTGAATGAAGGATGGAGAATGGGTGGCAAGTGGGTGGGTGGGTGTTTGGTTAGAGCAGTGGAGCGGAGTGAGCATGTTGCATTGCAAGAGTTACAATATTGTGACAATGGCTGTCGACAAGCTGACTTAATGACAATGGCGATGACGATGACGATGCTGGCGCCTTTGAAGCTGTTCATTCTTGCCACTGTGTGAATGCTGGCATAGTTGTAAAACCAAGTTTTTGTCGATATGAAAATGCATTTGAACACACAAAAAAACACGAGCCCAAACGCCTTCTGTGTGTGCGTGTGTCTGTGTAGAAAGCCATTTATTAGTAAGTGCGCGCCGAGACGCTGCGATAGCAGCTCTCAGCTGTCAGCCACTGTCGACAACTGGTGCCAGCGAACAATGCAGGATATTAAGCGGCATTAAGGACATTTCAGCACATTTGCATTTGAATAATAGGCCGCAATAGTGGGTGGCTGGCTGGCTGGCTGTACGGTGCGACAGGTGGCAACGAGACGGGATTAGCCTGCATGATTGAAGCGAAAAACAAGTCGGAAAGCACAGCCGAACAATGAAAGCAGATAAGCGACTTATAGCTATATATACAATATATATATATATATAAATATATATGTATATAAATATATATATTGTGTGTATATCCAAGAAGCTGCTGAGCCAGCTTTCGATTAAAAGTTTTATAGAAAATCAGCTAGCATGGCAGTGCATCAATTGAAGCGTGCGACGTTTTGTCAGGCACTTTAATTGAAGAAGTTCAAAGATTAACTGTTGCGTATCTTTAATACCCTATAGCACAGCACATCCATGCATACATACATATATGTTATACATGCATATATACTCTCGGGTCTGCGTCTGCATTCAGCTTGATACAACACAATGAAAAATCTAAACATTTAATGCGATTCCATATTGGGAAATGAGAAGGCACATTTTGCAAACAAATTCAATTGAATTTTATCATAAACAGAACGCTGCGGGCTTTTGTTCAAATTTTTCGATTGATTTTGAAGGCAAATAACCGAAATTTACGCACACGTACGAACACACACACACAAGGTCGGGGGGTGGCGCTTGGGCAGCAGTGATTCCATGTGTGTGTGAGGGTATATATATATATGTATATGGAGTGTGCAAGTGTGAGTCATCTGTCCAAGTTCTATACAAATACCCATTGCTAAGTGCCCACACAATGATGATAATGCTAAATATATACAAAAAAGTCTGATATGAAATATGTATGTGATATGAAATTTATAATTTTACCAGCTGTCGGATGAATTTAACAGACAAGAAATGCGAAAAAATATTAAAGTGCAGGGGTTTTAACTCATATTTGCGTATTAACTGGAATTCGTTAACTTATCAGCTGCCAAAGAATGGAATCAGCCATAGCAAATGATATTGTATACTATAAAAAGAGTGTTTTCGGTTCGAATAAGAAATTCTACAAAATAAAACTGCAGTTGCATTAAGTTTATATATTTCCTGTTGGAATGGAATTGATTAACTCGCCAACTGCAAGATATTTGAGTATGAATGTATCGTACTAGAAGGCTTCAAGTGTAATTAAAATAGTTGATTTCTGCTGCAAATATTTTCTGTTGAAACAAATTAACACTAAAATTTCCTATTTTTCCAGAGAAACTACGTTTATATACTATAAATTCTCACTTGCACAGGAAACTATTTTCGGTTCTATCTTTGTTTTTCTCTATTTTACGCGCTAATAAATTTGGAACTTAAATCGTAAACAGTGCAACAAAAAGTCAAGCAACAACAGCAAACAAACATATGTAAATAACAAATGTGTAAGTGCGAAGTGAGATAAAACATGAGGCGATATGCTTGATGGTTGATGGGGTGAAGGTAATGGTGCGAACGTGATGGTTGTACAATGTAAACAAAAGTCAAAAAGCCAGAATGCCAAAGCGAAATAAAATGGAATCAGGGAAAGGTCAAACGATTAGTAAAATAAATGCAATATATGAACAAAGCAATGCATAAATTATATTTGTTAATCTATATATTATATTATATTTATATATATAATATTTAATATGTTTACTCACAGCAAACTGGAATTATGTAGCATTTGTACAATCTCGCCAATCTGCGTCAACTTTTCGGGCGGTATAAGCAACCAGTGATTGAAGGCCAAGGCCAACTCGGAGCGAAACTGTTTGCCAGGTATTTGCTGTATGTACGTAAAGGGCTGTAGCAGAATCTGTGTGGGTGCGTGGACGCGTGGGCGATGTCAACAGCATGTAAATAAGCCACAAACAAAAATTAAATGAAGTAAACGCAGAAGGTTACGGTTCTGGTTTTGGCCAGCAAGCAGGCGGCAGCCAGCTTAAAAATGTCAAAGTTCACAAATGACATCGCTGCCAGTGGTTAACGGTTAACTGGTTTTTGGGATTGGATGGATTGGGTTGGGTGGGTTGTGTACCTCGTCCTGTTCCCTTTGAGTTGATTTATCTTTGGTTTTTTGCAATATTCCATTCAGTTCGTCCATTGTGTGGCGCGTGTTGTGTTTGCGTTTGAGTTTGCTTTTATTTTGTATTTGTTGAACGTCCACAACAAAGGCAACCGACGAGAGCGGGTTGTTCAAGTGTTGCCCAAGCTTTCAATACGCGTGACTAGAATTGTTTGTTTGACCGCTCGGCTCTAAAGCAGACAGACGCAGCGCACGACACAACAGTTAAACCAACTATAAACAGAATGAGGAAGATTGTTGATGTCTCATCGGTTAATCGATATATGCTGATTGGAAGCTCACACACGATAGATATCGATGGGATATTTTTGAGAAATACTTTTATCGGTTAGCTCGGCTAGAAAATCGGGCAATAACTCACACAGCATTTATTTAAGAAATATCATATAATAAGTAATGTTTCAACTGATTCTTTAAAATTAGTTCTAAGCATATCATACAGTTGCTAACTGGTAATAGGAATACCCCAATGAAAATAAAATTTCCCTTTAAAATATCGTTTTGCATCACTTTGGAAATGGCAGCTCAGCACTTCAGATAATATCGATATCGATAAGTATATAAACTAATCGGCAAGGTGCCTGCGTGGAAAATAAATAAACTTTTATTTGTAACTATTTGTTTATTAAAAATCGAATTACAATAATGGCTGCATCACAGCCTGTGCGCATGAATTGGCATCCAAATATGAAACACAATGAAGTAGAGAGGTAAAATAGGCAATAGGCAAAAAAGCAGCAGCCTCAACAGTTTCACCTGCCACATCGTTTTTCAGATGGATTTGCATTTACCCTGCGTACATAAACAGCAAGAAGACTCGCCAGGAAGGCCGTCGCCTGCCCAAAGAGAATTGTGTTGAGAACCCAACGTATGTGGAAATCCGTGATGTACTCTCGGTGTCCAACCTACAATTTGTTGTGGAGAACAAACAGTACTGTCGGGAAAAGAGCAGGGAGCTGCAGTTCCGGGGCCGAGTGCGCGTGCAACTACGCAACGCGGACGGAACATTGTGCAACAACGACTTCTCCACCCGTGAGTCTATCATGAAGCATGTAGCCGGTAAAATACCGCAACTGAAAACGCGGCAGAACAAAACAAACGACCCTCAGCCGCAGCCACAGTCGAGTGGGGCTGGAGCTGGTGGTGGAGGCGGTGGCAAGAAGGGCAAGGGCAAGCGTCGATGAAGCGTTGTCGGCAAACATTTCTTTGTGAGAATTGTGAAATTTGTTTAGTTGGTTTTTTTGTAATAAATTCTAAATATCTTGTGGAATAGCAAAGCATCTCTTGTCTGGTATGAAGTTCAAGTGCAAGAATTTGGCCTTGGTCAAATATAACAATCTACATGTATATATTTTGTAGGCATGTCTAAGCTGACCCTAAAACTGAAACAGTTAATAACGATTGCATATGTGCTCAATTAAAAATGTCTCAAGATCATACAGTGTCAGCGAAAATTCCGGCGAACGCCAAAGCAAAACAAATCAAAATTCGACTGACAGTCACGAAGCGGTAGCAACGAAAAACTGAAATAACGTCTACGATTTCACCCAGTCAGCGTATATAACCCACAGCGCGTCGCAAATGCACAGCCAAAGCCCAACTGGAAAGACACTAAGGCAGAGCACACAAAATGATACGGGTTAAACATAATATCATCAGTATTTACGCCAGCTCCATTCTGCTGACTGGAGTGTTGCTGGCCGCTCGGATATCCATTTCCGTTGGTGTACCAACCACTGCCCCGACTACTGCTACTACTATACAAACAACAACGTCACGCTATGACAATCCGCTGGTTGAGCATAAGCACGAGAGAAACTGCAAGGCACTCTGCGAGCATTGCGGCTGCCTTGGATTCTATTGCGGCGAAGAGTGCATTTGCGAGTGCAACAACGAGAACTCGGACACGGAGTGCATCCACACCATGCAGGTGAATGCTCGCACCTTGAACACACCATTTGAGATCCTAATACAGGGACCAAGCAGCAATCGGTTTGTGCGGAATGCCAAGGAGTTCGAGCAGAAACGCGAGCTGGTGACCAGAAGTGCTGGCGATACCAAAGCGGCACGTAATCGTCGTTCCACGATTACCATCTATAAGCCATCAAGGTCGGGAGTTAAGAGGCCAGCTTTGTCTTTGAACGCACTGGAAACATCATCCACAAAAGCAGATAAATCGAATCTGGCACGGCACAAGCGTTCGGTGGATAATTTGGAGTGGTTCAACGATTTTGCCAGTTCACTAGTGCGACCTTCTCCACTGGGCACGCGGGCTCAGAAACAGCGCGAGGCCAAAGAAGCCGCTTTTAAACGTCAAACCGCCGCAGCAGAGCCAATGTCAATGGTACATCGGGAACCATGGTTCCTAGAACAGACAGCTCCACTTCTTAACCGTCCCGCGCCTCTTTACAAGCGACATCAATTCAGCGACGACAGTCAAAGAGCTAGAAAAGCAAAGAAAAGTTTCTCACGCAACATCAGACCCGATTCTATCGAAGAAGAGTCTGAAACGGAAGCGCCAAAGCCCAAGCCAGAGATACGTCCATTTCGCGATGCTCTACAGGTGGTAGAGCGCATTCCTCGCGTGCTTCAGGACACGGTTAGCCACTTGGCCGCCGATGATAACAGTGGCGATGTCTTCAGCCTCAACATTATGAACGATGTGCTACCCAAGAAAATTTCACGCAAGGATCAAACGAAAGGTTATAGAAGATTCAGAAATATTCGAGAACACGATGTCGAGCCAAAGCCCACAGCCGCTACTAGACCACCTGTTGTACCAGCAGCACCTCTAGCGCCATTAACACCACTGGCACCACGTGGTCTGCTCTTTCCCTGGCTGCGTCAGCGACGCTTGAGACGCTTCCGTGGAGAGCAATAGATGTAAATTTTGGATAATCCCATTTATCTATGTTTTATAATTTTAAGAATTCCCGAAAGGCTGTCTGTGTATGTTTTTTCGGCTTTAGATTGGGCGCTGCTCTGTCGACTATTTCTAATTTCCGCTATCTTTGATAAGGGAATGCTGTAAATTTTATTCGCAAATAAATATTTCTTAACAATAATACAATAGCAACATGAAATAGAGATGCTGGAGGGACCACAAATGATTTGAGCCTCTGCTATAAGAAAGACTTCGAGCTTTTGCAGTGCATTGCATACTTTTAGGTATTGCATTTAAACTAACAATCCAGATTAGTGCTGCATACTTTTCGGGATCACTTTTAATCAAAATGCTGAAATGTCGTGTAAGAGCAATAAAGAGAGCGACGACTCGGTCAAACGTTGGCAACAGACGCCAACGGTTTTCAGTTGAGTAAATCAGTTGGACCGAGCAGTGCGTCTTCAGCTGTTGCTCTGGATTGACCATATTTTAACAACATATTAGCAGCGTTCCAACAGGTAGTTAACAAATTGGTAAAAGAAAAAGAAAAAAAATTAAAGAAGAGCAAACGCAATAAAAATATACGAAAGCAGTGCGACGGGTTACACGGAAGTAAAGAAGAGCGAAGTGCAAACAGTTTATTATCAATGTATTTGTAATGTTACAAAGTGCAACAAAGCCGACAAAATAAAATGAAATAAAATAAAACACAGACGGCTATGTGGCTGCTCCCTTGGTCCCCACTTGTGCTTGGTCGTGTTCGCACCAACAGATGACAATAAGTATCTGTGTGTTGGTTCAACTGTGTGCGTATGTGTGTGAGTACGTGTATGTTTGTGTGCAGCAACAAAAATAAAAACAAAGAAGTAAATTCGTGCGTTATGTACTATCTATACATAAGAATTGAAACAAGCAAGAGATATTATCAGAGCTATATATATATATTTGTGTACAAATATGTAAATATGCGTGTCTCCAGATATGTATGCTAGAGCTCATTGAACCAAGAAAAGGAATTAGCTAGGCTTCGGGCGCTGTACTGTACTGATGGAGGGAGCACAGTTGTTACCCCCAACAAAGCTGATTGAAATTTGTTAGTCAATTAAAATGTGAAATCAATGATTGTGATTCATATCTAAGGCCACTCTGAACAGTCAAACTAATTATAAATGTATATATATATATATATTTATATATATATATATAGTAAAGTATTTACATATGCACCTAAAGCACCTGTTGAATGGGTTCACCTGCAAATTATTCGTATTCACAAACTGATCTTCGTTGCCCGAACCGAATTTAGAATTTGTAAATAATGGAACTTTGTAGTTAAATGCTAAGACCCTAGTTTGCAACAACTACATGTTAAAGTATCTCTACTGCTAGTGCGATAAATGATAACTAAAACAGCGATAAGTGACTAAACCAAATAATAAACATCGTTAACATACACACACACACACAGAGACACATACAAATGCACATATTAAGCCGGTTGTATTAGCTCATTGGCAGCGATAAGCGCACGAATTTATTAGATGAAAAATAAAAACAACAAAAATACGAAAACAGCTGAGAAATCGGTATTTGTTTATCTGCTAGTCTGCAAGTTAGTTGTGATAAAGTTGAATTACGAAAAGAAAATAGTTTAACTATCTGTATGCCGCTTGGAACTCTGTAACTGATAAGAGTGAGCAGCTATATATTATTCATACTCAATATCTGTTCATATTTAACTAAGTTTTAATATATGGAAGCTCGTTATTTGCCTGTGCCAAATATCAGCTAACATTTTTTCACTTTTGTCTGGGTAAGCTAAAATTTGTTTATACCCTAAGTTCAATAAAAATGAGAGTTTAGGTTATAATGATTATGTGAGACTGTATGAACAGACAGAATAAGGCGTGCCAGACTCCCTAAAGTAATTATATTCTGTTTGTATGTGTTATGTATACAAGAGACATTAAAATATCGGCATGTCCTTGTCGGGTACTCCGACTAGAACACTTGTTAGTTGTCCTTTACTACCACCTTGTAAATTAAGCACCTGCTTAAGTGTATAAGCTAAAAAAGAATTTATTTAACGCCGTAAAATACCCTCTACTTTTCGCTGAACAGAGATAGCAGTCAGATCTTTAACTATAAGCACTCCATATCAGTTTAACTATTAAATGAAATAAAAAACTTTTGTAATTGCAATGTTTATATACATGCAACATTTCGCACTTAAAATATTTCTAGGGTATGTTAAATTGATTTTTTTTACTTGCCTTGCATAGTTCGAGCACCTGCTTAAGTAGATAAGCTCGAACGTAGCAAGCCAAATATACATTGTTTTTGTATTAGAATACGATATTTATAAATTCATGCACATATACATACATATCACTCATATCTTAACTGAACCTATCGACATGGACAAATCTCTTTACGAAGCACAGCATGAGCCAGCGACGGTAACATTAAAGGGACACAACTACTACAACAGCGTCCACAGGCACATCATGGAGTACTGGCGTAAGTTTAGGGAGCGCTTGGTAGCCCGCAATCAGACCGCGGAGCTTGACGATGATCTGGAAACATTGGAGCAGTATACGCAACGGTGGCGCTCTGTGCGCATCATTTACTTTACTATGTTCTTGATGGCCCTTGGCTTTAGTATCATCCTCACCGGCATTTGGCCATTCCTTAGCGAGGTACGTACTCCGTATATGTATATGCTGATGAACATATATAGACTAAAAAGCAAATATCTCTACAGCTAGACCCCAGTGCGGGTAAGGAGTTCATGGGTTTGATTGTGGCCGCCAATCCGTTGGGCCAAATGATCTTCAGCCCCATCTTCGGTCGCTGGGGCAACAAATTGGGCACCATACGATTGCCGCTCCTCATTTCGCTGGCGCTCTTCTCTGTGGCCAGTGCGCTGTATTCGTCACTGGAACTCGTGAACAATGTGAAGTACTGGATGCTAATCTCCCGATTCCTAATCGGCGTCAGCTCGGCCAACATTGCGCTCTGCCGGTCCTATTTGTCAGCGGCTACACGCCTTAACGAGCGCACCCATGCCGTCTCCATGGTGTCTTTGGCCCAAGTATTGGGTTTTATCATTGGCCCTGGGCTTCAGGCGCTGGTCACACCGCTAGGTCGCAATGGTCAAGTTTGGTTTTGGGGTGCCATGCACGTGAATATGTACACCGCCTCCGGTTGGATAAATGTGATCATGAGCTTGGGCAATTTTGTAATGTTTCTGCCGGGCTTCTTTGAGGAGCACAGGATAGCCGCTCGTGAGATCATGGTGATGCAGGGCGGCACCTCTGAGCGCGAAACCTGGAAGGCAATAAAACCAAATTACTATTCCGCCTGGACACTCATTGTAGCCTTCTTTGTGCTAGTCTTCAACTTTGTGCTGCTGGAAACGTAAATTTGGTCGCTGCTCGTTGCTATATTTTACTCTACATTTCATCTATTCACAGCTTGGGAACCTCGTTGACCATGGATATGTTCGCCTGGACGAATAATGAGGCACTCTACAACATGGGCATCTTTATGACCATTGCAGCGATTATATCTCTGGTCACTTTTGTACTTATCAAACCACTATGCAAACTCTTTGCCGAACGCTTTGTTCTCATCTGGGGTGGCTTTTCGTTGATGGTGGTGGGTCGCTTGCTTTACATACCCTGGGGACCGGATCCGCCAAAGCTAGCTGTTGCCTTCAATGCCAGCTCAAATCTCTCCATCGATGATCCCATCTATTTGGGCTGTCCGGACACTCAGGATTGGTGCCCAGATCTGCCAGCGTTAACGTTGACGCAGTTTATCATTGGATTTGCGTTAACGTCCGTTGGTTATCCAATCGGCGTTACTCTTATACAGACAATATTCTCCAAGGTACTTGGTCCGCGACCGCAAGGTGTGTGGATGGGTATTATGACAGCCGCTGGCTGTTTATCTCGTGTGATGGGCCCTATGTTCGTTGGCTCCATTTACACACGTTTGGGCACATATTGGACGTTCGGTTTTACATCAATTATGATGATCATTTCTATGATCTGGCTGCTGTGCAGCAAGTAAGTAGATGACTAAAAATTAATCCTTAACACTCTAATTTTCGCTCTCTTTCTTGCAGTCGTGTACTTATTCCACCAGTATACGAGAAGCCACCGATAGCTATGCAGGTGATTCATCCGAAAGACAAACTGAATGATACACCGCCTAACAACGAGGAATCAGATGAGCTGCTGGTGGAATCAAAGGCGGTACGCATAGTGCCCTCATCCCAGGCATAGCAGCATCGTGGACTTTAATATATTCTCCCAATGACTGCCTTTAGTATACACATTCACTATGAATTTATAGACATAAATATATTTTGCTAGTAACTTCTGATGCTTTTTAATAGCAGGCCATTTATACGGTAAAAAACATACGTACAACAGGGTTAAATTTTTTTCCACAATCGCACAAATGTGTATTGGTGCTTAAGTTTTTATTCGTATATATATATATATGCTAATCACACAAATCCAATAGTTCGTAGATATTTACGCTTAAGAATGAACTTCTTTGATGAAATAATGATGCAACTTCTGTGATGCTCGCAATCTTTGTTGCCATCAGCATAACATTGTTGTCGTCATTATCAGTCAGACAATGCTACATAATTATGATTAGTATGATAGGGGTGCCTTTATGGACTATGTTTCTTTTGTTTTCTGTTTGATTTGTTATTGCTGTTACGCGTACGGGACTACCAAGGTGGTGGTATCCACATATGTAAAAACGGCAACTGCTGCAGTTGGTGATATTGATGAAGCGTCGGCGACCAGCATAGGAGCCAACATGATGAGCCGCTAAAAGCATTATAGTTGTAAACGGGTACAATTGGTGGCGCACTTGTTGCAAATGCACCGCCCAAATCTGCTGCTGCTGTCACTCAGCTGCTGCCGTTATAATAAAATTCATCTCAGTAAGGCGCATACCGGCGACCTGGCGGCGAAGGGCCGCGCATACCACGCGACGAAATCATTCGCTCGTCGAAGGAATCGCGACTAAAGTCCTCATAGCCGTGCGGAGTCGGTGAGCTGCTCAATAATATAAAATAATTAACAACTTAGCATTATATTTATAAATATAAATATACACTCACCCGTAGCGACTCATGCCGTTACTGCTGCGTGGCGGCGGAGGCGACCGCCTACTGAACATGGTATCATAGCCACGGGAGACACTACAGGAGCGCAAACTGCCGCTCAGCGGTGGGGGCAGTGGCATAGGTTCACGACGTGAAATTGGCGGTGGTGGGAAATCACGCATGCGTGATGACTGATAGCGACGTTCGTACAGATCGCGCGAATCCTCAAAACGGCGGTCATAGTAATCGTAATCCTAGAGTTGAATAAAGCGTTAGTCTTAATTTTAAGGTACGATCTTTCCAGTAAAATGAATTGTGTATTTTGATATTTAAAAGGTATTCGCGGCGAGTCGATTCATAGATTAACTGCTTAAAAACTCACGAAATTAAGTAAAAATTAAGATAATTAACTTGAAAGCTAGTAATTATAAATATCTGTTGTGATCGTGTTAGACCGTTCATCTTTAAGCAGTAAAATCTTTTAGCCGACCTGTCGAGAGTAGCCAAATTTGTCTGCATTTACCCTAAAACCGTCCATTATGCGATCACGCAGGAATGGCGGCGGTGGCGGTGGCGGCGGATACGGATCCCGACTGTACATGCGATCTCTGTAGCCGCCGGCGCTCAGCGGTGGTGGTGGCTCGCGTCCACCAGTGCCTGTCCAACGCGGACATTCTTTCGACCAATGACCGGAACGGCCGCAACGATAACACTGCTCCGGATCGCCCATGCCCGGTTTGGGGCGTACACGACTAGTGGACACCTGCACCTTCAACGGCTGGCCATCAACAACGCGACCGTTCAACTCCTTGATAGCATCCTGCACATCACCGACACAATCCAAATGGACAAACCCATAATTGCGCACAATGTCGCACTCGACGACGGTGCCGTATTTCTGAAATAGTTCACGCACCTCCGGCGCACGCGTTTTGTCGGTAAGATTTCCAACGAAGATTTTCGTTGTTGGCGTATTGGGGGCGCGTCGACTTTTAGCGGCCTCCACCTTGATGGCGTTATCATTCAAAACGTAACCGTTCAAGTTCTGTATGGCATCGCGACCCTGCTGTTCGGTTTCCATGTGCACAAAGCCATAATTCTTCACCACATCGCATTCGACGACAGTACCGTATTTCTCGAATAGCGCACGCAATTCGGTTGCCTGCGTCTTCTCATCGAGATTACCGATGAACAACTTGAACGTGCCGGCTCCGGGCATCACGGCGACGGTTTCGGCTGCGGCGTCGTCCACGGTTCTTGCGTTAATTCAATATCTTGGGAAGCTTGAGGCGTTAGCGTACGCGAGTTTTGTGTTCTGTTTTGTTTACGCGTTATCGACGTAAATGTAGCGCAGCTTGAGAACGACGACAACGGCGGCGACCGCGACCTCAAAGTGAAAGAAGAAGCAATGCAAATTTTCATTTTGATTTTGATTTGTATTGAGGCAGGACAAGAGACAAGCAATTCGATACAAATTTAACAAAGAAAGGTCACAACGCGTCCATTTAACTCTAAGATCATACACATGCACAACGCGTGAAAAATCATTATAATTTCCACACAATATACAAAACAAGATGGCGGCGACAGCGACAGCGACGGCGGCAAGGCGAAAGAAACAGTAGTATGCAGTAGTGGCAGGACGGCGGCTTCTAAAGATGTATGTGCGTTCAAATTTTTAAAGACTTCTTACCTGTGCACTTCTTAATAGCAAATAAAATATTGTCCAAATTTGATTTTTTCTCTTTCAGTTCAGTTCATCAGCTCACACAAAACTCACTTTCCCATAACTTTTTAGGCACAATGATTTTTATGTGTATGTGCTACCCCAGTGCTGCTAAATGAAATATCGATTATAAAAAACACATCCCTGTTGATATGAAGAATATAAATCGGTTTGGAGTATCGATACTCTCTTCATATACACTTGCATTTTCTAAACATGTTTCGATGAGCTGTTATATTGGTTAATATTATTATTAATATTTTGGTTCATTGTTTTTTATTTTGTTAATTATTTGATAAATTATTTAAAAATATAAAAATATGCTGTATTCGGCTGATCAGCTTGATCACCTTCAGCGTATGACAAAATACTATTATACTGCTCAGTGCGCAGCAGTATCAAAGCTGTCGATAAATAATATGGGCGCTGCTGTATTGCTGCAGTCTGCAACACTGGTATTCTGAATAAGCGCTCTCATTAAAAAAGCGGGAAAGATAGTTGTAATCAAACAATAATTATGGAAACTCCTACGGGACGTGCTGCACGGCCTTCGCGAAACGCTACACCGCGTCTCTCGGAGCGCAAGAAGCAATTGTTTCGTAGCCGCAGCTGCATGTTGGATCAAATAGACGACGACGCTGACGTCGAAGACCCTTTGTTGGGTATTGCCCCTCTGAGGCCAAGGCACCCAAGTCAGTCAACTAAAGTAACTAAGAAACCAACTCACGGTCGCAACCTGTTCGAAAATGTTGCAGATAGAGATGATCGGAGTAGTACGAGCAGTTCTCCCGAGACCAACAAGGAAAACAAGAGCTTGCAGAAGACACGTGGCTCTGCCGCATTGGCGGGCACGGAGGAGCAACTGCCGCAATTGTTTACTAAGACTATGCGCATAAATAGCAGTAGCAGCACCAGTCAAAGTCACAGCTCTAGTCCACGCACGCCTAAGACAATAGGATATGTAATCTCTGATGAAAGCAGCATGGGTTCTGATGACTCTTCAACTGGTCAGAAACGAAAAGTAACTAAAAGGGCGCATGAAATGATAGCTTCAGTAACAATCGAGTCTTCGCCGGAATCCACCACAACGTCGCCGCAGTGCAAGTGGCGCAGGACTGAAAAAGAATGCATACCGACAGTGGCATTCTATTCGCATTCTTCCAGTGCTCAAAGTGCTTCGCGCAGATCGGGTTCTATGTCTTCGACAAGTATCCGCCGATCAGCGCAACAACAACGCAAGGCTAAGGTTACTTCGCCCCCGTCTCGTCCTCGACTGGGTATCAACAAGGGCGTGCATCACAACATACGAAAACCCCAACGTGCGGGTGGATCGATTAATTTGGATGACATATTGGGCTCGTTGCGGAATGAGAAATTACGCCAGCTGATTACCACGAAGCGGGAGGAGCGAGCCAAGATAGAGGAGGTCCACAACATACTGCGCAGTGCCCGAGATCCCATTCAAATGGCTAAGCCCCTAAGTGTAATCGCTCTTGACGACGCCAATAACAATAACAATAATAATAACAAGGAAACTGAAGCGCAATTCTTGTCTGCTCTGGATTTTTCCGACCTAAGCGACGAAGAAGAATTGCGTGCTCCCGAAACACGGCCTATAGCGATGGAACTCGAACCAGTTATACCAATAATACGTCATTCTAATGCGACAGACACATCGCCTAACGCCGACCCTCCCAGCAATCGGAAGTTCTTTAAATCCGGCAGACGCAGCAGCACGTGCATGGAGGTGCGGATCACCGATAACATTCGCGCTAGTGTCAGCCAAGGCAAGATCTCGTTGATGGAGGCCCCCATAAAAAAACATCGACAAGTGCGCGTTAAATCCGCTACGATATTCTCAGCAGAGCAAGCGACCGTAGACGCAATACTACGTAATCTGGACGAGACCGTCGTGGATGAGATTGTTGAACCAGAACCAATACCAAAAGTAATACCTCAACCTCTGACAGATCCTGAAGTAGAGGGGCAGGTATTGGTGCCAGATCCATACGAAAAGTACCGCCAGCAATTGCCGTACCAGACAGACGATCCCGCAACCATTGAACAGCAAACGCTCTTGCTGGAGTTTCTAATAACCAATAACATATGTACAGATAAGAACTTTGAAATATTTATAGCTGATCCAGATAATCACAAGGAAGAGGCCACGAGAATTGTAGATAATTTATACACGGTTGTCTATGCCGATCAGGTAGATCTGTCAGAACCCAAGAACAACAACAAAACTGAAGTCGAACATGTACCTGTGAAGGACAACGGTCCAGCGTCAGATATTGTGCCCGTTGAGCCACAAGGGAAATTGTTTCCCATTTTCACACAACGCCTACAACCAATGACTCAAAAGTCAACCCGTCATAAGGTGAATGCCTCGATGCGGCTAATGGCTGGCGCCAGTGGTGCCAATCAGTATCAAATCGATGCTGGTCAAAAGGCCTTTGGAGCCCGGCAATGCCAACAGTGTGGACTAGTCTATACCGTTCATGAGCCAGAGGAGGAGCAGCTGCATAGGGAATATCATGATTCTGTCCATGTGCTACGCTTTAAGGGCTGGATAGACGAAGATATTGTAGCCGTTTATCCAGATTGGGCGGCTGATGGACGGATTATACGTTTGAATGAACGTGCACCTACTGCCCGCCTACAACGGCTTACAGAAGTGATCAAGGTAATAGACAAGGAACTGGGCTATTCTTCGTATATCGTGCCAAAGACATTTGTCGCCTTCTTTGCTGTGCGTAAACAGCAAATCGTGGGACTCTGCCTTGTACAGCCGCTGGCGCAGGCGCATCGATTTATTCAAGTCGATGGCACCGACTACTTTAGCGAGGAAACATTTGAGGCTAGGTGAGTGTTTACTGCAAGGACTACCTGAACCGCCTGTTACTAGTAACCTTCTTTATATGCTATCTAGCTGCGGAGTCTCCCGCATTTGGGTTTCGTCACTGCAACGTCGTAGAGGGATTGCTAGCAAATTACTGCGTGCAGTGCAATGTCATACCGTTTTGGGCGTTGAAATACAGCATGATCGCATTGCATTTAGCACCCCGACAGATGATGGACGTGCCTTGATTCGTCAATTTACGCAGAATGACAATTTCCTGACTTACGACCAGTGAGAAACGCAGTTTTTTTTGGCTATTGAATAGCTGTTAATTGGACGCTGTTGAATATCGTTTACTGTAAATGCCTCTGTTTTAGTTATTAAGAATGGAAGATTACATTATGAAATGAAGTTATGTTATATTTAAATGTTTTACTGCGTTTTAATTCAGTATTTTTGAATTTATCGGAGCATACTTTTAGACACGATCAAAAATGCAGAATTCAAATACGACGCGATAGTTTTATATCGATATTTATTTTAATATCTATTCCTAGCAGCATTGCAACTTATAAATCGATAGTTTAGTTAGCTTGTGAGCCAGGCTTTGGGCGTTGTTTTTATTGCAAGACAAGAAATTGGTGAATTATTAATTATAAACGCATATGCACTATTCAGAAGTCGAAATAAAACGTTCCAAGTTTCAGTTGCAGTTATCCTTGATTGAGAGCAAATGGTAAGTGATCGAAATAAGACAAATGGTGTATCTAGCAAGGCAACGCGGCAATTAGTGCCACGCCCAACGTGACTGAATCGAAGTAAAATCAAAAGCAACATTTGGGGTTGAATGCAGCCAGTTGTTAACGCTTCTTATTGTGTACATGCATATTCCAGACAATACGGCGTTGCACCTGTGGTCAGCAAGAAAAGCGTGTAGCTAACAGAGAAATAGGCCATTGACTTCATTAGTCAGCGGCTTCTCCAATCACACTCCTAAGTAAATAAAGTCAGAGCTTGTGGGACTATGTCCACAATCGAAGAGGAGCGTAAAGCGTACATTAATAATCCATATTTCACTGGACCCATCTACGGCAGCTACAAGCCGTTTTATGTGACTATTGCCATTTGCACAGTTGTGCTCGGCTCGATAATTATATTGAACATCATCTTGGGCTGCTGCTCCAAGCACCGCAAGTACTGGCAAGACCGGCATACGGGCAATCGCTGGCTAGTTTCCATTTGGTCTTCAACGCCCCACAAGCAACCACCTCTTGACTTCACTGAGCTAAAGGACGCCAGCTATTTCGATCGATTCCACGTAAGTAATCAACACGACTTACAAAGCTATCACAAGATGACATATTTATCCGTTCTAGCCTACCACTCACCAGCAAGTGTTTCCCAGTGACGTCGTTGTTTCCATTGACGATTTAGAGCCTGTTCATCAGTCACATCATCAGCAACGACCACCCCGCCCAGAAGGTCGTACATTGCATCAACAGCGCCAGCGCGAAGAATACGTTGAGTTGCAGAAGCGCGAGAGTGACATCTAAGCCATGGCTCTATATTTTCTATATCCCGCCGTAGCTGCCTTAGCGCTCTTCGTTATAGGCGTCATCATTGTCATGCTGCGCTATGGGCCGCGTCTATGTGGGCTACGCCATCATGCTCTACCCGACAATCATGACTTGCGGGAAAAGACCTACGAGCATGAGATTAGCTATGCCTGATCCGCCATTCATATGTTTTTATACACAACCACTTTAACTAACCGTATTTATAAGTTTCTATATTGACCACAACTAACTTTTCACATCAAAATGTAATTGTGTCTGCTGGAATTGCACAATTTTTTTTTTTACATGCAGTACAAAATGCCTTCTACATTTAGTTAACATTTGTCAGCCAGCTTTTATATCATTCCATAACGAAAAACATACAAATAATGTGCCTTCAATATCTCAATGAGAAATGTTTGCCGTCCAAGTGTCTTCTAGAATTTTAAGAGCGCTCAGTTTAAAATACATATATATACCCTTTTGGTACGAACAGAAACAAGTTTATAGCCCTTTAACATTCAATTGAATCAGCTATAATGCATGTTAGTTTATTCTGCACACTTATAAGGAATATAATTTGTAAACAAACTCTCTACATTTGTATTTAAAACATTTATACCATTTTTGACCAATAAAAATTACATTTCAATAGAAATAGAATTTCGAAATCGTATTCAAATTCGATTTTAAGATCCATTTCATAGAACGGATTTTAACAAGTTTGGAAATTTATAATATATGAAAATCTCACTTTATTTAACTTTGTCCTTTAAAAAATAATTATTTTAACTTCACATTGAACAAACAAGAGCGTTTAATATTAAATAGGGTTTAAACACAAATGAATAATATACATTGTTCGCTAAAATGATGATAACAAACGCAATTTGAATTCGGCAATGCAAATGGCAGAAAGGACTTCGTATTTCTTTTCAATTGTTAGTAAATTGGATGTTCCTGGGCCAGCACAGAAATCATAAGCTGTCATCGACGTAAATTTAATAGTTTTTAATAGGTTAGTAATGTACTCTTCTTTTTTCTTCTGCTCTTTTTCATTGCTTTGTTCTTTTGTCAATTGCTCTGTGTTCGCATCCGTATTCTTTTCCGTGTCGTTCTCATTTTCATCTTTCTTGAATAATTCATTCTCTTTTTCTCGATCTGATTTTTCTGTCTTTGGTGCCGCTAATATTGGCTTAACTTTCTTGTTGACTGGCAAATAATCTCCGCATTCATCTTCGTGGTCACTGTCAACGGTTGAATTATTCTGTGAAGACTTTACAGAGCTCTCTACTAGACCATGTATTTTGCAATAACGATCTATTACACTGAAACGCAGCTTATCTCCAACAATTTCATTTAACTCCTCAATGAATTTTAAAAAGACCTCCGAGCTGAGATCAAAAACTGCTGCAGCGTTAATATAGGCGTCCGGGTTAAAATGAAATTTCTAATAAATTATTTCAAATATTGAGTTAATCAGCATATTATTTATGTCAACAATACTCACCGATGTAATGTTGTTGATTAGTTCTTCATCTTCAAGCTGGTGGCTATACTCGAACAGATCAATTGTCACATCCGCTTCTAGGCCAACGGACAGCCGACGCTTGATCACATTTAAGCAATTATTAGTGAAAAAAGTTACCATGAACTTTTTGCTTAGGTATATCAATGTCTGCAGTGTCTGCAGATCATATGAGTCCAGTCGACGATTATCGTGCCAGTACAAATATTCCATAAACTTCTTAAAGTCGTTTCCAGACACATCGTCAAGGACAATATTCTCGGGTATCTTTGCCTCCTCGAAATCACCTTCAAACATGCGCTCGAAAACAGGAGAAACACTAGGGAATATTTATATATAAATATGTTAACTAGACTTTGAATATACTTTTTACGTACCTCATGAGAACAAATTTGTGACATTTGAATATAACCTTTTTGCCATCGTTGTCATAGACAACAAAGCTGCAATCCGACAAGTGTCCGGTCCTTAGCAAATATTCCATCCGTTCTCTGGGTCTGAAAAGGTTATTTACAAAAACAATTAATAAGGAAAAAATCGACATCTAAAAGATATTCTTTAGATATGTTTGCAACGGTTTTACTCGTATACTAACATTGGTTTAATCTAAACTATATTTATTCTTATGAAGATAATCTCTAATAGCCAAAAAAGATATTTTACGTCAGGTAATCAAATTGTATTTGATGTTGTTAAGTGAAAAAATTGCTTGTTAATCTCTTACCGGAGATCCTGCCAGTTTGATCCCGTATTCTGCATTTTACTAATATAGTTAACCAAAAATGAGCGGTTTGCACGGCGAAAAATTGCGGCGTCGATGCAAAATTTATTCGGTGTTGCAAAACATCTAAAAGGAACTGCGAATTTTTACAGAATAGGGTCACTCTGAATTATCAGCTGTGTGCTGTTTTCTGTTGCCGTTGTTAAATTCAATATTAAATTAAGCACCCACCTGCACATATAAAAATGATTTTACTTATTTACATTTGGATCGGAGTCGGCCTACTGCCATTAAGTCTATCAGCAATAAGTGAGTGTCCCACATACAACGTACCACTGATGCGCGCCGAACTGGAGGCAGCCAGTGAGGTGTCTTTGATGTTTTACTACGTGTCTTGGTCGAGCGATGCCAGACAGGCCCGTTTGGTCTACGATGGCGTGGCGCATTATTACAAGGATTACGCCTCGTTTGGCGCCGTAGATTGTTGGCATCTACTGTGCAACTGCAGTCGCACACATCGACAGCTCCCCGGCATGGCAATTAACGGCGGCTATCCAGACAAATGGCCCACGTTGATGGTCAACTATGGGCGGAAACTGAAGCTGCAGTATCAGGGCGCATGGCATTTCGAAGATCTGACAAGATTCATTAATAATCTTATACAGCCTATCGATCGCTTACATACCACCTCTGAGTTGGGCGCTCTATGGAGGATCTCAGACGCTGTTGTGCTAGCTCTGCTTGAATCGGCAGATAGCCAGGCATATAGGCGCTTCTTAGCAACCGCGCTACATTGGATGGAGTTTGATCCGGAGCGAAACGTACGTTTTGCGGTTACGTTTGGCCAGCGAGCTAAGGAAATGCTTAAGGCGGAACAGAAAATACTGCCACAACTAGTGCTCATAGATAACCGGCATGTCTTGCACAGCTATAATAAATCGAATATATGGCGCCCAATGGAGATGTTGCATTGGATACGACCCAAGATTAATCCTCTTCAAGCAGCTGGCTATGGAACACCCGCAAAGATTGCGCTTAAAGCGCGTCATATGCCCGTGCTGGCCATGAGCATAAGAATGCACCAGCAGCACACTGCTATGCCCTTAGTCATTGGCGAGGAGGCGCTGCGGGGAGAAAATGTTGACTGCGACAAATACTCGCACGAGGATGTTCTCGACGACCGAGAGACGCGTTACAGGTCACTGATGCAAACGCCGCTGCATCTGTATGAGGGCGCAAAGACGTCAATGCAATTATCTAAGAACTGCTATCGGGCATTTCAGCTTTCAGAAGCCACACTGGCGAACTACTACTCTATCAATGTATTTCTTAATTATCTCTGGTCTCATCACTCTCACGAAAACGAATTGGAGTGGCAGACGCGTCAGCTCTTGGCGCTGCACACACGCAATCGCTGCTTAGCTCACACGCATTCACAGCAGGGCACGCCAGCCCTAAAGATTGCCATAGCCAGAATGGTTGCCAAATATAGCCAGATGATGTGGAAGCATTCGCCGGCACAGTTATCGCAGAATCGTTCTCTGGCCGTCGTGCTGTTTGATGGCACCAAATATCGTGATTTTCTGCAACAGCTTGGCGTAGATCAAGTTCAACTCAATGGCAATCATAGGATAGACGGTTCAGCAGTACAGGTTTTCATTGTGGATGCAGCCGCAGAAGCACTGCATGTCATGCCACAGCATCAGACGTTCTCCTACCAGGCACTGACTGAATTTATAAAACAGTTCTATGCTCGACAACTACCGCGCGTACAAAGGAACTTTATACTAAACACTGCCCCATCCCGGGATGCGTCCTATATACAGATTTACAATCGCCAACTATTGCTCCAGGCATTGCAACGCGCTAATGCAACAAATGTCGTACTCATCCACCGTGCGGATTGTGCACTCTCAGCCGTCATGTCGCAAGAGCTAATGCAAGTCGCAGCAATGTTACGGAGTCCGGAAGTGCACTTTATACGCTTCAATAGCCAGGCAAACGATTTGCCTTGGGAACTAACAATGTCAGTGACCCCGGCGCTGATCGTGTTTCCCCAATCACGTCCCACCGAGTCTGCGTTATTTCCCATTGACGTGCGAGTAGACACGGCTAATATCATGTCCTTTATACTTGCACAACTGGAGCCAGAGCAGCAGTTGCGTTTAGTCTTAGCCAGCTGTCGAAGGCGCATGCGACATGCGCGGAGTTGTTTGGACTTTGCCGGGAAGCTGGTGCTCCAGCACGTCAGCCAATATCTGAGATACTGGGAGATATTCGTGAAGGAGCGTGATCTTATCTTGTCACATCTCAAGCAGTTCAATGAGATGCACATAGCCATCGAAAGTAGTATAATGTTATAGTATTTTAATTTATATCAAAGTGCTACTATCTAACTAAGAATGTCAATAATAGTTATTGGGTAAGTTTGATGCGGGAGCGAGCTCATTTATCTGATATTTTAAGGCCTAATGTAGTAGCTCATAAGTCTATTTTAAGAAACTAGTAAATCAACAAATAAGTTATGACTGATTAATTGGTTCTTGTTGATGATTTAATGTTACAATATTGAAAAAATTGAGTGTAAAAATATCGATTGTACAAACAGAAATTTTCGAAATAAATTCCAACTTTATTTTCAAATGGGAAATCTGTGTGACCAGCCATAAGTTAAGAAGAAATACTATCGATGTATATCGATTAGGCTGATACCAATAAATTATTCGAACTCCGTAACACAGTCACTTAAGATGTCACGATATTCAGATAAAATTAATATAATAGACCAAAGTACATATCAAATTTTAAAAGAGGACAATGGGGCCTTCAGGCGAAAAATACTGCACAGCTCCAAGTATAAAAACAAGCACAAGGGTGAACCAAAACTGTCTCTGTTGGACTTTCTCGCCGTGCCTCGCCAGAAGCAGAAACAACAAAGACGCCCTCATCTAATCATAGCAAGAAAGTCTGTGTGTCTTCAAACCAAGCGTAAGGGAAAGACGCGTTTGCATCCTAAACGTCGTATAGCGCGTCTAAAACGCATTATTCGAAATTATCGCAGTTTTAAGAAGCATATTGTTGATAGCGATACAAAATTTGTGGAACAGGAACAAAAGACATCGGAATGTGTGTCTTTGGGCTTCGAAGCAGCAAGTTCTAGTTCTATTCTACCAGAAAAGTTGGAAAATGAGGGATGGGAGGAGAATCCGTCTGGTTGCCTTACTTTGAAGAACGTTGAACCAAGTACTTTACAAGTAATAGAAGACTTAAAGTGTCTTTCTCTGAATGAAGATACGTCAGAAAAAGCCACCCTACCGACCCCAACACATAAAATACATTCCCGGCGGTTTAGAAGGTGCGTAAAGTATAAAATAAACTAGCTCCAAACATTAATCATAAATCTCATACACAGCTACTGTGATAACTGCACGACACCCCGCCTGAAAGAGTTGACAACTCAATTACTGAATGACTTGGAACGTTTTCAGAAACGCGCCTACGCTCACAATGAAATTAAAGCACGCGCACATCCACGCTTGGTGGTGGGTTTTCGAGAGTCGTTGTCTAGGCTGCGCATTAACAAAGTGAAGCTGCTAATCCTCGCACCCGACTGTGAGATCTGCCCGGTCCCTGGTAACTAGGATATTTAACACTAAAATAATTTTATCTAATGTTGCTTTTATAACATCCTCTTAGGCGGCCTGGACGATACAATCGATGAGCTAAAGTCTGTTTGCCAGCAACGGAAAGTGCCTTATTGCTTCTCGTTAATGCGTCGGGAGTTAGCTTATGCATTACATAAGCGAGCACAGATATCATGTGTTGCCATTCTGGACTATGATGGAGCCAATGAAACGTTCAAGCAACTGCTGCGAGAGTTGGATGTGGCAAGTTATCAGTATAATTGTTTAACTGCAACGTGATCTTTATTTAATCAAGCAGAAAAGGTGCCAAAGAGGTGCCTACACAAATATGTTAATAAACTAAATTTAAACGCACGTAATTCACTAATTCAAAGGTGTCATCATTGTAGTAGTGACCAGATCGAATATTGAGGAGCTTTCATTACCAAATTCAGTGGCAGCTCCCACTAATCCAGCGGTGTCGTTGAAGCTATTAAACGAGTTGATGGCATCCTTGGCCTGCTGTGCAGCTAAGTTGAATTGTATGAGAATAATGAGGTAGCTAGTGATGCCGCCGCTCACACCATACAACGTTTCCATGTCCAGCGTGAAGAAACCGCAGGCCGAGAAGTCCACGGAGTGATTGAGCAACTTGAGTGACAAGTGATTCACAATCTCGTACAGCAAATTATCATCAGCCACGACACCGCACTTATGCAAACTGATGCCAGTGCGCTTGGAGGCCAACGAGGTTTTCCAGCTCAAGTAAATCAGATAAATGCACTTTCCCGATGTGTAGATCAGCACGATGACCGTGATAAAGGGATTCTTCGCGGAGCGAAACAACGAGGGTATCGATTGTGATCGGGTGGCGCAGTACAGAAAATACAGCTGAGCCGTAAATATCAAGAAGCCGTAGGCCATCAGCGAAAGAATTGGATAGCTCCATAGCCCATTCATTGCCTTGCCTATCTCACAGATCTCGTCGTGCACTTGACACAGATTGTTCAGCTTTTCCTCGACTTTGGTTGCATTGCTCAACTCGCTTTCGTGAGCCATGTTTATCATTGGAGGTGCAGTCGACTGCTGCAGCTTGCGGGGCGTTTGAATCGACTCTCCAAAGGAGTTCAGGGAGTGGGCAACTATGGTCATTAAATATAACAAATTATATTATTGTGAGCAGAAAATTAACAAATGTATATTACTTACTTGGAGAAACCTTGTTCTTGCCTTTGCTACCTGAACCCCTCATTGAACCTACGTCTATACCACCGAGCTCTTTGTACAAGTACTCCAGATTACTGTCGTATTGCGGCGGCTGCGACTCAGAATCGTCTGGTGGGCGATCCTCAATGGTATCATTGCGATCGTCTCCATTTAGCCAGGTCAGGAACTTTTCGTGCTCTGCCACGAGATCTTCCAGAGTAGAATTTATGGCCTCAAAACGTTCCTTCAGGGCATACAACGAAACGGCAAACCAAATTTTGTCTAGAGTATTGATGAAAGTGGGAATCGCGGAGACAATCCACAATATTGATAGCCACTGCGTATAATCGACGAGCTTAACGTATGTGCTCAGCAGAATAAAGAGCTCGAACACAAACGTCATTAGAAGCATTATACGAATTCGCTTTGCTATATTGCTGTTGTCCACCAGGCACTGCTCTCGGTACAGACGTTCATCCACTACGCGAATGCGTTCGTACAGGTCGCCCAGTCGTCCTTGGTTAAAGAGCGCTGTCACCTGATCCGTGACCATCATGATAAGCCCAATATAGGTCAGAAACAGTCCAATGACGAATGTCAAGGTGCCTAAATGTTTTCGTTGTCTAATTAAAGTAAACACAAATCTCATCCTACTCACTTTGAGTTGCTTTAAGCGAGCGATCCTCCTCTCCAAACGAGTAAATCAGCAGATTATAAAGCACAATATACAAAATCAAGATACCCAGCATATAGACCATGCCATTGCGCGACTTTTCCAATACATTCTTAAATCGAAACTTGGCCAAATCCTGTGGCAATACGCCCACCAATTTCGATAAGAAAAACAGTTGCTGGAATTGCAGCAGCAACGGCTGCACCATTGGCGTCGGCTGGGACATGCTGCGCGCTGGTCAGAACAAACTCGAATGGTAAATAACAAGCGACCGAAAAGCATTTCTAGCTGGCTAGCACTTTACCTAATTAAATTGATATGTTGGTTGAATGAATTGTTCAGCTAATCGATACAATCAACGAATGCAATCTCAATAGTCCTTTCGCTTAATGGCAAAGGGTTTACATGAGGGAAAATATACGTTTATTGAATCATCTTCAACTGTATATAATATAATAAATAATTAATTATTAACCCAAAATAGATGTTACATATAATATAAATTTAATACAACATTCAGATATAAACCTGGGGGCTTTAATTAAGAATTATTCAATAGCATATGGCCATACAATTTACATTTATAGTCTTTTGAATGAACTGAATTTTATTAGATGGTATTTAGGTCGGGATTTGCATGGTTTTCATGTGTACCAAATATAATTTGTGTACAGTTCTTGTATTTGTATTTGGTGTAATATATATAATATAAAGCCAAAAGATTAACACGGGCTTCCCATTCATTTGAAATTTAAAATTGTGTCCAACGTAATTAATTTGAAATTTGTTTGAAGATCATCTTTCTTATTACTTCTTCTTACGACGATCATTCTGCTTTTGTTCCTCCTGAAAATGAGACGAAATATTACAAAATGTTAATCACTGTTTCCAAGGTTATAAATATAGTTTCACAAATGGCGAACTTTATGTGAGGAGATCGATTTTAAATGAGTTATTCGTAAACCTGGAAATGAATATACTTCCAACAAACAAAATTTAATTAGAAAGGCCAAGAGAAAAACAACATCCAGTGACTTTTGTGAAAGTATACTTATTGCCTTGGACATACGAAAGATGGGTATACGCTTAAATCGGCGTACCGTTACGATTGAATATTAAAGAATGTTTCTTTGCAAGATTGTTTAAGATATTGATTGATAAAGTAGTCAGATCAAGGGTATTCATTATTGGCTTGGTCGCTAAACTGCTTTGACAACTATCAAACCATGAAGCTCTTGAGCTGTAAGATAGGGCACAACATTGAGCACAAGTCGAATATACCATTGCTGCCTTAACTGATTACAATTGAAATTAGCTTTTAATAAACACACCTTTTGCGTTAAGATAATTAATAAACGGCGGAACATGCTCAGCACGTCAAAGAAAAGATCCAATGCATGTTGCACCACGTCGCGGTTGCCCATGCGACACTTATCCACAATATTTTGTGTGTCGTACACTATGAAGGCAGCCATAACAAAGACGCCAACGTATAATTGAGTCTAAAACGAGGATTATATGTTAGCTGTATCAATGTGATTATTGCTATTACTTACAATTTGGACAAAGTATGATTTAAAGATCATGTTGAATAGACTGAGCAGAGCCATGCAGTTTATAACGCTAACCAACATGCCGCCCAGATACAAATACTTGCCCTGTTCGGCAAGCAGAGCGGCTAGCGACAAGGAACCAAAGGTGACGAAAGTCCCAGTTAGTGCAGTTAGGATAATCGCCGGATTGATGCTGCAAATGTAGTCCAACAAGGGACCCAATGTTTGTCCCGAACAAAAGCCAAAAGCATAAAGCATTCCCAAGCGCGTGTAATAGTTTTTGCCATCGTCTTTATAAAAGTGCAGACCCAGAACCAGCACCAATGAAGCGATAGCCGCTAACATGCCCATATCTAAACTTCCACGCATTTGGAGCAGGGCACCCGCTGCCGAAGCAGCGGTGGTGCTAGCGAGGACCATGTACACCTTTGACAGGTGCTGCCGGATGAATGGTTCACTAAAAAGAGAGAGGCAGGAGGCATTAGTTTAACTGTGCATGTACGTGTACATTGCTTTCAAGGACTATTGATTAGACACGACCAACTGTTGATGTGAAATTATAACAAAACAACACGTCAGCCTCACCGTGACGCAAGGCCTGCGCTTTGCCCCTTTGCAAAGTGTTTGCATTGAGAGCCAATTATCGTGTCGTACGATGACTTTTGTACTAGCGTAAGGTTTATTTGCATACTCACTAGCGCTCGCCGATGCCGTTCATAAAACGTTGGAAACGTTCGTTTAGATATTGTGCTGTCTCCGCCATACTGTATCCTTATTTTCTACTTCAAAACTATGTTGTTTCTTTTCTTTTTATATTAATCGAACGGAGAAGTGTGAACGGAATGTGAACAAAAATAGTAAAGCCTTGTTTATGGGATTGACTGTTTTTACGTCGAATGCTACGTCGATCTTTTCGCTTTTGTATTTCACATTTATTTATCTCTATTGCAATTCAGTGTTGAGTAATATCGAACTTGGCGAAGCTTCCAGATGATAGGGTAACCATTTTTGTGCAAAGTAACATATGGGCACACTTTAAGTAAATAACTTGGGTATAATTATCGGCGCGCGATAACATTTCGAAATTCTGAACTCAAATAACTTTTTGACACCTTCATTGAAGGAATCTTTATTGTTGGGCCATTAATCAACGAAAAATCTATACGAAAATTCGATGTGCTTAAGGATATTTGTATGATTTTCAATAATTATGAAACCATCGTACCAAATTAAAAATTTACATTTTATTGCGGGTCATTAGCACTAGTCTTTGCTCTAAATAGAAGATTGTGATTCATTGAACACTAAGTGCGTATATTTTTTAAACAATAATGGAAAACATAAATTTAAATAATGACGATTTGTCTTAAGTATTGGTGACATAAATATGATTTTGTAATCTTGATATTATCTGTTTAAAGTAAACAAGACGCGCACTTACGAACTATATTCTCATATACATACATATATGTATATATAACGTTACCTGTATCGTGAATGATTTACAGTAAATATGTATATTCAATTTCACTCAAAATCACAGTTTCAAGTTTGTACAAGACAAATTTCGTTTGTTTAGAAGTATTAAACGGCCGTATATGTAGGTCGTAATGCTTCGTGTTAGATCAGACCTAAAGAAGTTACAGGTACTAAATGTCGAAAACTATAATTTACACAAATATGGATTAGTGTAGCAAGTTTTAAGTTAAATTTCATTTACAAATGTTTGTGTACATAGTACAAATAAAAATAAACTTTATAGTATATATATAAAAAAATAAAAAAGTAAGTGTTACATAGCAACTACATAAAAGCTTGATCGCATTTACGAACTCTACAATAAATGCTGTTAAGACCTCAATTAGTTTAAAATTAGTCTAATTTATCATCACAGACGCACAACAGCTCATTCACACCACTTATTTACATAATATTGATTAATATTGTCATTCTAGCTATAGGTATATAGTAAAAATATATACTACTTATCCATTGGATAAGGGCAGTCAACATTTATAGTTATGATCAGTCACACAGACGCGCACAATAAGCTCGCTTAAATGTACATAAATAAAGGCAACTTTAAATAAATGCTTGAGACAAGATTTACAAAGAATAAAGATGTTTGAATACAATTGGGCTTATTACGATTCTTGGCCTTATTTTGGCAAAAGCTTTGCAATTTGCAAAAAGATGCAAGTGTTAATATAACAATATTATTAAGAATAAATGCGTTGTAGTTGTACAATTTAAATATATATGTGTATATCAATTCGTAAACTATAATTTTATATTTATAGGGTACAAGAAGACACACAACGCAAGACAGTTTGAGTATTTTTTTCGAACATTTTTTAGTTTTCATATATATATATGTTTTATTAAATAAACCGAAATATTAAAGTACAATAATATTGAAATTCTGCGGCGAAGATGACGACGATGATGTTGATTGTAGTTCATTTCGTCTGTAGCTGCTGTCCATCCGTCCCGTCCCTTCATCCGCGCTGACGACCTCAATTGGGATGTGTGCAGGATGCAATGCAGTTATAATGCCATTAATATGTTGATTTGTGTGGGCGTGGCAGTCCGTCGTTCAATTGTGTATTGTTGGTTTCTTTTTTTTTTTTTGTAGAGGCTTGTCAACATTTCGGCTTACTTTAGTACGTCTAGGAGAAACTATGTTATACCATATTCATATCCTACGTATTGGTAATGTTAGATACAAATCAAAATTTGTTAATCTTGTGGCTGGCCTTTTTCAGCTTGCTGCATCATTATTATGTGTTATTAAGAGTGTCTAGGAGGTGTACGATGTTTGGGTGTGTATTGGTTTTTATAAATTTTGCTTTCGCTTGTGTAGCAGTCAATGCCTTGAACGATGCTCCTCACGTCGGTCCCGATCACGTTCACGCTCGCGCTCACGGTCCCGATCCCGATCACGACGTTCACGATCCGACGAGCGATAACGTTCACGTTCCTCGTAATAGCGTTTAGATGATGGCGCTTCAGCGGCTTCTGCAACAACTGGCTCTGGAGACTTACGCGGACGTGCAGATCGGCTGCTGCTATATCACAAAGGGAAAATGTTAAGGTTGAGTGGTTTTAAGTTATTATATCAAAACTACCTGTCATCTCTGTAGTGATCCTGAGCCTGACGCTCTCGTTCACGACTGCGTGAACGCTCCCGATAGCTGTTGGCGAATGCACGAATGTTATGAATTAATAAAAAATACAAACTACCACAATCAAACTTACCCTCCATCACGCTCGCGCTCGCGATCACGATCACGCTCTCGTTCACGAGAACGCTCCCGATAGCGTGAAGTTGATCGCTCACGACGTTGACGACTGCGATGAGAACGATCGCGTGAGCGCGAACGTTCGCGTCGATTGTAACTCTTGGCCTCAATGCCGTGCAGTGTGTCCTGCAGTGAGCTGATCAAAATCTTGCAGCGCTCATCGTGAGCCACCTTAGATTGCTTGATGAGGGAAATCGCGGTAACCAATGTTTCGATGGCGCTTGAATACTCGCCAGCGGCGGCATCAGAAACAGCTCTGTTGTCATTGAAATTATTTAATTATAAAAGTTATATGCTTAATTAGCTGTGAGCTTACCTGGCAATCGCTGAGCTGCTGACCGTGCGGTTTCTGCTCATCACCTCTTCGAATTCAACTTCCGTTAACTGTGGCCCCATTTGCTGATCGGGGAAAGCGCCTGGCGGTTTGCCTTGCGGAGGTCCTGGCCACGGATTGCGCGGTCCACCCTGTTGCGCGAAATGAGGTGGTGGTCCGTGCTGAGGAGGCATATTCATGCCTGGCTGCGGCCCTGGTTGACCATGTGGAGGCCCACCCATGCCTGGATGCGGTGGTGGACCACCCGGTTGATTAAAGAATGCTGGATTGACATGCGGAGCGGGAGCGCCATGTGGTCCACCAGAACCAGGCGGTGGACCAGGGCCCATTTGCGGACGAGGTGGGCCCTGCATATGAGGTGGACCCTGAGGCGGCCCTTGCGGCGGAAAGCCGCCATGCATAGGCGGACGACGCCAATCAGGACCCGGCCCAGGACCACGAACTGGCATGCCCATTGGCCCCTGGAACTGCAAAAAGAGCATCAAATACAGAATTAATGACAGCGCTTAAGATGATATCGAAGGGTTTAACAATTAAATTAGGCCAGTTACAGTTGTGTGGCAGTAGCGCCTCGTCGTGGATGTGCATGAGATTTGTGTCTGTGGATGTGTTGGATGTATTGTGGCTGTTGCAGTTACAAACATGTGCAGTTATTTAAATGTTCTGAATACAATTGATGAGACACTCTAATGTCGTTCACTAAGTTAACTTAACTCGGGTTAGTTTGGTTTCGTTTTTCTACTATATTATAATTAGATATTTTTTAAATAATAATATAATATATAGGATATCTTTGGTAATTTTTTGCTTTTTTTTTTTTTTTGTTAGGATTTTTTTACCATTGGTGGTCGTTGGAGTGGTCCATTTGGTGGACCCGGTCGGGGTCCACCGGGACGTTGACCTGGCCATTGACCTTGTGCTGGCGGATACCTGGGAGGTGGCTGTTGATTGCCCATTGGGCCGCCTTGTGGATGCATTGGCGGCTAATAAGTTACGTAATTTGTTTTTATTATTATTGTCGATGTAGTAGTTGTTGTTGTGGTGGGTAGAAGTGTGCGTAAGCGTTGTCATAAAACACATGGAATGGAATATAAATATAAAGCGTAATACATAAACATTTTTATATAATTATAATTAATATAGATAGTACATAGATATTAAGTACATATAGATCGCAAAACAAATGCAGCACATTTACAAAGTCATAAATATTGCCTTAATATAGCTACCATAAGATTTACTCAAACAAATGTGAAGTCTAAACAATTTGCAATTAAAGTTTGCACTAAATTACATTAAAAAAAAACAAATTGGTAATATATAGGCTTATGCATAAAGGATTCATACAGATATATAAAAAATTTCTTAACTCAAGAAATTCTAAAAAAATTGCTCTGAAATTATTCTTTATTTAAACCAAAACATGTATCGTACTTAAAATCATAAAAATGAACAATAATAACCTTATAGTCGAATCTTTGCATGTCTAGTTACTCTTAAAATATCAAATATAAACAAAATCAAAATGTTTTTCTAGGTAATAAAAAAATATTAGCTTGAAATTTGGGCATTTATTAATATTTTAGGATTGTCCTTTTTTTTTTTATATACACAGTCTTTTTTAATACAGTTCTATAAATATCTAATACATAGGTCCTGCTTGTACCAGAACATAAAGAACATGTCATGAACATAATGATGTCTTTTCAAGTACACTTATCTATGTTATTTTAATGTTACCAATCTTTGATCAGCTAGATATACGACCAAATATTCGACTTTTAAGATATCAAATTTTGCATTCAGAACAATTTCAATGAGTAAAAGTTAAAAAGAAATGTAAATGGCGTTGTTAATACGGGCTGACGAGCCAAACAATCCCAAACAAACTCAAGAACTCTTTTGTTATGGTCACTTGCTAACGGGCAATTGGAAAAGCTACGACTTACGGGCAAAAGAAAGCAAAATGAAAAGAACAAATAAAAAGTGCAAAAGCTCACCTGCATTCGGGGAGGTCCAGAGTTTGGCCCAACCTGCGGCACTTGCGACATATGTGGCCGGTATTGACCTGGTGGCAGGTTGGGATTCATGCGTGGCGCATGTCCTGGCGGCACACCTTGTGGCACACCCGGATGCGGAGGCATCGGTCCGCCCATGTTGGGTGGTGCGGGGCCACGTGGTGGTCCGTTTTGCTGCGGCGGCGGTACTGGACGTGTCTTCTGCAGGCTCTCGAACTGCGTGAGTGCTTGCTTGCTTGGATAGGTGACTACCACGGTCTGGCCGTGCATCTCCTTTTTGGGCAACTGATCGAGTACAGTGCGTAAACTAGGTTCCGAGCCGAGCGATATTACGCTGAATCCCTTCGATTGACCATTGGCACGATTCTCAAAGAATTTCACCTCTTGCAGATCGTTAACGCCAATTTCACGCAAGGCATTCGAGATATCTTGATCTGTGGTCCACCAGGTCAGGTTTCCCACATATAGTTGATAGCGGCGGTTCATTGTTGGAGTCTGGTTACCACTGCCCTGATGGTAAACTCCATTGGGACCGACATTAGAGGAGCCGTCGAGGGATCCAGGTCCGGATGCATTATCTCCAGTTGGGGTGCCACCACCGCCACCGCCGCCTGCAGCTACTGGCTCGGTGGGGCCGCCGATGTCATCGTACAAATCGACGCCGTCGCCACCAAATTCATCCTTTTCGTAAAATATGAGTATGTTGAATATTTCGATAGATGCACGTACAAACATATATATCGATATTCGTAAAAATATCAACAATGTTATTTAATATACCCCCATTACACATACACACACACGTATATATACGTTTGCACACAAATGCGCGCATGTATGTACACATATATCTGCACATACAAAGCGTGGTAATGCTAACTTACCTGAGCTTGCCCGGCAAAATCTTTGTCCAAGTCTTCGGCATACAAGTCCAGCACCACCCCGTCGGCCATGGTTGCGTGAGCGTTTACTGGACAACAAAATTGATTTTAGACGCACGCGACCAACTTATTTAGCGGTGCCGTGCACACTTTTCCACTTTCACACACACACACGCACACAATCACAAGCCGCTCGTACAGTCGAACAACTAGCCACCGGCGTGCGGCGTACGTATAAATGCAAGTAAAGCCCGCAGTTGACGAGTAACTATTTGTATAGCTGTTACGAATATGCGATAATCACATATATAATATATTTACATTATAAACAACAGCTTTTCCAACTATTGTTGCGAAAAATTTTCTGCAGCTACAGCTAAAATGGCGGAGATGTTCAGAGTGACCGTTCGTACTAATTACTATAAATGTTAAAAACGCCATATTTAGCACTAGTCTCTACATAATACTAAAGTCGTATGTCTTTTAGTATTTTTTTTTAATAATAGTAAAAGCGCGGGTTTTTTAAAATGTAATTTTTCGTTGCTAACGATTCTGATTTATTGTTCTACATAAATAAAAGGCAGCCAGTTAGTTAATAATTCATTTAAGGAGTGTAATCCCTTTTAGGCCGGAGATCGCAAAATGTTATGCCAGGTCCAATGCATGAAGCGAAACCCATTAGATGGGGGATTGTGTTCTGTTCGTAAACGCCGCTGAACAAATGTGACCAGGGTCCTGAAACAGCATTATAAATAATGTAATTAAATATAGAGCTTTTGTTTATTATAGTTGTTAACTATTACCATTAGCGTAAACTGCAACATCACCACCGCCGTGAGTTTCCTCGGAATAAGGAACGCCATGTGGATACCTTGCGTCCTTTTCACCAATATTTAGAGTACGGAGATCTACGCGCTTAACTGTGTTATTTTCTGATTTATAGAAGAGATTCATTTGTGGTCCGTTGGCGTAGGATAATGTGGCGGAAGGTAAATTATCTTCACTTAATTCTGAGTTGAGGCCAGTTATGCCGTTGTTTATATCGGGATATCCGTTAATGGTCATAGTATGTCCATGATCAGCGGTGACTACGATCAAAGTCTCCCACGGATTGGTTAACTGTCTTGCTTTCTTAACAGCGTTTGAGAACTGCACAGTTTCGTCCACGGCCTTCTTGGCCTTGGTCTCGTGGTGGGCGTGATCGATGCGACCGCCTTCGACAAACAAAAAGTAGCCAGCCGGATTCCCTGACAGAACTTTAATTGCAGTTTCAGTCATTTCCTCGAGCGTTGGAGTATCAATGCTATCATCCAAGTTGTAAGCCATATGAGATGCATTGAATAGGCCCAATAAGTAGTCCGTATTGTAAGGATTGATGCTCAGCAGATCCGTACGATTGAAGACAACTCGCGCATTGCCTGATTTGCCTTGTTGCCATTCATTTATCAGATTGCGTCCATCTAAACGCTCGCCCGCATTGCCGTACGCATCCTTCTCTGTATTGGGCAAGAATTTCTTAGTGCCTCCGCCTAGGACAACTTTTAAGTCTTGGCCCACTTCGGTTAATAGTTGTTGCGCGATATCTGGACAGTTGCTAGGATCGTGTCCTAGATCCTTCACATCGAAATCACTTTCAAAGTCACGATTCGAGGTGTGGGCATAAACTCCGGCTGGGCTGGCGTGGGTGATACGAGTTGTCGTTACTAATCCCGCAGATTTATGTCCACGGATCGCCCAGGCCGCTATGGAGGAGAGGCGATTCTTCGGCAGCTTGGCTGCTTCACAGTCATTGAACTTTACATCAGGTGAAACACCGATTGTCATATAATTAGCCTTAATGCCGGACAGATAGGCAGAGGCAGTGGCGGCCGAGTCAGAAACTTGTTTGTCTACGCAGTATGTCTATTGGGAATGCAGATCAAATTATCTATTGATTACTGATTATTCTAAGACTTAACTTACCTTTGACAATCCGACGTAGTTAAACTGTTCAAACTCCAAGCGATTTCGCTCCCCTACAATGCCTTTCAATTGGCCGTCATAGATGCGGGCGGCTGTGACAGTGGGCACAGACATGCCATCGCCAAGGAAGAAGATTATGTTCTTGGCCAAATACTGATTCGGTAGAGTGGAGATCTTTTCATAGAGCGTACGTTGTGCATCATGAAACCAAAATTCTTTGTTCTTGAGATCATCCGTTGAGCGTATATTCCAGGCGGGATCTGCATAAGACATACAAAACTCACATTTTAGTGAAAGTTCTTGATCCATATTTATTTATTTTTAAGAATGATCAAACATCAGAATTTCGATTAACACTCGATTAGGCAAATTAAATGTATTTAGTTTGTTTTGCGTTCGTATTCGGTTGACGATCTTTCACACTCTCACTGTTTATACTTTAAATATTTGTGGCACACCGTTAAATGTCACGCACCTGGCCCATAAATGTACTGACAATAGCACAAAGCAACTTGAATGGAGAGCGTTAACCAGAAAGCACGCATCGTCGAATTTTGATGAACTTCTTTCAAGTGAAAAACTTTCGACTGCGGACTTGTGCTTCGGCTTCGGTTTCTGTGCTTCGTACTCCGGCGTTGGTCGAGAACCGATTAAGCTCTGTCGAAGGAAATACGTGCTTATTTATATCAGCTTAGAATCTAACAAATTGTATTAACGCCGAAAATGAACGGGATATTAAATTTAAAAAATAAAAACTCGATCTGGCATAATAAGTAACCGGTCTCAGGCAACCCAACTGCAGTAGGGCTTTCAAATACTTGGGGACTAATCATTGTGTGTTGAATATGCATTAGCTATATTCAGATAACATTAATTGATCGAACTGATCGTTAGATGCAATTGCACCGTTTATATAGCTAACACCTTAGCAGTATTTGGAGCTAATATAATAGTTATAATAGACTTGATATTTCCAGTTTTCTAAAAGATTTTCAGCTTATTCTGTTATCGTATTGCTGTCTGTGAGTAGAAAGCTCATATGAATACATGAAAGTGATAAACAGGTTTGTTAATAATTAGCATTGAGGAATAGATGTTAAATTGCTTGTAGAATTTCTTATGATTTTGTGTAATAATATTTTATTCAATCCTGTTCTGCCGCAGATTAATTGTTTTTTTTTTATTAGAATTTAAAAATGTTTGGAATTTAACTAATTGTTAGAGTTCGGGAGCAAGGAACTTTAATTCCGGTTTTAAGCAGCGTGATTAGTTTGTTTTGTTGTACTGACAAGAGCTGTTAATAAATAAATATGCATTATTCATCAGATAATATTGTCGAAAATATGTGGGTTCTGTTATTCCGATTTGCTCCATTAATTTTACTGACTAAATAGGATATTGCGGAACTGATTTTAGATTAACTTACGTTCTTCTCTTGAAAATAATTTTTTGAGTTACCTAAAAACTATATAATTCCCCAATGAACATGGAACTGCCGCGCTTTTTTGAATTTATATTGCATTTTTTCTTTTTTGCATTGTCTAGCACTAAAGCATGTCGAAAGTGTAAATATCGATAGTACCTTATCATCTCTAAATATTTCGTATACGGCCACACTTGACAATGCAGTTACGATTGTTTGAAATAATCGATTAAATTCGTGTATTAAACTATTTCTCCATCTCTATAAACTTACATATTTCTTGCAGAATTTATTCGTTTTTATTAAAAAAAAAAACGCTTTGTGTGTAAAATAACTTAATTAATAGACATGCGCTAGATTACGCTTTGGCTACAAAGGTTGCTGGATAGGTTGACAAGGGCAAACAAGGTGAGAGATGTGATGACATATCAGCGAAAAGTAAAACAAAGACTACTCAAGTCCCCTTCGACAAGCAAAAACAGAAAACAATACACACATACAGTCACAAGCTCGCATACAGGTGTATTTCCCTGAAACGCATATAATGATATAAGTAGAAAATTAGAGTGGTGAGCAATTTATTTAATTGCAAACAAATCATTGCAAATTTCAGAAAAGCAAGAGTAACAACTGGTTTCTGCCACATTGCAAAGAACATTGGCAAGGTGTCTGCATACGAAAGCATGGACTTGCAGCATATGGAGAATGGCCTCAGCGGAGGAGGCGGAGTAACAGGAGGAGGAACTGGTGGAGGAGGAGGAGCAGGAGGTGGTGTAGGCGGTGGCCTAAGTGAGTTTGATTTTCAGCGATTAGCACAAATAATCGCGACAAGCATACAAAAAGTCCAACAAAATGGTGAGTCTAGTTTGGGGCGTATGTTTTTCATCTATGACTAATCGCTTTGCTATGCATATTCAAACGACGCAGTCTCTACTATGCAGCGAATGGTCAACCAGTTGAACACGCCACAGGATTCGCCCGAATTGAAGAAGAAGCTGTAAGTGTTTGTGAGAGTGTTGCCTTAGCTATCAATTGACAAAGCTATACGTATATTTGTAATAACTAAACGAAATATGTTTTCTGTACATAGTCATCAGTTAATGACCTATACCAAGCAGCTGGTGACCGATACAAACAATCAGTTGAAGGAGGTGGACAAGTGCAAAGAGCGGCACCTGAAGATACAGCGCGATCGCCTGGTGGATGAGTTCACAGCGGCATTGACCGCCTTCCAGGTATGCTAATCTCTTTTACGATAAGCAAAGTAACAAACTTAGTCATCATACTTGCGATTGCAGGCTATTCAACGTAAAACGGCTGATATTGAAAGGAGTGCTTTGCATCAGGCGCGCGCCCAGAACTTCAGTATTTCACATCCACCTGGCTCGACGCGAGCCGGCACCAATGCCAGTAGCAATGACAATGGTTCCTTCTTTGAGGACAACTTCTTCAATCGTAAATCAAATCAGCAGCAACAGCAGCAAATACAAACGCAAATGCAGGAAGATGTTGACCTGCAAGCACTTGAGGAACAGGAGCGTGCCATACGCGAACTGGAGAACAACATAGTGGGTGTCAATGAAATCTACAAGAATCTAGGTGCTATGGTCTACGAGCAGGGCTTAACTGTCGATTCGATCGAGTCTCAGGTGGAGCAAACAAGCATTTTCGTCTCACAAGGCACTGAAAATTTGCGCAAGGCGAGCTCTTACAGGGTAAATGCTGTGCATAACTTATCTAAATTTTCTCTCAATTTATATTTATTATTTATTGTAGAACAAAGTGCGAAAGAAGAAGTTGATACTGGCTGCCATCCTGACCGCTGTTCTTTTAGCCATCGTTTTAATAATGGTGTTTCAGTTCAAGAACTAAACATGGGAATCCAATATACTAAAAGCATCAAAAAAATTTAAATAAAAACTAGTAAATTGTTGTGAAAAGACAAGTGTTGCCCCATGCAGGCCCCCTATCCGTATTTTAGACGCATTTGTGGCTTTAATACTATAATTTAACTTAAACAAAAAGAAATGAAAACCAAACACTAATTGGCTAAATAATTCTTAAAAATTGTCAACTCAGTTGCATGATTCGAAACGTGTTTAGCACAGAGTTAAGCGGCGCTTACACATACACACACGCATCCATATGTTATATAAATATTCTTATTCTCTAACAAGTTATCTAATATTTTATATATATATATGTATTATGTTTATAAATAATGCACTTTGTATTGTATTATATTGATTGAGTGGCGCATTCTCAAATTTGTTTAGCAGCAAGCTCTAAAACATTTCCAAACTCATTTGCTAGCGCTTTGTATTTAAGTTTAAGTGACATACAAAGTATATAAATATACGATGGTACATGATAATACACATTAAAATATAAAATTAACGAAACAAAAATATATGATATGTACGATCAATGCAGGGCAAAATCCTTTAACAAAGCATTTCGAGTACTTCATTTCGGGGCATTGCATGAAATGAATGAATCGATGAATGGGCTGGAGTTCAGCACCATTTGGGTATTCAAAATGTGCTCGATCATGGCCGTGGTCGCGTCATCAACGCCTCGCGCATAGCCATAACGATCATTAAGATTTGTTGTGCACTGATGATACGCATGCTTCAGCGGCTTAGCCCCTGGCTGAAGTACTGCCTGTTGCTTACTGGGCTGCCCAACTGGGTGTTCATCACATCACATTAATGCAACGGCAGACGGTATCGATCTACGTATGTGTGTGTGTGTGTGTGGATGCCACTTGAGCCGCAGCCGTTGTTGAGGTGTGTCAAGTAAAGGGTTTCCTCGGGCTCGGACTCTGGCCTGCATACAAATTGAGTTTAAATTTTTTGCCAATTCACTGACATTGATAGTTCGTTTGGGCAT
This sequence comes from Drosophila nigricruria, assembly GCA_037075265.1. Lineage (NCBI taxonomy): Eukaryota > Metazoa > Arthropoda > Insecta > Diptera > Drosophilidae > Drosophila > Drosophila nigricruria. The sequence goes on along the minus strand of JBAMCI010000227.1, from coordinate 8,170,910 downwards.
CGTTTGTGTCGTGGTGGTGGCTTCTTATCCACTTGTTGGCATCGAGTGGTTTTCTCGCATGCATTTAAGTGCAGCTCATTTCCTTCTCTATCGCCCTGGGGCAGCCAAATATTGTGCGCTGTCATCCAGCTATTTTTAATACTAAGACATATCTGTGCTCTAACTTGGGATTGGGGCTCATTCACTATGCCGTATTGTTGGTATTTTCAATTAATTATTACAATTACTAAATCTTAATACATCAATGACAGTTTATAGAAAGTAGGTTCGAGAGCTAGACCGATTCCTGAAACTGATACCTGATACTTATACCCTTTTAAATTGAATTGATATTTGTGTATATGCATATATGATAGAGTATCAGAGATACGGCTTATTGACAATCATATTATTATTTCTTGTTTCTTGTGAGCCTGCTTGGCTGTCAGTGGCTGTCTAAATACGTCACCCTGGCTTTTTTTTTTGGAATTAAATTATTGATTGCTCGGTTGAGGTTTACAGTTTACGACACGGCCTAATCACATCGATTATCGGTGCATGTACATGGCACTTGGCATCGCCTGGCCATGGACGCATCCATTCATAAGTGAAAATCCAGTGCCGAGGCCACAGGTCACGTTGCGGCTGATTCGAGTGCGTAGGTGTTGGACATTAACAGAGCCATGCACACCTCGCACAGCAGGTAGCCCGGATAGCCCGCGCCGTGTGCGAGCCCTGTGTTTGCATAGGCCGGGCCCATGATAATATTGACACATTCGGTGGTCAGCACAGAATCTCATTTGCGAAGTCATTTTGTACAAATAAATCCAGCCTCTGCATCGTCTCTTTTGCTCTTCCTCGTTTTTTTTCCCAACTTAATGCGCGGACACACAAACCGCATGTTTTGACTTTGCCACCGAGGAGCAATGGAAATGCACATGGAAATTCCGCCAGCTCCTTGGCTAAGCGCGGATTGACTTACCAACTTAGCAACTTGCTGGACGGGATTGGGGTATTGGTGAGCGATCGGCTGCCTGCAGTTTAATCCCTGCACATTTCACACGTTGCTTACGTTGCTTGCCTTAGCCGTAGCCATGCAGTAGCCGAGACGTAAACATCCGGCTGTGGCATTTCCCAAATCAATAAACTTATTATTACGAGTACTTACATACCTTACATACGTACGTATATATATATATCTTACAATCCATATTCCCTCTTCGGTTTTTATACGGAAAAATCTTAATTAAGCATTTGCTCGCCTACATTTTTATGAATGAACTGACGAGCTGCCCTCTCTTCCTGCCCCGCCCCCAACCCTAATTTTATTTAGCACCCCCCTCCCTCCTACACGCCTCTACTATTAGCGCAATTTAAGTGGAATTACTTGTGGCCTGTAAATCTTTTGAATTTTTATTAAAAACAAAAACGCCAAATGGAAATTCGTTTGATTGTGCTACCTGTGTGTGCCGCGTGCTGTGTGTGTGTGTGTGTGTGAGTGGACTTTTACGGCGAAGATTGGGGGTTGGGGTCGCCGCTGCTGCTGCTGCTGCTACTGCTGCTGATGCTACTGCTGCTGCTGCACACTTTACGCCCAACACTTTCGACATTTTTATTAATGAAATTCGCAGAAAAAGTGGCCCACTGACGAACCGAATGAAGTACTCTCTCACCTTGCCACGTCTCATTTTCATGAACTACGACTGAGCATGATCGCTCAGGCCCCTATCGTGGATACATTTATATATATTGGAACTGGTGGGGCGTACACTTCTAAACAAATTGGGTGTCAAAAAGTGCGCACATTTCAAAAGATTTAACCGTTTTGCAGTTTGCTTTGATCTATGCCGACGACGCAGACGCCGTCGAGGCGTTTATGTGCCTGCCACAGTGGAGCCTGTCTAGCTACTTGACTAGGTACAGTGGGCGAATGTCTAGAATGGATTGGTTGAGATTGAATTCTTATAGAATTTGCAGTTCAATACTATATACTTAATTTATTTAAATTAAACAAGAATTCTCTTCATTTTAGTAAAATAATAAATAAATAAAAAAAATGCTTCTCAAGTGTCTTAGAGTCACATTGGTATGCTGTTAGTCAAGTACCATGTACCACTGTGCCACAGATTGGTATCGTTTGTGCTATTCTCAATATAAACACGTAGTATATCTTTTATCTGATTTGGTTTTTATACCACGCGCCGCCTGCGAAAAAAGCGTCAACGCTGCAAAAATGCGAAACGGAGGCGCTGTTTTTTATAAATTAACACCAACGCCAACGGCAAAGCCAATGGCAACGGCAACAGCCTCAGCCCCAGTTCGAACAGATCTCACATATCCCCTAGGGCAATGTGATCCCGTAGAAGATCAATTCGAGCGCAGCGGCGGCAAATTCGCAAACGCAAACGCAACGAAAATCGCAATTGTAGCTGAAGCTGAAGGAAAGTGTATATTGAGTTGTCTGTTAGCCGCAGGCCGGGATTAGGGGTGAAACAATTGATGATGGCTGGGATTGGCTGGTATGGGTATAGGGGGATGCCACCGTGCTTGAGTTTCGGCATCTATTGTGCTGTCTATTATTTTGGTAGGTGTCTCTAGCTCTATCTGTGGCCCATTTGCAGCCGCTTTGTTGTGTAATTGTTTGTTTACGAGTTTGCAACAAAGCCCAGACAAAAGGCCATGGCCAAAAGAGATTTTATAGTTCAGCGGTTCACACACGTACCACACAAAAAGACGAGCAAAAGAGCAGAAGAAAAATGAATCAAAATCGAAATCCAAAGCTGCAATAACAAAATCATCTTCCAGCCATGAATCTTCCTCTATGTAGTCGGAGGCATGTCAAATTATATCTTGTGGCTCGTTCCGCGCGCGTCGTTTATCGTTTTTTGATTGTTTTTTCTCATTTTCTTCTGTTTGGGTAGCATTTTCCTCTTATCCATTGGCGCTCCTCACGACTAATTGTGCCTGACATTAATGTCACTCTGTATTAAATATAGCCTCCCAACAGAGAGTCTGTCTGACTGTCTGTCTGCCTGCCTGCCTGCCTGTCTGTCTGTCTGTCTGTGTTCCGCTCTCAGCTCCAATTCATATTTGGGAGTCATATATGTGTGCCCTGCGAGATCATGCCATCGGAGGGGGCTTCGACTAGGCAACGTGTTGACAGCGAGTGACAGACACATTCATTAGCCAGAATGATTCATATGCCATTCCGGATGCAATGGGCTATGGACTAATTTGAAAGGCATTAGGTTAAATGATTTAACGCTCTGGTTTTTTGATGTTGATCAAACAGTTGAGGTGAGGCTATGACAGGATTAGATAGAGGCTCAAAAGCTTGATTTATGTTTTAGGTATATATGGGATTGATGAGCTCTTATTGATTCAGCTTAACATGTTTGATGTCGATGTGAGCTCTCAATTGATGCTGCTTAACATAGCTTGATTATAAGTTAGCTAGCTATATAAGTTATCTGTGCCAAGAAGTCTGAAGAGGAATTTTCCCATCATGAGCTCAGGTGAAGCAGAAACACTATGACTTATGCCTAAAGTTAATTTCTCTATTCATTCAGCTTAACATTCACTGAAATCTCACTGATATATAAAGTAAATTGAATAAAATTGCAATAAAATAAACCAGTAACCCGGACAGTTTACTTATTGCATAAGAGGCAAACCAATTAAGGATTACAACCTCAAGTCCATATGCGCGAATAATATTATGATTGTAAATATTGTCGTACCGTACAAGAGGGGGTTGCGTATGCCCCATATATACAATGTGTTCACAACATTTCATATGCACGCTGGGGGCACAGATCGGACACACATGGGGCGCGGCCAAGTAGCCTCCGGTTGCTTGGCCAGAGCGCGCGACAATGCGAAAAATTTTCAATTGATTGGCAAGCAAAAAGCCAGAGTAGATGAGGCACCACCCCACCCAGGCCTGTGCCTGGCTTCAAGTGAAATCAAAGAGTGCTGCCGGAAAATCAAAGGTTCGTTTCGCATCGGTTCGGCTAGGAGTATATACATGTATATATTATATATATATATATATATATATATATATATATATATATATATATATATATATATGCATATATAGAGATATATTTATATACATATTGGTAGCTCACATGTTTTTTTGTGCCTGATTGTTTTTTATCCATAAGAAGCCTCGGGTCACAATTTATAATAGACTTCATGTATATTTGTATATCTGTGGCACAGGTGCAAAAGTTCACATGGCACTTGGACTAGGAGCTCGGTGCGACTTGGACTTGTACGGGGACCTTTTTCTAGTTCTGTTGAAATTCAATAGAATTTCGGGACAAGCGGCATTCCCGTGCTTCCTCAGACGCTGCGTAACACGAGCAACATCTGCATACAGTAAATTATACAATGAGTGCGTAACCATAAAACCTGTCCCAGTCACAAAGACCAATCCGAATTCAAGTGTCATGCTATTTTTGGTCTCGAAATTTGTCGCCTGTTCGCCTCAAGTGGAGTGTGGACCGGACCCAACGACCATGCCAGACTGCCGGGCGACAATTTCCAGACATCATTCAGTTATGTCGCACTATTTGTTCATGTTACATGAGCTTGAGCTGCATCCAGCACGATCTGCGCCGAGCTGGGCTCACAACATTGTTTGCCCAGCTCGACTCGGTTCCATCTTGGGACAGCTCCTCTCTCTTAATTGTTGGTCATGCACTGACGTTGCATTTATTTATGGTTTTCTTAATGAGTCTCATATTTATTACACTCTGACATTGGTCTGACGACGGGCACGGGCTCGAGCTGGCTATAAGTGATAGGGATAGGGATAGGCATCCATTTGAAGTTGGGTCAGCGGCGCAGGGGAAATACGTGTCATATTTCATTAACGGGGTCCGTTGCTACCCATTCAAATATTTTGGGCAGTTAAGTATATCATCTCTGTCTCTAGGTCTGTGTGTGTGTGTGTAATTTGAATATGCACTTGAAATTGCATGGAAATTAGTATTTGTCGCGCCTTTTCTCCAACACTTATTCCGGTCTGCTCTGCTGCAATGCGGAAATACTTAAAGCGATGACCAGAAAACCCAAAATTTTAAGTTGAATGATTATTTGTTTTGGGTTACATTCGTGACGGTTTTGCTGAGGGGAAGTGGGCGTGACAGCCGTGGAATCTTCTGCCCTCAAACTGAAAGTTAAGTGATTGTCCGTTAGATGTATCTTAAAACTACTCAGCTGAGGTCTTGCTTATAAAATGAAAGCATATTACTATTATATGTAAAACAATATAATAATAGTACATATTTGTTTATTTTAAGATGTGTCTTACTTGGCTAGAACTTGCTCAGTTCTTTCTCACCTCTTCGAGCCAGCAATACCTCCTATTAATTATCACTTAATAAGCCAAAACCTAAATTTAAACCAACATGGCATTAAAACTGGCCAAGCTTCGCTCACATTATATATCTCAGAGTTTTCCGGAATTAACTTCGCATCCTTGAGGTCCACAATCAGCTCTTGCCTTTGTCGTATGCCAACAATCAAATCCCAATCAAGCCTATATTGAACGCTCCTTCTCGTTAGCCAACTGGCGCCCACAATCAATTAACTCTATCGTCAAATTCTAAGCACCCACTCACCCACCTAACAGCTGCTGCTGCTGCCACTGCTTAAGAGGAACATTTGTATGCGTATCTTCGGGCCACACACCTTTAAGCCCCGGCTAGAGCCACAGTAGCCGCTGGGCCAAAATTGATAACATTGTAACATTGTCCGCAACAACAAAACGTTGAATTTTCTGCATATAAATGAATTAATTTTCAGTTGATGCTCACTCACAGACACACGCATATCGAGAGCAGCCCAGCCCGAAGGCTGGAGGCTGTGTATAGGGCTAATTTCCATAAACCCTGAACGGAAGAAGTCGCAACGCCATTGTTATGCTAAGTGGGAATTCTCTCTCTCTGTGTGTGTGTGTGTGTGTGTGTGTGTGTGTGTGTGTGTGTGTGTGTGTGTGTGTGTGTGTGTGTGTGTGTGTGTGTGTGTGTGTGTGTGTGTGTGTGTGTGTGTGTGTGTGTGTGTGTGTGTGGAGCAGGGGCATATTGCCAAAAAAGGGGTTGTAAGGACCACCAGGTTGAAGTGGCTCTGGACTTGGCTTGAGAGGCCAAAGAGATAGAGAGAGAGAGAGAGAGAGAGAGAGAGAGAGACAGAGAGGGAGAATAGATTGTTCTGTTAGCCAGCGGCCAGGCTAAGCTCACCACCAAGACAAATTGTTGCACAATTGTTCGTAAAAAATAAAAGAGCAACCCATGTAAGAACCTTAAATAACTGAACAGTATTAGAACTAACTGTAACTGTTTATATTTTTCTCACATCGAGCCTAATCGTGCGCATGAGGGTGCAAACCTGGCCCAATGGCCCAATCCATTGGGAATCCAGCTCAGCTGTAGACTGAAGGCTGTGTGAGCTGCTTAATGCCCATTGTGCAGTTGCTTGAAATTGCCTGTGAAATTGCATTGAAATGCGAATTGCATTAGGGCAGTAGCAGCAGTAACAGTGGCAGCAGCAACAACAACAACAACAACAACAACAACAAAACGCCCCTGCGGTCCTGTCAATCACAAGACGTAAGGTGTGCGCTGTCAGATTTTCTTGGGTAGCGGGCGCTATAAATTTTATACGCTTCTCGAAACTTTATTTTATGGCTGCGGCAACAATGGCTGGGGCCTAGGAACGCCGTTAATTTACGAGATATACTCCCCATGGTTTCGCCTCTACATCTCTACTCGTTATTGTATACAAAAAAGAGATTAGATCCAAATCCAAATCCAAATTCAAATCCAAAACCAAGCAATCTTGCGTGCGCCATTCGTGTGAATTTGAAATAAAACACACTGCAACATTTGCGAGCGAGAGAGACGGAGAGGGAGAGGGTGAGCTGAGAAGGGGGGAGCCAAATGCAAAGTGCTCGACCATATACATATATATATATTTACAGCAGCGTGTAAAATCTGCAGCTCCAAGGCGCACAGATGCCGGCGACATGCCACAAATGGACTGCCAGACAATTGGACAGCGCTGTGACAGGGCCCCTGATCGTTGTAAGGAGTCAACCCACCAGGCAACATCACGCACCACGCTCCTCCACGCACGCACCACGCACCACCAGAGACCATGTGTCAAGTCTCGCTGCATGTTTGTGGAACGTTTAAAAAATATTTTCTTGTAATTTGGTAAACTAATTGTTGCCGTTTGTTTTGACAATAAGGCATTTGTAGCTTTTCAGCGATGCTAACTGACGATTTGATTGACTTGAGCTGACAGCCACGCCCCGCGCTCCACGCCCCACGCCCCACCTCTCGGCTGCCTTGTAATACGCTTTAGTTCTTGTCTCCCCTTCTGACTGATGCTCGGGCACTTTTCCACTGTTTGTTGTTGTTGTTGTTGCTGTTGTTGCTTGGGGTTTTCCGGTAGTCATGGGCATGCTGCATTGCATTAGATCTTGCATTATGTTCGACATCAGCATCGACATCGACATGTAATTGATATATTGGCACCTCTTTCCCCCTGATCCCCCGTCAGCCATGCTGCATGTCTAAACACATGTCGAGCTGTTTGTTTACTTTGTATTGTTTTAAAACTAATGCTGATCGCTGCAGTTTTCCATTTGGAGTGCAATTAGAAGCACATCAAGTGGCTAATATTATTGGCTGGGCTAAGTTAGTGGATCCAGAGATTCACTTGTATCCGTAGGATTGTCAATTATAGCCAACCACTTGAGCTAATATAATTTGCTATTTGTGTACATTTAGCAGTAGTTGCTCACAATTTGTCGAAACATTTGCTCTCACAACATCTTTTGAGTTTCTATCCACAATTCACGTATTTAGCCCGCTGCAATCACTCAAAAATTCTATAGAAAATGCATAAAAAGTCAAGCATGGTTTGTATACACAAATTTGTTTGCTGGTAATTAACAAATTTAGGGGAACAAAATCATTAATTCCAACAATATAAAATCAGAGTTTATTTCCAACAATAATACAAACATCAGCCCATCCCGCCACGCCTACACGCTATACGCCCCAAAGACTTTAGCCTCGCAGTCGTCTTGGTTGTCGTCTCCATTTGTACATATATCAAAAGTCTAATAAGTGCTGAGTGCATTTGCCTGGGCTCAGCTGCTCTCCCCCTCACTCTCTCTCTCTCTCTTTGTCTCTATGTAGCTATAGATGTATCTGTATCTGTATTTGACCGGGGGCTGATTGCATGTGTTTTTTTTCTGGGAAAAAACTGTCGACGCAACGTCTACGGTGAGCAGCAGGTCCATAAAACTCAGGCGAGCGCATAACTGCAATAAGATCATTAAAAAGGTGCAGAACGACGATGCAGTTTATGGCCACATCGTTTAAATATAATTTGATATATATGTTATGCTATATATATATACATATATCAGACCAATTGACGTCGCGTGGCGTCTTTGAAGCGAGTCGTTCATTGGCTTGGAACTCTGGGTAGTAATTGATTAATTGTGGGAGAAAAGTTGAGGATGGAAAGGGAAATTGAATAGAAGACAGTGCCATAGGTTCTACTGTCTTATATGTAGAAGGTAATATTATTTTAATATTCAATTCTCCTTCGAATAGTACTCAGTGCTTCTACTCAATTTTATCACTGCATTAGCGCCTATTTATCATGATTTTACTTTATGAGAACCGCATAGAAGAGTCAGAATCATATTTTTGAATTTTTTCCTTATTGCATCTGCTTAATAACATTAATTTTATATACCTTCATATATATGTACATTTCCCTTTACATATATTATAATATATAACTTTCATGATCATCTCCATTTACAATTAAAAAACTCGACTTAACATATTTTCTCAACGACACTCTCCCAGCTTTTGAAAGTGCCCTTGACACTTGGCTCTACCTGTCTGCCTCAGCTTGTAGCCCATTTCAATTACAAGCAGAGCTCTTCCTGTTTATCTAACTGATTTCTGTGTTCCACTTCCAATTACAAGAGGTCACAACATTTCCTCAATGGCGGAAAAAGTTAGTTCCACTTCTGCTGCACAAATTTGTCAACGATCTTGGTAACTGAACTTAATCATGTTTCTCATCATTATGGTCTAGTTGAGTTTTCTCTGAGCTGTACAAAATGGCCGCCCGTTGAACCACCCTGAGAGCGGAGTCAGTTGACGCTGTAACTGTAAGTTGTTCGCATAGATAAATATTGAGTTTTTCAATTAACACCCCCGAAAACTTTGCACTCTCGCTCCACCTCTCTCTCACTCTCTCTCGCTCTCCTTTGCTCTTGCAGGGCTAACTAACCCTCGATTGCTTTTTGTTCAGACTATGTATCTCTCCGTAATACTTCAGTTTTTTTTTTGTCGTGCCTGCCCACCGTCTCGTCTGTTTGTCTAAAGGATCAGGAGCGTGTTTGCGTATGGGCGCGTTAATTGCCCATAGTGGCAAACGTTTAAAGCCGCCACAAATCCCGCCCCAACCTTATGTCAAGAGCAACCACCCTCCCGCTGCTGTCTCTTTTGGGCTTTTTACCTAGGCCTCAAAGTTGGTTTGGTTTTGTGTGCTAAAAAGATAAACGACGGCGCAACATGGATCTGGGGCTCTGGCTCTGGCTCTGGTTGTGGCTCTCTCGACTCTTGGCTGTTGCGTTGTTTTTCATGTTGTAAAGTTAATTATAAATTAAATATTGATTCTGTGCCGTGCGCTCGGGCGACAGTTGCTGGCGCTCATCAAATCTTCCCCGTCAGTTGGCCAAGTTCTGTCAACACACACACACACACACACACACACATACATATATACACACACGTGTAGCTCTGTGTGTATCTGTGAGTTTGTATCTTTATTGCATTGCGTGGACATTCCCCGCAGTATGAAATTGATTGGTCACGTATGATTTATTAATATTTGCTTTTCATTACGCATACGCAGCAACTGCAGCAGGAGCAGCCGCAGCAGCTGTTTTAATTGGTTTAAAATTTCCATCGTCGCGGTTTCCAATTGTCGTCTGCAATGCAATTACCTGCAGTGGTTGGCGGTTTAATGGCCACCAGCTGTGATCTATTGGATTTCTTTTGCATCGAATCAAATACCACTTGCCATGACTTTTTATGCTTCTCCAGTCTATAAAGAATATTAATATTGTAAGTAAAGGCGGGTTTTTGTAGACCTTGAGTATGGACTGCCAATGAATACTTAACTATAAAGTAAGTAACTATAACTATAAAGTAAGTATAGATATAGATGATATAACATAAAGTATATATTAATTTTAATATACCAATTTTAGATTTCTAACATCTTGTATCTGTTTTATAATATATCAGCTTTATGGTTAGATATTTGGTAGAGTCTTTCGTTATTAAGTATCAAGTATATAATGATATAAGGAATATATTTAGCATAGGAAGTTTTTATATGAAACTATCTAGTATCATCTTAATCCTTAAATGGCATAGCAAACTAGATTGTTTCCGTTTATTTATTAATATCAGGAGTTTTCAGTAAATAACAATCTCTTACATATCTACGGCATATCTCAAGAGAGATTACTAATTTGTAAATAATAATTATATGCCCCCATATATTTCTCCCAATTATTTCATTAAAAAGCTCTTTAATTTACCTGAATGTCTTCGCTCATCAACCCAAACCATTTCCAAACTCACCTCAGAGTCAAAGTAGCGACGGCAAAACTGTGCGTCCTTACTGCTTCGCATGGCACCAATACATTGATGTAATGTATACACATATGTATGTGACGACAGGTAAGCCACAGCCACTGCCACAGCCACAGTCACAGATAGATAGCTAACATAGATAGATGGACAGCCAACGACATGCAGACAGACGGACGGAGTGGGCTAGGCAAACGGTAGGTCGGCAGAAGCGAGTAATTTATGTGCGGGCTCTGCTCTGCTGGCGGCCATAAGCGAGCAAGAGCGAACTAGGCAATGGCAATGGCAGCGCCAGCAACGGCGATCGACTGGTCAAAACAAAGACAACAACAATAATAAAAGCAACAACAACAACAACAACAACAAGAGCAACAACAGAAGTAACCACTGGCTATGGCTGTGACTATGGCCTCTGCTGCGACCCAGACTGCGCGGCCCGAACGAGTTGATGCTGCTGCTGCTGCTGCTGCTCTCGCAGTCGCTGCTGACGCTGGCTGCGCGGTCGAGGTGGTTATTTTCATAAATGCTCTAAGCAGCAGAAGCACCAGTAGCGGCAGCAGCGTTGCTCTGTGTATGTGTATTTGTGAGATACATTTGTACATCTGTGCTCGGTCGCTGTCGCAGCTGGCTTCGGCGTCAGCGTCAGCGTCGGCTGTCAGTGGGCGGAGCCAACAAAACAATTTTTGGCGAACTTTGGCGCTCATTTAAATGCTAAAACTTGTTTCGTTGTTGTTGCTGCTGCTGCTGCTGTTGCCTTTGTTGTCATCGTCGTCGTTGTCGTTGTCGTTGTTGTTGGTGTTGTTGTTATTGTTACTGTAGCGGCACGCCCCAGTTAGATACATAAATATTTATGCACGATAGATACTTTTGCTAAGGTTTAGCCAAGGTGTGAACTGCGCCTGAGTGAGAGAGCGCGTGCAACAGAGACAAGGCGATGCCGTGTGTGCCGCCGTGCGAGCGAGATAGCGCAGCTGCTGTAATGCCGCAAAAGGTGCAAAAGCTTTATTTTTTTTTTTTTCCTTTTGGTCGAAGATTATGAAAAAGTTTGCCAAACGACCCACAAAATGCAAAATCGAAAATGGCTGCTCGGCTGGTTTTGTTTTTTATACCCTGAACCCATTGAAAATGGGAAATCAGGGTATAATGTTTTTGTGGAAATGTATGTAACAGGCAGAAGGAGACATCGCAGACCCCATAAAGTATATATATTCTTGATCAGCTCGATGAGCTGAGTTGAAATAGCCCTGTCCGTCTGTCCGTCCGTCCGTCCGTCCGTCCGTCCGTCCGTCCGTCCGTCCGTCCGTCCGTCCGTCCGTCCGTCCGTGTGAACGCAGCGATCTCGTAAACCACAAAAGCTACAGATCTGAAATTTTCAGAGAATACGCGTCTTTAGCCTACGCAGTACGAGTTTTTTTTAGATTTTCGATAACTCATCCCGTTTCCTTATTATCGATAAAAATCGATAACTTTTCTTCGGTTAAGCATACCGTAAGAGCTAGAGACTCCAAATTCACTGTGTAGATCCGTGTAATGAATGCGGACATTATGTAATTTTTGGATTTTGGATGCCACGCCCCCTTCGCCCCAAATTTGCAAAATTCGTATTTCAAATACTAGAGACTTGTGCTTTGGCAAATACACACATATGAATGACATAATTACGCTGTGAAAGTTTGATTAAGAAAGTCCATCCACAAAAAAAGTTATTAGCCATTTAATTTCCCATACAATAGGCATATTGCAGCCCGAGCGCAGTCGCTGGGACAACTGCGCAGTCAGCAGAGCGCGTGCTTATGCGTGCGTGCGTATGCATGTGTGTGTGCGTTGCTCGCAATATTTGTATATGTAAAATAAGCATAGCATGTTGGAAAGATTGGCTCTTCGCAGGGTTCAGGGTATCTCGTAGTCGAGCCGTCTCGACTAGAGCACTTTTACTTGTTTTTTTATATGTAATTTGACTTTTTTTTTTGGTTTTCTTGGCTGCTGCTGATTAATTTTTATTTCATGCTCGTCTCTTATTTATTTATTTTGCTTGCGATTTTTGACTTTTACATGCCGCCGCCGTCGCCGTCGCCGTCGCTGCCGAAAAACCTGGTCAGGTCGCCCGTCTGCTGTCTCCTAGCTGCTGTCTCCGGCTTTATGTTTATTATCGTTTTGCATAATTTCGCTAATTTTGCTGTTTATTTGCGCGCCACGCACAATCGATCTCAATCGACCGCCCCCGCCCACTGCCCCGCCCACTTGCCAGCCCAATCATTTATTGGCTTTGTGTTTGTGTCAATAATCGTTTATATTTACGTAGCATTTTTTTTTTCAATTTTGACGATTGTGCTAATTTATTTTATTGTATTTGAAACTGTGTGTGTGTGTGTGTTGGTGTTGTTGTTATTTTTGCTACTGTTGTTGTTGTTGTAATTGCTTTGATTTGCTGCTGCTGCTGCTGCTGCTGCTGCTTTGCTAAAATTTATTTGAAATTTTAATTGTAAAAATATTATGTTTTGGATTATGCGATTTATTTGTTATTAAACGGAAGTCATGAAAATGAAATTGAAAATGCAAAATGAAAATGGAAAATGGTAAAATTCTAATTGTAATTGTAATACAGCAATGCTGTTTTTCTGCATTGTTATTATTTATTTGAAATGTATCCGCCGGATCAATTTGTAGAGCTCCATATGCTGCTCAAATGTATCTATATATATTTTTATATATATGTGTATATGTATGTAATGCGCATAGTGTATGCTTTTTATTTTTAAATGAAGCTTGAAACATTTCAATTTTGATTGCCATTTATTGTTTGTTATTTCAATTGTTATTACCTCTGTTGCTGTTGCTTTTGTTGTTGTTGTTGTTTTTGTTATTTTGTGGAAGATTTGTTCTAACATTTTATGGCGCATAGATTTGCAATATTTCAATTAAATTGTCAGTGCATAATTTGATTTCTATATCAGTGCACATAGACAGACACAGGTGTGTGGGTGTTAATTAATATGAAAGAAAAAGCCAAATGTGTGAAAAGATTGATTTGTGAGCAACATAAAAGTTTGATTTATGTATTGAGTTTTTATCATGTTTAAGTTAGAGTAAAATATTAGCCAATTGTATTAATGGTGAGGTCTATGCTAATAGATAATGAGGGGAGAATGGAATTTCAATAAACACATATAGATATAAAGATATAATAAATGAAAAACAAAAATATAATAAATTATAAGCCATTAAAAAATTAATGTAAGCAAAGCAAGTTAATCCAAAGAACTCTGCTTAAAGATCTTGAACCAAAACTTTGTAATCCCTTAAGAGACTTCTTCTATACTAACTTAAACCACATAAACAATCTCGAATTCATTTCAAAATTGAATTCCCCGACTGCTTCTTTCTCAGTTTGTGTAAACAACATAAATCGATTATTGATTATGTTAGGGTATCTCATGTGAAGGCATATATGAGCCTTTGGAGTTGCAAAGTGCTGAAATTGAATTTCCATGGGAGTAAAACCAATTAAATGGAAGCACTTTGCTGGCAACTGGCAGCCGCTGGCAGAAGGAAACGTCAGATAGTCGCCATTATGAATGCCCATTGAAATTGTGGCAAACATTGTGAAGAGAGGGAGAAGGAGAGGGAGAGGGAGAGGGAGAAACGACTAGCGAGAAGCAGCAGGAGCCGCTGTGATGGCAACAAAAACTCAAATTCGGGCATAAGTGACAATTCAATAAGCCATGACGTGGCCCAATGTTTATTTAGCATATTGCGACGGCGAATGAGCGACGCTTGGCTGCCAAGGGCTGCGACAGGGGAAGCTGTAGCTGCGGAAGTGAGCGAACCAGGGGTAGCAGCGACTGGCTGCGGTTAAACGGTGGTATATGTTTGGCCAGACAATTTAACAGACGCTCTCTCGTCCACGTCGCGCGCCACTTTCGAAACGCTTTAACGCCGAGGCGCGACGGAGGCTGCGCTGCCACATAGTCAAAGTCGTCGTCGTCGTTGTCGTCGTCAACGTCGTTTTCGTTGGTGTTGAAATGTTTATTTAGGACAAATTGTCAGTGTGTGTGAGCGAGTTGGTGTGTAGGCAGCCACAACCACAGCCACAGACACAGACACAGCCAATGCAGCAGCATCAGCAGGAAATTGCTCATTGTACTTAGCCCAGGGTTAAGGCATGGCGGGCTCAACTACCTTGTTAAACTATGTCGCAGACAAAAAAATAATAAAACGAAGCAATAAGACGTTTACCAATTAATATGCTCCATTTTGGGTTAGGGTATTTATGAACAACACTGAGACGTCTGCGCACGCACACGCGCCTTGTAATAATTTCAGGGGCGTTTGTTAAATTGACTGCGAAATCTCTGATGACTTGTCTCTCTCTCTCTATGTGTGTGTGTGTGTGTGTGTCGCAGCATCAAGCACCCACACTCATACTCAACTTGGGGAACTCAAGGCCTTGGCTGCATCTTTATTTTTTAGCGTCTTTTGCTCTGTGTTTTGTTTGCTTAACCGCGCGCCATTGAGGACACATTTTCCAGCTGCAACGCTCGAATAATTTTCACAGTTTCAAATACAATCAAATTGTCTATTGTTATCATTGTTGTTGTAGGTGTTGGTATATATGTATATGTTTGTCAGCTTATGTTTGGGCATAATTAATTAGTGCAAGTATCTGACAGATACGTGTTTTTTAGCTCATTGACAATTTAGTTAGATATAAAGTATATAGCTAAAAAACAAGTATTAATTATCTAGGTATATCAAAATGAAATTAACGAAAGTTTCACTTTGAACTGTCTGAGCACAGATGCTGCTGGTCCCATGACAACAACCTTTAAACTGCCTTCTACCTAGCCACGCCTCTATCTAGTCAAATCTCGTCTTACAGCCTCATGCACACATATATATTCTAGCTAGATATAGTAGCTATTTGCAGTTTCTTAAAGAGTCAAAGTCTTGCTCACATCTTACTCCTCGTCGTTGTCGTATTTTTCGTCTTCGTTGGCTGCAGTTGTTTTCACAATGTAAATATTTAAATATTTTCAAGACAAACATTTGATTGTTGTCTCTGAAAATATGTTGATAAAATATTTGCTCAGTAAACTGGTTAAAAATTACAACAATTCTTGAGTTGAGTCGAGTCGAGTCGAGTCGACTCTTCTCTCATTTGGTCTGGTCTGGTGTCTTGTCTCTCGTTATCTTAGCTTGACTTTGGCATTTGTTTTATACATTTTTCTCAACACTTTTCACTTTTCACGCAAGGCGTGGAAAAACAACGCACAGCCTCCTCGGGTCAGGCCAGTTTTTGAGTTATATCCATTTGCATCTGGTGGTTGGCTCTTGCATAAATATGCAGTAGACGCGTGTGTTGCTGTTTGTTGTTGTTACAATTATTGCCACCGCCACCGCCACCGCCACTGCCACCGCCACCGCCATTGCCGCCGCTGATGTTGTAGTTATTGTTGTTCTTGTTATTATTGCTGTGGCTCGTGCAGACAGCGCGGCACCAAGTGTTTCACATCCCATGAGGCTATGAGCGAAATAAATACAAATGTGAGTGGGGCAATGGGCAGAGAATAGAATTCTAGCGCATTCCAGGCATCGGCAAAAATAGAGAGATAATTCACTTCCTACATCTATTTCGATTATGGATGCCTTTTTTTTGGGTCAGATACAGCAGTCAGTTGCCAATGTCGATCGAAGTGGCACAGCAGGTGCAGAGCCGATTTGCAGATCACTCTTAGATCTCATCTTGAGCATCGTTCATGAATCAAGTTCGATATCCGAGCAACAAATTCACGCCACACATTCCAATTGCCTCTCGGCTGACATTAATTATAGCGCAAACGATCGATTAGAAGCATTTTAAAATTCATTAATGAATTGTTTCTCAAACAGCAGAAGCAACAACAACAACAACAAAACTACATATGTATGTACATAAATAAGAAACAACATGCGCGCCCCAATGTCTATATGAAGCATCAGGTTGGCATGTGAATAGTGCTTAGGAAAAGTACATGCACAGCGGCAGTTTGGTAGGAAAATAAAGATTGAAATTGTGTGGAGACAGTGAGGAAAAGGTGGCGGGAATACTGAGATACGAAGAGATAGGAATACATGTTAGTTAGAAGATTTTCTAGACACTGAAATCTAAGAACCGACTATACAGATGCATGTATTCACATGTATATCTGTCTTGCTAACTATATATTTATTTATTTTCTATCCATCTCCCATACATCTATCTACTGATTTGTCTATCCATCCCACCTCTCATTTTATCTCTCTTTATTTCTTCATTTTAATCCAAAGTATCATCAAGTACCCATCACATGTTGCCATACTTTTAGCAGCCACAGTTTATGCACGTTAGCTGCCCACATTCTCGCCCATAACAAATTGAAGAAAAAACTGACTGAAAAATGACGAGCTGACGATTTGTTTGGTATTTTGATATCGACAACAAATTTTCAGCCATCAGCCATCAGCCATCGGCTACACACACAGCAACCCACGCCCCAGGCTGGCGTCTATGGCCCCTCGACCTGCCCCATCCACTGCTTCGCGAGCCCTGCGCCTGCCCAACAACTTATTATGCACAAATAAATAGCACGTTGGACGATGAAGAACAAAAAAAGAAAATCGATGCTCAGCACCAATAAAAATGTAGAAATGCTGTTGCTTTAGGTTTTCCAGTTGATTTATATGACGAACGGAAATCGTAGACTTTTCGACGCTCAGCATGAGTGCAGCAGACATTGAGGAGGCCACAGATACAGATACAGATACATCCACAGCTACAGCTACAGCTAGAGATGCAGATACAGTTTGGCATGTGTTGTATCTTACAGATACTTTCGGCTACAAATTGGGCAAAACGCTCGAAATGTGTTTGCAAACAAATTAATATCCATCGATCTGAATCCAAACTGGCTGGCGGAGAGCGTACAGACAGCGTTGCCAGATCGCTATGATCTATGATCCGATCAGTACAGTTTAGATGGGAATTAAAGATTTTTGGATGCTACATTTTGCCTGCTGGCTTTATATTATAATTTAGGTTACCTAAACAAAGCAATAAATATTTACCGTGCCGCTGCGGATGAATGTGAATCCAACGATCTACCGATCCACCGATCCACCGATCCACCGATCTGACCCGATCCCAATGCCAATTAGGTGGTTGCCTAGCGAGGGCAGATCGATGCAGATTCAAATGCCAAAATACAATGTCTGTTTTTGTTAGCGCTGAATGCTGTCGTAACCATAAATTAGCACCTACTTCGACTCTGGACCACGGGCTGCCATATGGTTTATATGTAAACTGCAGAATGCAGCCGATAGATTTATCTGCCAATCCATTTCCAAATGAGTCGCTCAGGCGCAGTTTATTGTGCCTCTGTTGCTGCAGCTATTGCTGTTGCGATTCCAATTATTATATTTACAATGAAAACTATTTTCGCTGATGTTTCCGTAAACATGAGCTAGGAATGCCCTTGAGAGCGACTGCAGCAGCAGCAGCAGCAGCTGAAGTGAAAGCTAGATCTAGATTAATGATAGCATGCAACAGTGAGTGGAGCTGCAAGTGGCAGCTGATGGGCCATGGACGCTGACCACATGCAACACTTTTCACTGTCAGCACTTGGACTCTGGCTAATTGAGTTCCTCAGCTGACCACCAACTGGGTTCGACTTTCACACTTCTTCCTATTGAATATGATAATATTATTGCTCACACTTGATCTTGGGCGTAGACTAAGTAGACACGCCCAATGTCCACAGCGTACCGAAGGGTTTAGGGATTAGCGTTAGACGTATCATCCGGCTAGGCCAGGCCCGACTGCAGCACAGCATGAGCTGGCGCTATGGCAGCCCAGTTTGGGTGTCTGTTTTATAGCCACGTGGAAGACGCGTTACCACCTCCGTGGGCGATAAATCTGCAGTGCGCCTGTGGCGCAATGAACTTACCCCTGCCCGCAGCAGACAATGCAACAGCTTCTGCCCACCAGACACACCCATCTCCGTCTCTGTCCTGAATGTGGTTTGTTTAGTTTGCAGGCGACGATAAACACCTTGGCGCCAGCGCTGGTCGCGCGCCGAATTGTGGTCTTCGGTTGGACTGGGCGGCCTCATCCAGTTATTGCTTCATGCACTTATTACTATTCAATGTGCTACACAGTTTGACAATGCCAAAAACCACTTGAGAGCGGCTAAGTGCTGCACCTGTTCGCACGGCCAAGGCAAATAGCCGTGGGGGCTATCGATCACAGGAGCCAGACGCCTCGCAATGTTGACGACTCGCTGGCGGGTGTCGTGGGGCGCGGGCTTCCGTCGAAAGCGCTTGAAATTACACACGATATCGCTGCAATTATGCATGCATTTATGTTATTGTTAATTGTTTAAACAATAGACTTAAGCTCCAATTGTTGAACGTGTGCGCTGCATGAGGTATTCGCCTGGCGGCGAGGCTAGCAGGGAGGGGGCCCAGTGCCTCCCCCTCGAAATGACCAATGTTACGAAACGAAAAACCAAATGTTTCTGTCTTGTGTTTTATTGAATGGTTTTTTCTTTTCATTCATTCATACATTGAACTGTGTGTGAGTGGCAAGCGCAAATGTTTCGATTTAATTCACAGAAATCACGTATACGCAAGGCAGACCCAAGTATAGTTAGCGTAGAGCTGAACAGTGAATTCTACTTATAATTGATGATGATAATATAAGTTATCCAAATAAAAAACACATATTAGCAAATAAAATACATTTCATATGAAAATCTTATAGAGTTTAGCTAACTGGAAATACAAATAGAAAATATTTACTTAAATCTAAGATTATGTTATTTTCATAGCATCATTGGGAGCATTAGATTGTTTGAGTTTCATGCTGAAATTAATAAGAACTCACTTTTGTCTATTTGTTAAGAATTTTGATTGATATTCGATTTAGTTTTCTAAATTTCCAGCAAAATATGTAAATTGAAAACACAATTAACGCACAATTCCACAAACTGTGTGTGTGGACGGAAAGCTTGCATTTGATTTATGGCACTTCCATGGAAATTGTCGACAATTTGTCTGGCCGTGCAGAAGAAACCGGACAGCGAGTTGGTAAGAAGTCGTTTCCGTGATTTACGCGCAACAAAATTCGAAAATAAACAATGCGTTTAGTAAGTATTTGCAGGCAGCGAGCTGCCGTTGTTGGTGTTGTTGTTGTTGTTGTTATTCTTTTCGCTTTACGATATCTTCAGCTGGATGGAGCCCTGTGTGAATTCTGTGATGATTATTTGCCTTGGGCCTGACGGCGGCCTCGCACTTTGATAGTGCTGAATTTGCAGCTTCTATTTCTGTCACTGATTGCGGATTCTGACTTCAATTCCAATTCCAATTTCAAAACCGAATTCGAATTGTTATTTATTTGCTTATGTCGCGCCAACTGGTTGGTTGACTTCGTCGACGTCGGCAGCATCAAATGGCCCAAAAATTGTTGGCCGGCTGTTGACTGGCATAAACATTATGCGGCCCGGCACGGCCCGGTGACGAGCCAATACCAATGCCAACTGTGTGACATCAAAGCACCCAAAGCTGATAAGCAAAATAAACTGCACATCAGATTGCAATAATCAAATATGCTGCAGCGATAGCTTCATTCGCTGCACTCGACGACCTTATCCAATGGGGGACGATGCAACGACGACGTCGACGACGACGTCGACGTTTAATCACCAATTGAGCGCCATCTGCTGGCGTCAGCTGGCAACTGCTGTCGTCGTTGCAGTTCATCCTCTCTCTCACTATCTCCCCTCCCCTCAATTTGCT
The DNA here is from genome assembly GCA_037075265.1 of Drosophila nigricruria. Classification (NCBI taxonomy): domain Eukaryota; kingdom Metazoa; phylum Arthropoda; class Insecta; order Diptera; family Drosophilidae; genus Drosophila; species Drosophila nigricruria. The sequence continues at coordinate 8,150,412 of JBAMCI010000227.1, read as the reverse complement.
GCCAAGACCCAGATCAAAGCATTTCAAGCGCAACAGTCAATCAAAATTGTTGTTGCAATTTTCTTGCCGGCTGCACATAATTTTCGCTGCTTTTGTTGTTGTTGTTGTTGTTGCCATCGTCGTCCGTCAGCCTAGGCCAATAAATTGCCTGCTCCCGGATCTCTTCTGGTCGCTGGCCATGCTCCGCCCCGCCTCGCCTTGTCGAGAGGCTAATTTACTGAAATGTCGACGCCTGGCGCTGATTTTTCATTTGCATATTTGCCTGTTATTTTTTCGCTTTTTTTTCTGGTTTGTTTTGTTTTTGGCATAAATCGATCATAAATTTAATTTGAAAATTGCCGAGTTTAGCTTCGCTTGGGGCGAGGCAACTCCAAAGCCATTTTGGGTATTTATAACTCAATAAAACTTCAAAAGTGTTCGAAAACATTCGCTCTCCAAGTTTGTTTAATGCCATAAAAATGCAGTTGTTGTTGCTGTTGTTGCTATTGTTGTTGGCACTAAAACTCGGCCATAGCTTTATGGACTCTATGGCTGACAAAGGAAACCGGAAGTTTACTCTATATGCTCTTGTAGTCAATTTTAAGTATTATTTGTTCAACGATCGCAGTAAAGCCGAAGCATTATCTTACGTTTTTGGAGCTTTGATCTTGAAAGTTGAAAGAAGCGAAATATATGACGATCTAAATGTATATATATACTCTCCATTAGAGTGGCTTTTGTGAGTAAGTAAGAGGGAGCTGAAAGGCGAGCAGGCTTATGTAGAGAATCTCTTTAAGCAATAAAAATATTTTAGGGCTGCAATAGAAATTTGAATATATTTTTTATTCCTTTTCATATATATATATATATATATATTTGAAATTTCTCTGATTACCCCCTTGACACTAAGCCATAATCATGTTATAGTCCACTTAACCAACAACTGATTCATGTAATTTAATACAATAATTAATTTCAACTATAGTGTTCATGTTGCGCAATGTAAATTTACTTTAGAGTTGGCGAGTCTCTATTATAGCCTGGTTAATTGCAACGACAGCTGCCAAAACAACAGCAAAACCGCGCAAGACAAACACCAACAACAACGGCAACAACAAGAACAACAAGGACAACAATATTATACGCTTCTGTTGTCATCGTCGTCAGGCGATGGCAGTAGAATTTATTGTTATAACGGCGCAATGATAACAGGTAATCAACACAACTGGGCAGGTAAATAAATATGTACAAGTATATATGTACACAGCTAGCCAGAGCGAGAAAGCAATAGTGAGTGGCAGAGAGAGAGGGAGAGAGGAGTGGCTGGGGGGTGGCGTGAAACGTGGGAGAAACGTAAAAATTACAAAGGAGCTCGCAGCACAGCGAGCGAAGCAAACAAATTCATAGATATTCCTGTGCAGCTGTTGCCCAATAGGCGATAGGCTGTAGTGGGCGGGAGGGGCGGTGGTGCGATAGGTGCTGCTAGCAGCTAATACTTGCATTTAATTAGGCTTGCAATAATATTTATGTAAATCGGGCCTGGCTCCAGGACGAGCGCAGACAGCAGCTGTCAATATTTATGATTGGGTCGCTTTTGGGCCGCTCTGTCAATGATTTGATTACAACTACACGCACACATGTGTGTGTGTTTGTGTGTGTGAATGTCATTGTTGTCCTGCAAACTGTGTCCTGCATCTGCATCTGCTCATGTGTGTGTGTGTGTGTGTCCTTATCGCTAAGCAAACAGTGCAACATTTTGCTGTTGTCGCCAACGCATTGTTTTTCTTGTCCTCTGCGCCCCCCTCCCCTGCTGCCATTTGGACCACCCGCGCAATCTGCGTCCGCAGCTCGCGACGGCTGCTGTGGGCATATTTTTCATTTTCGACACGATTTCTTTTATTTTTTCCTCTCAGTTTTGTTGTTTTCGCATTTAATTTTGTTGCTTTTGACACCGAATGGACTCAAGCCTCGGCGAGGCGCGGCTTTGTCAACGCAACAATCGCAGCAGCATTCCAAAAATTTCGATTCTACAGAATGCGCTGAATTTGCATAGCCAGCACAAGTAGAAGAAAGAAAGAGAAGGAGAGAGAGAGAGATAAAGAGAGAGGGAGAGAGAGAGAGGGAACGAGAAAGAGAGAGGGCAATCGAATATACGATCATTCGAACGAACTTAGCCGACTCATAGTTTTCTTCAATAACACTCAGTCTTTCAGCTTTGGCTCTTAGCCAAAAATAGCTTGGTTTCAAGGCTCTGACAAACCGAGGTTATAAAGACTTATTAGGCTTAAATCAGGGAACTTCAAACATTAAACAAAACCAGTACTATATTTTTGCAGTATTATTCTGAAAGGAACTTAAGCTTCTCTTAGAAGTATCTTAAATGCAAAAGCTTGAAAGAATCCCCAACTCCAAAATCCGAAATTTATAGTAATATTAGAACATATCTACCTTATTTAAATTTAACTATTTGTTTTTATTTATTATACAGCATTTTACCAGGCGTTTAGGCTTGAACAGCAAGTAGCTGTTAGTCAACGCATATCACTTAACAGCAGCTAAGACTCTGTTAATATGCATATGTGTGTTAACAGCTGTTTAGTATAATATATATATCTAGATTACTCATAGCTAACAAACCTATAACTATGTAGGTTTTTATTGTCTGCTTCGTAAGCCATATCCTATTTGTTTTTGTAGCACAGTATGTGGCTCGCATTGAGCACGCTTGTAGGCCTAAATGCCGAGCCACTAGCTTTGGCACACTTTTCATTCGCACTTGAGCGCTCATTTGTGTGCCGGCTGTGCCCACCCAGATAGGCATGGCGCGGCTCAAGACATGTATGCCATTGAAAACAATGGCCCAATGGCCCTTAGCCAAGTAAAGCCAAGTTTGTGCTTCAGCTGAAGCGACACCTGAGCATAGTTTAGCCCACATCAATATCGTCGTTGTCGCTGTCGTTGTCGTTGTCGTAGTCGAAATCGAAGTCGTAGTCGTGGTCATCGCAATCTCAATGCCGCTATGGCGCCAGGCGGGTTTCTCAAGTGACGATGGATCGCCGTTGATAGCCGCATAATGGAGGCGCAGACACTGGAGTAGACCATGACAACAATCCACACGTTTTGCTGAACAACATCATCAGCGAATATTGACAGACAGCAGCCACAACACCATTTGTTGTTTAGCTGAGCTGTCGCTAGATTGGTTGGGTAACTGGCTCGATTCGATTCAGCTAATAAGCGGACCTCAGCCACATATTTTTTCGCACTCATCATTAGCGTTACGCACTTCGTAGTCGTATTCCACTTTTGTGTTTTACTTTCTACCAATTAACTGCAATTGTTTGACAATTAGAGGCGTGGCTTAGTTGGGGGAATTTCTTGTCAGTTATTTTAACTAAAGATTTACAATTTATGCGCCTATTGTTGGGCAACGGAAATGTTTTAGTGAAAGCTAAGCATTTTTCTGCTTTGCTGCAGCATTTAGGAAATTTTTAACAATTTTTGTTAAGTTTTGTTTGTTAACTTTGAAATAATAGTAGATTTTGCTTGAGTTAGCAGAATTAGGTAGAAGTAGAAGTTGAACTATATTTGGTTTTAGTTAGATTATAATGAAAACTATTGTGAATCAGTCTTATATGCATATCAAACTATGCACTATATCATAATGGTATAGTATCAAATGCATGTCAAAGGACAAAGCTTGGTTCTAAGTTATAATTATATATATGAAATGCTGAAAAGAATATTCAGAGATTATTAAGTTTTCCCTAACAGTTATATCTTGTAATAAACTAAACTCCATCGAACCTGAATTTCATATTTCATACGTTGATGACTGGTTCTAATGTACGATGAGACATAATGAAATCAATGATTGATTATTGTCGTATATTGCAATCCGATGCGCATTGGACTTTTAGCCAACACACGCATAGGCTGTCTGGAGAGTTGTGTTGAAGCACGTGCAACATGACCAAGAGCAGTCCAACTGATATTCCATTGTCATATTTCTTGGTCGCTGACGCATTCATTCAGCTGATGGAGGGCTTCTTCTTTCCTGCTGAGTGGTCATTCAATATCCAACTAATATATACATATTATATATATATTTGATTGGTTTTATCAGTAGCCAGGCGACGGAATTTGCGTATGCTATCGATTTCATCTGAAAGTCTGTTTTCGTGCAATGCCATGTGGAAGTGCAACTTTGATTCTGATGTAGATGGAAATAAAACTCGCAATAATTTTTTTTCTTTTTCTTTTTTTGATATTTTAACATATTTTTTTTCTTTTTTGCAGTTTGTTGTTTAATACACGGTTTTGTTTTAGACTCTAATTTGATAATAGGTTTTCGTTTTATAATTATTTATAATTTATTATTGCTTACGTAGGCTAGGCTAGTTAATTGTAATATTACTAAGCGATTCACTATCGTAATATGATGCTTTAAATAGTTTGCTTTTCATTGAATTTGCATTTTCATTTTATCATTTGGATTTTCATTTTGAAATACTTGCTACTACTGGGTAAATGAAAATTGATCGCATTGCAAAAACTCATCAGAAATTGCATACCAGACATAACTACGCCCTAAAGTGATAACAATTATTAATAAGTAGTTAATTGTAGTTATTAATTGTAGTGTTTAATGCTATTAGATTGTATAAAACTAACAACTAAAGACGTGAGCGTTCGCTGTGGGCCCACACATCGTATACGCAATTTGCCAAATAAAATTCTGTGTGTGAACAGCAAACACTAAATACAAATAAAAACAATTCAAAAAGATGAAAACAATAATAAATTCATTGACATTGAGATACTTTCTGCTGCTGCTGCTGCAGTTGCTGTTGCTGTTGCTGCTGTGAGTCATGCTTGGAAATATATTTACAGGAATATACAAGAGAGCACAGCTGCCACGCCCATTTAGCCCCCTTCTTAGACACCGTACTTGATGCCATACTCCTGATAGTGACCCACATGCGGCCGATAATGGCTGAGATTGCTCAGCTGGCCCAGATTGCCCAGATTCCCGCTCAGGTGCGACACGTGATGATGATGATGATGATGACTGTTAATCACGGCAGCTGCAGCGGCAGCCGAGGCAGCCGCAACGCTGGCCGAGGCCGGCGGACTGGCCGATTGTATGCTGCCCGTCGGGCTGCCCGTGTCCAGCTGGCAGGATTGATTCTGCTCGAAGATCATGTCGCGGAAGCCCAACGCTGAGCTGGGACTGCTGGTCAGCACCGAGGCGGAGATGGCCGGATTGTTGTTGTTGTTGTGTATGCTGTTGTTGTTGTTATTGTTGTTGTTGTGGTTGGGATTGTTGTTGCTGGGATGTGTGGGCGTCCCGCTCTGACCAGCCCCATTGGTAATGGGCTCCGATGGCGGCGTCTCCGGTGTATACCAGCCACCATGCGCCGGCCCATGTGGCGTTGAGATCGTAGTGGGTGAAGCGCCCGACGATTGTATTCCATTCCCGTTGCCCGGCGTCAGGGGATGCGAAACGTGGGCAACATGTCGCAGCTGCTGGGCATGATGCGCAGCCGCTGCATGATGGGCATGATGCATCTGACTGCTGGCCACCGTCAGATTGTCATCGTTCAAATGATACGGATAGGCGCTGTGATGGATGCGCGGATTGTAGACATTCATCAGGGAGTCGACGGTGAAGCCGGCGTGCTCCACGCCGCCCGTCAGATGATTCATTTGCGCCAGGCTGTCGTGGCAGGAGTTGAGCATGGCCGCATGCGAGACATCCTTGCCGCTGAGGCAGCCCAGGTCCATGAGCGGCTCCTTCTTGAAGTGCGCCGCATGGGCGGCCATATGTTTGGCTTCCAGTATGCCATTGGTCATTAGCTTCAGGGGCTTCATCTCGGCCAGCTTTTCGTTCATCATGGCCTGACGCTTGATCGCCTCCTCCTTCTCCCGCATCACATCCTTCTTCTTGAAGCGACGACGTCGTCGCAGAAACGAGCCATTGTCGAACATGTTGTAGGAGTCCGGATCGAGCGTCCAATACGAGCCCTTGCCCGGTTTCTTATCGTCGCGGGCCACCTTGACGAAGCACTCGTTCAGGCTGAGATTGTGGCGTATGGAGTTCTGCCAGCCCTGCTTGTTGTCCCGATAGTACGGAAACCTCTCCATGATATACTGATAGATGCCATTGAGGGTCACCTTCTTGTCGGAGGCATTCTGTATGGCCATGGCGATGAGTGCTATATACGAGTACGGCGGCTTCACAATCTCCTTGTTCTGATGCGGTGCGCCCAGTCCATAGGCGCTGGCCGAATACGGATATCGCGAGTACTGATCGTAAGCATAATGGGCCGCTGCCGCCGCCGAGGCGCTGCTGGCGGCTGCCACCGCCGAGGCGGATGTATAGCCGGCGGCCGTTTGGGCATAGTGGCGGGAGAAAGAGTTCTGATCACTGAACAGCGTGTGCATTATTGAGTTGTATTGAACGCTGGATAATTAACTGTATTTTAAGTTTTGCGGACGGAGCCGCCACTGCAAATTGTCAGGCACAAGAACTTTAAGCAGCTTCTTTAAAATTTTCTTCTTTTTTTTTTTTGGTGTTTTGTTTGGCGCACTTCACAGAGGTTTTTATTTTATTTTTTTATTTTTTGCAGCGGCTGCTGTTGCTGCTGCGGCGCGCTTATTATTTGTTCTAATAATATTTGCTTAAACAAGTTGTAGCTGTGCCAATGTGTATGTGTGTATCTGTAGATGTATGTGTGCTAGCACAACAACAAGCAATCGCATCGGACGTGCAGGCACAACGCAGCGGCGAAGAACCGTTCGGGATAGTAACACGTCTGATACTGAATCTGTGTAACTGAAATAACATATAGCTCGAGTCAATGCGACGCGGCAGCAACGCAACGAATCTCGGCAGTGGCAGCGACAGCGGCAGCGACTGCGACTGCGACGGCGACGCCAACGCTCACAGTGTATCAGTGTGCGTGTGTGTGTCAGTGAGTGTAGCCACGTTTGTATTGGTGACCAACCACCGACGGCAGCACGTTCTATTCGCAGCAGTCACTAAGTGAAGACCTACAGCTATGTGTGTGCGCAAACACTCACACACACACACACACAGCTATACTGAGATACTCTCTTTCACACACACACACACACATGCACAGATACTCACGAGGTGGCCGCCATTCATGATTTTGTACGTACGCCCCTGTAAAGTGGCACTTTTTCTGTATAGCTTGGTTTTTGGGTTTGGGTTTGGTTTGAGTGTGGGAAGTGGATGTGGAAGTGGAAATAGTTGTTTCACCAGTCACTATATACGCCAGCCTATGCCTGAGCCTGAGCCTGAGCCTCAGCCCGAAAGCCTGCCTCGTTGCCTCTATTTATGTTGTTCAAACTAATGCTTAAAATGCGGCCTAGCCAAAAGCAGCGCTCTCGCTCGCACCACCTCCGACTGGCAGTGCCTGGAAAGCAAGCGCAATATTTGTCGTAGCACCTGGTTGCGAGGCCAAAAAAGTTGTGGGTGGCTTTTGGCTGCGTTAACTGCGACTTTTATGTGCTTTTGGCTTACGCATCAATTTTGGAGCGCAAAATTTTGTTTCATTTTGATGGGAACTAAAGAGCGAGCTAAGACTTGGATCACATTCTTATTAGTTAATAATGTTTGCTAAGCCTTAAAGACTTCTCTTAGTGGAATATTATAAGTCTAGTTTCCTATATATTTAAATTTTATTCCAATAGCAAAATAAATATTTAACAATACCAGTTTAAAAAGCTTTTTTTAATGAAGCTAATTAAAAGTATCCCTACCTGTATCCAGATCTCTGACAGTTGCATGCTACTATAGCCCTCTCCTATATAGACAGACAGCCCTTTGCTTGCATTTCCCCTCTCCTGTGCTCCTCTGCTTATATTTTCTCACGTTTTTTTCCATATATAGTCGCTTGTTCTCTTATTGTTGTTGTTGTTTTTTTGGGCCCAGGCACTTTTTTGCGGAGCACATTGAAACAATTTTTTTATTTGGTTTTTGCTTATTGAAACAATATTTTTTCGTACAACAATATTTATTGACTTTGTCAGCTTTAAAGTAAATTTTATATGTTTATTTGGGCAAGTGTGTGTGTGCGAGTGTGTGAGTGTGTGTGGGTATGTGTGTGCTGAGTTACAGACTGATTCAAACCGGGTTCTCCCACGGTTCTGTTTGCTTATTTTTAGCTATATGCACACGTGTGTGTGTGTGTGTGTGTGAGTGTGTTATATATATATTGTGATAATTTAAAAGTATAATAATATTTCATTTGCATTCAATAAATTGGCAGCTCATATAGAAAAAAAACCCACACACAAACAGAGATATATATATTATCATACCACTCTGCACTCTATCTAACTGCGTTTCTTTCTCCTTTACGCTATCTCTTTCGGTGCGTATTTCGATAACCTGGATAATTGATACAAAAATAATATTTGGCTCTATTAGCGCAATCGCATTATTTTGACAAATATTTTTATTGTTTTAACATAATTTTTCGTATGCGAGCCGCATGCAGGAAGACGACAAGAAGGACCTCAGCTCACACATCTCATATGGAGCTCGCCACGAATGTGAATGTGTAGCATCCGGCCGTGTCCATGTCCGGTCAATGCTAGTGAAGCGTCCTTTGGCTGCATTTGAAATTCGAATGAGGCTGCAGCGCTGTTACAGACATCTCCACAGCTTCGTCTTTCTGCTGCTCCTTTATCCCAGTCTTTCTCTCTTCCCTCTGTCTCCTTCCACTGCGCCATTTGCGCATTTCATTTTCTTGCTTTTTGGCGTCGCAGACATCGCTGCTGATTTTACAAATTTTCGTCTTTTGGCATTGGAGCCCAGATTGTCATCGTATGTGTGTGTGTGTGTGTGAGTGTGTGTGCCTCTGTCTGTCTCTGCATTTTGCACAGTTCATGTTATTTTTTGCGCAGTTGCCATGCCCGTCTGTCCCAAGCTGGCACCCAGTCTCCGTCTCCATCTCCATCTCCTTCTCCAGCTCAGTTCCAGTTCCAATGCCTGACTCATGTCGCACTTGTCTCTTTTGCTCCCGCTCCATTTTAGCCGTCATTTGACCTATGCAAATATTGTTTTAATCTCTCTCATTCCAACAAATTTTTACCAATTGCAGTGAAAGTTTAATCAGACTTTAAGTATTTAGTAGCAGAGCTGAATTTTCTTTAAGCTTATATGATTAAATGACAGGTAAAAGTGATTATAAATTAATGAGTTATCTCTATATGAAGCTAGTATCAAGAGAGAGAGTGTATGTGTTGGATCATCATCATAATATCATATTCTAATATTTATTTTATATTTTTTTGTATATCTCATCTGCTGTCCTCCTCTAATCATCTAACTGACAGAGTTTGATGAACTTAATCAATTTAAAAATGTGAATTACGCAATGCCAGTGCTCGTCACGGTATTAGCATATGAAACATATTAATTCCACAAACATTTTCAACAAAAACAATTAGGAGCACTCTGCTGAGGAGTATCCAGCTAGGCTATACCCTGAAACTTGCTGCGAACAGCTCTTTTTAGCTTTAGTAAGTTTTGTAGATGCCAAAAGCTTCCTTGATCTTTAAAGTTATACAACTTGCCAAAAATTAGTAGGTTTTCATAATAAACATTTTGTTCTTATCCTTATTTTATCCTTCAGACATATCCCACATCTCAATTTATACTCAGGTTCAACAATCATACACTCAATCATACGCACACCCACATCTATATCTACTATATATGGATCATTTTGAAATCCTGATCAAGAATAATTATACTTCATGAAGTCCACAAACTTTTATTCCTTTTATTCATCTATTCTAAATATTTTCAGGGTATATCAAGTAAGTATCTGGATAATCAAATTTCTTTTACACAATCGCAATCAAGTTGGGGCATCTGTCCCCAAAAAAAAAAAGAAAAAAAATCAGTTCGCCATTTTGCACGCTCAATTTGAGGCAGTCAACAGAACGTTGACATCGCCGACGAGCAGGCGTCGCTTCAGATGTCCACTTAGTGCAGCAGCAGAGCGGGGGCAGAGAGGGGAGTGCGGCCAGACTAATAGTTAAGAGAGTAGAGGACAATTTGCAACACATGTCGAGCGAAGTGAGGGGCGTTTAGACAGTTGGCGAGACGAACAAAGGGAGTGCCATATGGCAATTCATTGCCTATTAAATTTAGCAATTGCTGGCCTTTTTATATTTTGGGCAGATTTTAGTATTTTTACTAGAAGTAATCTAAAAACAATATTTATTTTAAAGCGCTGAGTGCACTGAGTGCCCTAATCAGACAGTTAACGGCACTTGAACCAGGCAAACACACACATACACATATAGACTCACACTCACACATACAGGAAAACAGGATTTAAGCTGCAACAATAATAAATTTCCTAGCAAAAAAGAAGGAATTGAAAAATATCTTTCGGTTGAAAACGCGCACTCCTAAAAATGCTGATAAGGCGAAATATGCGCACGCACACATGAACAGCTCGTATACCAACACAAATACAATGCTGGCGCTGCTCTGCTCTGCTCGCTGCTCACTGCTCACTGCTCTCTCATGAATATGCATGCGGCGACGCAGCGTCGCTGCTCGCTCAGCTGGGCCAATAAAGCGTAGACACACGCACGCACACACATACACACGAGTCAGCGCGCACACACACAAGCGCATGCACAGACGAATGCGCAGCCAATGGAAGGCGTGGCCTGCACTGCACACATAGCTAAGCAGCAAAGAGTGAGAGAGACCAAGAGCGCAGCAATGGCGCATTCATTGCACTGCTTGCACACTGCACTGGCTCGTGGTTGCTTTTCTCGTTGGATAGTAACATTTTCGGGTGTATGCGGGGTGGGTGGTGGAACGGCTGGGGTGCTGGGTGTTGCTGAGGGTGTTGGGTGGCTGGGTGGCTGGGTGGTTGCTTGGTTGGTTCGTTCAATATTGGCCACTCATTAAAATTTATGATTTGTATATGGTTCGAGCTCTCATTATGCATACGTAGTTCGTTCTTTTGCATAGCCAATTTAGCAGATTAGTTGTAGATACAAATTTTTGGTTTTGTTATTCCAAGAAATTTGATGTGAGTATGGGATGTGGGAGTTGGGATGTGGGACGTGGATTGAAGGGGTTGCATGCAGCTGGGAAATTTCCGCTATTAGTTTAATCATAATAATCATAATCGCAATCATAATCATGGCGAAAATCTTCCGGTTTTAAGCCTAAAGCAGCGGAAATTCATGGCAAGACGGCGGCGCTAAGTCTTAAGCTACCTGAACACCAATCCTGGTGGTCAGCCAAAACACCAATCACCGGATGCTAATCATCATAATGCTTAAGCGCGCTCGATCAGCAGGGGAAAACTTTTTTTTGGCTACGGGGTTGGCATGTTTAGACTTTAATGCGCGCCGCGGGAATTCTTAATGAAACCAACAGAAAATCGATTGGGTATTTCCCTGGGCCAGGGCTTAGCTAGCCAATTTACCTGGTCTTCGACTGCGGAACTCGTGCTACCGTTTCATATGGCTGGTTTTTCCCCCCACGAGCGATAATGATGATGATGATGAGGAAGCTGCTGGTGCCTGGCCGCATTGCCTTGCTTTGCTTATGCCGCGCGTGTCCTGCGGTTTTGTGGCTTATTTGCGGTTTTACAGTTTTTATTGCCCAGTAGTCAGCCGCTGGCTGGGTGTGTGGGTGTTGCCAGCTCCTGGACCGGGCCACGCTCCTGCTGCGGGCCAAAACGGGAGCGCTGTGAGGTGTGTACTTTTTGCTTAAGTGATGAGCTGATGCTTGAGTTCGATGCGCTTTTCCACGAAAACTCGTAACTGAAGTGCGCTGAGACTTAAGGAATGGAACATCTTCAAATGGAATACTAATTGAATTGATGTTTATTAATAAATGGAATTTTAAATTGTATTGATTGGATAAGTTATTTTGGGAAACAAAGTAAATACTGAAAAATAAACCAAAAAATAATGGAAAATTATCAGGATTTAAATTAAATTTAACAAATACTTAACTAACCCAACAAATATGATTTTCTTTATCTAGAAATAATAGATCTTTCTATATAGAAATTTTCTCATTTTCTCTGGACTTATTTCAACTTATCTGAACACTTCCACTTTTTCCACACTTTGTCTGTGAGCAGCGAAAGATCATTTGAATATTCAACTTTACTGAAGCGAATGGCACAGCTGAATGAATTTTCTGGCATATATTAAGTTTTATATTCATTCTGAAAGTCTCAGCGCCGCCGTTCACAACCCATTGAGGAAATTTGTTATACCTGCCCGAGCATAACTCAAACACTTTGCATTACAGCGCTTAATTCATTCATAAAACAGCGTCTCCAATGCCGTCTACAGAGCTATTCCATTCAAGACTCTAAACATGTATTGTTGTTGTTGCTCTTGTTGCTGTTGCTGTTGCTGCGCTGGTCTAATGTTTATTTTATAAATATTCCATGCCATGTTATTCGAACAAGACTTTTGTTTATTTATATGGGGAAATGCGCGCGACATACTCGAGACTTTGTGTGTAAACGATTCGAATGTAAAATTGGCAATAGAATTCGCTATATAAAGGATCTATCTATCTATTGTTGTATACGATAAATATTTCCTTTCACAGACAGACAGATGGAGAGACAGATAGTTGCTGGTTGGAACCTGGCAATTTGCTATGCGCGCCTATGAAAACATTCGTCAGTGGAAAATCCTTGCGAAAAACGTTTTTAATTTCGCATAAATTTAAAATAAATAAAAACTACGTTTAAAAAAAAAAGAAAATAAATTGTTTATTTTAACGCAAAGAAAAACGTAGGATTCTCCTTTATTTTTTGCCAAAAATTAAAAATGTTCAAATCATTTTATTTATTTATTTATGTAGGCTGGTGCGGTTGCTGCGGCTGTGGCTGTGGCTGTGGCTGCATCTTCGATTTCTTCGATTGCTTTTCGGTTTTTCACAGTCCGTCCGAACAGCTCTGACCGTTGTCCTGGACCTGGGCCTGGGCCTGGGCCTGGGCCTGGGTTCGATTGTGGCTCTGTTCGTGTGTTTATTTGACGCACAAATCCTCTTACGACGGCTCGGCCTCAGCTCTCAGCTCTCAGCTCGCAGCTCTCAGTTCGATTCGCAACGGAACGAAAAAGGACAATTGCATGTTTTGATTGCCGCCTGCAATTGTCCTGCCACTGCCATGGTCGCAGTCGCTGGACGACGCAGCGCTGGCTGCAGCACTTGTGACAATATTTTCATAATTTTTGCATCTTTTTTCATTTTTTTTTTTGCTGCTGCTGCTGCTGCCTTTTGCCGTTGTCATCGGCGCATCGCCAACGGTAGGTGCGTGTGTAAACATTAACTTTTCAAGAAGATTTAATCCCGATTATCCTTTGACTGTAAAATTTTTCACTCAAAAGTTACCTCGACTGCCGTTTCACTGTTTGTCTTTTGGTTTTACTAAGATTGAGTCGTCGTTGTCCACATCCTAGTCCTCATGCTTATCCTCATGCTCATCAGAATCCTCATAGTCAGCTTCATCCCCGTTTCTCGTCTCTGGCGATAATTATCAATGGCGACGACTTCTTGATGCGATTTCTGCTGCCTTTACCTTTTGGCCCGCACAATGGTCAGTTCAACGGCTCAGTTTGGCTTGGCTTGGTCTTTGCACTGTGTTCCATTTGACTCTGGATGAGATTTTAATTTACCCATAAAGGTGAGACAATTAACTGAATAATTGGATTGCTAATCTCTAGGACAATGCAGTGGGCATGTGCCTGCAATTAGATTTAGATACTGAGCGAATATTATTATCCTTTGAGCTGGTTAGTTCGCTTCTTGAGTGGGTAATCAGCAATGTACCTAACACATTTACCTTAATTTTAAATACTATAAATCGAAGAACATATACAAAAATACTTAAATATCAACACAATCTGTAGCTATTTAAGAGAAAATAATATAACATATATAATATTCCAAAATAAATAAAATATAATACGAATACCAAACTTTTGAGAGCAACGCATTAATACATTATATATAACTCGAGCTCAGTTATATATGTACATATTTGTTATCCATAAATTTTAGCTATAGCTAATCTAGTATGTCTAGTATGTAAAAGCGCGAAAATATACATTTAAAATGAACTGTTGAATTCAAATTGTAAGCATTGTTGCCAGATTGGTAAAAAAAAAAGAACATTTAAAAGTAAGATTCAAATAACAGCTCGTTTCAAGCAGCACACATTAAAGCAGTGCACTGCTTTTCAAATACTGCTTAATGCTTGTGAGCACCCGTTTCACGCACCACAGCCAACTTCACAGTACGCATTTATGCTGCTCACTTGAAGTTGGCTGCGAGAAAATTTATGGCCAGCAAATTGCGCGCAGTTTTTAAATATATTTGAGAAATATTACTGTTTAAGATAACTTCATGAATTCGCTAAAAACCATTCAAGCTGTTAAGGTTTCCGCATTTTTTATCATTTTATAATTTATTTATGTTGGCAAACATAACCATTTATTAATAACTTTCCAGATAAATGAAAAATTTTAGTTTTTTGCAAATATATATTTTTAATATCATGTTTTTTTTATATTTTATAATATTAAGCTTATAAGCACAGAATAGTAGCAATAAAAAATAGAAACCAAAGGTGCACCTATGCATATTTATGTGAGTACAATTGATTATAGGGCATCTGCCAGTCGAACATATTTATAGAAAAGATTTGAACAGCTTGATCACAAACAATGCTTGACTATTTGCTTTATAAATTATGGCTAATTATACGATATACTTTATTTGATAATAATTCCTTCAGCTTACGCACTAAGCAACTAACTTTGTCTGCAACTACTTAAGGGCTAACACTTATTGATTGATTATCCTTTGAGGTAATAATGCAAAGTAACTCATACATGTAGAGGGGTATATGGCTAATCAGATTGGGCTAAGCTAATTTGAATATTTGATTGTCTCATAGTAGCCGCCATTCACCGCAGTCGGAGGCGGAGTCATGGGCAGGTAAACCGGTTTGAAATCGATTGGCGAGCGATCGGTGGCATGGTTGCCCGATTGAGATGGCGGCGGCGTCATGCTTCCATGATGCGGGTGATGCGAATGATGTGAATGGTGATGATGATGCGACTGCGACTGCCCCGTCTGTATGGAGGACAATGCTGGCAGCTGCTGTAGCGACATGGAGCGCAGACCTGCGAAATAGAGGAAGCAAACAAGACACGATTAAAAAGCGCCTTTTATGATCTGGCGTTAAAATTCACACAGTGCCGAGACGCCGATGCTGCCGCTGACTCCGACTGCGACGGCGACGTCGACAGCGGCAGCAATAAAACTCGTACCATGTGTTGCTATGCGGTGGTAATTCGAGATCAAAATGCCCCGCACCCACACGCACACCCTGTGAACTCGGCGAGCGATTAAACGGCTCTGATTGACAGGAACACCCAGGCAGAGAGCGCGACGCACTGGCTCAGTGGGGCACTTACCGTTATCCAAGCCGCTGCCACTTGTTGTATAGGAGTAGCCGGCAGCCACGAGACTGGCGGCTGGCGCATAATCACTTTGAAGCGCCGCCACAGGCGAACTGGAGGGGCCCACCGTTGAGGACATGCCCAGGGCCGTGTGTGCCAACGGGGGAGTGGGAGAGCCGTTCAGATTGTTGCCCACAGACGTCAGGCAGGTGATGTTGGAGTACTGCGGCAGCGTGCCGACGCCAACAGATGGCGCTCCACTGTGAGCCGCATGCACGTTCCAGGCATCGCTGAAGCCCTGCGCAGCCGAAGGGCCTGCAGCTGCTGCGCTGTAATCATAGCTGGCATAGGCGGGCGTTGCATAGAAGTTGGCATTGTCCTGCAGGTGGTTAGAAAGTAATTAAAATATTTGTATTTGAATGAATGAATCTCTAAGACTCACCATGCCCGCATCGCCATAGCTGCCGCTGTAGAAGCTGTTCGGATTGACCGCATACGTCTTGACCTTGATCTTGGAGCGATAGCCGCGTGGACGACGTCGCAGACTGCCCTCATCCTCGAACAAGTGCGCTGAATTCTCATCGATGGTCCAGTAGTTGCCCTTGCCGGGCTTGCCCACGCCCATGCCCTTGGGCAGCTTCTTGAAGCACTCGTTCAGGCTGAGATTGTGACGCACCGAGTTCTTCCAGCCCACGTAGGGTCCGCGAAAGAATTCATAACTGCAAGCAGAAACCGATTCAGATTCAGTTTATTTATATAAGTAATTGGTTTCAGCTGCACATCCAATAGCCCCCTCTAACCCTCTCTCTATGCCCCTCTCAGTCACTTCGCATATTCTAATGAGCTTTGAGTATCCAAGTGACAAAAGTCAATTAAAAATTTTTCGGGCTCTCAGACATGGGCAACAACAAACAATCGTTGTCAGCGCTAAATCCTCTCACGCATTTCGCACTTAAGCGTTGCCATGGCCCATTCCGTTCCGCCTTTGTCTGCTTCCCAGTCGTGATCGTCGCCAATATCCAAACATATATATATATATATGTATGTATGTATGTATAAAGTGCCATGCGCTGAGAAATATGAGCAATCAAAAGGATGCGCCTGCCAGAGAGCTACAGCGTGGGCATTGAGCTCGAGCTTTGGGTTGGGGGAGCTGATCATATTTTTGTTGACTAAATAATATCGGAGGCAAGTAAATAAACGCAAGCGACACATGAAAATCGAAACACTTTTAGGTGCCTCGCCAAGCTCTACCCCCTCCCTTCGACTCTCGTGTTGGCTATATCTGTGTCCGGTGCCCGGTGGCGGGGTGTCGATGTCGGTAATGGGTCCCAGCTGGTTACTTGAGATTCTGTCGCTGCTTTCGGCGCTTGGGAATGCAATGGCCGCTAAGAGCCAAAAGCTGAGCCATTTTTTTAGGGCTCTTAACCAGATTGTTTAGATTTGAGGGCTTTTACTTTTACTTCTCATAAAAAAATTATAAATAATAAATTCTCTGTCTCTCTCTATCACATAATCAAATAACAAGAAGCATGCTTAACCCTTAGACTCTTTTATATAATTCTCTGAATTTAGCTTTAAGTTCTTTGAGTTAAGAGATTGGCAGAGCAACTAAACAGAGAGACATTGCAAGATCTATTCTGCCTCTTATGCTCATCAATTATATATTAGTATACCTTCTAAAGTAGGAGTAGGAGTATGTATCTAGGAGGACTATCTAATCCCTAATAAGATATAACAGTTTTATATGACTTAAGGACCCTTTATATATCATCTCTATTCTATGTAAAACTTAACTAAAGAAGAGATTGATTACTTTTTTTTAGAGCCTATGCCATGACAATTCCAGGATCTAAAGAATCAGTTTTAAACATACAATTATTTTTCAAAATATTTAAACAGTTCTGAACTAGTAATTTTATGCAATTTCAAATCTTGTTACATTACATTATTTTGTTACATTATTTTAAAGTTAAAATATTATATTAAAAATACTTTTGCAATCGATTTCTATCATATTGAATGTCTATATGAAATTATCATAGACTTTAATCATATCACATTCTATTAGTTTTACTATTGTTTTAAAAACTTGAACCATTTCTGTAAACTTCAATAACTCTATTGACATTGGAGCTGGCTGGCTGGGAGCCACGACACTAAAAGCCTTTCAAACTCTTAAGCTTCACACATGTTGGACGACATTCAATACGACGCATTATAGCCTCAATCTCAAGTGGTTAAAAGTATATAACAAAGGGACTTGATCGCCAGGGCTCAGTTTCAACTATATATACATATGTATATATTTATATACTTCTTATATACTTATATACTTCACAAATGCTACCCACCTCTTCTGTAGATATGCGTAGATCTCGCTGAGCGTCAGCTTGCCCGTGGGCGACTCCTTGATGGCATGTCCGATCATGTTGATGTAGCTTAAAGCTGGTTTCTCGGGACGACGAGTGCCGGACTTCTTGGTGGTATCCGGCGTGCTAATATCTTGAGCACTGGTGCCGTTCACCTTCGACTGCTGTGCGCTGGCACTTTCGTGAGCTACGCTTGCGGGTGTCGGTTCGGGCCCATTGAGCGACTTGGCAGGCGAGGAGCTGGCACTCGAATAGTTTTGCACAGACATGCCATGACCGTGGGTATTCGCAATAACCTGGGTGGGTGAGGCGGAGTGGCGTGGCAAGTAGCCGCCGGGAGAGTGTTGCTGCTGCTGCTGATGTTGCTGTTGTTGCTGTTGCTGTTGTTGCTGTTGCTGTTGTTGCTGCTGTTGCTGCTGATGTTGTTGCTGTTGTTGCTGCTGCTGTTGCTCCGATTCATGCAGTGCCAGCTGATGGTAGTCATTGGCGCTGACTATAGTATTGTTGGTGCAGTACTTGATGGTGGAGGCATACTGATGGTTAATGTGCTGGAGCTGCAAGGGCTTAACCACTGAGGAGCTGATGCACATATCCTGATCGGTGGGCGTCTTGGAGCTGGAATTGGGCGAGACGGAGCCAACGGAATGGGCTGGCATCAGCACGCCATATGGCGGAATCGGACTCGACGATGCCGGCGGCGTGCCCATGCTGTGCAACGCACTCAGCCCATAGTGCTGTGCGGTGGGCGTGGCATCCAACGTGGGCGCATAGTACTTGCGCTCCATGTAGCTAATGTTCGGCTTCTCATCCACCAGCTCTGTGGGCGAATCACCGCCCATCACCTGGAAATTGCCAGCGGGCAGCGCATTCCCACCGCGATACAGATGGGAAGGTGTGTGATGCGTAAAGGTGTGAGCATGCAGATGCTGCGTGTGATGGGGATGATAGTGCGAGCCACTCACAAAGCCACCCAACGGATCCACAACCATGGTGCGGCTGTTCAGCTCCGATGCCACTTCCTCGCTCTTGATCATTATGCTCACTTTCTCTACTTTCTAGTTGGACGCGATCGAAGCCTTTGCTTTTTAACTAAGTTCTTATTTCAGTTCACAGTTTCACAGTTTCTTTATTTTTGTAGTTTGTCAGTTTGATCCGTTGCGTTTGGGTAATAGAACCACGCGCCTTCGCTATTCTCGACTAACTGCAAGCTGTTGGCGATCTCAACGTTCTCGTCGCTCTGAATTGTGCTCGGGCCTCGACGGACGACGCTCCACTTGATCGGAGCAGATTCTTTTTTTAGTTCGCCTACGCCTTACGCAAATGCTCTCTCACTCTGCCTCTCTCGCTCTTTCTCTCTCTCTCTCTCTCTCGGCTGCATGCGTGTCGCTCACTCTCGCATTTCCAATTTGACTTGCAGCTAATTGGCCTGGCATTTGGTTCGCTGCTTCTCTCTCTCTCGCTCTCGAACTCTCATGCTCTCGCTCTTTTTCCAGAGAGCGCACACAGTTGACATTGGCGTATTGGTAGCATGAATGTGACATATCTGTGGTTAGTGCCATTGGAGCCAGGTCTATGCATTGGCATGCTAAATATCCAGGAACAGACAGCGTGCGGCTAGGTCTTTGACTCAGAATTGCAGCAATCCGAGCAAGTTGGCCAAACGATCCCGCTGAATAGTATTACTTTTTTCAATGGATTTATATATGTGGACTTATGAAAGCTGTATATAAGTAGGACATGTATAAGTAGTTATCCGACTAGGAGTTACTCTAAAGTATACCTTGCATATTAGAAACTTCGTTCTATTCATAGAAAAGTTTTCTCTTTGTTTAAAGTCGCGAACTCTTTGGGCTTAAACAGAGTTTTCTAGTCTCCTTAAATGTCTATTGATTTGTTTGGAGATTTCTTAGAGAAGAGATGGTATTTTAAGGTCTCTTGACTACGAAAATACTATTATTATAGTTTCAGCGGTCTTCGAAAATCATTAAAATTATATAAGAAATTTGGCAAATTTGAAACTCTCTTTGATTAAACTTTCACAGCTCTTTCAAACCCGTTGGCTTCTAGTCATCTAGATTAACATTCTATTTAAGATGTGTTAAAATGTAAAAGTTCATAAGCTTTTGTTTACATTTCATGCAATTTCTCAATGAAAATGAAATTATTGCCAATCAGAGCAAAGTTGACTAGAGGCCACAACTTTTATAGTTCTCTAGCAATACGAAAACTAAGTAAATAAATTAATTTTTATGAAAATTCCTCTACAATCTTAAATATTTCCTAGAATAAGACACATCATTAGCATTGAGATGTTGTGCCCACGTCGAGTATGTCGGTCTCCTGTTTCTGGCACAGTCAACAGTTAATAAATAGTTGGGAAACCCAGATCTCGAAACCCCAATTACTGCAAATGAATTAACATTTGGCACTCATGGAAAGGAAACCGATGGCCGTTGCCGTTGCCGTTTGTTCCTAATGTGCTCTGCTCTGCTCTGGCGCGGCATTCAAACGAGCTGTTAATTGATTTAGTCGTTCTCTGTATGGCTCTCGGTCCCGGGTCCGGACCTGGGTCTCTGACTGCTGCTGCTGCTGGCTGTGTTGTGCATTGTAGCTGCTCCCTGAGTGCCGCCATTGCTGTCAGCACTACGCCGACTCGCGACCGTGACGACGTTGACGATGGCGACGAGGCCGCTCTCAGCTCTCTGCTCGGTGCGCTCTACGCTCCACGCTCTACACACACGCAACTTGTTTTTTTTTTTTTTGGTGCCAAGAGATCGGGCAACGTTTCAATCCCCAAACACACACGCACGCACGCACACACAGAGAGAGAGAGAGAGGCATACGGAGGCGGAGTTTTGTTTACATTAAACGAATTCTATTTGTCGAACGCGTCAGGCGCGATTGGCGCTGCGGGCAGCAACAGCAACAGCAAGAACAACAGCGCACAATTTTGTTAGCTATATAATCAATTCTTATTATTTTCTTCTTTTTTTGGGGGAATTTTATTTGACTTTTGCGTGGCCTGAAAGATATTTTAATTTCATTTGGCGAATATATCACGAGCAGACAATTTGCCGAAGCACTCGCCATTTCAGAGAATTTTTCGCGGAACTCGCAGACAATAACCACAAAGCAACAACAACAACAATTGTGGGGGCAATTGTGGAGCGTTTTTCAGCACAGCATTTAAAGTCAATTTCTACATATATATATATATGTGTATATCTACATATATATATATATATATATATATATATATTAATGTATGTGCATGCATAAGCCTTTAGCCATTTTTCTGCTGGTCTCTGCGGACAGGCCATAAATTATTTTTACGTTTGATTATTATTATTTCTTATTTCGGTTTTTGCGTGCTGTTTTCGTTGCTGCACATCCAGAAAGAACGAAAAAAGAAGAATTTATTGTGAGTGAGGAATAAATTAAACAGGCATTCGAAACAATACAATTCCAATTGGCCAATACAATTCCAATTGGCCTACGGCTCTGGCTCTGGCATTTAATTAATTGCCCAGGTGCGAGCGAAGATTTAAAAGAAATCGTTTTTCTTACTAAATGACATTGACCAAAATACAAAGAGCAAAGGAATTTATCAAAAAACAGCTATAAGTCAATTTAAAGAGTTAAAAATATATGAATTTGTAAACAAATTTCTTTCTTCTTTGATTTTGCTTTATTTTTCATCTATTTTTCCTGTCGCATTTCCTTGATAAATTTTTCTTCTTTTTTGCTGGCAAAATGTTTAGCCATTTAGCCCCCACTGCCTGCCTGATCGAAATTTCTTTGACATGACATCGCGCCTTGTATTTATAGCCATCGATTCCAAGGCAAAGCCAAACAGTGCGTCATATTAACTGGGTCAACAGATCCGCCAACACAGATCTTGTGTGGTCCGCTGGCAATTGCAATTGCTCTACATATATATATCTTTCTCTCTATCTGTACTAACTCTATCTCCATCTCTATCTCTATAATCCACCCACAGGCTTGATCAGGGAATTCCCAAACAAAAGTCGTCATCAACATTTCCATTTTTTTTTTCTTTTTTGTTTCAAGTTCAAATAATCATAATAAAGATAAGCATATACAATTCATCTCACTTGATATTTTTGCTCTCTTCTTCTTCTTGTTGTTGTTGTTGTGTTGGGCTTCTTGTACGGCGTTTGTTTTGCTTTTAATTTAATGTTAATGTTATTAAATGGCCAAATTGTTTACTATTATGGACGTTTGTAAACAAAATTATGTATACGACGCGTCCGCCGTCTGCAGCGAGTTGAGTTGTAGTACACAAAGCGGCGATCCCATTGATTCAGCGATGCTCTACCTCTCTCTCACTCGTACTCCTTCTCTTCCTCTCTCGCAATGCAAAAGAATACCAAACAATACCAAATGCCGGCCATGGCCAGCATTGTTTAAACTTGCCTCGTGCTGTAGTTTAATAAACATTTAACAATTAAACACACTCTAAACACACGATTCCTTTCGCCGCCTCCACGAGGGCGTGGTCGTGGTCGTGGTAGTGCTCGTGTATACAAGTTGGAGCTGCGGCGCATTTGTTTTTGCACACTGACCTACAACAACAGCAGGCGAAAGCAAACAATTGCAGCTTCCTCGGGCCACGCCCTGCCACCTGCCAACTGCCCTGCCGCGCATGCCTCCCTCCTCAGCGGCCTAGCAGTTCGCAACGTTTATTAAAACAGTTGATCCGCCGGACAACAAATAATCAAATAGTCCAAAATTCCAAATATTTACACACAAGCTGCTGCGAGGCAAAATTATGCAGTCTAGTTAAGATTTGTTCCCACTTTATCTCTCTCTCACTCTTTGTCTCTATCTCTCTCTCTTACTCTTTAGCTGTGCTCGTTTCTTTGTTTAAATATTTATATTTTTGTTGTTGCAATTTGTAGCTCAGATCTAACCAAATAGTTAGGTTTTATGTCTTCATAAGTAGATTCCCGGATTTGTTTATGCCCCCAGCCTTTATGCAGAAATCGAGTCACGTGTTGCGGCTACTTTATGTGGAACGCATTATCCAAATAGAAACCATATATATATATACTTCAATATATATTTTTTAAATATCTAAGACCAATTTGTTATTGTTTTTTCCCACGACTTTGCTTTTTGTAAATATTTATGCGATATTTTAGCGTTCGGTTGGGCGTTAAGTAGGGAATTGCTTATGGAATTCTGTTTGGATGAAACTCGGTGACAGACCAACGCAATAAATAGATTTATAAACAGTAAAGTGAGAGTAAAGAACAAATTCATAAAAATTTAGAAGAAAAAAAACAAAATGTTTATAAAAACAATTTTTATATAAAAAGTTTAATCTGCTAAGTCATTGGGTTATATAAACTGATTATGGCTGTTGAAAGTAATAGATTCTATAAGTGATAATAGCTGTGATAATTGATAAGTAGTTTTAAACTGTTTGAAAGGTAATTTGAATTTAGGTCTTTGCTGTTTAAGTGAGCAAAAGGAATACTCCAAAATCTCAATTAATGAAGAACAAATAATTATATTTATTATCAACTAATAATCGTATCTTAGTACATCTCCAAGTAACCATATCATATATCATCTTTTATTAATTTAAAATAGTCAATAGGCATTCATAAGCTTTTAATAAATAAATATATAATATTTTAATATGCAGTTATAATGCAGTTATCATTGCCAGGCAGCTTTTTCAGCATTCCATCTATATATATTCTCATATGCTCTAAAATATCTTTAGCATCTTAAGATTTATTTATTCAATTTTTCAGCTTAACAAAATTGTTTTTATTGTTTATCAAGCAATCCATATATCTCAACTTAAAAATGCTGTCAAGATTGTTAGCTATATTTAATATAATTATATATAATATATTAATACTAAATAGTTTAGCATAACTAGATGATTAGACAGCTTATGAAACAATCCATCAATTCATAATTTATCCACCTTACATATGCTCTCCAGTTTTTCAGCTATTCACGCAATATATTCTTGGATTCAGTTAAAACTTTGTTTTTTCTCAATTATAAATCTTATACCTAAGAGTTTCTACTAGAGTCAGTCGTTATGCTGGCCAGAATGTTGCCACACTTGGCACTCAAATAGCGACAATGGGGCCGTAAACACCTTGCCTCACCCGGATTACAATTTCAAATTTCCAATTTCAAAATGGCCGCCGCCGCCGCTGCCGCTGCTGCTGCCGACATTTGCGCAAGATGGCCAACACGACGTGTGTTTGGCTGCCAGCTGCCAGTTATTGTGCGATCTGGATGCCATTGCCAAACTACCATGCAAACTGTGGCAATATAATAAAAACCTACACATAGTGAGAGGGAAAGAGAAGGAGGCAGATAGAGAGAGGGCGAACGCACGCAACGGGCAGTCCCAGTTGAATGGGGCATTTGCTGCGGCATTCAGCTGTCGAAGCTGGCGCAATAAAATTGAACAATTTATAGACTATTCGGTGCGCAATAATTGCGCCAAATTGAACAGAAAATTAAGAAAGAAAGAATGAGACAAGGCAGTTGAAAGAGAGAGGGAGAGAGAGAGAAAATGAAAATAAAGCCAAATACTTTTAAAGGCAACCGGACGGACAGTCCAGTCCGCTGAGGCTCACAAAAGTCATTTTTACTTGGCACTTGGTTTGGGTTTTTGTTTAGCTTTTGGTTTAATAGCCGGCACTTAAAAATCCGTTGACTCACCCAGCAAGGTGAAAATGGAAAATCGAGTACGGAAAATGCTGTGCGCAAGGAAGAGCGAACAGGAAACAGCAAAAAGAAATGAAATTAATGCGATTTACTCACTGTTCAGTTAACTATATAAATTACAAATTTTGCAATGCAAGCAGCTTAGGCTAAATTTCGCTGATTGTGTGATAAGTGTCGAACACCAACTATGTGGCATGTGGCAAGCTGTTGTTGCTCTTGCTGCGGCTGCTGCTGCTGCTGCTACTGCTGCGTGCAGCCGCTCTGCGATCTTCGAACTTTTGGCATCTGTTTCATTTCAATTGACGCGTATTGTCGTCATTGCTTCTTGGTAATTGTTCTTGGGCTTGGCATTGTTGTTGTTGTTGTTGTTGCTCGTGTTGTTGTTGTTGCTGTTGTTGTCGCTCACATATTTTGCTTTGTTCTTGGCTCTTGTACATTTTATATTCAAGCTTTTCCCACATTTCAGCGTTTTTTATTGCTGTTTCTTCAACTCTTTGCTGTTGGCCTTGCGGGGCAGCGCACCTGTGTGGCATGTGGCATGTTTGATCGGATATGTCTTGCGGGAATTGGAACATATTGATCCAGCACTCTTCTCAAGATCAACAATCTCAAGATCAAATTGGGTTCAGCCAGGCATGATAAATGATAATTGTGGAATGCCAGAGAATCAGGCACAGAATGAAATTATATATATATACACACATACATATATATATATATTATACTAACCAATTACCAATGCATAGCATTTCAAGTGGCTCGCAGGGGGCGATCGTATTTATGTAAATTTGGGTTAATTACAGGCGACATCCTGACGCAGCGGCAGTCCGTCGTACAATTGTACGGCGTAAAACGAGGCGCTGACAAATATTTTGACATGGCATCGTCTCCCAGACATTGTCGCTGCGGTCCACACTTGATGCTCGGACTCGGGTTTTCGGGTAATGTGTGGTCGGCACTTGAGATCCGGTAGCAGAGTCGGGCAATGTGTAATACAATCTCCGAAATTTCAAATATTAAAACCCGAGCCGAACAAAATCTGTGGCGTCTGACACATGTCAGTTGAGTTATTAATATAAAGATTTG
This sequence comes from Drosophila nigricruria, assembly GCA_037075265.1. NCBI lineage: Eukaryota > Metazoa > Arthropoda > Insecta > Diptera > Drosophilidae > Drosophila > Drosophila nigricruria. Next base: position 8,124,739 of record JBAMCI010000227.1, on the reverse strand, counting down.
TCTTATGAGTTAGTCTATGTCGTGGTAATTAGTGGAGTTTGTAAACATTTATATTATTGTGATAAAAACTAATTGACTATTCGTTGGAAATAGCAAATGGTCCTTGGTTGGCATGGGATACGAACCGGTTAACCGCTTGTCCAAATGTCAAAGAACTTCAAGTAGATCATCATCGCAACTGAGTGCAAACTTAGGAATGAAACATGACCTAATCTGCATTTGAATCTGTTAAGATCTCATATATGAGATATGCATAAATCACTAAACATATCCATCCCCAACTACCTCCTATAACTAAAGTATGATCTATTGAAATGTTATTCCAAAAAACAAAGCAATCTAAGTTTGTCATGTAAACTGACTTATAGAAGTTAAAGTAAAGGCACTTTTAGTTCACATTATAGTTGGTTTTTTTTTTTTAGGCCCAATTCAAAATTCTAAAAATAATGAAATGATTCGTTCCTTGAAATCGTTCACGCTTAGATTGAGCAAAGACGTCATATGCAGCTGTCGAGCAGTCAGTGCGGGTAAGGGAAAGAAGGAAAAGGGTAACCCTCTGAAGGATCTGGACGATCTTCAAAATCAATGTCCAGTCAAGCGTAAGCGTAAAACAATTTTGATATCGACTGATATTAATGATGATACACCGCAAGACAGAAGATGATCTAGGTCCTCGCTGCAAGCCCAGCGAGGGGAACAAGGACTCGGGGGGCAAGAGCTCGGGGGACAGCAAAAGTCCATGCACAAAAAAATGAGGACGAAGAAGATCTGTTCAAATGTCGAATATTCCTATTTTGTCTGACCAAATGGCGGCGCCCAGACAAGGCAATTCACATAATAGATCACAGATTATGCAGCAACATGAATCACTTACATATATAGTTCTCTGCTGGCTGGCTGATCTGGCTGGTCTGACTGAGCATACGAAGATCATAAAACGCAACGCTCTAGACATTATAAAGCCATAAAGCAACAAGTAAGATCCAAGCGAAAATAGCTGGCCAGCAGGGAGCTAACAAAAAAAAAATTTAAAAAAAAGTATTGAAACCATAAAGAGTGATAAAATAAAGACTGTGTAGTTCCATCGACATTTTATGACTTTGAGGCTGCTGCTGCTGCTGCCTGCCCCTGGCAAGCCTAGCAACGATCCGATTTAGATCAGATATACATATATATAAACTGAAATGATTTGGCGCAAAATAAAGAAAACCCAATTGGAAATAATTATTGCATTATTCGCTGGAAAACTGCATTCTATCAGCTGGCAGGTGCTTAAAAGCTCCCACGTAGCTCTCATCTCTGATCAGATCTGGCATCCATGACAAAAAATATTCAACTGGCTGGTGCTCCGGCTGTTGCTACTGGAACGGGAATTCATAAATTTCACACCCAGACCCGATCAGTTTTTATGGCAATTCAATTGCACTGCCACTGATATTTGTTTCCTGCTGCTGCTGCAGCCCGGATTCCCTGCCCCATTCCCGGGCAGGTTGCAGCCGTATGGCCATGTACGCTTCGGTTTTCCCTATGGCTAATGTAAACAATACCAAATCTCGACACGGGCCGCACTTGTGTCGACCGACTGCCGCCGACTCAACAGTTTCTGTACTTTTCCTTGGCTCTAGGAGCCAAACGATCGATCGACCTATCTGTGTGTGTGTGTGATTGTATACAGCACATTTTTGTCTTCTTAGGCTCTCTGTATTTTGGGTAATTATTACTTGTTCAATGTAAACAAATTGAATGCTGCTAATTTTAGTTAAATACTTGCACATATTTCTCAGTTTTACGATGTTGGGCCCCCGTTTTGCCGGCCATTCGAATGAACTGTTAAATCTTTCCAACTGGAATGTCGCAACTATTTTGTAGTATTTTTTCCAGTATTTATCTGACGTTCACAAGTTTTCTTTAGGTATTTATTTTCTGTAGTTGTCAGCCCATTGACTGGCTCGACGGCTTTGTAAAGTGCCGAAAATCAATGCGATTGACGCAGTCGACGATCGACGGGCGGTCGAGCATCCATCACGATAGTGTCTGAAGGCAGCCAATGGAGCCACAGTTGAGTGTGGAGCACATCCATAGATGCCATAAGATGCCAGCCGCCGTGTGTCTGTTCAACCTTTCAACGCATAAAAAGCCGCTACGCAAAGTTTTCCAAAAGTGTCTGCGTGTTATGTTCTTTTTTTCTTCTCTTTCAAATTATCGACGAAATTAATCTTAATCTTGAGTTTGCTCTGGCAATCTGGCAACACATGTGCTAAACGGTATCTGTTTGCGTGTGTGTGTAGGTGTGGGAGAGAGCAATACAACAACTACACACATACATATGCATACGCATGCTCATATCTATTTCAAGGCCTTCCCATCCTTTAACTGTTGTTGTTGCTGTCGCTGCCGCTGCTGATGTAGCTATAGCTGTTGTTGTTGTTGTTGTTTGCTTTAGTTTCTGCTTTTGTGCGCACGCCGATTGAAGTTTGGCCGACGTTGACGTCGACGTTCGTCAAATTTGTTGGCATCAGCAAACGGTTTTTATTCAACAAGCAACAACAACCACAGCTACAACAACAGCTATGATCCCGATGATGCCGATGACGAGCAAGACAGCCGAGCAAGAAGAAGACGGCATGCGCTTTGCATGCGCCGGCATTGCACTCGCGCGACGGCCAACCAATTGGACCACCCAAAGCGCTGAGCATCCGCTCTCCTCGCACTCCTTCGCCCTAGCCCCTCTAACCGCATAATTCCATAATTCTCTAGCCTCCGTTGCCGTTTTACTTTTTACGATAAATTACAACAGCAACATTGCTGCAATGCGGCTATCATTCATTCATGCGGGGATCCCAACGCCCCCTCGCCCAGCCCCAATCTTCGTGTAAACATGTGTAAATCATGACCCGTTGACGGCAGCCACGTAGACAAAGCGCTGGGGCGCAGGGGGCAACATGTGACGTCCTCGTCGACGCAACTTTTGCACTGCGACCCCAAAACTTTGTAAATGTAGATAAATGAGTTGTCGAAAGCTGTTCCAGTTCACAGATCCGCAACTTGTCAATCGTTCCAGTGCTAGGTCGATTTTCGAAAAACTTTCTGCCAGTCTTCCAGTCACATGCAGACAAATGAGTTGTCGAAAGCTATTCCAGCTTGCTGCCCCGGCCCAACTCGTTCGAATTTTAAAAAGTTTAAATGATTTCCGAATGCAACTGCTGCCATTTGGCGCTGGCTGCTGCCGTTGGCCGCCAACGTCGATTGGCATTCCCATTCCAATTCCAAATCTCATAATCGTATTGTCCCAAAAGGCTAAAGCAAATATTATTTATGTGTGCGCGCAGCTCGCTCTTGCTCCTTCTCTCTCTCTCACTCTCGTTTGGCCTGAGAACTTTTTTCGGCTTGCGAACATACGGTTTGGTGGAAGCAAACGCCGTGCACTTCCGAGGAGCCGCACACAATTTTGTGTGCGTTTTGTTTGTTTATACTTAAAGCGTTTTCAATAAACATTTCTAAAGGCAAAGGGCAAATCTTTGATATTGAAATATATGATACATTCTCCTCACATTTGAGAAATTTCACCAAATTATATTTTCAAATTACCAAATTATTGCCTTATGATCAAGTCAATTCTCCCCATACAGTTTTTTTATTTAAATATTTCATTTAATTTTATTTTATTTAACATGGTAATTCGCGCGCAACTCAAAACTCAAACTTTGTGTATCATAGCATTTAGCAATATGCACGGCAAACACAACAGTCTGGCAGCACTGCAACAGATCAAGCTGACGTCACACTTGCCCAGCTTTACAGTGCTGATCAATTCTAAATTCTCTTGGTATTTTAACAGCACTGACAAACGCTGATCGTTTTCAGTGTGACCAGCTGTTACGTGCTAGTGGTGTTTTTTCAGTACGAGAGTGGGAACCGCAGTAGCAGTCAAAAAGTGATTCACGCTCGCGAACGCTAAAGGCAGTTAAAAAAAAAAAAGAAAAATATTTCGCATTGCCGCCAGACAAACACCATTAGAAAATTTAAATATTTTTAATAAGGCCGTCGCCGCCGCGAGTATTTTGGAAAGTGCAAAATCTACGGCCCGCTACGTCTGCGTCGGCTCAAACTCTGACTGCGCGTGTGCATGCGTGTGTATGTGTTTGTGTGAAAGGAGGAGGAGAAGCAACACACAAAAAAGTGTACAGACGACGCGCAGACGCAACGACGATCTGCAGTGGCTAATTAAAAGTACCGAAAAAAAAAAGAAAAAACAACGGTAGTGAAAATTAATTAATTACGGGCGCAAATTTGGCCAAAAAGGTGATCACGAGTTGGTTAACAAGCAGCAAACAGCGATAATAACAAAATGGGTTGTGCCGTGAGTACAGCACGAGATAAAGAAGCCATCGAACGTTCCAAAAACATCGACCGGGCGCTTCGAGCGGAAGGAGAACGCGCCGCCTCTGAGGTTAAGCTGCTGCTCCTGGGTGCGTCTAACACATACATTCGAAATACATAATACATATATAAATATATACTAAATATTTGCCTAAAATTGCGACGCCATGCACAAATATTTGTGAACTATTTTCCAGTGGGGTGGGTTTTTTCTTTCCACAACTGGAAGCAGACCGTTGTTAAACGGACTTTTTTGCTCTCAAAGTTTTTTTTTGCCTCTCTCTCTTGATTCATCTTTGGCTGCGGTCGGGCCTTATGCAATACACATGTCAATAATTCAATTGCGATAAGAAATTGAAAGTAAATTAAAACCAAATGTCTGCGGCGGCGGTGGCGATGGCTGTGGCTGTGGCTGTGGTTGTGGTTCCACCAACAAGTGGGGCGCCTTCGCCTTCCAGCGTCTTGTCAATGGAAACATGTTTCTGCTGCGGTTCTGCTTACACACACACATATGCAAGAGCAGCATGCATGTGTCTGTGTGTGAGTGTGTGCATGCTTGTGTGCTGAGTGGCACTTGTTGTTGGTGAGAAATGTGCATTGAGGCGTTGCGACGCCATCGCTTCAACTTTGACCTCTCTGCCTCTAGTGAAATTGGAAGCCGCATCGCGTTTTTGGCCTTCTGCAATTAAATTTCTATACAAGTCGAGAAATTATCTCTTGAGTGCGCATTTTCATTCACTCGAATGTTGCAAACAATGGAATGGCTTTTCCAGCTTTCCAACCAACAACAACCAACACAACTCAGCACAGTTGCACTTGCTATAGCTTTTGCTAATGAAGCGGCGCTCCGTCCGTCCGTTTATTCATACGTCGATGAGTCAAGAGGGGCTGTCGATTAATGGATGAGGGAATGCGTGGGGTGAGTCGGCAGTCATGCCAGTTAAATGATACACGAGAGATGAATTCACAACACTGGCCAACAAAAGAATCAGCTCTGACTGCTGCTAGAAGTTGATAGAAAAATGTGGTTTGCTCATAGAATTTTGGCGTAAAACCAAATGAATTTAAAATATTTATCATTTTATATACAGCTGCTCTATCTACTTAACTGTGTTACAATTGCAGCTGTTCAGCTGAAGCAAACAGTAAAAGTGAGAAGCGCAACAACTATGTTTGGTTAGTGTAGCTCAGGCAATGAGAAAAACACCTTGCACCAGTTGCTAGCATTTATTTTATTGTTCATGTTATAGTACTTGTTGTTATTGTTGTTTGGCTTATGTTTGCATTTCTATAGCATTAGCTCTGCCTATATGCTAGCTGCTGCGCCTGCGCACATTCATTATGCCAACCGCCAGTGTTGGCAATTTAGCTATTTGTGATGGAACAAAACTGGATTTGGATGCGACTTGAATGCGAATTTAGAAATAAGAACAAAAAAATAATTTAAAATAAAAGTCATCAAAATCAAAATTTATGAAATTTTTTTCCGTTAAACCCTGTTGTAGTTTCCAATTGTTTTCTAGCTATTTCTGGCTTTTCTACTAGTTGATCTATCGTGGCGAAGCACTGAAGAGTTGGCAACACTGCCAAGCGCTCTCTCTCTCTCTCTTTCTCTTTCTCTCTCTCTCTCTCTCTCTCTCTCTCTCTCTCTCTCTCTCTCTCTGTAGGCCTAATTGGCAGGGGCAGCTGTGGTTGTTGTTGTTGTTTGTACACTGACATTTAAAGTGGGGTGAACGATATTAGCGCAAATAAATGGCCCCACATCAAATGCAGCTGTGTGTGTATGTGTTTGGCTTATGCTTTGCTCCGCTTTATTCGTGTAGATTTAATAAAAAAATTTGCTATTGTTGCAGCCGCTGCTGTTGCTGTCTGACCATTGCACCCTACTTTGTAACTGTGAACAGCCTCTCCAGTTGAATTATGGCACTTAATTTAATGTCGGTTTCACTCTCACTCTCTGCTCTCTCCCTCTCTATCTCTCTCTCTCTCTCACCCGGTCTGCTACCCTTTTGGAAAGTGCAATTTGATGCTTTCTTTTGGTATTTTCCATATCAGATACTTTAGTACAGACAGACATATCTCAGTTTATTTGATGTTGATTAGCCTCTCACATTTCCCACAGCAGACATAAAAAATAAATAAACAAGCATATAATACGTTCCATTAGCATTACGAGCGACACATAAACAACATTCGAGAGCCCTCGGAAACCCAACACAAACTGTCAACACAAATAGCTTAATCAACAATTTTTAAGTATTTTTTTTACATATATATACATACATATATTATATATTCTCATATTCTTATGCACATATATAATGTACTTAATGTGCGCTGTGTTCTTATCGCCATAAATTGTTCCGTCGTCTTATCAATATTATCAATAAATGACCTTTGCGTAAGCTATTTCAGCTAAATTAATGGACAAACGTTGATTTTCATCATTTCCACGATTGCCTAAACGGTAGTTACACATGTGATTGGTTTGGCTCGAATTCCCCAGAAATAAATCATGGTGCACTTCCTATGGCCAATTTGAGTGACGATTAAGTGTCGACTTCCATTTGTTTGTTTACTTCCAGCTCTGCTCGGCTCGGCTCGCACGTCTCTGATTAACACATTTCTTCTCTCACTTTACTTATCGGAAAGTTCAGTCGCCAGCCGCTGGGAGGCGCCAATAAAACTCGATAACGATTAGTCATGCAGTCAGCAGCAACAGCAGCGCAAATGAGCGAAATTCTATGGAACTTTTCCTGATGGGTGTGTGAGAGAGTGTGTTTGTATGTGTGTGAGCGTTTCTGTTTGCCTTTAGTCACCATCTATGTCCATTTATTTACATGTGTTTAGGTATCTAATTGCACAGGAACTGCAATCATAGAAATAATGTAGAGTTGTATGACACGCCCCAAAAAAGGGGTTCTCTTCATACATACACGCATACATATACACATATACAACCACATATGCGCGTGTGTTAATGGAGTTAATTTGAATACCGCTGATTATCATAATGAGCATTGCTGACGATGATTTTGGAATTTTTTTGAGTGTCGCTCTCTTTTCCTTTTTGTACACACCAGTGATGCCATTTCCGCTTTTTTACCGTCAGATCTGCGTTTTTCAAAAATCCAATTGCCGGCAAAAATCAAATAGCAACCTGAAAAAAATCAAAATTTACCGAATATTGACTGATTTTCGTCAAAAGTTATAGAAAAAGTTTATTTTCTGGATTTTTCAATTTATGTTTAGCTATTTCTGGCTGAAGCCCTGATCCAACACTGGTACACAGAGCAAAGTTCTACGCGAAAGTTCTCTTGTTGTCTTCTTTCCTCGCATTGAGTGCTTATTATGGCACAGCTAACGGTGCATTGATAAATGAATACACGATTTATCATAGTATGCGTGCATTTCTTCATGTTATTGTTGTTATTATTAAATTGACCTTTTTTCGCCATTGTTGCGAACTGCCTATACACATCTCTCTCTTTCTCTTGCTCATTTGCTTTGTTTTATTATTCGGTGGCACGATACGAATTTTGAATATTTGTTAATCAGCCATTAAAGCCGCGTTGACCGTCTTTTAGGCCATTACTTATTATAACGACATAATTTTCATTGCCTAAATTAGTACGCATTGTTAGCTATGATTTTGGACAATCATATATACCTATATGTATATAGATATATACGTGCTTAAGTCGTACTTTAAGCTTTGCTGCAAAAGTGAAAGTACTAAAGTCGAGCTCTTGCAATTACCTAATCAAGTTGACTACCTGCCCGCCTCGCCTCCAAAGCTTTAGCTGTCTGGGAATGGACCCAACCACACAAAAACCATCGAATGTTGCAAAAAAAAAAACACAGAAAAACAAACAAAATAATAATAATAATGTTGGCATAATGCGCCTTTGTTGCAATCGTGGACATCGTATATCGCATTTATATATATACTAAGACCGGTAGCTAGCAAAAATCATGTCTGCGATAAAAAACATTAATTTTGTTTAACTTTTTTTTAGGGAAACTAGAAAACACGTAACATCAGTTTTTCTTATCTCTATTGAACTGGTTGAAATGAGCTTTGTGAATTGAGTTGACCAAATTATTTTTGTTTACTTTGCGCATTTATGTGCCTTGCCTTAACTCATGTATATATATTTATTTTTGTTTACAAGGTATGTTTAAACTTCTTTTGAATTTTGATAAATCGAAGTTCAATGAACCAAAGCAAAGGATGGGCAAAAGTGGGCAAACAAACAGCCAATAAAAATGATATGATATATAAAACGCAATGCAAAATATTTTTTGTAAATATTTGTAAAGTTTATAGTTTTCCAACTTGAAACTGAAAACTTTAAATTATGAATAAAATTGAATAAAAATAAAACAGACTAGAAAACAAATAAACCTACTTTAAACACCTCTGCTTGGGGCCATCCAATTATTCGCATATTTGTAAACTGTAAACTAGATATTGTTTGCGATATATAAAGCCTCTGCCAGCTCAACTCAGCTAGCTCAATTACTGCCGATATTACATGACCAACGCAATTGAGCACGTTCGTGCGGCTCGGCAGCTAGCTTTTTGGCCTCTTGAACCCAAAGACAATTGAACAATTTGTGGCATCCATTCATTCATGAATGTTCGCCTGCTGCCTGCCCCCTTGCTGTTAGCTTCATTCATTCATTCATTGGCGCTTTTTACGCATGACACAGACAAGAGGAGCTCCAATTGTTTGCTGATTGGCGGCAGGTCACGCCCATTGGCAGAGCCAACATCCGTTCTACAATTTTAACGTTTGTTTGTAATTCTGGTTGCATTTTACAGGCGCCGGCGAATCTGGCAAATCGACAATAGTCAAACAGATGAAGATCATCCACGAGACCGGCTACTCGCAGGAGGAGTGTGAGGAGTATCGACGCGTCGTCTACAGCAACACCGTACAGAGTCTGATGGTCATCATACGGGCGATGGGCCGGCTAAAGATCGAGTTTGCGGATCCTGGCAAAACAGATATTGCGCGCCAGTTCTTCACACACGCCTCGGCCGCAGACGAGGGCATCCTGCTGCCGGAGATCGTACTTCTGATGAAGAAACTCTGGTCGGATGCTGGCGTGCAGCAATCGTTTTCACGCTCTCGCGAGTATCAGCTCAACGACTCGGCTGGCTACTATCTGAACTCTCTGGACCGGATCGCGCAGCCCAACTACATACCCACACAGCAAGATGTGCTGCGGACTCGTGTGAAGACCACAGGAATCATCGAGACGCATTTCAGCTGCAAACAGTTGCACTTTAAGTAAGACCGAAGAATTCATTAAAAATCTTGATATAAGTATTAAATTTGATATCATTTTTACAGACTATTCGATGTGGGTGGACAGCGTTCGGAGCGCAAGAAGTGGATTCATTGCTTTGAGGGCGTGACAGCCATTATCTTCTGTGTCGCACTCTCAGGTGAGACTTGGAAAATGTCTAATAATAATTAGTAGATATTAATCTGTATCATCTCGTTACAGGCTACGACTTGGTTTTGGCTGAGGATGAGGAAATGAATCGTATGATTGAATCACTGAAGCTGTTCGATTCTATATGCAATTCCAAATGGTTTGTGGAAACATCCATTATATTATTCTTGAACAAAAAGGATTTGTTTGAGGAGAAAATAAAGCGATCTCCCCTCACGATATGCTTCCCAGAATACTCTGGTAAGAGAAAAGAACTTTAACTAATGTTAATATATATATTAATATTGATATTCTCTCTTTATGACAGGTTCCAATACATTCGAGGAGGCCGCCAACTATATACGCATGAAATTTGAAAATCTCAACAAACGAAAAGACCAAAAAGAAATCTACACGCATCTGACCTGCGCCACAGATACAAACAATGTGAAATTTGTATTTGACGCAGTCACCGATGTCATCATCAAAAACAATCTGAAACAAATTGGTCTTTTCTAAAGGAAGAGAATCAGAAAGAGAGAGAGAGAGAGCAGTTTATGCGATTAGAGTGCGTCTTAGTATTAAAGGAAAACGCGCAAACATTTCCATTATATTATAATTAATTAACTATAAACATAAAATCACATATTTGTAATCTGTATTTTATGTATATACTCATATGTATATGCTATAAAACACGAAAACGCTTTACAAGCTCTTGAGTTATACTTATATATATATATTTAAAACCGATTTTTGTTGCCAGTAGTCGCGGAACAAATAACCAACTGCAATTAATTAAGTTAACCGTTAAAAAAATGCTATAAGTGAACTAATTAAAATACGTATCTACCGTATGTATGTAATTTAACACAGTGTAAAGTAGACGCCAGGAGCTTGGTAAAGATGGCTGCCCAGATATGTGGCCCACAGATGTGGCCAGCTAACTTTGCGCCTAGTTAAGATTAAAGTAATTAAATAATGTGACAAAATTGCATGGCGTAAAATGAGTGGATTTTCCAACACTTGTCAGACTCAGCTTTTACGCTATGCATTTTCGGCACGTTTTCCAACACTGTCATGAATTTGCCACGAGCTTAGCGCACTAAAAAATTAACGAAGAGTGTGCGTGGGCCTAATTTTTGTATGCCCTCTACATGTAACTAGAAATTTTACTAATTCTTTTAGTAATAGCCTAAATAAAGACAAAACTAAAAAAAAAAAACCTTTCTGATAACTCCAATTCAATGATTTGGTGTGTTGCCTCCTTTTAAGGCTAACCGCAACTAGGGATCGTTGTGCAACACTGTTCAACACTACTGTGGTGAGTTTGGGTCGGCGTCAGAGAAGTGCCTTCTTTTCCTGTCAGCTTTTGTGGAAGTAGGTTGAGTTGATTATTTCTCTTGACAAAATCTTACATTTGTAAAATATTCAGGTAGTCGAAATAGCTCTGTTTAATATTGTGTAGGACATAAATTAATAAAATCGAAGCAGAGGTTCAGTTATACAATATGCTGCGCGCAGTTATTTCGATCAGCCAGCGTGGAAAGCTTCCACTGACCCTGCTCTCAGCTCAGGGTATTGGTAAGTTGAAGAACTTTTCCGGTTATATTCTTATTTTTTACTGTTTATTATTATTTTTATTTTATTTATTATTATTATTATGTATTTATCTTTTGCAGCCCAGAACAAGCTACGCTTCTCGAACGCTTACTGCCGCCCTCTGGTTCGCTTCTATGCTAGCGATGACTCGAAGATCAAGGGATCTCTTCGCGGCAGCCCAACTGGCATCATTGGCAACATCGATCAGTCTGCAAGTATGGGCAATGTAGGTGGGGGTGACTCGTTTGCACAGTCGCAGCCCGCTGCTTTGGGTGGTGACCCCACGCGCGACTATGGGAAGTCAACTAGTAAGCGAGCCACGGTCACTTCCCAAATGCATGCCACGCACGTAATTGCGGATGGTGGAAAGCATGGCCGAGATGAATCCAAGCAATCTTCATCGCAGCCGCCGCCGCAATCGTCAGCATCGTCGACATGTTCGTCAATATCCGGGGAGGACTCGTCGACCAAGGTGGGTCAGACTAGTAGCTCAAGTGGACACCAATCGGAGCCTGAACGAACTGGGTCTGGCAATAAAATGGTCGACGATGCCATCAAAAATTTTCAGGACATGGTCGCCAATCTGCCGAGCAAGGACCAGGTGGAGAAGTTCGTCTTTCGAACGCTGGCATTCCTCTATGACCTTCTTTTCTTGACTGTCAATTGGACCATTCGCTTTGTCGATGAGAAGATCGTACAGAACAAGACGGTCAAGCTCTACTGGAAGCGATTCCACGAGAAAATGGAAGAGGCCAAGAAGGACTAATCACAGCGCAAACAAAATCAGATAAAAGTGACGCATGATATATATATACATTAGTATATATACATATATATAAAGCTATATTTATATATATGTCATGTACAGCATACGCAAAACATTAAACAAAGCTAATAAATCTCAAATTTCATGACACATGTGCCATGTGTAAGTGTATTAATAATATTATGTCTTTATTGCTTCAGCTTTTACTTCTGCTTCGCTCGCACTATTGTTTTTTGGTTCAGGTGAAGTTCGCCAAGCTGGCATAGCCGTCCAATAACTTGGCCAAATATTTGAGTATCTTGTTGCGGGCCTCCTTCAGCTGCGGCGGATCGCTATTCGCCGGCTCGTACATGTTGGCGCAATGTGCGGTGCCTGCAAAAATATTCCATTCATTATCAAATTACATTAGCTATGGCAACGGCTCTACCTTCTATATAGATTGCGGGCGTGCTTGTATTGGTGGAGACGTAGAGGCCGAGTGCATGCCATGGATCAATCGAGCCGTGCACGTAGAGCACCTGCGTTGTCGCTGGCTTGAGTGCGCCGTAGTATTTGTTGGTCTGGGCCACAGCCTGCTCCACAAATTGACCATTCATGCGATCCGAGAAGATGTCCATGCACTGGCGTATGAAGAAGTCGATGCCAAAGCGATCGCCGAAGGTGTCCGACTTGTTCTCGGAGGTCTGATAGAAGCCGAACTCAGTGCAGGTCTGGTATGTCCACTGGCGCATGCCCTTGGCCACCTCTGAGTCCCAGGACACATTCTTCATATCGGCTATCATCTTGTCATACTTGTAGTCCAGGCACTTGGTCTTGGACTCCTGCAGCAGCAGATCGTTAACAGCGCCCAGACGGGTCACAGGCGGTCCCATTGTTGTGTTCAGCATGACATCGCAGATCTGTAAGCGGGTGGAAGAGTTTAGAGAACCAGGATTGGCTTGGCTAAGTGACAGCTACCTGATCGATGGTTATCTTGGCATGCGGACTATTGTCCTTGTTGTACTGCACGACGCCAGCGAAATTGCTAGCAATATTTTCAAACAGATTCGCAATGTCCAATTGATTCTCGATGGAGTCTTTGAGGGGCGTGCACGTCCTAATAAAAAAGAACAACAACAGTTCAGTTATCTATAACATATATCTATAACAATAGTCCACATACTTGAATTTCTCGTCGAGATTACGCTGGCCAATCATGTGCTTCAGCAGTATCTCCACCTGTGCCATGCCACGTGAGACAGCCTCCACGCATTCCGGCTTGTAGCTGGCCAGCGATGCCTTTACCACCTCGAAGTACTGGGTGAAGTCCACTTGGGCCAGTAGTGGGCCACTGGAGCTAATGGCGCCATCAATCAAATGCGGATACTTCTCGCGTGCCCAGGCAGCCAGCGAGCCGGGATAAGAGCCGCCGAAGGCAATCCATTTCTGTGTTGGCGCCATGTTGTACTTAACCTTCATGGCCGACACAAAGTTGGCCAAGTCGGCCAGCGCCTGCTCCGAGCTGAGGTAGGCCAGATTGCTGTTGGAGAGATCGCTAGTCGGATGGCTCTTGCCATAGAAGCGATGCTCCAGTTGAATGCACAGCGCGCCAAAGTGTTCGGCATAGTGCACCCAAGCGCCCTCGTGCATCCAGTTCTTGGTGGCCTCGCCCTCGCCGCCGATCATCAGAAAGACCGGCGCACGACTGTCGTTCCTGTAGAAGGCATCGTTGACAAAGTAGCGCTGCTGCCAGGTGCGCGTGTCGTCGGCCTTGAGGTGATTTAAAGGCTGCTCGAACCACAAGTCCTCCACATCCAACGAGCGCTGCAAGGTGGGCAGTCTACTTGGCTCCCCCAAAAAGCCATTCACATGGCGGCCATTGCGAAAGCCCAAGCTGCTGGACTGCGCAATTAGGCAGACGAGCACCAGCAACGGCAGACACAATCCCTTGGGATGTAGCATAATTCAGCCTTATCACGATCTTTGGATTTTGCTGTTGTTTTCGCTTCTGTTGTTGTTGTTGTTGTTTGGTTCAGGTCAAGTGAGCTGTTGATTGATTAGCACAAGCGCCGTTTGCTCGACTAACTGTAAAAATGGCACAAGAATGCAACTTATATAGTTCTATTTGCGCACGTGTGTGTGTGTGTGTTGTATATAGACACACACAAATACATATACATATGTACGTACCAATTTCTTTATGCTTTTGTTATTTTTGCCGGCTGTTGTTTGGCGTTGCCACCTAGTTGCAAACACTGCATTCGCTGTTTACCTATTCTACTCTTAACATTAGTTATTTTAATTTTAACAGTTGACATTTGTCTGCTGTTGGCAGGGGTATCAAAATATTCGCATAATAGTTTTAGCTTGAAAATTACAAATTTGAAAGGGAACTTAAATGATTGGCGCCACGTTGCCACCTTGTTTGAAATCGGCTTCCAGGCAACGGTTGCTTAATTTTCAAACAGAAAATAAGCAGTTGCTGTTCGTAGTGTCATTAGCCGGTGTAGTGTCTCCCAACAAGCCAGAACGTAGAATAGTATAACTTATATATATATAAATATATATTTTGTGTATGATAATGGCAAACCCGGTAAAAGACTGTAAGCAGCTGCAGCCGCGAGCAATTTTCGGCTTCAATGGCAAAGTGGAGAACGGCGTGCGCCAGCATCCCGTTACAGGGGCAGCCATATTTCCATTGGGCAACAAAATAGCCATTGCCGATTTTAGCAAGAACACACAAGAGTTTGTGGCCGGCCACACAAACAGCATATCCTGTCTGGATGTCAGCAAGAGCGGCAAGTACTTGGCCTCCGGCCAGATCAACCATATGGGATTCCGTGGCTACGTCATCGTCTGGGACTATGATTCACGCAAAGAGCTGGGACGTCACGATCTGCACAAGGTGAAGGTGCAGGCCATTTGCTTTACGGCCGAGGAACGCTTCGTCATATCCATTGGCGGCAAGGACGACGGCTCCGTCATTGTGTTCGATATGGTTACATTGTAAGTATTGGAGTTGCTATCAAATCCATTCGATTGGTTCCTCGGCTAACTGCTTCTCTTCTCAACTCTCCATTTGCAGCTCGCCCATTTGCCGACAGCCCGCCTCGCGTGCCATTTCAGGGAATGCACTGACCATCCGTCCGATGCACAATAATCCGTACTTCTTTCTCACGGCTGGCGATCGTCATCTGCGCATCTGGAGCATTGTGCGTGACCAGAAGAATATGATTGTGCAGGACGTCCATTTGGCCAGCAGGACTCGCGTGTTTTACTGCGCCCGCATCGACAAGAAGGATGAGTTCGCATATCTGGGCAGTGGCACGGGCGACATTATTAAGATCGTGCTTAACTGCTGCGACTCGCTTAATGTAAGTCGGCCGGGCACATCGAGCGGCATTCTAGCTGCCTTCGGCACACACAATCCACGCAAGCCCACGGGCCGCGACTGCAATCGCTATGTGAACGGCGTACGCGCCCTTTACGTGCTGGAGGGCGGACGTCTTTTAATTGGCGCTGGCGATGGCGAGGTGCAGTTGGTCGAGGAGCGCACGGAAGTGCCATTAATAAACTTCCGAGACTATCCCGGACCCACCTGGCCCTACTTGCGCGTGGTAAAGCCTATGCTTAAGTTTCCCGGAATTCTCTTTTTAAGTTTCTTCTTTTACTCTTTAAGATTAAGCGCACTCGCGTCTCGGGTCGCATCTCGTCCTTTGTGCGCAGCACGCCGGAGAAATTCTACATCTGCACGGACACGAATGAGATCTATATGTTGAATATACACTCCTGGATTTTGAAGCTGCTGCGCACCTGCCATGCTAAGGCAGTCTACTACATAACATTTCCCAAGTAGGTTCAGCCCAAGTGTTCCCGTCACGTCCGTCTCCTTATTCATACTCTCGACTATTGCAGAAACTATGCAGCTGTCTTTGCCACTGCGGGTAATGAGAGCATACGCATCTGGTCCTCGAATCGCAAGCAGGAGCTGCTGCGCATCATGGTCTATAATTTCAACTGTGCCGCGGTGCGATTCTCTCATGACGGGACCAGCATTGTGTCCGTGTGGAACGACGGCATCATACGCGCCTTTACGCCCATAACTGGCCGTCTCATTTATGCCATACCGAATGCTCATAATAAGGGTGAGCTTTGATCTGTAGTGCGTAATCATTTAATCTGTAATCATTTAACGTGATATTTTCTTAGGCTGCAGTGCCTTGGCCATTGCCTCAACGGGTCGCTTTATTGTCACGGGCGGTATCGAGGGCCAGGTGCGCGTGTGGAAGATCGAGCCGTATCGTCAGAATTTAGTGGGCGTGCTGAAGGATCATTCGGGTCCCATTACCTCTCTGGACATCAACTATCTGGACACCGAAGTAATTTCCGCTTGCACTGATGGCTCCTGCGTCATTTGGGATATCAATCGCATGACCCGCAAGCAGGTGGTCACTGCCAACACGCAGTTCATGTCCGTCCTTTATTTTCCCACCGGAGTGCAAATACTCACCTGCGGCTCTGACGGCAGAATCATCTATTGGATGGTCTACAATGGCGCACTCATACGCGAGCTAACCGCCTCGAAAAAATCGTCGGTGAACTGTATATCCATGAATGCCACAGGGGACTATTTCGTTAGTGTTGGCAGCGATCTGCAGGTGAAGCTGTGGGACTATAACAGCGGCGATGTTGTGGGTGTTGGCTCGGAGCACGCTTCGTCCGTAATTAGTGCTGCGTACAGTCCATGTGGCAAGACTTTCGTTACAGGCAGCACGGATGGGTCACTGATCATTTGGGAAGTGCCCGAGGACTATTGGGGCAGTACCAATCCGCCGGACGGACCCAGCTACCAACTGCCCAAGGCACAGCCGAAGGGCAAATCAGTTGTTCAGTCACGTGTCGACTCGGGCACTCGCCTAAAAACAGCTTCGGGCGAGAACATCAATGGACTGCTAAAAGCAACGCCCAAGGACGACATCTGCTGTGTCGAGTGTCCACCGTGCGCAAAGAAGGAAGCGAAGGCCGCTGACCCCTTCGCCGAGTGCAAGATTGTCCCAGACGTGAGGAAATGTTAGATTTTCAATTTGCAACTTCTACGTTTTCATTAGCTTCAAACTAATAAAAAGAGCATTTAAAAAAATTAAGATAAAACTTACTTTAGCTTTAGTTAAAAAGATCCAATTATTTAGATTTTAGATTTTGTACTTTGTAATTTCAATGATCTCATAAGATTAAAAACAACAAAAGGAGCATTATCACACTAAAATTATTATTATGCTTCGACATCGGCTTCTTCAGGACCATTCGGATTTGTTTTCCATTTTCTTGACTAGTTTTATCACAGAAAAATTGTCTTATTCTTCGGCACCAGCTTCTTCAGGGTCAGCCTGGCTGAATTCATAGTACATTTCCTTGACTTCCTTGGCAGCCGCTCGCTCTTCGGCCTCTTGTCGCTTGCGCTCCTTCTCACTGAAGGCAACCTGCGCCTTGCGGTCCTTCTCAGCTTCCTTCTCTAGTCGCTTTCTCTCCTTGGCCTCCTCGGCTTGTTGTTTTTTCTCTTCTCGCAGGGCCTCGTCCAGCTGTTTCTTGGCTTCTTTATCGGCTGCCGCCTGTCGCTTTTTGGCGTCGGCCTCCCGATTTTTATTATGCTTCTTCCACGTGTTATTCAATTTGTCGAATTCCTTCAACCGATCCGCCTTTTCCTTGTCTGATTCGGGTGTTTTGCCAATGGCTTCTACGTCGATCTCATCCTCATAGCCATCCGGCGGCAGAGGATTCCAGTGTGGATTATGAAATCGACTCCTAAGTCCATCGCCGAAGTAGAATGGCTTAATGCGCACGTACATGTGCCCCCACTTTTTAAACTCAGGCCGCTCCTGGTCATGATGTGCGGTTAAGACAAGGACTGACAGGATGGCTATTATGGGCAGTGCACAGCACAAGGTGATCCTCTGCCACATCTTCGCATGGCCGGTGCAAGGTGCTGGGTAACACAAGGAACATTTGCTTAAGCTAATGCTGAAATAGTATTATGCTGACTGCCTTACGTGGTGTGGGGCACGGCTTGCACGGGCACTTTGGGACTGATGATGTCTGTTGGCCTCCGCACGCTCCTTTCTCTTTTCCCTTATCTTTTGATTT
Source organism: Drosophila nigricruria (assembly GCA_037075265.1). NCBI lineage: Eukaryota > Metazoa > Arthropoda > Insecta > Diptera > Drosophilidae > Drosophila > Drosophila nigricruria. The sequence goes on along the minus strand of JBAMCI010000227.1, from coordinate 8,106,423 downwards.
TTCACTTGACTCACGATTTTGGATCAATTTCTCGCAATGCTTCTGATCGGCATTCGGCTTTCCTTCATCTGAGCCGCACGACGTCTCTTTTTTCGCGCATTTGCTTCCGCCAGTAATCTTAGTGTGATCCTGATCCTTGCCGCCTCCTCCCTTGCAACCGCATTCAGCTACAACATTATGGATGAATGAATGATTCCATAAATTACATTATTCCCATACCTCCGTGTTTGCCTTTATCGCCACCGTCTGGCTTCTTCGATTTACAGGACATATAACGAAAATGCGCATTGCTAACTGAAGGAATTCTTTGGTATCTCAGACACGGCCATTTGACAAGGTTTAACAGGTGAAGCATGTCTTTTTGGGAAGAAGCAGAATTTCTGAGACTAAATTGAAAATAACCTACTAATTTTTCTGAGCGAAAATTCCAAAATGTAACTGTATATATTCATTAAACCTAAAGTCAAAAGCCAACTGCTCAATTTGTTTTTAAATGAGCGCGCTAACAGTTACTGTTAACGCAATCGTTATCGATTGTCGTTTGTCAACAACTGTGCTGTTAGCTGACCACTCTTAACATAATTATGTTAAGCTCTACATTGGACAGCCAAAAACGAAATTTAACAGCAACTGTTATTTGTAGAGATTAAGACTTATTTAATACCACAGATATAAACAATGTGGGGTATACATAGCTAATCAGAAATGGTAAGAGCTGAAATACACTACTCGTAAACTTTCATATTTGTTTTAAATTGATTAAGCGTCACCGAAGCGAAGCGTAACCATTTCCATTTATTGCCCAAAACAACTGTGTTCTTAGTAACAGAAGTGCAGAATTTATACTAATTAACAGAAGTGCTGCAATTGAAACCCCTTGAAACGGAGTAAAGGGTGTCTGACAGTTCGCCAACAACTCTGAGCAATTTTTGCTTTTTTACAGTCTGATTGGACTTTTTGTTAACAGATGTTATTCAGACGCCGTCGAGGAAGCATTAAATATTTGCCTTGCATATGTATTGTTGTTGAGCGTAATTTGACGAGAGTACTCTGCACATCCGGGCGTTATTTTAAATAATTCGTGTGTGTCTGTGACTGTGTCCGTGTGTGTGTTGTAAAATCGATTTCGAACAACAATGAAGGTCTGCTGCATTGGCGCTGGTTATGTCGGCGGCCCAACATGTGCGGTAATGGCACTCAAGTGCCCAGATATAACCATAACGCTGGTCGATAAAAGCGCCGAGAGAATCGCCCAATGGAATTCGGAGAAATTGCCAATTTACGAGGTTAGTTTCAGTTATTGCAGAACAGTTGGATGATCATGTTACGCCCGCAAGCGTGCAGATGCACTGGCGTGCATGTGTGTGTATGTGTGTGTGTGTGCGAGAGTGTGCTAGAACAAATTCACTGATTGTGCGCGTGTGTGCGTGCATGTGTGTGTGAGAGATCTATCACGCTCGTGCTGTGCAAGAAATGAATAATAAATTTAAACAAAAATCCTAAACAAACAGCAGACACATCAATCAGTCAGCGCCACAGATACAGAAGTGCCCAAGACGTCGATGAACTTCTCGCTTTTGCCCATGTTTCAAGTAGCTCAGACAAACAGTTAAACGGACTGAAACCAGTTCCCCTGGCTGTTTGAAAACTGATTTGTATACAGCGCGCGCACCTTTCTAGCCCTCTCAGAGCAGTGCGTGTGTGACTGCGTGCGGCTAAACAATAGAGAGAGAGAGAGAGAGAGGGAGAGGGAGCGGGAGCGGGACCGGGAGGGAGGGCACCTGATCACAAGGTCAATGGTCACTCTCCGCAGAGGTGAACCTCTCGCATGCCGACAGCCGAGCGAGCATTCATTAGTCATTCATAAGGTGCACGCACACACACACACGGTCAGACATGTGTGTACTCACTTGCCAAATAATTACACTAGTTAACAATATTGCGATATCGATTTGACCTACTCTGACAGGTGGGAAGCCCCATTAAAGCTAACGCTGTTAGTATGCCCACATGTTATTTGGGCTCAACTCTCTTTCTCTCTCTCTCTATCTCTTTCTCTTGCTCTTGTCGCATTTCCGTTTTCGCTTTTTTTTTGTGTTATTCTTGACTCGCTTCCGCCCGCGCCCTATTACTAGCCCAATCCTTATCAGACCCGTCCACACATTACGTCTTGTGAGCCAGATAAGCAGCTGAGTTCTGTGCCGTTATCACGACGTGCTGGATAATTAGTGGGCCTCATGAAAGAAGCAAAAAAACAATGTTTTTAAACGGGTTTTCCATAGAACATTAGCGTAATATATATATACTATATACTATAGCGCAATAGCTGTCAATAGGCCAAGGCTTAACTTAAGCATCTCTTATATGCATACATATATCATCTTTGATGGTTAAGTTAGTACGGATTGCATCATCGCAATTGCATGTGCAAATATGATAAATGAGAGGAAGAGAGAGAGAGTGAGATAAAGAAGTATAGATAATGCATTGACATTGACTGCATTTGATAGTTAGTTTCTTGCACACAGGTACCCCAACCCTGTGCATATATTTGTCCAGGTGCCGCCGTACAGATAGTTGCAATTCTTGCAAAATTGCAAAGAATGCTAATACTAATTGCTTTTTCTGTTTGCCACTTATCAGTCCAGTGACTGAGAGACATAGAGATAGAGAACTTCATTAATAATAACAAAAAAAACTTTAAATTTTTGTTTACCAATTCCAGGTCTATTGATATGCCTAAAAGAAATAGATTCCTTAATAATCAAAGACAATTCTTAACTTAGTTTACCAATTAAATTTGCATTTGATTTGATTACAAATAGATTTCTTTTCGCTTGACTCAGCATTTGTTGTCTTTGCTCTACTTCTCCTGATTCTTCTTCCTCTCATTTCCACATTATTTAGCGCCTGCTTCTTCTTACCTAAAATTATCTTGTAAAAGGTTCAATAAACCACAATTCTGATTAAAATGCAATTCTCGATGGCCTCTGGAAAAATACCAAATTGAATCAAAATAATGTCTGAGAATGTCTGATTCACTGAGTTCTATATGTATTTTGTAATTTGTTTTAATATCTTAAAAAAAATATATACATTAGATTAGATTAGCTAGAAACTACAAACATTTATAGCTCAACACAAATAAAAATCCAATAATCTTATCTTTCAAACCATTTTGTTAACTTTGCCTAAAACGGGGCCAACTCAATCTTTATATTATTATAAATTTATAATATTTTTAATAAAAAATTAATTTTTGTCTAACCCACAGCCCGGTCTCGATGAGGTGGTCAAGAAGTGTCGCAATGTGAACCTATTTTTCTCCACGGACATTACGACAGCCATAAAAGAGGCTGATCTGATTTTCATATCGGTCAATACGCCCACGAAGACCTGCGGCAGTGGCAAGGGTAAGTGCTCGCCCCCCCCCTCTATAAACCGTACATCTAATATTAGACTATATCATCTTCCAGGTCGTGCTGCGGATCTGAAGTATGTGGAGAGTGCAGCGCGCATGATAGCCGAGATAGCGCAGTCCAACAAAATCGTCGTGGAGAAGAGCACGGTGCCAGTGCGAGCGGCGGAGAGTATTATGCATATATTGCGAGCGAATCAGAAGCCGGGCATACACTACGATATACTCTCGAATCCGGAGTTCTTGGCCGAGGGCACGGCCATCAATGATTTGCTGAATGCGGATCGCGTCTTGATTGGCGGCGAGGAGACGGCCGAGGGCCATCAGGCGGTGGAGAAGCTGTCGTGGATTTATGAGCATTGGATACCAAAGAAGCATATACTGACCACCAATACGTGGAGCAGTGAGCTCTCCAAGCTGGCGGCCAATGCATTCCTGGCGCAGCGCATCTCCAGCATCAATTCGCTGTCCGCCGTGTGCGAGGCAACCGGAGCGGATGTGTCGGAGGTGGCGCGTGCTGTGGGTCTGGACTCGCGCATTGGCTCCAAGTTTCTGCAAGCCTCGGTCGGCTTCGGGGGCAGCTGCTTCCAGAAGGATATACTCAACCTGATCTACATATGCGAGAACCTCAACCTGCCCGAGGTGGCGGCCTATTGGCAGCAGGTGATAGACATGAACGACTACCAGAAGCGCCGCTTCTCGCAGAAGATCATCGAGAGCCTGTTTAACACGGTGTCGGACAAGCGCATTGCGATCCTTGGCTTTGCCTTCAAGAAGAACACGGGCGACACACGCGAAACGGCGGCGATTACCGTTTGCCAGACGCTGCTGGAGGAGGGCGCCAAACTGGACATTTACGATCCCAAGGTGGAGCCGGAGCAAATCATTGACGATCTAACGCATCCCAGCGTCACGGAATCTCCAGAGAATGTAAAGAAGGCGGTCCAGATACACAGCGATCCCTACAGTGCGGTTCGGGCTACGCACGCTCTAGTCCTCTGCACGGAATGGGATGAGTTCGTGGATCTGGACTACAAGCGCATCTACCAGTCTATGATGAAGCCGGCGTATATATTCGACGGACGCAAGATATTAGATCACGAGCGTTTGCAGCAGATCGGCTTTCATGTGCAGACGATTGGCAAGAAGTATCAGCGGGCCGGACTGCTTCGCTCGTGGGGCATTGTGCCGCAGCTGTAGGCGTGTGGGCGTGGCATTAAGACTTAAATCTGTCAACAATTTCCAGTATTTACGAAACTAACTGTAAATATGCTTTTGTGTTTTATTTTTATATATATATTATATATATAAATAGTTCAAGTATTTCGCTAGATACGCCTAAGTATTCCCAGATCTATTCCTAGAACCAAATGTCGTTCCAGTTGCAATATATAAATATATATATATAAAGATTGCCGTTGCAAACGGACAGCCCAGTTAGTTCACTATATACAGGATACAGGAGCTGCATTTCTGTACCATTCGATCACTGAACAAGCATTTACACACACATTATGTAAATTTTATAATAAAATAAACAAACATCAATTCAAAAATGTATATAAATTAAAACGGTATTCTCCTAACAATCTGGCGATACCACAGGTATGAGGTAGCTGCCGACAGGCTGAACCAGGTGACTAGATACGAGAGATGATCGTTGCGCAGTGTAACGCGCGTTTGTCCACCTATGGGACTACTCTCTGCCGCTTTGGGATCGTATATGGCATCGAGGAAGATGGGCTCGGCGCCAGAGCTCTTGCACATCCGGTCCAAGTCGCGATAGAGATAGATTTTGCCATCCTTGTGATCTGGCGTAAACTGTGGACGAGTCTCGCCTTGTCGCACAACGGCCGTTAGCTCCACTTCGTTGCGCTGCTGGCCCAAGGCGCGTGTCTCCTTCTCCATATGCTTGCGCGAGATCCAGCCACGGTTGACTAGGACAATGTCACTATTGAGGGGCATTATGGGATTATTATAGAGATATATTATAGTATATTAACGGCTTACTCCCTGTCCGCTAGCTGGAAGGGTGTGATAACGAGGTAACCGTTGCCTGAATCGCGCTGTGAGAATAGTCCACCTTGTGTCTCCCCTCCATCTGGGCGTATGAGTGAGCGAGGTCCCATCAGCATTTCCTTGTCATGCAGAAAGCGTCCACGCAGCTTGACCAAACGATACTCCATTTGTGATAGCTGGCGTAAGCTAAGTAAGGGATTCAAACGGTCATACTATTAGCTAATGATGCTAGCTTTAGCACTCACTCATCGGGCAGACTAACTGCCTCCATATGCAGCTGCTTATCCAGGTCCTTAATCAGTTGCTCCTTCCAGATTTTGCGCTTCACCTGCCAAACGCCCAGGCCAAATGTTGTGGCGGGTATTACCTGCAATAGGATGATAATTAGTAAATGCAAGGCTATGCACTAATTTACTTACGAGAAGGAACCAACCGAGCGCTGTGATCTTATCCTTCTTCTTGGCAATCGGAATGCTCGTCGTGAAGTCGTATTTTGGGTACTGTTGTGTCATCTTTCTGGTGACAAGGCTGATGGTGGGCTTGATTTTGCTTGCGCTGCCAGGCAGGCTTTGCAGTGTGATGCTCTGCTTGCATATTTGAGAACTTAAACGTAGCATAACTAGTTTTAATTAATTTTATACAATTTCACACGGGAATTGAAAATTCTGGTCATAACATTAAAATTTTGTTAACACTGGAACAATTCTAATAAATCAGCTGTTTAGCGGCTCTGTTAAGTCGGCTTGGCGGTGTTAAATCAGCTGTTTGCTTGTGAGGTTTTGGTCGAGTTGGCAGCACTGCATGTTATTGAAGCATTTCGTTTCGGTTTAAATAATTAAAACTCAGTTAAATTAAAGCATGTTGTGCACACGCGCAGCTGCGAGGCTGGGGAGTGTCTTAGCCACGTCAGGACTGGTATGTTAACAAAGGCAAACACAAAGTTGAAGTCTCTGCAGTGCTGTGTGCAACGGCACCTGCACCCACATCACTCTTATATAAACCACACTAACTGTTGTTTCCATCCCACAGGTAGGCAGGCAACAAACATATACGCAGCGTGCGGCGGCAGCGGCTGTAGCTGTGAGATACACCGACCAATGCCGTCTCTGCTCCACTGGTGTTGTGGACAGCCCTGGGAAAGCAGCAAAACAAACAGCGGGCGATGGCAGCATATTAAAACGTGTTCTAAACAAAGTGGGCTTTACGCCCAATACAAAAGCCGTGAGTACAAGAAATGGATGAATTCACGAGAGAAAGATCTTATAAGTAAACCTATTACAGCGCCTCAAGGTTACAAGTCATCTTCTGTACGAGAGCGTGGCGGATAAGATCAACTACGTTGCCTTCTTTCGTGATTTTAATTTACCAAACACGTTCAACTCCTGGTTCCTGGTCACTGAGCTGCATGTCTGGCTGCTCATGATGCGCTCCATGGCCGAAGGCTCAGAAACGGGCGAAGACGGACGCTTCCTGCGCAACTGCATCGTAGAAGCAATGTGGGGAGATGTAAATACACGCGCCAAGAAACTGGGAGTAAGTTTGGGAGTGTCAAAGCTACATTTAGAATGATGTAATCTAAACTCTTTTCATTTGCTCCGCAGGCCAATAATCCCTCCCAGACGAGAAAGCAAATAGAGACGCTCTCGGAACAGTTTCAGGCGGCTTTGATTGCCTACGACGAGGGCATCATGTCCGACGATCGCGTGCTGGCCAGCGCTCTTTGGCGTCGCTTCTTCGAAATGGGCTGTGAGGATTATGCTCAGATTGAACGTCTGGTCATGTATGTGAGGAAACAGGCCCTCATGTTGGATAGTTTAAGTCGCGATCAGTTCATAACGAAGCCAAACGTGGCTTGGCATGATCTGGACAAGTGCAAAGTGCATGCATAGAGAATGTTTTATCTTTTCCTTTTAGTTTGTTTATTAAAGGTCTATTTACAATGCTAATGCTAATGCTAAGTCTAATGTATTTAAATAACCAGATCATTGATCGGCTGCGATACCAGAGCGCGCAACTGGCACTTAAGCAGGAAAGCCAAGATACGACGCTCCGCTCGCACCTGCTGTACGCCCTTTAGTTGGCCCAGAATACGGCTCATTTGATGATAGTCGTTTGTAGGTGAGGATGAGGATGCCTCTACAGCAGGAGTAGTCCCTTTTTTAGCTGTAGACTCTATGCTTGGCTGCAGCTGCTGCTCCTCTGCCTCATCTGTTTCCTCGAAGATGATTTCTTCTTGTAGAATTGGTTCGTTCTGCTCAATGATTTCCTCAATGATAAATGTGTTGTCTCCATGCTGTTCCATATCGGTGACATGCATCACCACGCAATCCTCATACGACTGCCAGGCATCCTGCTCTACAAAGGATTCCTTTGGCACCACGTTGAGCTGTCTTTCGGCCTTTGGCTTGGCTTTAGGCCGCCCTTGCACATCGGCTAAGAATTGTAATCGCTTAAAATATGGCCATGTTGAGCCGCCGGCTCGCCTTGATTCCTTGCGATACTGATAGTGTAGATTATTCCAGCGCATCAAGCAGAAATCCACTAGAAAGAAATCCAAAATTATTTCTAGCTGACCAAGGAATACCACAATTTACCATCACAATCCATAATCTCAGCTATTTTGGACCAGATCTCCGTTTTAACTTTCATAACATCATAGTTGGAAAGGCCCGTCTGGCGTTTGTACAGCACGGTATTAGGCTCGACATGATCGATGAGCTTGAAATCAAATGGACGATTCTTTTTATAGCTGGTGCGCATCTTAAATAAAGTCTAAAAGAAATTCTTAATAATGCTGGAATGACACCTCATATATTAGCGATTGACTTGGTGAACCATATATCTACCATGCAAATAAACAATGTTAGGCAAAGCCAACAAATAAATATATATATAATTTTTAAATAATAATGCGCCTAACATTAATAGCTGCAACCTCTAATAGATATGCAGTTATCGTATTGGTTCATTCCATATCAGCCTAGCATCGATATGGTGTCACTCTAGTTCATTACTATTTTACTTGTGTATAACAGAGTTGCTTTGATTTACAAATATCGAAAATGTCCGATATCAAGCATAAATAAGCCAGCAGTTTCTTTCATCTCTAATACTGACGTAGGTGCAAAACCTGGAAAATTGTAAGGTGAAGTGAAAATTGCAAAAAAAAAGTGAAAAAAGATATAATATTTGGCAAATAATTGTGCAATTCAAGTGCTGATAAAAATGAACATGTAAGTAACAATCATTGGCATGACGGTCACATCCCATTTGCATTGCAATTAGCCCACAACCCCACATGTGGCTAGTAGACTGCTGCAGTGGGCTATAAAATTTTCTTAAACATTTGCTAAAAATCGATAACTCAAAATGGCAGAGAGAGTAGCTAATGAAAATCACATCGAAAAGTAGAAAAATAAAGTTTGGAACTACTTTTGATGTTCAAAATTGTAATTAATGGCATACAACGCTCGTTCCAGGTATAACGGACAGGTAAATGGTTATATGGGAAGTGCACCAACCGGTGGTATGCCCAACAATCGTATGGGCGCTAGCGGCGGTGCTGGAATGTTCCAGCGTAATCGATCGGCTCCATACATTCGTGGTGGACCCGGCGGCGGCGGTGGTGGTGGATTCAATGGAGGTCGCATGAACATCGGCGGCCCCGGAGCGCGCGACGGAGGCGGTTTCAATGGTGGACAGAACAGCAATCGCACGTCCACTCACGGCGCTCACTTGCCGTCAATTATTTGGGCTGAGGTCTCGCTCACACCATTCCGCAAGAACTTCTATAAACCTTGTGAATCGGTGTTGGCTCGCACTCAAGGGGAAACAGAAAACTTCTTGAGCAGCAACGAGATAACTATCAAGGGCAATGAGGTGCCCACTCCTAGTATTGAGTTCGAGGAGGGTGGTTTTCCTGACTATGTAATGAATGAGATACGCAAGCAGGGCTTTACCAAGCCCACGGCTATCCAGGCGCAGGGTATGCCCATCGCTCTAAGTGGACGTGATCTGGTCGCTGTGGCCCAAACCGGCTCGGGCAAGACATTAGCCTATGTGCTGCCCGCTGTGGTCCACATTAACAATCAGCCACGCTTGGAACGTGGTGATGGACCCATCGCTTTGGTACTCGCACCCACACGCGAGCTGGCCCAGCAGATCCAGCAGGTAGCTAGCGAGTTTGGATCGAACACTCAGGTGCGCAACACCTGTATTTTCGGCGGGGCCCCCAAGGGCCAGCAGGCGCGCGATTTGGAGCGTGGCGTTGAGATTGTCATTGCGACTCCTGGACGCCTAATTGACTTCTTGGAGCGTGGAACCACCTCGCTAAAGCGCTGCACCTATCTGGTGTTGGACGAGGCCGATCGCATGCTGGACATGGGCTTTGAGCCGCAGATCCGTAAAATTATGCAACAGATTCGCCCAGATCGTCAGGTGCTCATGTGGTCCGCCACCTGGCCGAAGGAGGTGCGTCAGCTGGCCGAAGAGTTTCTCAACAATTACATTCAGGTGAACATTGGCTCGCTGTCGTTGAGCGCCAATCACAACATACTCCAGATTGTCGATGTCTGTGATGAGTCGGAGAAGATTGTCAAGCTCATTCAGTTGCTAACCCAGATCTCTGGTGAGAATGAGACCAAGACCATCATATTTGTGGAGACCAAGAAGCGTGTGGATGAGATAACGCGCAATATATCGCGTCAGGGTTGGCGTGCGTGTGCCATACACGGCGACAAGTCGCAGCAGGAACGCGACTTTGTCCTATCCAGTTTCCGCAATGGACGCCACTCCATACTGGTGGCCACCGATGTGGCCGCTCGCGGATTGGGTGAGTGTTTCGTAGCTTTTGCGCCAGCAGCTGGCTAATGCCAATGGCAATGCCGTGCTGTTGTCTATTTTGATTGATGCTCTATGCTCCATAACCAATAACCGAGCAAGTGTTGCTGTGGATCAACAACATGCCCAAAATGTCAAATTATTTGATTCGTCGTCGTCGTCGTCTGGCAGCGACAGTCAGCGATGAATCGGCCAACACCGACCAGCCTATTACTCTTTCTCTCTCTCTCTCTCTCTCATTCCTTCACTTTCACAATCTCTTGTTCTCCGCTTTTCTTTCACCGCTCGAGTGAGATAAGTTGACCTTGGTGCATTTACAGGTTAATTTGTGCATTGCATGTCTCAACTCTGCTCCATTCCAACTCTCCTCCCGCTTGCTTCCGTTCGGTGAAGCAATGAAAGATATTTTTTATTATACTCATTTTTATTTATATTTATTTGTGCGCTTTAAACTTTTATTTTTGCCGTTTCCAAAAGAAAACATAATTAAGAATATCTTAAAAATGGTGTGGTCGAAATAATAATGAGGGGAATGTGTTCTCCCTGCATTTTGCTGGTTATATGAAGTTTATTCCACATATATATGTACTCTATTGTGTTTTTAGTTTGTTGCTCTACGTTTTTCTATCTAGTCTTTAGTTGTGCTTCGTCAAATTACACTTGAGTAACCTAACATACCATATGCAATATGTTGTCAGTCAAGGACTCGATGGCTTAGCAAAATACGAGTAACTTTCATGAATCAGAAACAATGAAATCGGGGCTTTTCGGCTAGCTGAATATGAAATATCCTTGTAGACGGATTCTTTGATTGAAACTTTCTTTCCGATTGATTTTTGCAAGAGGAATTTCTGACTATATCTGAGAGTCTAATGGACAGATGGAATTGACTAGATTGACTCCTCGACTGTTGATACTCATTAAGAATATCTATATACTTAGAATATTTATACTTAGTCGTCTTCCATATTATAATACTTTACTAATTCCAAGACAAATCCTCTACAATGGTATTTGGATCCTTCGAGATCGCTCAAAACTTCTTTTGATTACGCTCTTGTAAAGAATGACCGATTCTTTGAAGAGTTGTAAACAAATTTTTTTTAAATACTTTTTTTTTAAGTTTTTAATTCGGATCCAAAAAAAAAAGAAGAATGATAATAGAGTTAGCGCTATATTTTGCGGCCAAGAAATTTTTGACTGATGCTTATTTTCGTAGTTTATTTGTATTTATTATAAAAGTATTATGTATATCGTATCTTACGTCGCTCCTATATGTATAAAACCTAAATTTGTGTGTGAACAAAAATATCATCAGCACTTTTTGAAATGGACTTCGATTTTTATATGGCAAAAGTTAAAAAAAAAACCATAAAAGAGAAAAGTTAAATGTTAAATGAGTTGTATACACAAAACAGATAAAAAAAAAAAAAAAGTTAAGCTTTATATACAAGTTGAGGGTTGAATTCTTAAGTTTTTAGCAACGCGGAACTCTCATCACTTAAGCTCCGCGCCCAGGCTACATCTACAACAGCTACAACCGAAACAACAACAACAGAGCCGTAACAACATTTATTACGTAAGCCCTATCTAATATCTAATCATAGATCGCACACGGGGTAAGTACTAGGCTAATTATGAACCGACTCTTTCTCTCTCTCTCCTCTCTCACTCACTCGCTCACTAACTCACTCAGTCAGTCAGTCACTAGCTCGTCACTCGTCACTCTTTCGCCTTAACAACTACTTTACCCTTAAAAGCCGCACCCCCTCCTTCAACCCGCATCCCCCATTAAGACTAACTCTGACTCCTAGCACCCAATCATCACATTGTTATTATAAAACCTACATCTTAAGTTTAATCAAGCCGTCTCTTGTATGCATTAAGCTTAAAAAAAAAAAAGAATATATATATATTAAAATAAAGATTTGTGTATTTCAAAATGAAAAAGATATAAGAATGAGAACACAAAGGTCGAGGTCCACATTTCTGCAGTATAGAAAAAACATATATCTGTTTGCCAAAGATGTATAGTTGTTAATATACGCTAAATAGTATTGATGGCGAAATTTTTGTTCAAATCAAAACCATAAAATATGTAGAGAAAATCGAATGATTGCAAAACAAGTTACACATTCAAGTGCTTATCTTAAGTTTAGCAAAAAACCAAAAAAAAAAAACATCTAAAAAAAATAAAATGAAAAAACACACACATAAGTTTCTGTTTTTGTTTATAGTTCTTGAGTATGTATTGAGAAAAACAAAGAAAAACCAAAAAATAATTTGTAAAACATGTTTAACATATTGATAACTTCTTCAATTTTCAAATCGAAACGCAAAACAGACGTTGACGATGTCAAGTTTGTGATCAATTATGATTATCCTTCGAACTCTGAGGATTACGTGCACCGAATCGGACGTACCGGACGTTCCAATAACACGGGCACTGCGTACACCTTGTTCACGCACTCCAATGCCAACAAGGCCAATGACTTGATTCAGGTGCTGCGCGAGGCCAATCAGGTAAATTTTGAACACCTAAATTTCTATTCTTAGATCCTATTTATATCTATCTCTCTATTCTACAGACCATTAATCCAAAGCTGATGAACATGGCTGCCAGCGGTGGCTATCAGAAACGTGGTGGCATGAACTATCGCGGCAACACTGGTGGCTATCAGGGGCGCAATTCGCAGATGTCCGGTGCCAGCAACTATCGCAACAACCAGAACATCAACACCAACAACAACATGAATCGCAATGGCAATGGCAACAGTGGCTACAACCCGGCTGGTCCGCCGCGCTATGACCAGAAGACATCACGTACTTCGCCGCCTGCTTCGGGCATGGGCTATCGTCCGCCGGGCGGTGGCTATCAACAACAGCAGCAACAGCAGCAGCAGCAGCAGCCACCGTCTCAGCAGTCCAATGGAGTGCAGTTCTCCCGTTTCAATCCGAATGCCGCTTGCTTTGAGCCCAAGACACAGGTCGCGGGCGTGCAGCAGCATCAGCAGCCACAGCATCTGGCCGCTGCTCAGGCAGCCGCAGCAGCTGCTGCTGGCTATGGCTATGGCATCGAACAGAAACGCTCTCGCTTTGCCTTGAATTTCAACATGCCGCCGCCACCAATTCCACACCAACAACAACAACAACAGCAGCAGCAGCAACAGCAGCAGCAGCAGTCGCAACAGCCGCCACAACAGCCGCAACCGCAGCAGTTGCCGGTTGGAGGAGCAGCAGCCTTGCCGCCACAGGCTTACGGACAGTATACGAGCATGTCCAGTAGCATGGCGACAGTGTCGCTGAACGGAGGTGCACCCAGCATAGCGGCTAGCGCCTATCGAGCCCCATATGCAATGCCGTACGTGATGCCGCCACCCCCATTACCCGTACAAAACTAAACTAAACAGTAACGCCAAATTGTACGAGCTTAAAGGACTAGATCCCCTAAGGGTCTACGTTTCTTTATGCTCGAATATAATTTCCTTTCCAACACTAAAGCATACACTCATACACACATCAATACACACATACACTCACACACACACACACACGCACACACTGACACACACGCACACTATCACGTACAGACAAAAGAAAACGTGCACATCAGCGTATGAAACTTCGAGTATATTAATGTCTTAGACATCATCTAAGATCCCAGACTCGTGTAGATCTCCTCCGCCCACACATATTAGCAATATAATATGGTTTAAACTGGAATCAAATACGCTTGCAGTTTGATAAATTCGCTTTTCGTTTACCTGTAATCACATTCACACACACTCACTCACCTATACATAAACACTCATACACACACACACACACTCACCCCAAACATGTAGTTATTAAGCATTTGTTTTAGTCAGACATTTGGGCAATTCGGTTGCCAACTGATATTTGGCATTTAGATTATAATTGGCCCTAGCGTATTTGATTTCTGTAACTATTCTCGAATAATAATCCTATTCAATCTAATAATGCAAAATTTGTAATTTGCAATGCTCCAAGCGACACTGAAACAGAGACAAACAAATATGATAATTTCTTAGAATCAAATGCGTATTACATCGTCTTAAACCATATTATGTGACTAGTCTAATTGCTTAGCTGAAACTTCACAAAACAACTTTCACAATAAACAATAACAACAAGAACAACAAAAGAAAATAAAAAATAACTAAAATGTATAATTCCATTTAATGTAAACTTATGAATTGATTTACAACTTATGAATAAAGGAGTTAATTAAACATCAGCAATAATTGGTCTTTACTTACGATGCCTCCACGATGCCGCGATGCCTCGATGCCTTGATGCCTCGATGCTTGATTAATGATCGATTGCTTCGCTTAACTTAATTGATTTGCATTTATTTTCATTTTTAAATATATATATATATTTTTTATATAAGAAAAAACTATTATACATCCAAAATTATCATAATAATAAATAGAACTAAAGTATACAAATATTACTAGACAGCATCACCGTCATCATCATTAATTGAAATGATCTCTTATCAGTGGCTATCATTCATCCATCGATCCAGCTTCAATTTTTCGCTTTCTTTTTCTTTTTCTTTTGACAATTTGTTTACCTCACACATTTTACAGAATTGATTTTTAAAAATTACACGATGAATATGATTATGACTAACAAAATTGTGAGAATGTAGAAGTCATTTTTGTTGTGTTTGTTTTCTTTGTGTTTTTGTTTTTGTTTGTTGCCTTTGTAACTTGCTAACGTCGGGGCTTGCTTGTCGTACATATATATAGCATAAAGTGTTATATACTCGATCCTTAAACTATTTGTCTGGCATTCTAACCCTCGCTCTTTGGCTGCCGGCTGATTACTTGGGGGCGTGTATATATACTATATATGTATATATATATAGTTATAATGCATTTTATTCCTGATTCGCATAACTTTCAGTAGTAGTAGCTGTTGCTGTTCTAAGTTGTCGCTTTGTGGGCTCTTAACTGCCCAATTGGGGGCGAGGAGTACTGAAACATTGAGTGCAGTTTTACAATTTTTTATCAATTTTTTTTTCGTTTTTTTTCTTTTTTTGTATTTTTTTTTATAATTAAATTTTTTGTGTTAATTTTGCTTAATTTTGTTCTTTGGCGCAGTTGACTAATTCTGTGTGTTTTTTTTAGTTGTTTGCTAGGGGCTTCTGCTTGCTGTTTACATATATAGATATCACGAGAGTTCCTGCGAGAACTGCGTCTCCAGGGTGGGTCTAGTTCTAGTTGGATTCCTGTTGGGATTGCGTATCGGTGGTCCTGGGCTCCCATAGCCCGCCGCATACAGCTGCGGGCACGAGTCTTTTATGAGTTCCTGCGTCTCGCGCAACTGCCGCTGCACCTGAGGCGCCAATCTCTGCACGCTGATTGCCGGCGGAAATTTGTATTCCGTGGGTGGCGCGGGCTATGGACAATAGAAATAGATTACTAGTTTAGTGGAGTTTTAAGTGGAGCCACGCCCACTCACCTGCACAGTGTGCATGACCTCGCCGTAGTAGGCGCCGGCTGCATTTGGCGGTTGTTGCAGCTGCGACTGTTGTGGCTGCAACTGTTGCTGCTGTAACTGCTGCTGCTGTAATTGCTGTTGCTGCAATTGTTGTTGCTGCTGCTGCAACTGTTGCTGCTGTAAGTGCTGCTGCTGTTGCTGCAATTGCTGCTGCTGGCTTTGGCTGTGTGGAGCGGTTTGTGGTTCGTAAGAGTCGGAGGCGATGGGAACTGGGGCCGCGTGCTGGGCGGCATTTTGGGAGGCAGTGCTCGGTACGCCGTAGTAGGATAGCTGCAGGGGTGCGCGTCCGGCTGTTGCGCCGGCGCCATTTAGGAAGCCCGTCACGCCCGTCTGCATCAGCGGCGAGTTGGCGGCAATATACTGAACAGGAGCAGCACAAACGGGCGGCGGAGGTATGGAGCCATAGAGCAGTCGCTTGGGACTGACACTTTGCGGCTTGGCGCCGGCTGGCAGCGTCAGCATATGACCACCGTACGTAGCGAGTTGCTGCTGTTGCTGCTGTTGATGCTGCTGCTGCTGCTGTTGCTGCTGTTGCTGTTGTTGCTGTTGCTGATGTTGCTGATAGAGCACTAGTTGCTGTTGCTGCTGCTGTTGCAGCTGATTGAGCTGCGCGGCGGCCGCTGCATTGGCATTGGACGTATTGACGAGATTGGCATCGAGTTGTGGCAGCAACTGCTGCGAGAGGATTAGTTGTTGCTGCTGATAGATAGCTGCCGCTTGATGTTGCTGCTGTTGTTGTTGTTGCTGCTGCTGTTGCTGCTGCTGTTGCTGTTGCTGCTGTTGTTGCTGTCGCCCCGCCATGACGTGTTGAGGTAGATACTCAGTCGTGGGCAGCGTGTTGCACGCCGAGGAGGGTTGCAGTAGATGGCCAGCGGGGCCGCTCGTGGCGCCTCTCGTCTTGAGCGGCGCCTGAGCCACCTGACGTATGGGCGTCGTCTGTAGCGAGCGGCTGGCGGAGGAGCATATGGATGCGGTCAGGCTGGCGGACTCCCAATGCTGAACCAGCGCATTCAGTCGTGCCTCCTCCAAGGCAATTTCCGTCTCGCTAGCCGAGTCATAGTCGGGCCCCTGCAAAGAGAATAGCTTTAGTCGAATCCTGGTTTGGATATGGTGTCCTTGGCTTACCTCGTCGATCTTCTTGTCCAGCATGCGAAAGAAGTTCTGTTGGCTTGATGATATTTCTCTGCAAGGTGCAGGCAGTTTTAGTTGAGATAGATTTTAGAGGGGTGGGGGCGTGGGGCATGCCACTTTAGTTAGTTGTTACTTACTGGCTTTGGAGCAGCGACAGGTTCTTGGCACGCAGCAGCGACACGGCCACGTCTTCCTCGGTGTCCTGTATGTCCTTATTGCTTTGTTCCTCGGTCTCGTCATGCTTCTCGCGCTCACGCTGCTGCGCCTTCTCAGCATCCTCAATGTGACCTTCATCCTCATCCGTCTCAGCATCCGAGTCGGCTAAGTAAACAAAGAGGGAGAGCGAGGCAACATATGTAAGTATTCATTAAGTGGAAAACTAAAGCAATAAAATGTTCACAGCGATGAGTGCCTGAAGGACATTTGCCGAAGTCATAGAAAAGTGGGACAACAGCTTAAGACAGTTCAAGTATTTGAGATATCAATAATGCTCAAAGTTAAAGACCCTGAGCAACGTATCCAAAGTTAAAGAGTTAAGAAACATTTGCTTAAGCTGATATCCAGTCAAGGACCTCAATCTTTGATCTATATATTCTTAAAGTCTGAATCAAGCAAGTTATCCATCCCTTTTGAGGTACTCGTGGCTGGCTGCCTTTGGCAAATTTAATTAAGACGAGTTATGCATTTTAATGCAAAAAAATACGATATGAATGAAAAACTTTATAATTAATCTAGCCATAGTCGAAAAAGGCGAGAGCCTGACGACTGACGAACCTAAGGCCATCAGAATTTGGGTCTTTTATGGCACAAAGGCGCCATTGTGTATGCTACACTTTTGTTAACCCGTTTTGAGCGCAGCCCAAACACACGAATACAAGCACACACAAACACACACACATTTATATATATGTTTTATATATATACACAAAGAGACATTCATGCACATACATAAATAGAGACAAGGGCCCCAAGGGTACCACACCCACTCAACTGGTGCGCCCATTGCAACAACAAGTTGCCTTTTAGTAGTTAATTACACACACACGCACACTCACACACACACATACACACACGCATTCATACACACGAGAGAAAGGCTGTAAAAACAGCAGCAACAACAACAGCATGACAAAAGGCTCTCGGGGCTTTGCCGAAAACTTTTGAATGTAGGCTAGGGCAACAATTTTATTTTACAGTGTTTTATTATAAACACGCATACACATGCACACATGCATACATGCACACATGCGTGTTTATATTTAAGGCTTGCATATGTGTGCGTGCAGCTTATAAGCCTAGTCTTTAGGTTGGCAAATGCACGGCCTAAGCCCTGCTGCTGACATATAAATCAATGATGTCCTCATTGTGAAAACAGGTGGCTTACACGCACACACACGCACACAGACGCACCTATACACAGCTGCGAGGCAAATTGATGTCGTCATGCGTGTAAGCTTTTGTTGCTTTTATGCTTGTGTGTGAACATTTGTGTAGTCAAGGCAAATAGACACAAGCGCACACATGCAGACGCACACACACACTCATACATACATACATATTCATAGGCGCAACTCCTTTGATTTGCTGCTTACCGTGTCCTCCTTTCTTGCCGTTTGCTTTACTCTTCGATTTCCTGGGATATAAATGTATTTTGCTCTGTCCACAGCCCATTTTCTGGCTGTGCTGCTGCGGCTGCTACTGCTGCGGCTGCTGCTACTGACGGCGTCGCTGACGTTGAAGCTGACGTTGTGTGTTGTTGCTGTTCTTCTTCTTCTTCTTCTTCTGCTTCTTGTTGTTGTTTTTGTATGTTTTGAACTTATATTTTATTTATTAATTTGTTGCTCGACACGTTCTGCGTAGTCTGCTGACGACCTGTATCTGCTGCTGCCCTCGCTCGCTTGTAGGTCTCGCTCTCGCTCTCTCTCTTTCCCGCTCTCTTTGTATACCTCTATTTTATTTACGTTTTTGTCACACGTCTCTGCTGTGTTTCTTCTTTTTTTGCTTTCGATTTTATTCAATTTTCACTAATTTAACTATGTGTGTAAATTTAATTTATTTGATTTCTGCTGTGTTGCTGTTGTTGTTGTTGTCGTTTTTTAATGCGACATCAACATCATCATCAGCAACAACAACAATCATTAAAAATAAATAAACATAACAACAAAATGAAAACACATTTGCGAGAATGGAACATTCCACATTGGCCACTTGTTCGAGAATCTCGTTTGTCGACATCTACGACATCTCGTTGCTGCCTGCTCGACGTCGACGTCGTGCGTAAAACGCCCACCCACCCCATTTCCAGATCAAACCAAGCACACACATACGCACGCACACACAGTGACACACACGCACACACAGTGAGCGCATAAAAACTTTTAAAAGTAGCGGAAATTAACTTTTTGCCTTGGACCGTACCTAGCGACAGATACTGTTGCAAATACCGTTGCTTGGCCACACTGAACCACCCACTGTTATTGTTTCTTTGAGTGTGCGTGTGTGTGTTTGTGCGTGTGTGTGAGTGTGCCCCAACCACTTGTTTCGCGATAAATTCAATTTGCAGCGTCAATTTGTAAACATGCACACGGCACAGGACCCACAAAAGGGTTTGGCTCCAGGGTTGCCATACTATTTGTCTCACTAACGTAATTGTTGTTGTCGTTACTGTTACTGTTGCTGTTGCTCTTTCCGTTTCGATTTATGTTTCTGATTCTGTTTCCGATTCTGCTTCGGCTTCTGTTTTCAGTTGCTGCGAAGACGCGCGCGTTTTACAGCTTTCAACACTCGCGTGCGTTGTTGTTGCTTGTGTTGTTGTTGCTAATTTAAACAAATAACAATAATAAGCACAACAAATAATGCAACAAAAACACTTGAATTATATTCAATTATTCTCACATAGCTGAGCAGAAGCAGCGCGCTGACCATAGAGCAGAGCGTCTGCCTCTTGCTCGCTCACAGTAAAGCTTATAATAGACACACACACACACATACACGCACGCATACACACACCCACTTGGGCAGGCGAATGAGGCAGGCAGCGAGGCGCCAAACAGCCGAAGCCAACACACTCGTTCAAAGAGAGGAGAGAGTGAGCGCGAGAGAGCCACAGCGAGAGCGCGAGCAAGCTCCAGCATTGCCTCTCTCTTCCCTCTTTCACTGCTGCTGCTGCTTCTGCTGCTGCTGCTTCTTGCTCCTGTATGCGTGCGTGTATGTTTATGTGTGTGTGTGTGTGTTTGAGTGCGCGCTGCGTGCGAAATTGATTTTTCTATTTATAAAAAAAAAATCAAAATATATCTGTATTTTCGTTTGTTGCGCGCCGTTCATATATATTTATATATATACATATAATTTTTTTATGGATTATTATTTTTGTTGGCGCTGCCAAAAACATAATTTATGTTTTATTTATGATTTTCATTTCCCATTTGGCATTTTGTATTCAAGCGTTTCGACGTTTCGCTTTAACGTGTGCGCGTTTTCATAGAAACTTGTTTGATTTATACGGAGCGCCACTTGGGCACAGCCAGCCAGCCCATCATCACTCGGCCCCAACGAATCGCGTTTTCCAATTTCGATTTCGATTCCGGAATCACAAACAATTTGTTTAGCGGCACATTTGCCTGCGCCGTACAGCATTTACCGCTTACTTTTATTTACACAATTTGCTTTAAGACTAAAAGGAACTTTTGCGCATCAATTTTCATTGTATATTTACACTCGGTTCTTTCATTTTTATGGATTTTCTGCGGAAAACTCGCCGAAAAAGTTTTCGGACTGCGACGCGTCGCCTGTGTGTGGAATTTTGTATGCTGAAATTTATGCTGCTTGACACTCCTCTTTGTGTCACACAGCACTTTTTGTGCTTTTCTCAATCGGCAACGGCGAGAGCGACAACAAGAGTGTGAGGGAGAGAGAGAGAGCGGGCGAGCAAGAGAGAGCAACGACAACTGAGCGGAGCGCAGCTTACATGCCAGCACATGCCAAAGCATGGCCAGAGAGCTTTTATGCTCAAGGCATCTCTCGCAAGGGGTGGGTTTTTGTTTCTCGAGTGATTGAGCACTTTTTGTTGTTGTTGTCGTTGTTGGGTGGGGGTTTGTGCACTTGGAAGCTTTCAGCGCTGCGGGGCATGCTTTCGGATGGTTGAATGAAAGCTGCAACTGAATTCTGATTTGCTCAAAACTTAAAGCTCATGCTAAGTAAACTTTTTAGTAATGCGCACTTGTGATTGACAAAAGCTTGGCCAAACTTTCGCATGCAGTTGGCAACATTTTCTAACAGTTTATTTTGCAACCCCAAACATTAAGCTTTTGGCATAGAACAATTTAGTGTTGGGTGAAGTCTGGGAAACTCTTGTGTAATTTATATTAAAGGAATCGTCGCTTTGTCATGTTCAGCATCATTATTTTGCGCAATCTGAGCGTCCAGTGTGATGCTCTATTTCCGCTGGCAAAAACAACAGGGTGAACAACCACCTAATAAATCGCCCCTAGGCCCACATGAGATATGCTGCTAGTGGATGCCCATTATGCGCGTTTGCCATGTGAATTTATTGCATAATAATGAAGTGAGAAACGTTACAAATCAAAACACTCGACGCCATTCAGATAAAGTTCAGATGCCTTGCCCTACTCTATGCTGTTTTCTGTCTATTTTTTTTTACTATTATAATATTTTTTCTGTTTTGGGGCTGAATCGCTGGCAATTCTTGTGCATTTGTCAGCCGCAACGGAATTGAAACGTTTGCGCTTTTATTGCCGCGGACGTGTGTCGGTTAGCCCGGCAGGGGGTGGACAGGATAGCTAGCAGGGGATGTCCTTTCCGATGGGAAAAAAAAAACGAAGTCGAAATATGAAATGGATAGTGTGTCGAGCACGAGCAGGAAGTAATAAACAACAAATGCGAAACAATATCATAATATTGATCTAGCACGAGCATTACAAATAGAACAGCATTTTATGTAAATGCTGCGAGTGCTATAGAAGAGCTTGATTAATCTAAGGGTTTTGCAAAACTATGATATATTTATGGGTATTACATTAATTAAGGTTAGTTTATTTCGGGTTAGAGAGATTATTTTTACTTATATTCACTGCAATCTTTGCATTGATAGGTAAACAAATTTCGTAAAGCACTCATTGCCATGCTCCTTCCTTCCCTGTCTTTCTCTCTCTCCCCATTCACACTCTACCTCAAAAGCCTCTAATATCGACAGTCAATTGTAAATTTTAGCTGTTGTCAATCTTTCAAAGGGTTGCACATCCATTTACACATGGCTCGAGGGGGTTTTGGGGTTTTGGCTGTTGTTGATTGCGGCAACATATGTTTCTGTCACATTGTTTTGCGTGCAACAGTTTGAAGTTGTTGCACAGCCTGGCTGGCATGTCCTGCCTGTGCTAGCACAGCTGGCTGTCAAGCATTTAGGCAAATTTTCGCACTCCTTTATCCTTTTTCGCCTGGCGACCACAAAAATGGAAAACAATTTACATAATTTTCGTCGATTTTGCGCTGCGATTTCCCCCGCTGCCATTTGTTGATTGGCGCTTGATGAGAAATCAGCGACCGACTGACTGAGGAAAAATCTCAGCACAGCGATTGCGACTATCATGAGAGTGGGCGTGGCTACCCGCCTGGCCGCCCATCGGCCACGTGACCGCACGCGTTGCGTTGAATTTAACACGCGTGAGGTGCCGGCCCCAGGGACAGAGATCGAGATATGAGAGTTGGGAGTTGGATTTGGGCACTGCAATGCAAATGGGGTGTGGCTTATGGGAAGGCAACAAAAATTGTTTAAACTTTTTTTGGTTTTCGCTTTTCGTCGAGGACGCAAGGACGCTAGGACGCGTGCAGCCAATAAGTCCTGTACGTAGGTCCTGAAGTCCTTCATCACTTCCGCTTCAGTTCAGCTGCGTGATTTTGCACAAATAATGTTTTGATTGCGTGGCAGCGTGACGTGTAATTATTATCGCCGCACAACAACAAAGGCTGACACTGTCGAGTGGGCGTGGCAGCGATGCTGCAAAACAACAAAAAAAAAAAACAGGGAGCTGAGAAATCGCAAAGCAATTAAAATGATTTGCCAGCTTAAAGTAAACAGCAGCAGCAGTAGCAGCAGCGGCGATCAGAACAAGCTCATAAATTACTTTAATTAAAACTTGCTGAAGAAGTTTCCTTTAAGGACACTCACAAATTAAAAATGGCTGCCGCTGCCAATGGAGAGCGGGAAAAAAAAACAAATATGAAAAAAAAAAGGAAAGAAATTTATGCAAATTATGCGCGGAGCAAGCAGGAGAATCCTTTCTGGCAGACCAGCAACAGCAGCAGAAATTTCATTAAAAACTGCGCCGAAAATCTTTGATAAAAATTAAAAACTTTTGCCTTCAGACGCGCTGAAGGACAATTGACAGCAAATCTAAGGAAAATGGCAGAAAAAGTAAAAAAAAATATATATGAAATCTTGCTACAAGAAATTAAAACAAGCGAAAAATAATATGAAAATATTATGACAGCGAGCGTGGGAGTCACAGGGAGTCTGAGGTTTGAAGACTGGGGTCTGGGGTCTGGAATTATTTAAATATGCCCAAGCTGCTTTCATATCAACATTTTCTGCATTTTTTTTTTTTTGTATTTTTGTCATCTTCGTCATTTCTGGTAATTTTAATGCGTTTTTTAGCGCCTTTCAAGGTCCGAGCCCACCCACTGCGCGCTGAGGCGGGAGAGGCAACAACTGCTTTGCATAATTATATTCATTGAAAACTTATTTCCTTCAAGTTTTTCAGCAAGAAATATTAAAAAATTCGAGTGCCCACTGAATTGAGTTACAGTTACATCAAGACGCGTGAGGGCGCGTGGAGCAGAGGATGGAGACTAGGGAAACAGTTTTGACATTTAATTGCTAGGTCTTGCGCATAGAGCTTGGCCAGAGCCTGACTAAATGTCCAGCACTTGCAATCCGACGTCCACTTGGCTCAAGGAAAACCCGTTTCAATGGACTCGCGGCTGCCTTCAGCCCGCTAGCCGCAGTCGCCGCCGCAGCCGTAGCAGGAGCTGAAGATGTTGCTGCTGCTGCGACTGCTGCAGAAGATGAAGCTGGAAAGCTGAAAGAAAAAAAAAATGTAACATGATTTAATGACATGAATTATTTATGAGTTTCCTGTCAATCAAAAACCACGTCAAAGCATTTTGATGGCAATGTCAACGCGCCAGCGAGCAAAACACACGCAGCTCCTCGCTACACACAGCGGACAGGCCATGCGAAATAAAAAATGAAAAGAAATAAGCAAAGAAATATAAACCTAAATAAATATACTGATACAGGTAGTAAGTGAGAAAAACAAAATGAACCGAGGTAGCTAGAAGTGGGGACGAAGGTTGAAAGAGCCTAAAATTCAGACAAGCTAACAGAAGTTGGCTTGAAATTAAATACAGAAAATATTAACTTAAGACAAAGTTAATTCATAGCTAAAGCTTCAATTTTGCATTGAGATTGCATCGAAAGAGGCTGAAACTAATAAAAGGAGCTAAAGGCCGCACAAGCCAATTCGAGTTTTATTCGAAATTTAGATCGAACTAACTAAAAAATGAGTTTTTAAGCTTAAAGTCTAGCTTACAATGCTTGCCTAACAAATGTTTGATATAATATTAAGTATATATTATATTATATATTTTATATGGCAAGTCAAGGTTCAGATCTCGACCAGACCTTTATAAAAAAATTAAAAAAGCTAAAAAATATATAATAAATATTTTAAATATATAATAAATATTTGAAGAAGAATAAAAATATATAATGAATATTTTAAGAAGAATAAAAATATATAGTAAATATTTTAAATATATAATAAATATTTTAAGAAGAATAAAAATATATTATATATTTTTTAATAATTAAAAACTTAATATTAAATATTTTTAAAAACTTTTATATTTCTATATTTTTATTCTATAATCTGATTTAACTTTTATGTATTGAAGTTTGGCTCAGCACATGTTCAGACCCTTCTAGCTCTATGCCTTTATAGCATATACAACTAGTACAGTATGCTCTAAATATAAGGATTTTTATACCTCTTTCAACAGTGAAACATATTCTTTAAATATATATTTATAAGATACTCTGTCAATGCTTGACAGATCAATTGAATTTTCACTTATTGCTATGCATAGCACACAGCTATATCATATATACTTATGGCTCTGGCATGCCATTAAGTATTTATAGAGACTGCAGTGCAGCAAATGATATGCTAATTCAGAAGCTTTTTAATCAAGGCCCTAAGCCAAAGCCATGGCCAAAGAGAAAGCCAAAGCTAAAGCCAATGCCAAAGAATGAAGTGTATTTGCATTTTGTTTACTTTTTCGTCATTGTTTTCTCTTGTGCTTACGCGCTGTGTTTCCCCACGTCCTGTCTCAGCTCCTATGTGGCTGAGTTCTATTGTTGCGCTCGAATGAAATCAATCATGTAATTTATGTTAGGATAATATGCCCCAGCCACAGGCCAACCCCTCTAAAATGGACTGTCAAGAAATAAATATTTAACAATAATTGATTTAAAAGGCGCATGCAAATTTTTGCCAGCAGGAGCAGCAGCTGGAAGGGGCGCCAATCAAAAGTAAGGCTGAAAGACGAGCACGAGGCCTGACTCAGTGCGTCTTGGCCAGGCACGTGGGTAAAGCAACGGCTGCTCTTGACTTGGGGGTGTCGTCTCTCAGAGTCTCGAGTGTTTTTTTGGCCCGCTTTTCCGGGTTTTTTCCAATTTCCTTGGCCGCTAAGCAAACAACTTGCCCGGACCTTGCTGTCGCTTAAGCGTGAAATTATATGAAATATCCTTTAAAAAGCTTTTGATTTCGCATCCTCCAAAAAAACGTCCTGCAAGGACAGAGGCGCAGCCTCGCCTGGCCTGGCCTGGCCTGGGCTGGGCTTGTATGCAAATGTTGTTCATCTGCTTAGCGTAAAAGTTGTTTTCTTACTTATTTCAGCAACAAGGCTTTGGGTCCCGGGAAAATCGCATTTGCATGCCTTTGTCTGAAGTTGACCTCGTTGCTGTTGTTGGTGCGTCAGGTGTTGCGGCCAGGATACTAATGCTCCCCGTTAACGCTCTTAATGGCATAGACTGCATAATGGAGTTGCCAGGGCTCAGCTGTCGCCTGTCGCCTGTTGGCTGTCGCCTGTCGTCTGTCAGGTGCATTCATTCACCTGTTCTCTAATGTTAATGACATCTCCTGGGCCGATGCATCAGACCATTTTTGGGTTCCTTGGAAAAAGTAGCTCAGTAGCTTGCTGAGCAAGTGAAAGGCCATGTGGCTCGGCTAAATGGGAGGCTGGGAGTTAGGGCTGCCTGGCAGAATATACAAAAAGAATGAAGAAAGAAAAAAGGAGATAAAATTAACATTACTTCCGACTGATCACAATCGGCGCATACTAATTGCTCGCTCGGTTGCAACATGGGTTTCATTCATGGCAATCATTGAGTAGCTGCCTCCAAACTTGGCATTGCTGAATGATTCTGCTGTGATTTTTTCCAGTCCGTCTAGACGAATGTCTCCCCGGTTCATATAAGGCAACGGCGACGCGACTCGACTCGACTTGACTCGCGACTCTCTCTCTACTCTAGAGGCCTGCTGATCGGCTGTGCTGTGCCTGGGCCAATTCACAGGAAACGTAAACGGGACAAGTCTACATGGTGGGGTCAGGGGGAACGTTTACCCTTGCTTCTTACGAAACAACACAGAAAACACCAATCATCCACATCATTGTCAACACGCCATCGTCGCCGTCAGTCCATAAACGGACGCACCTTTTGCCTTATTGGGATGCAGGCTCTGTGGCCTGTCATAACTCTTGGTAGGCGTACCGTACCATGAGCCCCGATCTCAGTTACTCGGCTTGCCACGAAATGGTGCACTATGCGTCTGCCTGGCCAAGACTCTTTCTCCTATGGACATTCTCGTTGCCAGCGCGTCCTAAAATGGCGCAGACGCCGCACCTGGGAATATCAAGAGCCCAGCTCTTCTCCTCGTCATACTTTCGCTGCAGTTCCAATCCCAAGCTGCAAGAGCTGCCTTAACCAGCTGTCGGTCGCTTCGCTTCGTTTCGTTCTCACTGCTCTTAGCTCAACTCTGCTCAGCCCAGCACAGCTCAGCTCAGCCCAGCACAGCTCAGCTCAGCTCAGCTCAAGTGTCAAGCGTCAATTGGCGTTGAAGTTTATTGCCTTGGCAGCAATTAAAGCGATTTCGTTTTGGGGCTTGGCCATGCGTAAAGGCAACGCATTTGATTTGATTTTTGATTGGCTGTCATCGCAATTGATTGCAGAATTGAATTATCAAATTAGAGCGAACGAACGGCTTTCTGGACTCGTTTCATAATTGGCAGCCAACTCGAATCGAACTTCTAATGAATGACTCAGACTGACTGTCAAGCAATGTCATATGCTTTCTATACTCGTAAATTGTAGTCGTTGAATGTGGAGTAAAAAGTCTATTAGATGAAATGGTATTTCAGGTGTATTTATAGGTATTGCAAAAGTGTCTAGAGAGTTCATGATTTAGCCTCTCCAGCTAGCTCTACTTTAAGTCTAAGTCTTTTTTAAAGTTTCTAACATGTATTGTTAGAATTGTCGCCTAAGAAACTTCAATTAATCTATGACCCATTAATTAATATAATTGAAAGTTTTTAAATAGTATTTGCTTATAAGTAATAGTTGAGTTTTTAAAAATCTTATTGGATCTCCAAGTGTTAGGGTATATCCAAAGACATTAAGTTGTTATCATTGGAGTTGCTCAGCCTTTCTTTAAGGGAATTTATATGTTTATAAGGGAAACAAGCTTTTTTATTACTATAAATAATTTAACATTATTATTTATGGCTTTTATTATATTTTATTTGTAATATTTATTATTTTTATTACCATCTCTTATATAACTTTTCTTGCATTCAATTAAATTAAAGTTAAATTTCCTTACTCCTGATATTAGTTTAGAATTTTATGAAAATGCTATGCATTATTTTTATGCTCGGATCCATTTCGAGTTATTTGAATTGCCATAACTGATTGCCTGGGACATTTTTATTAGGCAAATTTCTTATCCTTCATTTGCTTTACAGCAATTTGGCTAAGTAAGTTTTTATTGCTGGCTTTTGGGTGTGCAGCTTCGCTTGCATAACTCAAAGAGAAAAATTCATCACCGCAATATGCGCAACACATACAAGAGTTGGAAAAAAAGCTAGCAAGAAAAAGAAAAAAACAGTAAAATAGAAAAGTGGCAGCTAGGAAAATTGTCATAAAGGTGCAACTGACAACGCCAGCAGCAGCAGCAGCAGCAGCAGCAGCAGCAACAGCAGCAACAAGAAAAGCGAAGCTCGTAAATTTCAATTTATATGCAGAATGAGCAGTGAGTAAAAAAGGCACACACACACACACACACATCCACACACATATACATACGCATATGTACATCTTATAAATACATATACATGCAGCCAAGGAGCAGTGCGAAAAGTGTCAACGTGATATTTTCTCGAATTTCCCAAAGATTTCTTTTACTATTATTTTTTTTTTGTACTTTTTCCTTTTTGGCTTGCAAGTGGAAAAAAGCAATTTCATTAGACAAATTGAAAAAAATAAGTGCAAGGCAACAATAATAATAATAATAGACATGGCGTTGCCCGTTATATGAACAACTTATATACAGCTCTATATATATATATAAATCTGTCTATATATATATATATATATATATCTGCTGGCATATAAGCCTGGATAGACGCCATGTTGAACTGAACTAAAGAATTTCGTTGGTCGCTTCTCATTCGCTGCGTTTATTTTTGTTTGCTAACGCGCATACGAGTAGGAGTCCCACACACACACGTACACACACACATACACATACACATATATACAGTTATGTGTATGCTCTTCGCATGCATGATGAGTTGGCATCCAGCCCAGCAGGATGCTGCGCGCGCGTTGAAAATAGGCGGAGACTTGGCGGCCAACGGCGCCTTTCACACTTGAAAAGCAAACCAAAAAAAAAAGAAGAAAACCAGCAGCTGCCTGTGTGGAAAACGCAAAAAAAAGCAAAGAAAATGCAAGCGACAACCGTTAGCTGTTCGCTGCTGCTTCTTCTGCCTTATCACAATGCCAGAGCTCGGCACGATTCGTTTCTGTTTGGCCGCATCGTCGTCGCTGATTGGAAGCTTCGGCGTGCTGTTCGTTTTTGGGGCGGAGCAAAAGCTCAGAGCGCAGTGGCGCCGTCTGCGTTGGGGAGCCAGCAATGGGGGCTGTTTGTGACTTTTTTGTTTGGAGGGGGTTTCTTTATTGAGTGCTAAGCTGCTTACAAGACTTGAATTCCACGGGCAGCCTCTATCAGGCCGACGAATCCCTCCGTGGTCTCACGTGCTACAGGCAATATATACTCTGGTGGCAGCAGGAATCCGTATTCGCCTCTATCGCGCAGCTCTATGGTATAGGGTATGGTTATGTTCTTCACACCATAGGCCCACTCCTTGCCCGAGCCAGAAACTTCATCTGAAATGTTTAAGTACAGTTAGAATCGGTTTATATTGAACTATATATAGATCTTACATAGAGTTGTAGCACTGGATCCATACATATAATCTGTACCATAGAGTCTGAAAGCTGCATCGGCAAAGCCCTTGGCTACGCCCATCATCTGTGGATAGTGTTCGGGAAACTCCGCAGCGGTGTGACCCCAAGGCGAGAGCACAAGTTGGCTATACGAGTGCACGGATATGTAGATCTTTATGATACCTTCAGGTATGGAGTTGTTAATGTAACTTGTCAGTTGTTTAATTTCCGGATCGGACTCAGCATAGGGACCACCATAATGTTTCTCGCAAGGATCAGCAGAAGCGCCAGCCTCTGAAAATGAAATTTCATTGTCATTATTGATTACTGAAAGCCGCAAAGATTTTCCATATTTATTCACTTACCCATCCAGCGATAGTTAAAGTTTCGATTCAAATCGGTTCCTATGCATTTTCCTGTGGGATCCGAGCTCAAACGTGATTTGCGCCACAAACGTTCCTGAAAAGATTTTTAGTAATAATCAAAGTTAATTTACTTTATGACTGTTTTAAATTCTAAAGAATATTATCAAATTTAATAAGGCCTATTAATTTTTTTTTGGCAGTTCTATAATCTATGATATTATCTTATCGCTATATTTACAACAAACCCCCTTAGTTGGGGATTTTTGTTACACTCACCACATTGTGTGAGTAGGTAAAACCATCCACATTTAGAACTGGTATAATGTACCAGTCCACATTTTGGGCTATATCTCTTACAGCTGGCTTTCTAGGCACAAGCAGCTCATCAATGAAGTATGTGATCGTTGCTGATGTGATCCATTCATTTCCATGAATATTAGATTCGATGAAGACGGCGCTGTTGCCCGGCTTGTAGGAGATCTTGATGCCACGTATCGGACGACCCTCATGGGACTTGCCAATAGTGAATGGTGTGACTATATGAGAATAGCGTGCTTCGATTAGATCTAGCCAGGCGTAGATCTCGTCTAGAGTGTGATACTGTGTCCACTCCATTGAGCTGATTCGTTGTTTTGGACGCTGCTCATCGATCAGGCGCTGAACGTTATCGATCTTGATGCTATAGGTCAAATTGTGGCTGTTGAGCAGTTCCTCGAACGCCTCCTGGCTTTGGGGCGGCAACATAATGTCCGATGAGTCACCCGGACTTCGCGCCGCACGCCATTTATTGAGCTGTTCCAGAGAAAAGGCTTTAGGGAAATACGAGGTGATATGGCATGACTTACCTTCAGAGCTTTCTCATTATCATTGAGCAGCTTAAAGTCTTCAGCATCCTTGATTTGAACTTTGTACAGCTTGTAGTTGTCATAGCGCACCTGTTCAGTAGCTTTAGCCAGGCTAAGACAGGCCAATAGCAGCACAAATTTCAGATCCATACCTCTCGATCGAACCACTTTCGATAGACTGCTTTAGTCTTGGCCATCGCCTACGCTTGTTGATTTGGTGATTTTATCGCTGGTTTTATTATTTGGTTCATTGAATCCAAAGCAATTTAGTTTTTATTTTTTTATTTTATATTTTTTATCAGAATTGAAGCTTTTGGACACTTTGATTCTTTCAGCTGGCTGCCTTGTCAGCATAGAGCAGAGAGCTTGAAGTTGTCTGGCCAAGCCCCGTGGTACTTAGGCTGTCTCTCAACTTTGCACATAAATTTTGTGCAACGGCAGCCCATTTCATTGTAGGTCATTGCATAATGAAGGCACCGCCCCGGAGCACATAAATTTCTGTGCTCGCTGGTGGAGATTTCAGCCTTCAGTTTGACTTGTCGCTGGCATTAGTGCGAAATTCTGTTTAGGCCTTTTTATGCCTCGGGGCTGTCCTGTGGCGAGTGCTTAAAGGACTTTCGGCTCTTGGTCATACATATTTCGCGCGGGTCTTAGAGAGACATAGCGAAAGCTGGGGGTTGTAGTTTCTCTTGTCGTTGTCACCGCATGAGGTGTGCCAACGTGTGTTTTATTAACGACTCTGCGTAGAGTGTGAGGTTTTTAGATGGTGGCACTTGGCCAGAAGAGAAACTTCTAAGTCAGTTAAGGGCATTGAAGTCGGGGTAGCAGCATTTACATATAATGCCTAAAAAACCAAAAGTTCGTATAGCAACTAGATTTTAGTAGTACCTAATCTAATGTTAATTAATTTAAAAGCTCGTGTGCCAAAATATTTATTGAGTGCACATAAAAATATAAAGCTTTATATAGAAACATTGATTTAACTTAAATTTTTATGCGTTTGCGATGTTAGTAGTTGATAATCACTTCAAAAACTCAACAGCTGATAAAAATATTAACGATTGCTTATCGATAAAACGTTATCTATTTAAAGTGGATATCGATAGTTTTCGAATTCAGGAGGTTTTGGCGGCAATTTATCTTTTATCGATATAAAATTATTGGTTTTATATGTGTTGACATCGATAATTGTTAAATTATGTAAAAGCTCACAAGCACAAAAGTGCACAGTGTAAGCTTTCATTGATCGATATTAAATTATCCATTCCTATCGACATTATATCAACAAGTTATAAATTCACGCGTGAATAAGTTATACTTATCAGTTAACATTAATATTACTTATCTGTGAATTTACAGTACTTTGATAATCATAACAAAAGATACCCCACAGCAAAGCTTTATGCGTAATATAATATCCCAGCTATTCGATATATAATCGATTA
Organism: Drosophila nigricruria; assembly: GCA_037075265.1. NCBI lineage: Eukaryota > Metazoa > Arthropoda > Insecta > Diptera > Drosophilidae > Drosophila > Drosophila nigricruria. The sequence goes on along the minus strand of JBAMCI010000227.1, from coordinate 8,074,246 downwards.
CTCAGAAACTAATAACTGAAGGCTCGTTATCAGTCAACAAAACGATTTGTTATTCTTTAAAATACTTAAAACTTGATATAAATAGAAAATGTTAAATGCAATTTGATTTTCGTTAATCTAGTTATAGTGATAGACTGCTGTTGCGTAGTCGTAGAGCCTCAGCTGGAAATAACTACGTTAAGAAGATGGAAATTATTTGTAGTGAGAATTAAGCATTTGGGGCCAGCTCTGATAGCAGCAAGTTTTTATGCGCTACCTCTCGTCTTGGCCTTGCATGAGCCTATGAGACTATCAAGCGAGAAGTGGGAAGTTGCAAGTTGAAGTTGAAGCTGCAAGCAGAGGAATACAGAAAATGTAATCAGCTACAAATTGTAACTTATGATACCCTCCATAATGCACTGAGTCTAAGCCTTTTGCACTAGTACAGATAACATACATCGCCAGCTGATAGTTACCGACGTTAACTAGACTTAACAGAACTTTGGCTAAGATTAGTCTAGTCTACAGTTTGCAGTTATTTTTCTTACTAGAGACGGCTATGGTAATGTTCTATGGCTTTAAGTTTTGGGAGCTGGCTGGGGCGACATACTACTTCACCAGCTCAGCACTGGCAAGCTCTAACAACAATTAGCTGTGGCTTATTTGATTAGCGTGCTAATTGCCAGCAGGCAGCGACTCGCACCAATAAATTCATGCACATTAATTTCTTATCAGCGCGCAATAAAGCTAGCAAGCCGGATTAAAGCCGTCCGTGTCTTGGGTGGGGGGCCTTTGGCGAAAAGTTGCGTTCAACAACTTTCAACACCTTGGCGCGTGGGGCGTGGAAATTTTGTAAAACTTTTAACCAAAGAAAAACTCGTGGTTGCGCGTACGATAAGCCAGCGCCGCATATTTAATTGCAGTGAGCTAGAGCTGGGCTAGAATGCTTCGGGGGCAGCTTTAAGACAGCGACTCGCGCTGTTAGCCGGATGCCAGTCCTTAAAATGTCATAAATATCGCGGACAGCCGCTTCCTGGCGTGCAGTTTTTTTTTGCCGCACTGCTCTCTTGTTAATTGTGGCAAGAAACATTGACATTACATAAATCTGGACTCCGATGTGGACGTGGCGTATGCGCAATATTTGCAACAAACTGAAAGAAATGTCAATGCCGGAAAGTGTTTAGCATTTGCTCCGCTTTCTTTTCTTTCCTCTACTTTTTTTTTTCGTAGTCACATGTTGTGGACTTAATTAGCCTTAAAATGTCCCAGCTCCACAAATGGCAACTTTGCATGCCATGCGAAAAGTGTCCAAGGACCAAGGATAAGCGAAGCGAACGCCGCTAGGAAGGAAGTTGCATGTTTACCTCAAGTTCAATTTGCTTGTTTAAATATATTTCGGACAGCTTTTCACGTATGAGGTGAGCCGCAGTTATGAAATGTGAAGGAAGCAGCATGTCAAGGTTTTTGGCCACAACTTTGAAATATGACCCAGGTTTTCTTAGCTTTCATAGCTGCTAAAGAAACTTTCTTAGTTACTTTTTTTTTTGAATAAGTCTTTTTAGTACTATCCACAAATTGAGTTTTTGATAAAATATAGTAACGCATACACAATCAATACTTGGATTATATTTGGCTACAATTGCAAAGTATTTTACCAGTTTCTGAGTCTTGCTTTACTACAATACATCAATTTGTCGAGCAGCCTGTATCATGCCCACAAATGCCTCAGTGAGCTCACGTGATACAGGTATAATATACTCTGGAGGCAATGCAAAACCGTATTTGCCCTTATCAGGCAGCTCTATGGTGTATGGTATGATAATGTTCTTCACAGCATAAGCCCACTCCTTGCCCGAACCAGATACTTCATCTGAAATATTTATGAATAAATAAGATCTATCTAGTTTTATATAGATAGTTCGGCCTTACATAGAGTCGTAGCACTGGATCCATAAGTAAACACCGTACCATTACGTCTGATTAGAGCATCAGCAAATCCCTTAGCTACGGCCATCATCTGTGGATAGTGTTCGGGAAACTCCTCAGCGGTATGGCCCCACGGTGAGAGCACATATTGGCCATAGGAATGCAGGGAAATATAGATCTTAATGGTACCTTCTGGAATGGAGTTGTTAATATAACTCGTCAGCTGACTAATTTCCGGATCGGACTCAGGCGAGGGACCAGCATAAATTTGCTCGCAAGGATCAGCTGAGGCACCAATCTCTGAAATAGAATTTAGAGATATAATTGATATAATAATTTTATAAAGATAAATCAGTTTAGACAGATATTAACTTACGCATCCAGCGATAGTCAAAATTGCGATTCAAATCGGTTCCTATGCATTTTCCTGTAGGATCGGAGGGCAAACGCGATTTGCGCCAAAGTCGTTCCTAATACGGAAATAATAAAGATAATCAAATATGAATAGTATCTTAATGAGAATCGAAAATTGCATAGCTGCCGACCCGATTGATAAGGTTAATAAGCACCTCGTAATCTTGTCGGCACCTATGCTATTTGGATACAATCTAATCTGAAATTTATTATGGGGCTACCAAGCTATTTATGAGCGCTTACCACGTCATGGGAATACACAAAGCCGTCCACATTTAGCACTGGTATAATGTACCAGTCCACACTCTGAGCTATATCTCTGACAGCCGGATTCCGCGGCACGAGCAGCTCATCAATGAAGTATGTGATGGTAGCCGAGGTGATCCATTCACGTGCGTGAATATTCGACTCGATGAAGACGGCGCTGTTGCCCGGCTTGTAGGAGATCTTGATGCCACGTATTGGACGACCCTCATAGGACTTGCCAATAGTGAAAGGTGTCACTATGTGAGAATAACGCGCCTCAATTAGATCTAGCCAGGCATAGATCTCGTCTAGAGTATGATACTGTGTCCACTCCATTGAGTTCAGTCTTTGCTTTGGCCGTTGCCCATCGAGCAGGAGCTGAACGTTGTCTAACTTGAGACTGTAGCTCACGTTGTGGCTGTTGAGCAGTTCCTCGAACGCCTGCTGGCTTTGGGGCGGCAACATAATGTCCGAGAAGTCGTCCGGATAACGCGCCTCACGCCATGTATCGAGCTGTTTCAGAGAGAGGGCTATAGAGAAATACGAAGTAATATGGCTAAACTTACCTTCAGAACTTTCTCATTGTCATTGAGCAGCTGATGGTCTTTCACATCCTTGATTTGAACTGTGTACAGCTTGTAGTTGTCATAGCGCACCTGTTCAACAGCTTTAGCCAGGCTAAGGCTGGCCAATAGCAGCACAAATTTTAGATGCATACCTTACGAACGAACGATCAGTCGTCGACTGTGTTGGCTTTAGCCATAGCCTATGCACTGCTGATTAGTTCTGCTTATCGCTGTTTGTGTGTATACATATATATAGGTATACAAAGGTATATCTAATGCATATATTTTCACATATTAAAGTCTTTAGGAATTGCTCGATTTTTCGCCTCTATATTCACTAAACTTTATCTTGCATAACAATTGGATAATTGCTTAAGCTTCAGTCTCACCTCTTGGCACAGGTATAAATAGCTGCATTCTGGCAAGTGTGTGTGTCTGTGTGTGCACTGCGTGCTCTGTGGCCATTCCTCATAAACGTATTGTGGTTATTATCTTGATAATTATAGTTTGGCTATTGTAAGCCGCCTTGTTGTTAATTAGGGCCATGTTATAGCTGTGGCAGCTACATGTATTCTCATTCTAGTTGCAGCAAAATGCTCATGCGTTGCCCACCACGCCCACATCGCAACGGGTGCTGTGGGCGTGGCATAATTAATGCTCACCTGTTGGTTGGGCATTCACGTTGTTGGCATTCACATCTAATTGCCAAATATGCACGCTCGTGTGATCTCAAGCTCACACGTCGACGTCTGCCACAAGTGCCATTCCGTTTGTGGGCGTGGCATCTGGGCCGTGTGCTTCTATTGTTTATTTCAGCATCGGCGACGTGTTCAATAAGCGATTATTTTTTCAGTTGAAAATTCTTTGTGCCGTAAATTGTTTTTACTGTCTGTCGTTGTTGTTGTTGTTGTTGTTGTTGCTGTTGTTGTTGTTGCTGTTTGTTCTTTGGCGTCGCTGCTGGCAGCTATTATTTGTTAAATGAAGCGATTTGTTTGTTGTCATTACGCGGCGAAGCGTTAAAACATTTTCGCTTTATTTTTTCTACGCTCGAAATTTGTTTTTGCTGCATCGTCGTGCCACGCATATGCCAACTCCATCCATGTAGCAGCGCCCAGAGTGGTGGGCCGTGTGGCACACACCTTGCCTCTTGGCACTGGGTGGGCGTTGGCGGGCTCTTCTAAACATGGTTCTGGATGTGAGAATTCCAAACAAGCTACGCCAGCTGTTGAGCTTGGCATATAAAGAGTGTTCCTTTTATTTTTTTTTCACCAAAATTTTTCAATTGTAAAAAACGAGCGAGCAGTTTGCCTAATATATGGATCAAAGGATGTATTAACCATGTTTCCAGTAGCTATCTATGATGATTTCCTTTAAATTCATCGTTGATCTTACTATATATATATATTTATATTATGATAAGATATATCTAATAATATTGAAGCTCTTATAGCCTTCAAGCACTTCAATATTCTTATACTCATGCTCAACAAGCCGTAGCTGTCATTAATTATTGCCTTCTTATTTCATTCGCCTCTCTATGCACTTCTCACTTGGCTTACTTGCCATCGCCTTAGCATTTGCAGTCAGTTCTTTGCTTTATATAGGCTTTGCATACATACCCAAGTCAACTATCAGACATGCACGTTAAGCCTTTGCCAGCCCCATGCCACCGTGGGCGTTGTCTTCGCCTAATCCGCTTTTAAAGTAAGTAACGAGGAACAAAAGCAAAAAAAGAAGAAAGAAAAAAAACCGGAAATCACAAGTCAAGTTGATGAACTGTCTCTGCTTGTTGTTGCCCACATTGTCGTTGTTGTTGTGCTCGTCTGCATTGAAACTGAAATCTGAAATCGGCCAGACACACAAAAGACATGGCACCTGCAAAAAGTTTGCAGACACATTTACCATGCTGCTGTGCGCTCAGTGGGCCCCGACCTTTCTTTCGGTTAGAGAGATTTACGCATTTATTTTGCATTTTTTATTTACCACAGAAAACATGCGCGCAGATTTAAGCAAATATCCAAAAAGGAGTACAATTTATACAGCAAGAATGCTGAGAGAAAAAATCGACAAGTTAAGTTGGTTAGAAAATTTTTTGGGTTACCTCTCGATTTGCCTGCGTTGACATGACAAAAGCGCAGATCTGCATATATTTGCATGTCATTGGCCGGCCGAAGGAGCCAGAGCGAACGCAGTGAACGCATCATCAGGCAAGGACACTGAAATCCCCTTAAGACATTCGCTTGCCCACGTTAACAATATGTTAAGTTCCACCTGCTGCCTCTTCGCCAGCTTGCTTTCAAGGCAGACTCAACGAGTTAATCGCTTAATGTCGCCCAGCTCTGGCATCATTTGTCAGCTGTCTATTCTTGGGGATTGTCGACTATTATACATCTCCGGAGTCTCTAGCATAATTGTAATTTGTTTGCATTTGCCGTAAAGTAGCCAATTGACAGTCGCTGAAACCAGCACATTTGCCACCACTCGAAAGTCGCAAATTTATGGCCCTAAATTGCTTTTGGCTAATGTCCACTACTGACCGTCCAGTGCTATCGATGGCCAACGAGCTCTTCTCTCCGAAAGGTAATAAATATCAAAAGCACCCTGGAGGCAAATATTTACTTTAAAATTGAAATACCCCCACTCAATATTTGCTTTTGGCTGCGTAAGTGCGTGAAAGGGTTGCAGAGTATCAAAGTATCAAAATAAATATAAAAAAAAAAAGAATCGCCTTTAATGGTCTCGCTGACTGGTTTGGGCTTTGATGTTTCGTTTAGCTGTGGGTGTTGGCAAGCAATCGCTAAAGAACCCAATTCCCACACACATACAGCTACTATACATGTGCCTAAGTATCTCTATCTGGCTATCAATAAAACGCTGCACGCATCTTGGAAATTCAATTTTGAAGCTATTTTCGGTATTTTATTGCCTGGCTAAATTGTTTTTATAGGCGCTGCCACTTCTAGTTGCCTCTAGTTGCTGGCCAGCCTTTGCCTTTGCCTTTCTGCGGCACTTTAATTTCTTCATTTTCACTGCTTCTCATTGTCTGCTGTTTCATCTGATTGTTGTCGTTGTGTTTGCTGTTGTTGTTGTTGTTGCGGCAATTGCCAGACCATAAAAATTAACAATTAACAGAACGCTTGAAATGTACAATCGCAAATCGCGGCTTACAAAAAAGCCGTGCTGCAAATATATGAAAAAAACATATAGAAATATTTTAGTGGGGTATGCTCGACTAGAAGATTCTGTGTAGATCAGAGTTTGGTGAGAAAGTTTAAATTTAATATAATTTTTGATTAATATAGTATTAATCGTAGAATTATTGATGGAGAGAGAGGGAAAGAGAAAGATAGATAGAGAGAAAGAGAGTTAAAGAGTGATAGAGAGATAGAGAGGGAAAGAGATAGAGATAGAGATAGAGGGAGGGAGAGATAAATAAATAAAGAGAAAGAAAGTGAAAGAGAGAAAGACAAAGAGAGTGATGAAAAGAAAAATAGAGATTGAGAGAGGTTTGTATAGAGAGAAGAACTCATAGAGGGAGATAGACAGCCAGAGAGAAGAGAGCGATAGACAGATAGATAGTTAGATATTTCCACAAAAGTTTTTCCGTAACAAAAGCCTCGATCAAGTCTGAATGCCCCATCGCTGTTCAAGTCTACATAGAGAGCATAATTATGGGTCGGAAGAATGGCAGCCAGCCAAAAGCGGACAGCGTGGACAAAAGGGTTATGAATGTGAAATTGTCATGCAAGAATTAGCCATGTTCTGTGTTATAGCCACGTAACGAGTATTTCGTTACATTGTTCTTTTTTTTGGTGTGTCTTTTATTTTCCTTTTATTTTGTTATTTTTACATTTTGTGGCCAGTCGTCACGTCAACTGACCCGGGCAGGGCCTCTTTTTATGGCTCCATTCACTCTTGGTATGCCAGCAATTATTTGCGAATTGTGGAAACATTGCTAAATGTTTGCTAACGCTCAGGAAACGTAAACATTTAGTGTAGTTCGGGCCAGGTCTGGCTATTTGGTGGCCCACTTGAAGGCAAGCCCAACTATGGTTGGGGCTTCGTTATTTTCTCATATTCGCATTCATAACTAACACCATGTAAAATGCATTTTAATGTGCGCAAAAATCCAATTTAAATTCAGAGCGTTTCTGTCTTTTAGCTCGCTGGCTCGCAGCGTGCAATCACAAAATTAGTTGACGACGAGATAAGAATTTCAGCAGCGCCGTAAAAGAAGATGACAAAAAAAGCAAGAGGAAAAGAAAAAAGTAAACATAATGCGTATAAATCAAGCAAAGAGATGCTGCAAACAAATTCCAAATAAGTCCTGTGAGAGACGTGGAAAATTCATTTGACAAAATGCACAAAAAAGCAATTTCCAAGCTGCAGACAAATTGAAATTTACGTGTGGGCAGGTGGCTGATAGGCGGTAGGCGGTGGGCGGTGGGCGGTGGGAGCGTAGGGGCGTGCCGCTGCAGTGACAGTCAGGGTAAATAAATATACATAGTTCGGTATGTATAAGCGGCGGGTATATAAAGAGCGACACTCCCGCTCGTACATGGCAGGGTACGAAGATGCAGCCACCACCTAAAAGTATGCTACGAAAATAGTCGAAGCTGCGCCAGCTGCCGTATGTGAGAGAGCTCCTACTCGGTCTCTGTCTGTGTGTGTGTGTGTGTGTGTAAGGGCAACTGTCTCTGTGTGTGTGTGTGTGTGAGTGAGTAGTGTGCGCTTTGCCATTCGCGCGTTCAAAATAGGAGGAGCTCTAATGCAAAAAACTTTCCATGCGCAGTTGCCAATGCAAAGAAAAATAAATACGAACCGAAAAATACTATATATAGAAGTATAAGCTTTAAGGAAACTTTGCTTAAAAATATTTTAAAAAATTTAAATCATATTAAAGAGTTGTTAAATAATTATTTATATTATATAAAAAATATATTTATATTTATTTTTAATATTTCAGCAAGTAAAAAAAGTTAAAAAACAACTTTAAACATTTTTGGCAACACTTTGCAGACTTTAACTCTAACATTTTCCATACACAACCCTTTTCTTTTTGTATTTTTTTTAGGGTTTTCCTTTTTTTTATATGCTTCAACTAATGCGAAAAAGGCGGAGCTGCTTTGTAGTCAATTCTATTCTTTTTTTTGCTGTGTTGTTTGGCAAAGCCCCTGCAGATGTTGTCTTGCTTTTAGACAGAATGTAGGCGTTGTCCGTCGGCTGGTTTTGGCCTTAAAGCTATTCTGCCAACCCGCTGCGATATTTATCTTTAACTATTAGTACAGCAGTCAGCAGTTAGTTGGCAGTTTGCAGTTTGCAGTTTGCAGGCTGGGGAGCACTTTTTGGAGCGAACCGCATCCGCTGGCACAACAGGCCGTTTAGCGCCATTAAACAATTCCCGCTGGCTCAGCGGCATTCACGCGTGCGCAAACGGGTTCCATGGATCCACATGGCTGCAGCTCGTAGCTGAAGCTGCAGCTTCAGCTGGCACCCAACAATCAGTCGATTGTCACAGATATTTGTCATGTTTCTCAAGCAACTTTCCCTGCTGTTCTTGGCTGCCAGGCGACATGGTTAGCGTTCCTTTGTAACTACAACGTTGTAAAAATGTCAATTGCATTTTCTGGCTGAGCGTTTTTCACTGCCTTTTGTGCCAGTGGCCCCATGTTCATCGATCGGATTTCATGTAATTACATTGTTCTCTGATTCATAATTAATTTGCTTCGCTTCGGCACAACTGGAGCCCTTCTCTCCTGCCGTCTCCCTCTGCGCTCTTCACTCTTCGACTCAACTTGCATTTTTGTGCGCTTGAAGCGATTTTTACATGAATATCAACCAGGCAGCTGGAAGCATATGTTGGCCAATGGCAAATCGAACATTGATAGCTTCTGAGTGATGATTTAATGAGGCAAACGTGGCATGTTGTGAATGAAATCAATTTTGTGAATGTGCAGAATGGCTGGCAGGCAGCAAAAAACAACAACAACAACAACAACAACAAAGTTATGTAGTCGCAATCGCAATCGTCAGTTTGCTGTTTGCAGTTAGCAGCTCATGATGAAAACATCTCGGGCATGGCCAGCAGCGGGTGCAGGAACAGACGCCCTGGCCAGCATATCAACTGCCTGTGCTGGGTGTCGTAATGAGGCTTATGAATCAATGCAATGTTGATTGAGCTCCGCCAAGCAGCGGGAGTCGTCCACTTGCCTTATTAATAAATCGCAGTCAGTCTTCGAGTTGGCTTTGGCAATGTTCATTATAGTAAGCTGGCAAGAATACTATGATCCGAGTTACATTTACTTTTAAGTACGAAATGTTTCAAATTTAGGAAGACAAAATTTTTATAAAATGTTTAAAGAATTATTGTATATTATAGTTGTATCGAATCTAATCAGGAACTTCCTGCAATATGTACTCAATTATTGATTCAGCTAAACTCAGCTCTACTAAGAGACTGTCAGACAGGCTTCGGATTATCTCACTCCAAGAGAGAAAAAGACGAAACGCACGACTTGTGATTGACAAATTAATGCGGTTCAAAAATCAACACCTCAACAAGTTTATCATATCAAAAAATACAAGCGAAATGGAGAGTGCCGCAACCCAAAGCCAGGAGCTGTCAGCGCTGGCGTTCGAAATTAATTAAAAACATCAACAGAATGCGTGGAGATTTACCAAATAACTGCGTTGAGGCTTCTGGAATTAGTGTGGATAATTTCAGAACGGATTGCAGTTGGGCTTGGTTTTGTGATGTGGTGGGTGTCGCACCTTGGCACCGCAAACCGAGCCATCATCCATTCATTCATGGTTCACGAACCCTGAACGGTCCTCTAATCAGCAACCCTTTTCAGAGTGCGACACGAAGCGAACTCATCGCAGCAATTTGGGGTAAGGGCTCACGTTTTTTTTTTTTGCTTTCTGTTTGGGTTTTTTGATATGCAGATTCCTGACAAGGTCCTTGGCAGAGGCTGACGATGACGATGATGATGTCACTGTGTATGGCTGACAAAACGCTTGACTGATTACACTTGTATCTGTTTTGGTAGCGGGCGCGTGTGTCCCGTGTCCCATTTGCCGTTTCCCAAATGTGTTTGAAGGATTTTAAATTGTTGACTCTCCGCTGCTCTCGTGCTACTAGTTAGATTGTGCGCTTGTGATAAATTTGGTTTATTGAAAGGCGTCAGTGCGTGAAATGATGTGTGTCAATTGCATGAGTGCCCCTACCCTGACTATGGCCATGGTTGCGGCCGGGGCCGTGCGACTTTTTCGGCTTTGCATTTCTGAATTTGGGTTGAGTTGACAGCGATTATGCAAATCGGACGAAGAACTGCATTAATTCCTGTGGCTATGTCACTCGTCAGATGAGATAGAAGCAGCAGGGGAACAGCTTGTGGTGACTGAGTTGATTCTGTGGCTGGAAGTTTAAGTTTTTGCATTCAGCAAATTTGCATTGTCTTGCGGCATTTGGCAACAAATTTAATTTATATGCAAAAATCAACTAGTCAACTAATGAGCAATTAAAACTTGATGAATTTTCCAATTTAATTGCCAATACATAGCGCACATATGCGCACTGAGAACGTGGCTCATTAGTGTTAACACGCTGTCAACTCATTTTAATTGTATGAACTGCCCTCGTGGGTGTGGCACCCCAGGCAAGAAATCGAACTAATTTATTGTTGTTGTTATTGCTGTTTGTCGTGTGCGAGGCGTCAACCGCAAATTGCTTAACAAATTGTTCAAATTGTTTAAAATCGCATTCGAGGGTTGACTTTTTCCTTCGATATACAAATCCGCACCTCAACGCCTCATTGAACAGCCCCCCGTCCAGCCGATAAACTGTCAATTGTCTGACCACTGCACAGGGGTGCATCCTAATGTGACCAACGGACAGTGACCATCAGGTCTCTCGCTGCCCCCTGCCCCTGCCCCTGCCGGGGCATCATTAAAATAATTAATACACGCTTGTCCAGCGACGCCCACGCAGTGAATTAATTGATTGCCGCATGTGCGCGTCGTTTGATTTTATGTTCTGCAACTATTTTAATTAGTTAATAGATTTATCCACGATTTTCTGTCTGTCTACAATTTGAGTCTTTGATATGAGACTTACATAAGTCGTTTTGCCATTTTTATAGCGCTCGTAAAATGCGCGCATAATTCTTGACAACTCAGCAATCAATTGCGACTTACATGGATGAGAGTCTATTGAAAGGGAATCAGAGTCGAAACTTGAATGTTCTGCAAAGTTGAATGGTTAATGTTGAGATATAGTTATAAGAAAAGATAGTATGTGAAAAGATTTGTTCTATATAAAGAATGAATATAGCAATTTCTGTCCTATAAATAAATTTAATATAGAACCAGATGAATCTTTCCTGTAGATTCATAAGAATAGCTCAACAGAAGAGTCTCAAGAGTCTCATTCAGAGAAAGTCTCTTTCAGAGAAAAATATGCTAGATCTATAAGAAAATTCATTAAAGTAACAGATTCATCTATATCTTGAGTTCGCTGCTATACTCGAATCATTTACCAAACAAACTAAATTGAATGAATGATAGTTGAGTGCAATCTTTCATTTAGATAAATCCAATGTTTATTTTGAAGCTAGACAATTGGAGTGAAATTATTTAATTTTTATGTCGGCTCCAGTCAGTCGGGCGAGTCGGTTCAGCGCGACGGGCGAGCCATAAAACTTGTTCCCGCTTGCTTTTTAATCTTGGTGCAATTTGTGTGCTTATCAGTTGCGTGTAATTGCGCCATGGAAATTAACAGAGAATATAGAGAAAGAGATAGAGAGAGAGAAAGAGCGAGAAGGCAGTAGAAAATGGCGACTGCCAATGACAGTTAGTGGAAGAGCAGCAGTTGGGTAGGGGGAGTTCGGGTAGTGGGAGGCTGCTGTCGTCGCCGTAGCAGGGGAAGGCTAAGATGCGTTCAAGTGGCGAGATAAAAGCTCTTGAGCCGAGTTAATGACTTGCTCGCGCAGTTGGGGGCGTCAGCAAACTGACTTAAGACGCCATTTTTATTATAACTGTTGTTGTCTCCAGCTATGCTGGAGCTCGTATGACGTTGGCTCTGCTGTTGCTGATGCGGACTCTGTGTCCATGTTGCGAAGTGAGCGTGGCGAATGCTTTAATGGCGACGTCGCGACACTTGAGTGCAGCCAAGTGGTGAGCGTTGAGTGCGACCATAAGGATAAGACAGGCAGGCTGCCAGGCAGCCAGGCAGACACCCCCAGAGCAATGCTGCAATGGAGCACCAGCTCCGGAGCTGAAGCCTGGCCAGCCTTTGGCTTTGATTTCATTTCTCTGTTATTTACTAATGAAATCACGTAGAGCCACGCCCGCGCACAGAGATATATATATATTTAAATTTTAATTGCAATTGGTTTATCATATATATAGAACTTTTCATCTCTTTTATCTGCCACTTTTTATAGCACACATCAATCATAATCGATCAGCTGCCGGATTTGCTCGCTGATTGTGCTTGGAGTTTGCAATGTGGTTTTCTGCTTTGAGCCAAATACAAATCCCGACGTGATGATAAATGCGTTTCTAAATGCATTCTAATGCCAGGCCCATGGCTGATGGCTTCATCGCCGTGTTCGTGATGTGTGTGCCAAAAGCGTAGCCCCAAAAAGCGAGCTACGCTTTTTTTAGATATTCCATTCCTCACGCAGTTGCTAAGCATATCAAATGGATATATCACACGAATGTGTGTGTGTTTGTTGATGTGTGTCTGCCGCAGAGACATGCTTTGTCCGCCCGAAGAGCACTTGACAGCAGCAGCAGCAACAACTACAACTACAACAACAAAATTATTTGCATTTCAAACTTTTGTTGATGACATTTTTCATGAAAATTTTAATGTTTTTTTTTTTTTTGCCTCTTCTTTGCTAAGCTACCTGTGCCGGAACATTCGCATTTGGGATATTAATATATGCAGACCCCTGGCTTTTAACACCTGTCTGTCTCAGGTGGATGTGGCAGCTGCAGAAATGGAACCGGGGCTTTGGGGCTGGCCGCTTGTCACTGGGCCGCAAAACTTTTCCATATGAGATGCGTTTCGTAATGAAAGTTGGAGCTGACAAAGCACAGACTGGACGTGGAGTGAGCGAGGAAGATACACACACACATTCTCAATATTCATGTGTTAGACACACACACACATGTGTGTGTGTGTGCGCCATGTAAATGCAGGCAGTGCAACTTTTTTAACATTTATATGAATATAATTTAGAATAAATTTCGTGAAATTTCCCAGCCTGATTTGTATGTGAGAGCTGTGCACAACAAATACATTAAAATTCCATTAAAAAAGTGACGTCAGACAACGTTGTCCAATGGCCAATGTCCTGGAGAGGAACTGCGTATTAAAAACCTTAGTCAAATGTCGGCTCGTGTTTATATATTAACTAACAGAGTCAGCGGAGTTGGAGTCTGAAGTGGAAGTTTCCTTTTGGGGCAGCGCATGCGGCGTTGTCCATGGCTAAATGGTGCTTGGTCCCTGGTCCTTGGTCCTTGGTCCTTGTCACAATTATTGTATAAATTAACGTCACAAACAAATGTTACAAAAGCCGCCAATGAAGTGGAATGATGCGACGAACGCTAAACTCTGTAAACCAACCCCCCTGCCCTTACCCCTACCCCTACTGCTGGCCCTACCCCTGGCCAAGTCGAGGACATTTGACAGGCTGACATCCCTGCGCTTAACCGCAAATGTGCCTAATTTTTCGTTGTTATCCTTTGTGTTGGCTTCTTCTAATAATGCGTAAAATTTAATGCGCCTCTGCGAGTCCTTGAGCCGAGTCCTTGCAGCACGGCAGCTCAAATCGCGACAAGTGATTTTCAGATTTACGACTATCACAGAGAGAGTGGGAGAGAGAGTGAGGAGTAGGAGGAGGAGCAGAAAGCGCTTTGTCCTGCGTCCTTTTTGTTGTGCTAATGTGTGGCGTTTTTATGGCTTGAAGCAAATTTGATTTATTGCCAAAACTTAAGCGTCGACTTGTTTGCCAAGTTGTAAAACTTTGCGAGTTCATCTTATAATTGATGCGATTTGCGGTTCATAAAGTGCAATTGTCTGTAAACCCTCGAGCCGCGCAGCAATCGCAATGGCAACGCCAATGGCTTAAGCATATGCGAGATTTTTTAGTGGTTTCAGTTTTAAGTTTCCTTTTGAGATTTCGCATAAAGATAAACGAGTAGTTAAATTTAGATAGCATGTGTCTTCGGCTTAGTGTGCGGGTCATCCATCATTCATGTCAGGGGTTACTAAATAGTAATCAAATATTTTTTATAATTTTTTTGCATGCGCGATTTGTTATATATATAATATATATTTTATTTAAAAGTTATATTTTGATATTTTTATTCATTTATTGAATACTTTTGTTTGTTGTTCTCGTTAGATGATTGAACTTCTACATCTTCTCCTTTTTTACTTCTTTTTCACTCTTATTTATGCCTTTCTTTAGTTAAGTTTCTTGGATGATATCTAAGAGATAATTACAGAAGATATCTTAAAGACAAGGGAGAAGAATTTTGTGTATAACTTGATTCTTGGTTACTAAATTTTGCTGGCTTATATTACTAACAGTTGAAATTCCACTTTTACTTCCTAATTTTGTTCCTCTCTTATATGAAAACTATGTAAAACATTAAAATGTCAAATATCTATATATATTCAAGTATTCATATCTCTATCTAATATTACAGACTTTGCTGTAAACATATATAGTTCATATATGTATATACAAATTGAAACACATATATTATCATCAAAGTTTCCAATTCAAACTTAACTCGTGCAATTTAATTGCTTAATTTATGTTTGAATCAGTTAACTCTATCATTGACCTTGTTCTGATCTATATATAGACAACTGTAGAAGAAAACCGACTTTTTCTCAGCTCATTCCCATGCCAGACGAGCGCCTGTAAATCGCCCTCATTAGCTGACCCAAAGTGTCTCAAACTATGCAATTTACATGCACAGAAGGCCGCGTCCGTTAAGTGCCATAGATACGAGCATTGCCCAAAACCCAATAGAGCATGCAATATATACATATACCCATACATATACATATATATATATATCTAGCACCACGAACTGAGGAAGGGGCGAGCCACAGAGCTCACATGAAAGGTAGGCAACCAAATGTTGAGCGAATTATGTTGTTGTTGCTGTTGCTGTTGCCGTTGCTGTTGGGAGGTAGTAAGTGGATAGAGCAGATCGTTGCGGGCGATACATAAAATTTGAATGCGTTTTGCATACATTAACCCACTGTTGCCGACAGTCCTTGTCCAGAGAGAGAGTGAGAGAGCGAGCGAGAGGGGGGCTCGCAGCGCGTTAACGGTCAAGCGAAATACCTTTATTAAATTTTATGATTATTGGCTGCAATTGAGCAGCCTTCCTGTCTTCCTGGGAATGTGTCGCGGAGCCACTGCAAACACTGAGCCCCCTTCGATTTTCGGAATTGAAATTTTATGCAGAGAGCGGGCAGAAATTCTCACGCGTAACTGGAGCAGTTGGTGGCTGAGCGTGGAGACGAGTCGCGTCGTTTACAATTTGTGTTCGTAATTCAATTTACGTTTCTGAAATTTTAATTAACTTGCGAACGAGTTTCACTGGGTGTCTCTCTTGTCTTGCCTCTTGTCGCTTACACATGTAGACATAGCCAGAGCTCCCCTTTTCAGTCTCAACCTCAGCCTCTCTCTCACACTTTGTTTGTATATCAATTACCAGCTGCTTAATGTGCCACAATTTGAAAGCCATTAAGATTATATGTTTCGAAAGGTTTTCGGGGCACGTTCTCTCTCTATCCCTCTCTCTCTCTCTCTGTCTGTCTTTCGACTGACACACATCAATCAGTTTTGGGCTACGATCTGTCTGTCTGGCTGTCTAGGGGCCCTCTCATTAGCTATGCGGCTTGGCGCTTCAACAACAATTGCTGTGCTAGTTCTTAAAGATCCAGATGTAGATACATCTCCGCCTCGTGGACAGCTGCTACCTTTTGTGGAGTGTGTACAGTTATTGGGGAAATTAATTAGAGCTCGACGTTTGGTAGGGCGCGTGGGCGTTTTGACGTCTGGGCGTGGCAGCCTACGCATCGCTGGACAAATTGAAGGCAAAGCAAATGGCAACTAAATACGTTTCCCAAAGCCAACTTAAAAGTTGAGCGCAGCAGCAGCAGCAGCAGGACATCAGCCCAGCTGCTGATTGTTGTTGTTGTTGTTGTTGTTGCTTCGTTATGCAAATCCTGTCAAAAAATAAAAAAAAAATATAAGAAACGCGAGCTTAAATGAAAATTGTGAACGACGTCTATATAAAATACTACATAGTGTGTATATGCAAATTGTATATAAAGAATTTGGCCAAAGACAAACACAAACAACAACGCGAGCAAACAGTGAACAACAATTTAGGAAAATGTTGGCAGGACAAAGGAAAAGCCAGCCAAACCGAAAGAGAAAAGCGACGCATTTTTGTTTTTTCGTTGTTGTCTTCTTGCCGCGGAATAAATAATAAACGTAAACGAATTAAAAACGTTGCCAAACGAACTGTCCTTCAATTGAGGGGGGCGAAAAGACTAGGAGGTTGGGAAGGGGGCGTGGCTACAAGGAACTGCCCTTTCAATATTGAACGCGGCCATCAAAGTTCTTCGACTTGGCGAACTGGTTTTGTTTACTTGGCCAAAGACAAAGTTTAGGCGCTTTTCAATTAGTTTTAATTGAAATTCCCATTGATTGAGCGCTGAGACACAGGCCAAGGCTCAAGCCAGGGCTTAGGCTGCTGGCAAGCAAAAGTAAAAAGTAAATTTTGATTTTTTGCAGTAATTAAAAGTTTTATTTGCAGCCAATTGTCATTGCGATGCTGATAGCTAAGAAATGAAAGTGGAATATGAAAGATTGCTTATTGAGTGTAAAATGAATTTATTTATGATAATATTACACCTAACCCATCCATCATGTGTCGAGGTAGTTCCTACTATATGTATATAATCTAACTTGTACTTGTGCTTGAGTTTCTATTTATATATATTTAATATGATTTTTTATATAAAGAGCTGAGAAATACTTTCTGCACTGCACAGATAGAAACAATTGTGTTATGTTTGAGAGTATTCGACTAGGCAATACCCTGTTTGCTTCAAAATCTTACATGCGATAGATGGAACTGCCACGCAGTCGAATAGGTATAGATCAACTCGGCTGTTCATCTTTATCTAGAATATAAGAGTTGAGATACGTCTTCTTCAGTCCATACCCTGATTTGATATCTTCAATGCGATGCTCATGAATTCAACTAAGACTCACAGGCTTTACTGCTTGGAATGGTTTCTAGAATAATGTTTTATTCATACAAAACTAAATTAACTTTAGCTGTGCCCTCACTTTTAGTTAGTCTCTCTTTCTCTCTGTCTTACTCTATGTCTCTTTGTGCCTATCTAGGTCACTGCCTTACCTTCTTCTTTCAATGCAGTGCATAGTGAAAAGTTAGACTTCTTTGTTGAAGATGACAATAAAATAATAACAATTATAATTATGAGCTGCTCAGAGTAAATACGCACTCTTTTTAAACAATGTTTCTAGTCTAGCTTATCTTTTCATATAAACTAAGCCCTACTCTATTGTATTTACAATCTTATTGAACATGCTATTCGGTTGCATGGCCTATCTGTATGGCCTATATATATATATAGACTGCGCTACATTCAGCTGAACATACAACTGATATATACAGGGTATTTCGTAGCATTAAGTCATTCAATATTCGAGTATTCATATTTATTTGTGCTCTGTTCGACTGGGCGTCAGCTTTATCGCCCGCTGCTCTGATAACGCGTGAGAGTTCACATGATCTCTGTAGGTTTCCCATGCTTGGGTCTACCTTGAGCTGTTGGCGAACGGGTGTGCCACTTCCTAATGAAGTTATTCTCATGCAGCAACCGCACTGCGATACCGACTATCTGGCCAAGCTATTGCCAATATCTATTGGCAAGTGGAGAAACAATAACGGCAAGTGCCCTTTCGACTTGCATTAGACTAACATTTTATTCAATTGCGGCCACACAAAAACAAATAAAAACTCTTTTTTTTTTCTCTCTCTCTGTTTTCAGTTTTATTTTATTTTATTTTATGTTTTTTTTTTGGCCACTTTGGGCACATAAAATAAAATCAAATGATGCGTTGAAAGCGGCGCAGCCCAGCAGCTACTCGGGATTTGAGTAGACCAGGATGGTCCGAAAGGCAGGCCGAGGGATGTCAGAGTCATGTGTGGTTGGCTGAGTGGCCAAAGGGGGTGTGGCACTTTTTGGTTGAATAGACAACGCAGATGCCAACAGCCAGCCGCCAGCAGCCAGTAGCCAGGACCAGGCAAGTGCCTTCATGTGGTTATTTCCGAGCAGTCGCTGTTTGTCCATTTGATGATTTTTGCGTCACCGTTGCTCGAAATCATTCCGAGCGCAAGCAACTGGAAACTGTATAAAAATAATGAAAAGCACAAAAAAAAAAAAAAAAAAATAGCTGTACGCAGAGAGCGAAAAAAAAAAACGCAACGCACGCACTTGAAATAAATGGTCAAAAGAAATAAACAGTCCCATAAAGAATAATCATTCAGAATTCTGCTGAATTATGCATGAGCCAAGGCTGTGGCACAGCCTGGCCGGGGGCACCGAGGAGCGGGAGGGGGGAGGGCAGCAACTGGACGCCACGTTCACAACGCGGGGGGTTCACATATGCGAAGCATCCACACAATCCACACGACCTCCTGCCCCTTTTACCCACCGCCTGCGATGCGGTTCATTTCGGTTTGGCTTCGGATTCGGGTTTGGGTTTGGGCTTGGCAGAGCATCATTTTCCCTCTTTATTATCTGTTTGTTTAGTTTTCTGTGCTGGATTTTTATCAGGCTTCTAAGCAGTTAGTTGAGTTAAGGAGGGAGTCGCCATCGCCCGCTGCCACAGTCACAGCCACAGCTACAGCCACTTGCCAGAAGTCAGCAGCATTCGCATAATTTTCGATAAAGCTTTTCGCCAAATGAAATTCAAGTGGTTACACATTCGATGCCAAACACCACCCAGCCCAACCACCATTTTTGGACGCTCGTTTTTCTTCACTGGTCACTGGTCACTGGACACTGGTCACTGGGTTTCGTTTTCCTCGTCATTTTGGTCATTTTCATTTGCACATTATGCGGCATCTTATTAACTAAGTATGTTTGCTTGCTTAGCGCTTTGTTTGTTTCTTTATGGTCAAATCTATGTGTGTTTGTGTGTGTGTATGTGTGTGTTTTGGTAATAAAAGAAAAGAAAAGAAGGTAATGCGTGCTTCAAATAACTCTCACTAATAGCATGCATAGCACACGAAAGGCTTTGTCTAGACCTCGTTGAGCTGATCTTATGCAATATAGCTCGTAAATAACATCACATTTTGTCTGGTCTGTGCTCTATATATAAGTCTGCTGATATGTACCCACCATGCCTGTTTACAGTAATCTATATATATATATATTTGTAGCTAATCAGATCGGCAACCTCAACAGCCCACTTAGGCCAATGCATCAGTTCAGAAATCAGTTAAACTGATCAATCGATCAGTCTGACAAGTTTGCCAGCCAACCACATAAACAACTTGTTTATAAATAATATTATATAGAATATATGTTAGATGTATGTGTGTATGTATGTGTGTACGCGTGCTAATTATAGATGAACCCTAAATGGCGATAAATGGCCTTTTACTATAGTTACAGTTATTATAGGTTTCCGTTGAATAGTTTTCTAAATGTTTCTATGAATAATATAAACTTTTTTCATTGCAAAAATACTAAAAATAATGTTTTTCTTTAGAATTTTACAGCGTATTAGAGTACTAAGTAGTTTTAGAGTACACATTGGATTAGAAGAACAAAAATCTGATATTCTTATCTATAAAACTTTAAGAACAAAAATCAACACGTTTTAGATCTTAGCTTTTAGATCTTGAATAGACTGATCGATTAACGATAATTTGTTATCGATTATGTATATATTTCAATTTATATTGAGTGATCACTTAACATCTATATTTAGATAGAGTATTCCGATTTCGTTATATCTATGCAGAAATTATTATAAATTTGTTTGTTTACAGCTTTGCAATCGCGCGATCGACTCCGCTTGGCCACTTATCGATCCAGCCACATGGGGGGCCTGTGTATTATTAACTCTTCTGATAATGCAGCCCATTTATTGCAAAAGAAAAATAACAAATCTTGAATTTGTTATTGTTTACGCGTCTAAGTCAACGAACATGCGTCATTGCACGCATTTTCCAATGCGCCGATTGCTGATAAGGCCGCAACAAAGTTGCGATAAGCAGCGCAGCATAAGGCAAGATCGTTATGGAAAATTATCTGGCAGCGTGTGTCAAGGTAATAAATACAATCGGAAATCAATTATGTATTTAATAAGCTATCCGTCCCAGATATCCATTCATCTACTCATTTCAGATGTATGCTCATCGCTGTGGCCTTAGGCTCAATGAGAACTTCGCTCGAACTATCCATTCAACATAATTTTGTGGCATGGAATGCTAACATTGTTTGTTTGATCTGTGATTTGTTTATTTTTGTTGTACATTCGCATTGCTATTGAAAACAGTATCAAGTGATCTGCTGCGGTTGGGAACCTTTCGCGAAAATGCAAGCGACGCAGTTATCAGCATCAGCTACATGATGTACACATACTATATACACTTACGATTATGTACATATATATATATATATATATATGCATATGTATTTGTATGCATATAGCTGATCAGTGTTTCTGATTTTTGAAGCTTTAATATACCGCGCTTGTAACTTGAACACTCATAATTCCACTGGCATTCATGCAATGCAGACGTGAATAGTAGAACTTGAAGTAAACAGATCTCGTGACAAGTGTTAAGTGTCTCAATTCGTACATAGGAAGCGATCAATAAGCTATTTGGAGTGCACTGAACGATCATACATACAAAAAGAAAACAGAGAGTAAATCAATCAGAGACAAATAACTGACTATGGCAGAAAGTGAATGTGGAAATGTTTGTGGTAAGCATAGGATACACAGTCGAGGATCAGCTGCGGTAACTTGCAAATATTTATTCATCAGATGCGCAGTCTTGCTGTAGCCGGGAGAGAGGCGGAGTTGCCAGCAGCGCAGCACTAAAAAGATTTCCCGATAAGATCTACAAATCGGTGCAGGCCAAGGGAGAGGATGTGACGGGCATGACATGCGAGTGCGGAGTGTTTGGTGCTATTGCATGTGGCGAATATCCTACACAGGTGATTAGATGAGATTATAATAAGAATAAGAGCTAGGAAATGTATATGTCTTATAATATCAATGCATACTATATACATACTTTACAAGGACTCTATAAGGATCCTTTAATATTGGTAAGAAGTAAGATTTAGTTTCTACCAATGAACTTTGCTGGAAAGTTTCTTTACTTCACACAGATCTATCAGTTTTATAAATATGTAGGCTAAACTTCAGATAAAAATCTATATATTAGTTCTATGCATATCTTGTTATATATCAAATCAAATCATCAGATTGTCAGAAAGATTTATATTATTATACTCTAAGAAGATTAAAAGTAATCTATATTTCAGAGCATTTGACAAGTTCTATTAACTTTCTAAGTGCACTAGGCAGACTTATATATAACTTCAATGATCACACACATATATATATATATATATATATATATTTAGTAGATATAGCTAAGTTTCACTTCTGATCACTTAATTATTAACTTCAGAAAATCAGTTATTGAAAAACAATTGGTAAATCTTCGATTTAGATTCAAGCAGCTCATTGATCACGTGATTGCGGCAATCACTTTTGTCAGCTGGCTGGCATTGGATCAGAGCTTCTCCTCCAGTGTAAACTGATCGCAAGTAGGTCATAAAACAGCCCGCCGAGCCCCGCGTTGCTCTGCTGCGGGGGCCAGTGCCAAGCGATGACGTCAATGGCATCGCAGCTCCAAGCTGAGCGCCGCATTGCGGTTGTAATTGCTTGAAATCAGTTGCAGTATTGATGTCGTCTTCATTCTTGTTGTTGTTGTTGTTGTTTGTAATGAAATGGAAAATAACAGGAAAATATGTGTGCACTATCAGAGAATCAGAGAGTGCGTTATCGGTCGTCAGCTTGTCAGCTGTTGCCATGGCATTGGAAAAGCAAATAATATGTGAAATTGTTTTTGATTGCAGCTGGACATTGCACAGATGATCTGTCTGGGCCTGGTGGCACTGCAGCATCGCGGCCAGGAGTCGGCGGGCATTGTCACCAGTCTGGGCAAGAGCTCCAAGAACTTCAGCGTGCACAAAGGCATGGGCATGATCAACAACATCTTCAACGACGAGGCCATACGCAAGCTGAAGGGCAACTTGGGCATCGGGCACACCCGCTACTCCACCGCAGCTGCCTCCGAGGTGGTCAACTGCCAGCCATTCGTGGTTCACACTGCACATGGCGCGCTGGCCATAGCCCATAATGGAGAGCTGGTCAACTGCGAGTCGTTGCGTCGCGAGGTGCTCGAGCGAGGCGTTGGCCTCTCCACGCACAGCGACAGCGAGCTGATCGCCCAGTCGCTGTGCTGTGCGCCGGAGGATGTGTCGGAGCACGATGGTCCCAATTGGCCGGCTCGCATACGCCACTTCATGACGCTGGCTCCACTCTCCTACTCCCTAGTTGTCATGCACAAGGACAAGATATACGCTGTGCGGGATTCGTATGGCAATCGGCCGCTCTGCCTAGGTAAGATTGTGGCCTTTGATGCGGGCCATGCGAACATCGAGGATCAATTGGCCGAGGGCTGGGTGGTCAGCAGTGAGAGCTGTGGCTTCCTCTCCATTGGTGCTCGCTACGTGCGCGAGGTGGAGCCGGGCGAGATCATCGAGCTGTCGCGCAATGGATATCGCACCGTGGACATAGTGGAGCGGCCGGACTACAAGCGCATGGCCTTCTGCATCTTCGAGTATGTCTACTTTGCACGCAGCGACTCCATGTTCGAGGGTCAGATGGTCTACTCGGCGCGTCTGCAGTGTGGCAGGCAGCTGGCACGCGAATCTCCGCTAGATGCGGATCTGGTCAGCTCTGTGCCGGAGTCGGGTACGGCGGCGGCGCACGGCTACGCCCGTGAGTCGGGTCTGCCCTTTGGCGAGGTGCTGTGCAAGAATCGATATGTGGGCCGCACTTTCATTCAGCCCTCGAATCGCTTACGCCAACTGGGCGTGGCCAAGAAATTTGGCGCCCTCGCCCAAAACGTGGAGGGCAAGCGCATTGTCCTGGTCGACGACTCCATTGTGCGCGGCAATACGATTGGCCCCATCATCAAGCTGCTGCGGGACGCGGGCGCCATTGAGGTGCACATACGCATCGCCAGCCCCCCGCTGCAATATCCTTGCTACATGGGCATCAACATACCCACGCGCGAGGAGCTCATTGCCAACAAGCTCAATGCCACGCAGCTGGCGAACCATGTGGGCGCCGACAGTCTGGCCTACCTCAGCGTCGAGGGTCTGGTCAAGGCGGTGCAGATGAACAAGACGCACGTGAATCCCATCAAGTCGGGCTACTGTACGGCCTGTCTCACTGGCGAGTATCCTGGCGGTCTGCCCGAGGAGCTCAGCTGGTAGAAAGGCGTAGTTATTTAGCTTTAGCTTAGGCTCGTAGGTTCATCATCAACTCAACACAATGCTCATCACGGAGGCAGCTCTTCCGCAGTTCCGTCTAGAATACAATTACAATTGCTAATACTTAAGATAAAACATTTATGTTTTCCAATTTTGCGCTTGTAACAAATTTAAATTATCTCATTAACCTAGAAATGTTTCAAATAAATTTTAGTTGTTCTTGAATTAAATGTTGAAATATATAAATTTTGAAACACTTATAGAGAGACTTATGGAGGCTATTGGCATGTTCATCAAATCTATAGAAGAGTTTCTTGACAGCTAGAAAAGGTAAGCTCATTGAGTATTAAGCAGAGGTAAATTCATTGGAAGCTCAAAAGTGAAACCAATTTAATAGTAGAAACATCACTTAATGCCCTAAAAACTTAATCAACCCCAAAGTTCTTATTCTTATAAAGATTCTGTCAAGTAGATTATAATAATTGTCTTTATGTTCTATAAGGATTGCGACACCTTCCCAACCATTACCCATCGAGCGCGTGGAAATGATGCGCTTAAAAGTATGCAACATATTCTAAATGCAAATTTGCATAGAGTGTGTGTGTGGGCCGTGGGGGATTTGCTAGCTGCTGCTCTGCCTGCATGTCACATGATAATTTCAGAAACTGTCTAATGCCATAACTTCAATTCATTTCAATTTATATTTCGAAAGTTTGTTTGCCAAGCGGGCAACGTGGTCTCCACTCTGTGCCGTTCCACTTCCGGTTATAGCCGCATATCATACAATATGGTAATCGCATTTTTTTTCAACTTTTCTTCATCTGTATATATATATATATGTATATATATATATATATTTTTGTATATATATATCTCTCTTGCTTAGTCGCATGGAGGGCGTTGCAGTGTCTAAAGCGGGGCGTTTAGGGCGTTTAATCCTGCGGAAGATGTCCTTGCGGTTATATGGTGGCTTCTTGCCTCTCTCTCACTCTCTTTTCTCTCTGTTTTTTTTTTGTATATGACGCGCGGGGCACTGAAGTCAACAATGTCATCATTATTCTTGAATATTGTGTTGTATTTTCGCAAACAATTTCGCTAAGCTGCGCTGTGTCGAGTTTAGGGGGGGCCTTTTAACGTCGTGGAGTGGGGCATAAAAGTGGCGAGCAGTTGGGCGCTGTACTCCTTGGCGCTCTGGTAATGACACAAAGAAGAAAATAATATGCGCCGTCATTGTAACTCGCTTGATTAATTCTTGTGTAGGGTATTTAAGGGCTCAGCCAATGTTTGATGCTCATAAAAAAATGAATAAAATCTGATGAGGAATTTATAGATATTAGAGATGTTTTACTATATAATGTAATATAAATATATATATATAAATATGATAAAGAATCATTTTCCTTTTATATTTAGCTACTTATATGTTTTTATAAATATATATATATATATCTTGTTATACATTTCAATATCTTACAACTGCAGCATTATCATTTCATTCCAACTATCTTTAGAGTTTCTATCAGCTCGGCCTTTGTAGCGCACTCTCTCAGTTGTTATAGCTGCCTGTTTAGTTTTGCCACACACCCACCCACACACACACACACACACACTTCTACACACACACAAGTGGCTACAAAAGGAAATGACTCTGGCAACATTGAAAACAGACGCTGGCACTTCTCTGACACAATCGCCGGTTGCCGCTACAAGGATATGAAACAGTAAAAAAAACAGAGAAACGCTGCTTGCTTATGTGCGCAGTCGATCACAAACACAAACACCCACTCACACACACACACACACAGTGTTGGGGCGTTGACAACTAAGCAGAGCCATATTGCCAGTGTTTCAAGCGCTTGGAACGCCTTTTCCCTTCGTCCTGCGCCGCGCTGCGCCGCAAAACATGCTTTAAATTTTTTAATAACGCCGGGCTACAAGAGCGCTGACGCCTGCGTCCGGAGCCAGATCCGGCTTCTGTTTCAGCTGTGTGTGGGTCACCCTTACCCAGATATAGACCCACATCCATATCCTCACCCAAATCCTCACCCACAACCAACTACGTCAACTCTCTGTGGCCCGCTGCCCGTTGTCGTCATTTGCACAGAAGTTATGTAAATTAATGTTTACTTAAGTTCTCCATGTTGTTTCTTCGGGTTTTTTTTTCTCTTGCTGCTGCTTCTACCTTCTTGCACTTTCACAACGTTGCCTACTTCAAAAACAAAGGCGCAGACACACAGAGAGGGGGCGGGGCTGGTGGCTTTCTGGCTAATGGCAACGACAGCCGCTGAAGGTTAGCGCCAAAGACGTTTCGCTGGCTGAAAAAAAAGAAGAAATTGCAATAAATTTGCCAGTTGCTTCTGCAATTTAATAAAAAGCATTCAGAAGGCGAGTGAATGGGGGCAGCATATAAACAATCATGCCTATTATTGAGTCAAATGGCTGAGTAAATATTTCTAGACGGTGTGTGAGTGTGGCAGGTGGAAAATTATGGCAACGGCATGCAAATGAAATGGCAAGAAAAGCTGTCGGCATCATGTTGTTGATTGTAATGAAGCCTCGGGCCCATAAGCACAGCCATTAGCTGGTTCACTCGAGCACTTGAAGTTGAATTGTCGCTAAAATTTAATTTAAATATCACACGTCCCTCAGGGGCCTTGTCAGCAGCATGTCCTGACGGCCGCTCGACACTTGACACGCATGCAACAAGTCAACGGACCAATAGACAAACACAGCACACCTAACATGACCCAACCATGTTCTGTGTGTGGCAACACGCAAACGTGCCTGGCATGCCAGAGCCAAGTCGCAAACAACAAATCAAATGTGATTTTCTGGCCAATATATTTCGACCAGCAACCAGGAAAGTTTACAGTCAGGACATCCTTTCGGTTCATTAGCAAATCAAACTTCCGTCTTTAGCTCAAGATATTCATGCGATCCTTGTCTGTCCGAAAAATGGGCAACATGCCCCGTGCAACACCAATAAACAAATGCTGCTCCTTGCCTCGGACAGGAATTTGCATTCTTGACCCCAGGAGCCAAATACAAGACGTTTGCTGGTTTACATTCAATTTGACTTAAAGACTTCTCCTGACCAGCCAATTGTGGTTCAAGCTGTAATAGATTGAAGAGCTAAGATGAAAATGTGAAAATTAATCTTTACAGTGGAAGGAGTTGAGTAATTAAAACTTTTATACTTTCGACATTTGTTGGTATAGAAAAAAAGAGAGATTCTAGAAATGGGGTAAAGAAAATCGTTTAAAAATTGAAAACTAATTAAATTTTTGTTAATTTATAATCTGAAATAAAACTAATGTATAGTTCATTCTTTTCTTAACAATATTTTTATTAGAGAAAATAGTTTATCTAAAGTATTGCAAATATCAAGAAAAATAATCTATAGTTCATTCTATATTTATTTTTAAATGTATTTATATATATACAAATTGAATTTTTTTTTTTACCCGACAATTTATTTATATATTTATATAAATTCCACTTTTTTTTGTAACTTGACAAACTGATTTATATATATTCTGCTATTAACTGATATCAGATATAAATAATAACAACAAATCAAAGTAAAATCTCCATAAAAAAACTGTCATTGAATACGCTTGCATTAATTTGCTTAACAATTAAATGAAATTAATATATTAATTTGATTCACATTTTATAGCTATTTTTTGTATTACAAATTAGTTTTAGTATGGCGATTTTAATAAGTTGTCATTGTAATGAGTACAATTCACATTAAGCACACCATCCATATAATTTACAAAGCCTTGAGGTGCTTTGCATTGATTACAGCTCGCAATTAAAATAATATAATTAAAATAATAAATAAATCCCTCGGCTGAAGCGAACAAAATAAAAAAAAACAAACAGAAACAAAAGGAAAATAAAAAACATAAAATCAAAAAACCTAACCAACGGGAAACTGCAAAACAACAACAAAAGCCATGTTAAAAAAAGAGAAAAATTAAAAAGTGCACAAACAATTTTCAGTTGAGCGGCCATGTAGAAATTTGCAATGCTGCCCAGACAACTGCGACGGCAACAGCGACAGCGACAGCGACGTCGACTGCGACGTCAGCAGCGACTGCGATTGCGGATGTTGAATGTTTGTACTTATTGCTGCTCTGTTGTTGTTGTTGTTACTGCTACTGTTGCTGTTGCTGTTACTGATGAACACCGAGCGTACACTGAGAGAAACGTACCAACATTTATTGAATTTTCAAACAAAACTTGCAACTAATAAAACCAAAAATATTGAACTGTAACCAAAAAGACGACAAAACAAAGGACGAAACAAGTAAAGTAACTCTAGAAGCTAACGTAAGCCCTTCTATATATATATATATAGAAACTATATCCACTGATCGCTGCTGGTCATGCTGTGATCGGCCATCACATTGCCAGATGGCTGCACTCGATGCACATAGGTGGAGACAGGCGGACGACCGCGTGGCCAGAGCAGTACAGCGGCGCCCATGGGCTGATCCTCGCTCACTCGTGGATAGTTTCGACAGGGGGCAGTGTCTACTTCGCGGCGGCAGTTGGGGCAGATGTTGTTGCAGCTCAGCCAACGCAGAATGCAATTCTTGTGGAACAGATGGCCGCAGGGCAGGCGATGCACGATCAGCACCTCGTCCTCATCGTTGGCCATGTCGAAGCAGATGGTGCAGTTTGAGCTGCTGGGTAGTGGTTCGTTCATTTCTAACAGTCCATAGCGACACAGAAACTCCTTGATCTTTAACATTGGTGGTGGTCATTGGCGTCACAGCGATTGGCCACACATCGGTTTGGCGTGAGTACGAAATCTTTTACTTTCCTAACAAATTTTTTTTAGTAAATATAAATGCTCTTCATTGACGTAATACTATAATAATATTTGATACAAACTTACGATGCTCATCTCTTTAATATTATATGAATGAAATACTAAAGTTTTTCATGGAAAGTGTGATGTTTTCCATTCGACTAGTATTAACGAATAGACTATTATGTATATTATATATATTTATATTAAAAACTATTGATTTTGATCAATAATTTGCTTAAACAGACTGTAAATATATTGTCATATATTATCTTTGAGCTCATTTTTCTCACTGTGTAGCATTAACAGCAAAATAATGAATTACACGCAATGGGAAGCACAGCAGATGCAGTTTGTCTACCTGGAAAATAACAATCAAATGTCAGCCAATGCCCAATGACTGCCTGGCCAGAGCTCCAGCTGCAGCTCCAGCTCCAGCTCCAGCTCTAGCAGCAGCTCCTCTGCCTCTTCCAGTTGCCCCTCGTTGCAGCTCGTAGTCATCACGCTTTGTCACACATGTGTTAATGGTCGCCGGAAGTGAGGCGCCCCCAAAATGGCGAAACGGGGCAGCGCCAGCAGAAGCAGAATTCTCTGATTGTTGTTGCATGCCGCTCGCATCTGAGATTTGCTTTTGCACGCTGCTCGCTTTAATTATTATTATTATCTGCTTTTGTTGTTCGCCTCTAGAAATGGCCAATGCGGCGGGAAAATCACTCGACGGCACGCGATGTCAAATGGATGCAGCCCTCCAGCTTTAAGGTGTGCACGGGGCAGGTGCAAGGGGGCAGAAGGGGCGTTGCATTCTTTTGTGCACACAATGTTCATGCATATTTATAGAGTCGACGCGCTTTTGTATTTATTGTGCACAGCAACTAACTTTATAAAGTATATATATATATATATATAAATATATATATATAATGCACTCAATTTCCTGACTGCCCACTCCATGCTGACTCCTCTCCACCCTACCTCTAAACACGCCCATCTGCTGCCTGCCTGGGGCATCAAACGTCATCCTCATCGTCGTCGTCATCGTCATCGCCTCTGCGTGCCAAGCTTTGAAATTAAATTATTTTAGTTCATAATTTTAAATTATACAAAAAATAAAAAATACAAAAATAAAAAATATATGAAAAACTCAACTGTAGCTGGTGGAAAAGCTGAAAAGTTGAAAACGTGGCAAACTTTAGTGAATTTTCTCAATTTTCTGTGGCCTGCGGCGCCAGTCGCAAATGCAATTTGAACACTTTTAGAAAATATTTAGAAAATTAACGCAAAGTTGTGGAAATGCTGCGTCTACAGCGCTGCTCTACACGCTGTTTGGCTTAGCCAGTTTTCCATTGAAAAACATTATGCTAATT
Organism: Drosophila nigricruria; assembly: GCA_037075265.1. NCBI lineage: Eukaryota > Metazoa > Arthropoda > Insecta > Diptera > Drosophilidae > Drosophila > Drosophila nigricruria. Next base: position 8,044,258 of record JBAMCI010000227.1, on the reverse strand, counting down.
TTTCATGATATTTCCCTGTTGTTGTTGCTGTTATTTTTCGGTGTCTGGCGCAGGTAAATTATGAGGCATTGAGGAACATGGGAATGTTATGCCAGTTGGACACTATAAATGGTAACTCCAAGAAGAAGCGTGGGTGAGAGCATTTACAGTTGTTTTAAGCTGTTCGAAATGGCCAAAAACAAATGGGTATTAAGTGGAAAGTGGAGAGATGCTAAAACTTAGTGTGCTTAAGTATAAGCATTTTGATCTCAGAGAAAAGTTGATTTTGGAATAACTTTAAGCTAGATCTCAGTTCTCTCTAAGAACATAGATCTTTAAGATTGGCATAGAAGCTTTAGTAATTCAGTAATTATGTATAAAAATTAATTTCTCCAGCTATTTCTAATAATATTGTAGCACAAAATTGTGCCTGACGTATTAGAAGGTGCTAGACTTGACCAGACTTAGGCCAGACTTGATCAGACTTGATATCAGACGTTTGGAATTGCTAATGAGCAGCGACAAGTTAAGTAAACAAGCTAGAATATATATCGGAAGTATAATGGAGACAAGGCTTTCTGTAAATGCATTTATATAAAGTGGAATAATAAAAAAACGTCTTATATATTAAAATACTCGTATCCATACTTAATTTTATCTAAGATCCAAACTTTGCAGGTGAGTAAGTTTAGACATCTAGACAACTGATCCGGACATCTCCTAATTATAGTTTATAGTTATCATTTTTAATTAATTTTCCATCTAAAAAACTAAGAGATACATCAAAAGACTTAACTAACAAATAAAGATGATCTCTGCAACAATTTATATTTATATTTTATGGCAAGTCTAATCAGTCGAGATGTTTAATGCCTAAAATTTATTCTCTTCTATTATTGAAATTATATTGAAGTATTATAAAGGTATATTCATTTTCTTTTTCCTGTAAATAAAAGATCTGTTATAATATATCCGAAATATCAATCAATCCAAACGAATTGCTGCTGCAAACTGAGCCGAAAAGCTAACTGAAAATTTGTTCTTAAGATCGCTGAAGAAATAGTTTATCTAAGGTAAATCGAAAAAGTTAAGAAGTTCTAAAAACTTTTCTACTTTATGATTGCCATACTAAAAAGTTTTGGTAAAAGATCTGTAATAATCATTATAAAATATCATATAGCCCCGTCCTTTGCTGTCCGTACCGCACAGCAACGTCCGTCCCCGAATCGCTGCTGTTGCAGACTAAATCCACACAGAAACTCCACGGCGAACTCCAACTCGACTGGGTCGTTGTTGCTTTGAGTGCCAACACGCATGTCCTGGCACAAGGCTATAGAATATTATTTTCTGTTTATTTTTGGGGGGCTTGTTAGGTTTGTGGCTTCACTAAGGCAGCGCCATCTGGCGGCGCGAACTGCTTGGGATTTGAATATATTTTGTTGTTGCTGTTGCTGTTGCTGTTGATGTTGGTGCAATTTGCACGATAAAAATTATAAACATGAAATGAAACGCAAAGGTAAACCGAAAGAAAGAAAGAAATCACGTAACTGTCAAATATCTCGACTATATCGCATTTTATGTTGATCGACTGTGGGAAAACTGGCGTGAAATCTGAGCAAAGTTTTGTTGTTGCTGCTCGTCTCGCTTTTGTTGTGGCTCCGAAATAGATCTTGGCTGGCAGATAATGCCGCAAATTCACACATGTCTGCCAGATTATGCTGCGAACTGGTATAATTTTTATGGAACTCGGTTGGGTTAGCTACCCTCTCCCTCTCCCTTTCCCCCTCCCTCTCTCTCTATTGCTGCTGTGGGTGCGTTTGATGTGGTTTGCAGCTATCTTCCTCTTCTTTTTTTTTTGGCAGCCGAAGTCACGTTTGAGTCTTGAGTGATGATCCGAGTTTGGCTGTTTTGCGAGAAGCTAGACAGCTTCACAGGGCCACAGCTCGTCAGCTGTCTAGAATTTGGCTTTGAGTCTGTCTATGGAGCTGTGTAATTAGCGCAGAGCTGCCCGTTTATCTGGGTGACTTTCGCCAGCTGTTTGGGAAGTTGTTCGCATGTCTTGGGATTAGCGCAAATCGCATTTCTAATTGAACAACTTGGCTTATCGCACTCGCAGTCGCACTCGCAGTCTCAGTCGCATTCCCAGTTCTGAAAGCTAAGACAGCTCTATCCATTAGCTGGCCATTGCAATGGAATGCACGGCACGCTGCGCTGAGCAGCAGCGATCAAGAGACCAGAGACCAGCGACCAGAGATACATGGAGCGTATCATAACCGGATCGGAGCGTGAACTAAAACCCAAAATGCAGTTCCACTGGAGTTCCACTGGGATGCACTGGAGCGTAACGCTCAGACCTCGGCCCCGGCATTATTAATGGACGGGTCCACGCTTAGGCCGCTCCGAAAATTGCCCGTCTGCGTGGCCAGTGCAAAAGCTGAGCTGAGCTGAGCTGAGCTGCGAGAGAGAGAGAAAGATCTTTTAACGCTGATAGCCACGGTCAAGTTCACGACGCTGACAGCGACGTCGACTGCGCAGCTGGCAGCGTGTCATTAGCATGTAACGCGACCAAATTGAAAATGTAACGGATCCCTTAGCAACATGGGAGCTCATAAAGTCGGTTACGCCGGCGCGCGATAAGCGATCTAAGGAGCAAACAAAAAAAAAAAAAAAAGAAAAGGGAACCCTAAATAGTTTATTGATATGCCAGCGAGCCAAAGGACGCGCAGGACTCGCCGCCAGCTGAGCACCTGCCTAAAACATAATTAAAAGGCAGCTCCCATGACTGGCACATTGTTGTCGTCGTCGTCGTCGTTGCGGTTGTTGTTGCTGTTGCTATTCTCGATCACCTTGAAAGTAAAAGTCACCTCAATGCATTTTTATGTTAATCGTCGAGCGAGTAAAAACGAGTAAGAAAAACTGCTTTGCGCGCAAAAAAACATTAAATTAAAACAAACAAATAAATGAATAATAAGCTAACAGACAGCCCGAGAGAGTGAGCGAGAGAGAAGCAGAGCAAGAGAATGAACCAACAATTTGCATACACACACACTCACACACACACAGACGCACGATCAACAGCAGCCAGTGCGGGCGAGAGAGCGAGTGCGAGAGCGTGAGAGACAGAGAGCCAGATCAGCTGATCGGCTCAGTCTGCTTTTATTCACTTCACTTCAAGCTTATGCTTAAAGATAATTTTAATGAGCATGCAAAGTGTTTATTAAACATGGCAACTACTACGTCACATGCTCGGCCAATTCCAGTTATCTCGCTCGTTACACTTTTTATGCGGCTAATTATTGGCGTAATGAGCCGAGTGTTTGTTTATGTAATTAGGCGCCGTCGCTTGTTTGGCATGCGATATTCAAATTTCAAATTACAAATTTGTGTTTTGTCGAAAACATATTCAACATTGCTTTTGCCGCTTTTTGGCGCACAAATTCAAATTTGAACATTTTTGACGCGTGCAAAAAAGCTTCGCCCAGAGTTGAAAATCGTCTCGAAGAGCGAGCCAGCTGGTCTGCGCTCTTCTCGCACTGGAAGCCAACGTGCACACAGAGATGGGCCTGTGCCTGTGTGTGAGCGTGTGCCTGTGTGCCTCTGTGTCTCTGTCTGGCTGTCGGAGGGGCGTGGCTTGTGGCTGAGCGTCGGCGTATGGCAGTGCGCAGACGCTGCGCTCTGAGAGTGGGCGTTGCCAGAGCGACGCAGTCGCATTGAGCAGGTGACTGGAACGAGCGAGACGGCGCTATGTGTGCGGCGTGCATGCGAGCGGGACAAGCATAAACAAAATGGCTGCTATCATTAGCCAACAGCCGGTAGATGGCGCCAGTGCCGGCATTTGCACCCAGCTGCTGCTGCCGCTGCCGCTGTTTGTTGCTGCTGTTTGTGGTGTTTCTGTTGCTGCAGCTGCTTGTGCTTGTGTTTTGGCCCATTCGCAAACTGTAAACTGTTTGGCGCGCTCGCTAAGCGATTTGGGTTAGGAGTGCCGTCGACATGGACTACGGAACTGCTCGGCTTGCTGACCCCCCGGCCTTGTAGGCGCGCATTTCCGTGCCGGCCAACCGACGACTTGAGCAATTTTTCACTCGAGCACAAAATGCCGCCTAGTCGATTTTCACGCTACGCTACGTCGACGTCGACTACGACTAAAGTGCATTTGGTTAGTCTTGGATCACAGGATGTTCTTTCTTGTACTGCTTATTCTTATTCTTCTTCTTCTTCTACTGCTTCTTCGACTGCTGCTGCAGCTGCGTCTGGTTGTTCTTCTTGTGGGTTCGAGGGTCGTCTGCTCAATAATTTTAACATTGTTGCCATAATGAAAGCTTTGCTCTTCATTTAAAGGCAGCCACGTCCTGCAGGTCCTTGCTGTATGTCCGAGACTCTGTAAAACATGCTTCCTGTGCGCTCTCTGCCAACGACGACGCCACGCAGCAGTTTGCGCAATAAAATTTGCATAATTTTAAATGTGTGTGTGGGCGTTTATATATACATGAGTGTGCGTGTGTGTGTGTGTGTGTGGGTGTGTGTCTCGACTGTCTCGCATATCCTTGCTGGCATATCCTTACGCATTGTCTACCGATTGCTGCACACACAACAAAAACAAATGAGTCTCGCGGCGAGGCGAAACAAAATTGCACCAGGCGCTGCCTCAGCTTTAAACTCTGCTTTAAATGCAGCTACAGCAGCTGCGAGAGTGGGTGCTGGGGGCGGGTGTTAGTTACCGATTAAGCTTAGTTGAAGCTACTAGAAATTTGCGTGCCGCAAGCATAAAAACAAAGACAAGAAAACTAACAAAATCCCAAAATAATAATAAATAAGGAATTATTATATAGCTACAAACGGAGTTAATGTGACTTTATGGTAAAACACGCATGCCAGCTAAAAATACACTGAGAGAAATTAGTTGAGGCTTACTACTTTGTATATTATACCAAATCTATTTTTTTAGTCTGTTAAGTCAATATTTATTTTATATTATTTAATATCAAATTTTTTTATAGAGAATTTTATTCAATTTTTTTCTACAGTGTAGCACACTTCATTTGCTGCTTCACAAGCTACACTCAAAGAAAGTAAGCGAAATGGCTAATAAAATAAAACGGATTCTTTTGTAATTACTTCATACAAGTTTTCCCTTCCTATTTTTTTTCAGTGTAGTCACATCGTTTTTAGTTGCTGTCGCAACCTACTTATGTTGCTCATTAGACATGCTTATTGGGGCTATTAAAATGAATCAGGGCAAACTATAAAAGTCAACCCCTTCAACTGGTCTTAAGCCTCCTTCCCAAATTCCGCCAACAAAAAAAAAAATGCGTCAAAATTTGTTTCATTTCATTTTCCCACTCGTTTTTCCCCTTTTCTTTTTTGCTTTTTTTGTACTTTCCTTAACGTTCTGTCAAAGTTTTGGGTTATATATTTTTTTGTTGACTCTCTTGTTATTGTTATCAACATTAAATCAAAGCACAAAGACAACAACAATTACAAAAGGCTTTGGCTTTCGTATAACAAAACCAAAACCAAAAAAAAAGAGCCAAAAGCTGAATGAATCGAAAAACATATCTATAATGGCCAAAAAGTGCGGGCAGCAGAAAAAAAAATGAACACAACGAGGCAACACAAAATTTACAATGTCGCCAGTTTCCTGTTCCAACATCGGATGGGGTTGGGGCTGGGGCCGTGGGGCTGGGAGCGTGAGGGTGGGGCTGCACTCTATGAGGCAGAGTTTTGGGGGCGTGCCGTTGCGTTGCGTTGCGTTGCTTTGGTTTTGTTGTGGCAATAAAATACATCATAACGGTATCATAAGCGGGCGAACAAAGCGAAAGGCGATACACACACACACACACACACACGCACACACATACATATATACATACATATACCAACACACACAACACGCAAAAAAAGGGCAACGAAAATCTGTGAAAAAAATCCATTTGCTGGGCGGCGAGAAAAAATATTCAAATTTTGTTACGATGCGCAAAAACAACAACAACACAAAAGCAACAACAACAACAACAACAACAACAATGAACAGCAACAGAAAAAAAAAACAAAGCCTAAAAGAAACAACAGAAACAGAGGCGCGCTATTATGACAACAACAACGACAATGGCGGCCACAGGAAATAGTCACACACACACACGCACAGACACACATGCATTGGGCACGCAATTCACACACACACATACGCTCACACATTTATGTGAAAGGGTTTTACGTACCGTTAGTTGTCTCTGGCATGTTTCATGTCCTGTGCGTGCTGCAGCAAATAAAATATTAAAATTGGTTCAATGAATTTCAATAACAACAACAAACACGAAATCAAAACTAAATTTCGCTTTATTGATAACGAAACACAAGGTAAATGTTGGCTGGTGGGCTGAGGGTGGACAGCGGCAGGTGAGGTTGGGGGCTGAGCTCGTTGGCAGCGCGTGTGTGGTGCTGTGATGTGGTTATGTACTATGACTACTACAACTCCAACATAGTAGAGTAGAGTAAATGTCCTCCAGCACTTGAAGTAGTGTATGTGACACAGAGCAGAGGCGTGTAGAAAAGGGGGGGCCATTGAAAGAGAGGGGCTTAAGCTAACTAGCAATTTTATGATTAAGGTTGTAACTATGTGGGAGAATATAGATAATCAGATAAGGACATCAATTTGACAGTCGCATTTCTAAAATTCAAATTTTCTATAAATATATATAGAAGCTACAGAATATAGATTTATATGTATACCATGTAGAAAGAGAAGAGATTTCATTTTGAATTTTGAAAATTATCTTAATATAAGAAAAAACATTTTTTTTTATATTTTTCATAGTTATTCTTATTTATGATTCTCACTTATTTGCCTTAAGTATTCTCATTTCTATTGACACTTTTATATACTACTGGAAATATAGGAAATATATCAGGAATAGCCCAAAATTATATTACAAAAATATCAATTTAAACTATGAAATAATTTAAACCAATTATTTTGTATTATTCTATATATCTTATTCTCTCCTATCTTCACCTATAATCAAGGTTGGATATTTAATTATTCTTTAACATATTGTTTAAGATTTACATAATTTCATAATTTTCATATATGTTTAAAGTCAATTACGTATCAGTTATTTTATAGTTATTAGTATTCTTATTATTCTTATTAAACCTAATACTAAAATTATAATTTAAATTTAACTCTTATATACTTAACCTCTATACGCTTTACTCGAATCCCCTTTCAATAGTTTTCAGCTACGTCCATGTACATTAGCAAATACTCACATACATATGTACATATGTTTTCATATGTATGTTTATGAATACGCACTCACACACTTGTATTCAAAATCTGTACATGTGTGTGTGTGCATTTGTGGAACGCCGCCAATCTTAACCCTTCTGCAGCCGTGCGTGTTGAGTTGTACCCCTGCCCAGTCCCTCTGGGCCACTGTCTATCTGTCAAATTTATTTGCATGTTGTGCGATTTCAATGCGTTGTTCACTTGTTCATTTTTCGGCAGATCGATAAAGTGCGCTGATTTGGCAAGCCTGTCAAGGACTTGAGCTCAGTGCGTTAATGAAACGAATCTCAGTCGCAATCTTATCAATGATTGACCAAAAGAAATGACTGGCAGCCACGATGATAGCCATCTACAAGGTATTATATACATGTACAAATACATATAGATATAGAGATATATATGGATATGTGAACGGTTTTTCTATTTGGCGACAGTGTCCACAACAAACACACACACACATAGTCACACACATGCACACAAAATGGCAACATGGACTGACGCAGAAGTTTGCTCCCAATTTTCGTTGCCCAACTGGAAATACCTACAGGGGGAGTACATGACAGGCTGAGGAACGTGCGGAGCCTTTGCTGAGGGTTGAAAGGACGCACACACACACACACGCACACTACACGCACACGCATGCACGCATACCAACGCACATTGGCAGCGACAAATAACAAACAACACACAAACCGAAAGCAGTGCCGCAGCAGGACATAGGACGAAGGAGCCAGAGAGAGAGGAGTCGGCAGTGGCAGTGGCAGCTCCCATCGGGGGAATGTCGCGTATTTGCATGGCAAGGTGTCCAACCCCGCCCACCTTCTTTTATAGTATTTGAGTTTATTGTATGCGTGAATATTCAAATGCTGAGTCCCTGTGTGTGTGTGTGTGTGTGTGTGGGGGTTGCCACAGCAACAGGAAATAGACGCATGCGTATTGCTCGCATTGCCCTTGCTTTTTTTTGTTGTCTTCCGGTGTGTGTGTGTGTGTGAGTGTGTGTGGACAGCCCATTGGGGAGCTCGGCACGTTTGGCCTGCGAAACAAAGCAACGCCAAATAATAAATAATTGCTAGTTGGCATTGAGGTGTAGCAACAACAACAACAACAACAACAACAACAACAAGAGCAACAAAATGCGATCCCCTAATGTACCCTTAAAACACATTTGACCCACCCTTACCGCATTTTTTGTTTTGTTTTTGCCTTTATTTCTGTGCCATTTTCTTAATTAAAGCTTATTTGGCAAATGTGTGCGGCTTCATGCACGCGTTGATTGAAAAACAAACGACACACGGCGTATACTCGATATTCCCCCCTGGGCTGACTTTAAAATGAAATACAAATTGAAGCTTATCGATTTGCAGCCGCCTTAAAGCCCTCGCTCAACACCCAATCGTCCACAGCTCTCGCTTTTCGCTTTGGCTCTGGCTCTGGCTCTGGCTTTGGCTTTGGCTTTCGTATGTGTTGTCATTTCAAATGGCGTGTCTGTCTATCAGTTGAATGGGCGATGGCTGGCTGGGTGGTGCAGCGCTAGTTGCAACCTGTCTACATAAATACTGTCTGCGATAAGGCTTTTGTTTTTGTCATAAATCTCATTTTATGATGAATTGATATTAGAGAGAGAGAGAGAGAGAGAGCGAGGGAGCGAGAGCGAGGGAGCGGGACAGACGGAACGAACTGCAGCCAGAAACAAATTGGATACATAAAGAGGAGCCTAGAGAGAGAGTGGGAGCGAGGCGGCTTATGTGTGGGTAGCTGCAGATTGAAATGCTGCTATATAATTAAAAAGTTTCATAGATTTTATTAAAGGAACAGCAGCCAGAGAAAGGCAGACAGACAGAGAGAGAGAGAGAGAGAGAGAGAGAGAGGAGGGTTAGAGAAAGTGAGCTAAGAGGCAAGTAAATGCTTTTATTAAAGCTATAAAAACATTTGATTACTTTTGTTTTATTATAAATAAATAGTTTATAAATTGGGTAATAGGCATTGTAATAAACTGAGGCAACTATGAACTAAACGACAATCTCTTATTACAGCTATAAGAATAGTTATTGCCATGTGAAAGCTGTAAAGATAAAATAATGGTAAATAAATAGGATATTATATTTTTTTAATATTTATTATGCATATTACGTATTTATTTGTTATTATATTTGAATAAAAACATATTCTCAGCTAGCTTTTTAGGAACTAGCTTTAACGCTTTTGAGTTGCTCTCCCACTTGTAGCCCAGTTGTTAGCGTATTCAGCTCGTTTGAATGATTGTCTTTACTACTTCTTTATCTGCGTCTACTTTTTGGTTTCTTTCTGCTCGCAGCACTTCAAAATGGGCGTACAAATCACACACATTGTCTTGCTCATCGAAAACAGTTACAGTCTGCAGTGGCTGTGGCAGTGGCAGCGACGTCTCCGAGCTCGCTTCCGTTTACGTCAGTGAAAGTTATGCAGAGCAGCGACACAGGATAATGTCTGCCTGTTTGTCTAACTGTCCCTGCCCCAAAGGCGTCTCCCGCCATGTTTGTCTGCCTGCTTCTCAGCTTCCAGCTACAGTTCGCATCTCCAGCTACCCATTGTCTCCCACTCCAGCTCAGTTCCTGTTTCTGTTCCTATTCCTGTTGCTGTTTCTGTGTGCATGCGTTTGCAGCTCATTTGCATAAATGCTCTGGCAGCGGCAGCGCCAAACTTTTGCCCACATTGCACAAAAGAAGGCGGCAAAGAAAAACTGTCGGCACAGACCAGACCAGGCCAGACTAAAGCAGGCTCGACTAGGCCAGGGCAGCCACTGTGATGCTGGCAGCGAGTCGAGTGAAAAATGCGCAAACTTGGTAACCAAGTTAGCGCGTTATTTTAACATTTTCCGCTTTGCTGCCAAAAGACTCTCTCTGTTTGTTTCTCACTCTCTCTCTGTCTCTGTCTCTTTCTCACTTGCACATGCTCAGCCCCCAGCTGAAGCATTCTTCAAGGACTTGGTACAAATCACAGCCACAGCCAGTTGAAAATTATGATCGATGTGGCAGAAGGCGAAAACTTAGGCAACGGTTTGTCAGGAAATTTGTTAAGTTTTCCCGATTGCTGCGCTTTGATTTTCCAGCTCATGTTAAAAGCTATGCAGGTAACTTAGGACTAAGCACTGGCAGTGCTGAGCAGCTAAATACACTCAACTTTTTAGTCTGTAAATCTTCAGGGTAGAGATTGGATTGGATATGGATTGCTCCATTCTGATTAGTTCTATATGAGAGTCAGTCATATATACTACATACTTATGGTGCATCCAGGACTTTCCTTACCTTAAGTAGAAAACGTTGCGATAGAGAGGCCATATTGTAAAGGTATCCTGTTTTTCAGCTTCCCTTTGCCATGACATTGCCGAATGGGCAAGTAGAACAAGGAACAACTATATGAAAGAAGTTCAGTTTCAGTGAGAGGAAGTTAACCTTGAAGTCTCTAATTTACTAAGCCTAACCAATATGCGGACATATGAGCTAACAAATACACAAATAATATATTTTTATGTTAATCAAGTTTGCAGATGTTTCTTAAAGTTTAGGGCTTAAAATCAGAAACAAAACACAAGTTGAGCTTGCTCCATAAAACAATCGAACTTGATGAGACACCAGAGTTGATAAGAATAGCTCTTTTTCTGAATCTGTTGATATCACGATGTTAACATTTCAGATCGATATATGAACGAGTTTAGCTTAAATAGATGTCGCCATCTCTCACTCTCTCAAACTCTCAATCTCTCACTCTTTTTCTGTCTGCTATGTCTATTGACTTTGTGTTAGTCAAGGCAATATAAGTCAACTCATCATCATGCCAATAGGATGCTCGCATTTACACTTCCTCTGTCTGTGCTATGAGCATTTCATGCAAATTGCCTAAGGTCAAGAGCAAAAGAGTGCAACAGCTCTGCTCTGCTCTGCTCTGTCCTTTGCTGTTGCTGTTGCTCTGCTGGCAAGTGCATAAAAACTTTCAATATCAGTGGGTCACATGCTCGTCTGCATCACTGATGAGCTAGAGACGAGCCTCCTCCGTAGCCGGCGACTGCGTCTTACTCTTTCGATATTAACAACAAATTATGGCCCGCTCATAAAATCACACAATAAACAAAAGCACAAATGCTGCCAGTGCGTGTCAGTGTGTTTGTGTGTGTATGATTGGCGAAGAAAAAAAGTAACAAATGAGTCAAAAACAAAAAAAAAAGAGGAAAGAAAAGTAAAATTTCTGTAATAAAAACTTTTTCGTGATCTACCTCAACGAAGGAGGCGGCAGGCGTCTGGAGAAGATGTGAGCTGTGTCTGCGAGTGAAATGGAAAGTGGAGCGCCACGGGATGACACACACACTCTCTCTCTCTCTCTATATATATATATGGCTGTGTGTGCGGGGTTACTGTACGATACGCTGAAGGCATAAAAAATCAGCTCTCGTGTAATAATCATAAATTAGTTTATGAGTCGCAGTCGTCGCGTGCGCGTAACCTTGCCCTTCCACACACACACGCTCACACATGTGGACACTCAGATGCAGCAACACACACACACACACATATATACATATATTTGATATGTTTGTTGACTTCTTTTTTTTTGCGAATTTTTTATTTGTGCAAACTGTTGAATTTTAACGGCTGCTGCATGCATAAAAATGTAAAGCTCAAAGCAGCGCAACAAAGACAGCAACATTGTGTCGTAGAGCGAGATGGCAATAGAGCCGGCAAACAAATAAACAAATTTGAAATTCTGTAAGCGCGCCCGTGTGAATGTCGAAGTGGAAAATGTATTCGAAAACAAATTTTGAATTACAAATCGAGAAAAAGCGGCGCTGGCGACTGTGTCTGTGTGATGACGTCATCGCAAGGATGCAGCAAGGACAGCAAGCGAGACAGGAGCAGCAGCAGCAACAAAATTTCGCACGAGTTTTGCATTTGAATTACGAGCAACGAGTTCCTCTAGACGAAGGTCCTTGCCCATGCATGCAAGCCATGTCCCAGTGTGTGTGTGTGTGTGTGTGAGTGTTGTTTGTATGTGAATCAGCTGATTACTGTTGTGCTGCTGGCCAAGCCAAGCATCTGGGCCACTTAAGATCTTAACGCTATTGCACAGATTCTCCATATGCGAGCAATGCGCAGACGCTATCCAAGTCTGAGCCAATTCTAGACAAAATGGCCGTAGCTGCTGCCAACTGCTGCAACAGCAGCAGATTTGCGTTTCGTTCTTTGGGACTATATGAATGAATGTCCTTTGTGTTCTTTTCAATTAGCTAAGGACTTACGTGTACTTCCTTTTCGGGCTTAGGTTCCGCTTAAAGTCTTGGCTCTTTAATATTTGGCGCTTCCACTATATCGACCCACACACACACACACACACACACACACACACGCTCTCATACAGCACCCACTTTCATCAGCGTCGCTGGCTGAGCCTGTGTCGAGGATTCTTGTTAGCATTCGTTGCAGCGCTCACATCGTAGCGCGCGTCTGGAATACAAATGAGGATCGCTTTCGTTTGGCGTTGTCCTTGTTGCTATTATTGTTGTTGTTGTTGTTGTTGTCATTGTGGCAAGGGCAGTGGCAGCATCCGGCATTGACAGCCCTCACACACACATAGAGAGAGAGAGAGAGAGAGTCTCGCTTTTGTGTATTTGTTTTGCTTGGTTTCGCTCACATTTTCAGTGTTTTTCGTCATTTAGTTTGTTGAGCTTTTTTTTCTTCTTTTTTGTGGCCGGCGTTGCGCGGCACGTCTGTCGGTGCGTTCATATGGAACTAGTTCTTTTTGTCAGTTTTTGTCCAGCTTCAATTTCTTTAGAATATCTGAAAACTCAATGAGAAATTTAATCTTTTCATATTTGCCCATAAAACTTGTATTCAAAGCAAATTCTAAGTAGTTAAAGACTCACTAGAGCTAAACAATGATAATCATACTGTATTTATCAGTATATATATTTATGTATATATCCTTTTCATGAACAAATTTGATTCCAGCTATCCATTTGTATTGTCCGCGAGTGTTTATCTAGGGAGTTTGCTTTAGTCACACTCAGCCACACAGACAACTTGATGGTCATGTCCATGGTCAATTGCTGGCCACACACACACTCACACACACAGAGAGAGAGAGAGAGGGAGAGAGAGACACTATCCTCTAAATAGCTCGCCCCTTGATTTGCACTGTTTGACAAGCAAAAAATGTTGCTGTTTGTTTTGTGCTGCAGAGAAAGAGGGAGAAAGAGAAAGAGAGAGAGAGAGAGGGGGAGAGGAAGGGAGCGCAACATGGAGGTATATCTGCAGAGAGACAGATGCATTGGGATAGAGTTTGTTTTTGCTATTGTCTAGCTATTGGCTGCCAGGCAGCTCTATAGCCCGCTCCCCTTTCGTTCTTGTTGAGCCTAATGAGCCAAGTGCGGAGCGTTGACAGTTGCCTGATAAGCGTAAAACCGTAACGAATGCCAATGCCTAACCAGAACACGGCATGGCCGGCCAAAGGATAATTAAACGTGAGCCGCAGTCAGTCGAAGCGTATTAATCATTTAATTTACTCCTTTCACGGCGAAAGCCTCCGGCGCAAGGAAGCTCCAGGCACTTGTCGGCGAGCGCATTAACACCGTCGTCCTGCCAGTCCTGCGCGTCTGCCAGACAATCCTTTTCACGTGTCCTCGCAACCCTTTCGTGTCTTTTGAAACTTAATTCGTTCGGGCATGAAATTTCCGCGTGCGTGGCCTCCCACTCGCACCTCCCCCACACCCACACACAGAGAACAGAGAAAATGTTGCTCCATTGGCAGTTGAGAGTTTCCTTGTAGCTTCATTAAAATAAATTTAAATAAACTACGCAGCTTGTTGTTGTTCTTGTTGTTCTTATTATGAAAATAATATAAACTGGCAAAGTTTTGCTTAAGCGGCAAAAACTTGAAACTTTGCCTCGATGAGGCGCTTCAAGGTCGCCGGGTCGGGAGGAAGTCGGTCAAATTATTTCGACATTTGTACGAAATGTTTGCATTAGAAGTCAATTTATTAATTAGTATAATTTAAACATTTGCGCATCATTGCAGAGCAGAGCAATAGAAGCCCAACTCCCACCCCTTGCAGTAGACCCAGTTCCACCCCTCGTTACGCCTAAAATGCTGCAATACAAAATCGATGACAAATTGCGGACACGTTACGCGTAGTTGACTCGAAGACGAGTTGAGCTGCGTCTCGTTGTTGGCTACGGCGTGACTGCTAAATACGCTGACAATGCTACCACCGCTTCAACAGAACAAAGCAACAACAGCAGCAACAACGGCAACAACAACAAACAATCTGAAATGCCTACCAGCCACCCTGACACAAAGGCAAAGTCAGGGCAAAACAACAACGAGGATATATCAATGGGCAAATTAAAATAACAACCTAATCATCGTTTTAAGACCGCGAGAAAGGCGACAAGCAGAGTCAGTATACGAACGAAAGAGACAGAGAGAGAGAGAGAGAGAGCGAGAGAGAGAGAGAGAGCGCGAACAGCAGAGGGGTGCACTGCTGGCTGTGGGTGGGGTTGGGTTGAGCTGCATGGCTGCTAAATGAAACGGCAAGGCCTTTTGTCAACGCTCAACGGCTCAGCGGCTCAGCATATATCCTGCCCCTCGGCCCGGCCACTGTTCGCTTTGAACATCCCTTTTTTTCAGTTTCCTCTTTGGCATTTTTATGTTCCGGCGTTTGTTCCGCCTTCTGTTCCTGTACGCGAGGCTAAACAATTGCCCAAAGTGTTGGAAGTCAAACGCAAGTGCTGTCACCCACCGACCCGCCACTAATGCGTCCGCTCGAGTCTCGATGAGATGCAGCAGTAGCAGTAGCAGCAGCAGCAGCAGTAGAAGCACCAGAGACATCGAATTGCTCCCTTGTGACAGGCCAATATAATGCGCCACGGGGCGACGTACGGACGGACGGACGGACGGACGTACGGTTGGGCGATTGCATAACAGATTGCTGCGCTCATATCAAGTTGCAAGCGTCGAGGCTCGACGCGACGTGGCCGGAGACTCGGTCTTGTCTCTGGCCCACTGATACGATATGATGGATCGCCTTAAATACCTTTAAATTAAAACGATGCCCAAGCGAAATGAGTCAAGTTTTTGGGGTTCGGCCTTAGCCACTGCCTCTGCCTCAACCAACCATCCACCCACCCATCCACATTCGCTTTTAAATGCGTTTTAATTGAACGCAGCGTGATGCTGCCGGCTTACAGATTGCCGCTGTCTAAGGCGATTTTGTAAGACCTAGAAATGTGAAGCAAATTAAAAAGAATTTTTTGTATAATAAAATTAAAAGTTTTTGTATAGTTTGAAATTATATTTTAATGAAAATAAATTTCCACCATTGAGAGAGCTCGCATGGAGCATAATTAGATGTAATTTAATATGATATGCTTAAGCCCTTTTTAGCAATAGAGACACGTGAAACCGCTAACCAGTTGATCTAGTTATGAAACCCAACAATAATCCGATAGAACATCGCTCATAAAGTGCTCAATCGCCAACTCCCTGTCAAAGCTGTCTGTCTGCAATTGAAGCGATTTTTTCTCCTCTTTTTTTTGACACTAATCAGATTAGTATCGCCAACGCGATGGCATATAATTCTCTCGTTGCACATGCGAGCCAGACGCATCAAATTGCAATGGGGGTCTATCGAGCCACCCACACCCAGACGGCGACGGAGACAGACCGAGAGAGAGAGATGAAGAGTGGCAGAGCGGGTAGACCACTAGCAAACAGACCAACATGACAAGCAGCATGGAATGGACGTTGAAGTTGAGTCTGGAATTGGGATTGGGATTGGTATTGAAATTGGGACTGGGACTGTTGCTTGGTCTGGGGTATTGCCTGCCTGCCTGCCTGGCTCACTGACTGACTGTTTGACAGGCACTGATGTTGATGAATATCAAGTGAATCCTTTTGTGACATCAAAAAAGGCCTCCCGCTGGGCTGCCTTATAGCTTGTAGCTTTAAAGACTTGTGCCAGCGAAAGTGACATCCACATCCACATCCACATCCACATCGCCATCGCCATTGCCATCGGCACGGGGCCATCGCGGACTTACTTAGCCCACAAAATGCTCAGATTGAAAAACGCAAAAGTTGAGATATGTGCGCCGGGCAGATTGATTGCCAGCGATAGCGTGGGCCCCTGTCTAGGGCAAGTGTATAAAAAACTAGAGACAACGGGGCACCGGGGGCACGGGGTTACTCTTGAGGTTAGGCACAACACTGCGAGATGGCAGATAAGGCAGCCAGCCTGCGTCCGATACAGTCGACGGTCTGTAATAGACAGCGGCAAGGATATGGAAAATTATGAAAGTGTTGGCGTAGAACAAATCGAATTAGACATTGCGTAAAGTTGATGCCATGGCAACAACAAAACACCAACGAAACACAAAAAGCCGCCGAATCGAAAGTTGGCAGGGAGTGCGAGTCCTTGGGCCGGGCTCTAGGTCCAGCTCTGTCTGCCATTAGTGCGTGTGATTTCCATTTCATTTCGCTTCGTGACAGTTGGCAACTCGAACAGATTAAAGGCATTTCCCATCCAGCACGCAATTCGCCTGAATTATTGTTGTCGGCAACCAGTCAGGACAAACCAGGAGCAGGACCGCGACCAGAACCAGAACCAGAACCAGAGCCAGACAGCCAGGAGCGAGCCGGCGATGCTTCGCGACATGCGTCGATGATACGCAAATGCAAACAAACAGAGTTCAGCGAAGGAACTGTCTAGGGGAGGGGCCATGGGGAGTGGGAATGCGAAGGCATTGCCAGAAATAATGCCATGCACATTGTTAGCAAGACAGAGACAGAAGCAGCGAGAGTGAGGGAGAGCAAGATAGAGACGGGTGTAAGGCATATGCAAAAAGAAGCGACCGGTCGTACGTCCCACGAGCCTTGTGTATATAGATGTGTGTGTGTGTGTGTGTGTGTCGCACTTGCACAATCAGCTGTGAAAATTTTGAAAATTTTCCACGAGGATTTTCGCGACTTTTTGCGTATTTTGCATCAATTTTTATCAGTTGGCATCGCCAGGCGTAAGTGGGCCGGCGTAGGCAAATGGGAAAGCCAAAGGCAGGGGTAGAAGCAGTTAATGGCAAAGCGACTGCGTAAGTGGCAAAAAGAGGACAAATGGCGGCGGCAACGTCAACATTTGCCAGCTTTATGCCAGATGAAAGTGCTCATAGGCTGATGCGCAGAGGGCCATGCGGCTAAGAGGATGATAGATTTTGGATTGAGTCATAAGCAAGCATTTGCCACTTGCTGCCAAATACTCGCATTACTTAACAATGCCAAATGAAGCTCATTTCAATATTGGATTAAGGTGTACTGAGAACAATCACATAACTAAGGCAATAGAGAGAGGTGTGAAAAGGTATGAGAATAGACCTTCAACTGCTTGCAAGTTAAAGTTAGCTATCTGTTGGTATACTATCTATTGGTCCGACGGATTCAATAGTTAGTTTCAATATGTATATAATATAAACTATATTAAACTTGCTCTTATCAAGACTTAAACCAAAGTTAATCATATTGATTATATGACTTCTGCTTACCCTCTTAAAACTTCCAAAACTATATACGCTAAAAGTAGTTTGAATCACTTCCTAGTAGCTTCTGTGTTCAAAGTTTCTGTTTGACGTAGCTTTCGTAATTGCCAGCGACTCAATGAAAACACTCGATTAATCCAAATGAGGGCAATCATTGTGCTCTAATGAACCAAAACTTGGCCAGCGCACGCACCAAGCTACATCCACACAGCCGCGAGACAAAATATTTTGGGTAACGCCTTCTAGAATGAGCGGAGGCAGGGCGCAGGAGTGCGGGGTTAACCCTTTTTTAGGGGTAAAGTACCCGTTGTGTGTACATTTGCGTGTGAAAGTGCCGATATTTGGGTGACTGTGACGTGGTTGATGTCGCCAGCTCTCGTCCTCCTTGGCCTTTAATCACGTGGAAAGGCGCGAAAAGCAGCGCTTAGTGTTTGCCAAAAGCTTCAGCGCGTGCGAGTGCTGAAGCTAAGGATGCCAGGAACAAGGATACGGGAACCAGCCGCAGAGAAGGGTTGCTGGCAACAACATCGACATCGACATCGGCAGCGACATCTACATCCACCCAGCTTGGCCGGGATGCTTATCATTAATCATTAATAATGAAAACGACGGCGTTAAATCTTGTCGATGTGCCATGCCAAATGCTGGTATTTCACATTCATGGACCAACTATGGGCGTCAAGGGGTTGCGCTATCCTGGCAGCCTGGGCGGAAAGTGAAGTACCTGTTAATGGGCACTCGGCAAGTGGCAAGCTCGGCGGGCTCTCGCACTCGCTCTCCATAGCCTCTGGCTGTGACTGTGTAATTTGACCCGGGGCTATAAGTTACGCAATTGTGTGCACTTCAAAAAGCGCAAATTGCACAACAGCGCCACCTATGTACGTAGTTTAGATTGTGAGAATGGCGATTGTCAGCATTCATTCAATAAGAGAGAGAGAGAGAGGGCAGAGTGAGGCTGTCATTCCTGAACAGTTTTATTTTTGGACAGTTTTTTCTTTGTAGCTTTGCTCAAATTGAACGTCCTGCGGGACTCGGAGAGCCTGCCACATTCTGGCATATTTGACGCGCGTAAATGAGACTTAATGTGTTTTTCACGCAGTCTGTCAGCTGGCAAAAAAAAAGTCGAGGTAGAAGCTAAAAAAAAAAAAAACCAGCTGGTGGAGACTGGCGCCGCCATGCCGAACTTTTAGTAAATTCCATATCAAAGCCGGACCATGTTAACGTGTGGGGCGTGGCAACGAATAGGGGCGCTGTAGCGTCAAATTCAATTTAGCATTTTTAAGTACGTTCGCCTTTGATCAGCGACAATCGAATTTGCAGCAATAAAATGTGCGAGAACGTAACGAGTGTCCTCGTCGTTGTTGGTCTGACCTGTTTGGCTGTCCCCGCTGCAAACTGATTACGCTTGCCGTTTGATCAGCAGCCACAGCCGCAGCCTAGTCGACTGTCCTGCTACGCTCCCCCATTCATAAATATTCAATCTGGCGTATCGAGCGCAGCCTACTCAAACTTCTGTGCCCATATAATTACGAGTGTCCTATACGATGGTATATAGCCGACAGGCACGACGATTGCGACTGCGACTGCGACTGCTCGAGTACAAATGCGAATACTAATACGAGTCGAGGACTTTGTCAACAGGAGCGCCACACGGCTCATTGGTTGCCTTTAGCCGCGGGCCAAGAATCGAGCACAGATGCTGACGATGGCAAACCGAAAGTGGCGGTAATTTGGCAACTACTCTGAGCTGGTCCAGAGTGCTAGTGTCTCTGCCCCCCCCAACTCCACTCCATGGCAGGCTTGCATTGGCAATTGACAATACAATTGAATAGCAGCCGCTGCCACTGCTGCTGCCTCTTGCCACACAGTGTGGCAATTACAAGAAGTGGCCCGGATTGGCCCAGATTGCCTGCGGCCCAGTCATGAGTTCTATGCCAGTTTCCCAGCTCAATTCATGAGCATTATGCTTCATTATACCCTTTATAGTAGAAAACGGGCATAACAGCTGAGCCAGCTGGAGAGGTAATTCGAGAATTGAGATTAGTTTTAAACAGCTTAAGCAGAATCAAATGAGATTTTGCTCACAATCCTTGAAGGATGATAAAAAGATTGAAAAAAACTGACTATATATTTTGCTTATCAGTTCATAATATTTATCCATTGATTTCCCATAACTCAGTTATTATTTTTAGACTTTTTTCTTGTCATTATATAGATTTTTCATTGTTATAAAAATTCTTTTATTATATATATAATTATAAATAATTTTTTTAAAATTTATTTTTTTATAAATTTCCTTAATTTATAGTGTAATTCAACTTCGTCGCATAGAAAATAATTTCCAGTTTTTTTTCTTGCATTTAATATCGTTTTTTTGCGACAGATGTTTGTCTATAATGCCAGCTATTTGCCTGAGTTGGCCTACAATATTTTGGCTATTTGCTGCTGCGTGCATAATTATATTGCAATTATTTATTAAGTACACACAAATTGTGATCGATCATAGAGCAGAGGCCGAGAGGGTGTGGCTGGACTGGGGTGAGGGTGGCTGTGTAGGGCAGGCGCATATGTTGGCTGGGGTCTTTGGTTGGGCAGCTTATGAATTTCTCATTAGTTGGCGTTGTCAGTCGAGCCACCTACGCGACTCGCACGTCCCTCGTCGCAGCCCAAAACTGTCGCGTGCATGAGCTGATTTTAATGAAAATTCCATCTGGAATAGTTGAGGCCGTGACACAGCAGCAACAAATCTGGCAACTCAGCGTATTAACTTCCGATTAACTTTGGCCGGTCAAGTAACCCCTTTCTGGCCAACCTTCCTCCCTCCGTTTAGCGGCATCTCCGGCTCTCTGACTCTGACGGACTTTCTAAATAACTGAACCGCACAGCGGACAGGCAGCTCGTGCGAGGGAGCCCGAGCAGCCACCCTTTGCGGCATGTTTGGCAGCGAATCCTTTTGCCGAACGCCTGTCACAATATCCTTTGGGCGACTGTCAATTTTTTGTGCGCGCGAAATTGAGTAGCGTGGCCTGCCCTCACGCAGTCAGAGTCACATGCGCTGCATGAGTTGAAGAAAAAAGGAGAACGCAGTGTCGCCAGGACATGGGCAAACGGATTGCAGCCGCAGCCATGGCTGTCGTTAATCCTGTGCCACCAAGTGGCACGCCTGAGCGCATTGCCAAAAGTGCACAAGACTGCCAGCCGAGCGATTCCTGCGTAAGGATATGCCACTGCCATTGCCACTGCGACTGCGACTGCGACCAAAGGCAGATGTCACAATCGAAATTGAATTAAAGCGCAAAGTAAGATTGATTGTCTGCAGTTCGCTGAGGTTATTGCGTGCCTCGGATAACTGCACAAGTATATATCCAGTCAGCCACCCAGCCACCCAGCCACCCACCGCACTCCTTTAGTTGAAAGCGCCTTGGCTGGGGCTTTAAGATTGTCTTTCATTGGAGCATCTGTGTCTGAGTTTGCGTTTCTGTGTCTGCTGATTAACATTCGCCAATTCTGGCAAATTGAATGGCGCAACTATGGCAGAGGAGCAGCAGCTATCGCGGCCGTATCTAAAGGAGCATCGCTGTCAAAATTGTATGCGTAGTAAAAAGTAGTTGTGCGTCGAGCTATAGAGCGAGCGAGTGACTGTAAATCGAGGGCAAATTTGGTTTAATCAGCGTTGGCAACGGACACATAAATAGGCGGCGGCCCAAAATCCCCCAGAGAAATTGAAACGCTTCAAAAACAAATGAAATGCCAAACAGGAATGGCACCAAGCAGGATTCAAGGCGGGCGCCTAAATTAGACCGTCGTCTGCTGGCTCAGTTGGCTGCTGTAATTGCACTAATATATTTTTATTGCTGTTCAGCTCCCAGCCTCGACTCGCTCCAGCCTGGCCTAGACACGCTCCCCTGGCCGAAGCGGAAGTAACTAAATCATCTTTGACGATTGCGCCCGCCTACGTCTCTGGCCTCTCTTGCCTCTGCCTCTCTTAATAAACATAATTGTGCAAACGGAAATGGCCATGAGATATCCTGGATTCCCCCCTCTCTCTCTCTCTCTATCTATCTCGCTCTCCCTCTTCTTTGCACTTTTGCATATTCATTTGGGAATACGAGCACTATGTAGGGTGTTAGCCGAGCACGCCCATCCCAGTTATCTATCCTACCCCGCTGGCAACTTATGACAGGCCATAACCATTTAACCGAGGGCAACCCACGGTCGGGCGCAATGATCATAATGGTGTACAACAATTTCGAAACAATTGATTGCGATACAAATGCCCGTTTATTAGTTGGTGTCGGTAGCGGTCGCTGGTCACTTGGTTGCTGCTGCTGCTGCTGCTGCTGCTCCTGTTCCTGCTGTTGCAGCACTTCCGCCAGGTCGTGTGTCTTGCCACGTGGTAATCGTAATTAATGGCCACTGATGCCAGCTACTAGTTGGCTCTATCAGTGAGTGAGAGAGTCGTGGGAGTTGCTTGGTTACGTGTAGTGGACGAGATTTGTCTGGCTTATGTATGGCCCGGTGTTATCGATGCGATTTCTGAAATGCTTCGCCGAAGACTCGCTGTCAGCACGAGCTATCAACTAGCTATGCCAAATAGACAATTGAAAGTAATTACCTAGATTTATATTAATTACAAGAACTTAACTAGAAGAACTATCCATGAAATGGATAGATATCCTTATTAACAATCGTATACAAAGGATCAACTTGCTGTTCCTTGCATATCTTTTGACAGGCTGTGAATACACATTCAACATTTCGTGAGTCTTACATCGAAATGTTTCAGCAACTTTCTTTCATCCACTCATCAATCAATCAATCAATGCAGACGTCAACATTCAGGAATTGTCAGCAACATATGCTGCAATGGTTGCTTAATGCCAAAGCAAGTTATCATAATATATAATATGTATATATTCTCACACTCAACTATGTATTCATATAAAGCAAATCTGTTCACTAACTATCTTCCTATATATATATGCTCTGTCTATATCTTAAGCCGAACTTAAACAAGAACAACAACAACAATTTAGATATGTGCAGTCAGCATCAGCTATAAAGATTATAAACAGCAATTGGTTAGTGAATAGGGAGGCACGTTACAGAGAGCAGAGCCAGCTCATTATAAGGTCGGCAACACTTAGCGCCAGGGAAGGCTTGGCCATTGCCTTAGTCTTTGGGCATTGGTCGGTCGTTGCTTCGATTGCATCTGGTGTTTGGGCTGCTGGTTGCTGTTTGCTGTTTGCTGTTTGCTGGCTGCTGTGCACGCTTTTTGGGGCCGGCTGCAATCGCGATTTGACTTTGTAAGTCGTCGGCTTTAATTATGCCCGCGTGGTGTTAATGAGATCTTTAGGAGTTGCCGTCGCTCGGCTGGACCGCTTGCATGCCCGCAGTCGCAGTGACTAGTTGTTGCGGCTCAATCGGGGAGCTGGGCAACTGGGCAGCTGGGCAACTGGGCAACTGGGCTCTGACTGCATTCTAAGTGGCGCAAAAGCTTGCGTGATTTAAAGGGCTTCATTAAGTTCGTGAATTCGACTAAATCACGCGCACCAACGCCGGCGCATGTCTTGACACCCCTTGGCCGCCTTGGTCCCCGAACCCTCGGCCCAGTCCAAGTTTAAGCATTATATGGCCGGCGATAAGGTCGAGACCTGGCTGTAGCCTTGCCTGTTAACTGCAAGCAGAAAACAGCAAACAGCAAACGGCAAACTGCAACTTGCAATGCTGCTGCTACGCACTTCCGATCTTGGCCAACACGCCATGACCAGGCCGAGTGAGAGACTGAAGCAGGCTGGAGTCGGAGTCAGAGTCAGAGTCGGGCTTGGCCGGGCCGAGCTGAAATTCTTGGCCATTTGACAGCTGACGATTTATGTGCCAGCAGGGAGCCTCGACAACCCGTCTGCACCTTTTTCCAGCCAGCCATCCAACTCTTTGACGAGCCGGATGAGGACCTGAGCCTGTCTTGCAGATGCGACTGCCTGTCTCCCAGAATATGACAAAAGGCGATAAGATCTACGAGCGCTTGTTAAGTGCGCTGCCCAGCTCAGCTCAGCTCTGCTCTGTTGCCTGTCTTTGATACGTATTTTCGTATTGTTTCATCAAAAACTTCACCGTTATGCTCATTAAAGCTGCAACAGCCAAGCCGCTGCCCCATTGTTTGCAGTCCCGCAATCAAAGCTACTCCACAAGACCCGCAAGCACCCAGAGAAAGAAAAAAAAAAACATTTCTTTTAAACAAGCGCTTCCGGCGTTCTGCGAAAAATGCGCGCCCAAAAAGTAAAAAATAAAAAAAAACTACAAAAAAAGTGCAACCCAAAAATAAGAAATACAAAAAAACAAGGCGAGCGCAGTGGAAGTTGTGTCAATCAATAGAGTCTGCTCCTGCTGCTGGCAATGGTTGGGCTGCTATGCGTCCTGCATGTTAATGGAACCAGCTGAATCTGGAGTGGAGTCAAGCGAATCGATATTGAGTTGTGCGAGAGATTCTTGGACATCTCCTCGGACATTGTCACGCGCTTAGGTACTCGCTGATATGTATGGGGTTAGAGACTATGGCATTTACGCTAGTTTACTCATGTGTCCTGGCTGGATGACTGCCTGACTGGCTAGCTGGCTGGCTTGTCTGTTGGTTTTATGTGCACGCTTGGAATTTGTAAATTTAAAATGCTTCAAATGCCAGCTGCCCTACGCTCAATGCCCCCAACTGCTCCACTCAGGGTCGCGTGTGTGGGCTTTGACCTGCTTAAGAACTAAACGGCTATCATGGCTGCTGCTAATGTTGAAGATCTCTCCAGCTGCTCTCCTACTCGCTGTCGATTACTTGTTTACCAGCGCCAAACAACTTAACTACTTGGCGTCGTCCAACTTTGATTGCTATCGCCGAGCGGGCAAATCAACTGTTTATTTGTCAAATACGCATTACACGCAGCCAACAACAACAATAGCCAATAAAACCTTGAACACAACTGAGAACTGTTAGACATGCCAACAAAATAAACACACATCCACATCCACATATACATCCACAGCCACACACGCGGGTCCTTTGAGTCAACACTCACAAATAGCTGACGCTGCACATATGTGTGTGTCAGTGTGTGACTGTGTATGTGTGCATGTATCTCCCTCCCCTCAGGCCTTGGGGTAAACGCCCCCCATATCAGAGACATTGCTCTTGATATTTTAGGCGTTAAGAACGAAAGAAAAAACTGACCCATGGCCAGTTGGCAACGCCAGCTTTTGTTCGACCCACGCTCTATAAACAATTTTCACTTTTTTTTCCAGCTTGACCTCTGCCGCCCACCGTCCACCGTCCACGCTCTGTGCTCCACACTAGTCGGCACAATTCCTTTGGGTAGCGCATTTGGGCTGCACTTATGTCAACCTAATGAAGATAACAGCATAATTTGCCAAGTTCCCATTCGGAGGGTGTCGTCTGTGGCACAAGTAAAATAAAATCAAAGTTTAGGGCGCGTATTGGAAATTGATGGCGAATTGGCTTTCTCTCTGGGCAGTGGGCGCTAGTTTTATGTGACCATCTAGTGATTTGTCTCCCAGGCCAAGTCGATGGCTGATAGCAGAAATCTGTTAGGTGTTAAATGGAACAAGAGATAAGTATGAGGCACTGAATAGGGACTTATTGTGTAATGCGAGTGCGAACAATGCGAGCAAATGAGACAATTGAAATAGTCATAAATGGATGGCAGAGATCTAGTTGATGGTGAGTATACAGAGAGAGAGAGAGAGAGGGAGAGATGCTAGAAGAGGAAGATTAAGCTTAAGAGTAAAGCAGCTAAGATCAATGTTAGTTAGAATTTCCGAATACTCTTTGACTAAGAACTAAACGAAGTAGTTAGATAGATTCATTCTTCTTTATATTAGTTTTAGAAATCAAGCTTGAACCTCTTCGAAAAATTCCCAACACAAAACATTTTGGTTCTATATAGCACAGTATTCGTATCATTCCTAGTCTGCTTTTAGGAGCTGTACCTTGTTCTTTTTTGATGGTCATTCCGTTCATCCAACTACATATTTGGCTATTGTTCGCATTGCCTGCTCACCTTATCCCTTGGCACATTCACATAAGCAAATTTCTGCTGACAGAACAGAAAAGCACGGGAAATCGAAGTAAAATGTTGCTGGCAATTTTGCTGTTGCTGCTGCTGCTGTTGTTGTTGTTGTTGTTGTTGTTGTTGTTGATGGCATCTCTGCGTTGTTGTTGAGCCAATTTACTGACAATTTCCAGGCACTCTGGCCAATCTAGACTTGACTGTATCTACATGCTCTATATATATATAGATATACGTGTAACAGCCATGAAGATGATGACGAGCGCACAGAGCCACAGCCATTTGCTCAGTCAAACTACCTCGTGCTACATGCCACAACAAGCCTCCAGTCTCCCACGCCCACGTTGACGCCTTTGTTAGCTGAAATTTAATGAAGTTGGTTTAATTGAAGTATGGCTGCTGCCTCCTGCTCTCTCACTCTCACTCTCATCCTCTCTCTCTCTCTCTTTCACTCTGTCCGTTGCTCTCTATCAATCCTGCCCGCTGCTGCTGCTGCTGCTGCTGCCTGCCCCTTTGACAGCAATTCAGAGTGTTGTCTTTGCCTCTGCTTGTTGTTGACTGTTTAATTTTACAAATTTGCTACGCAGACAACAGTGTAAAGCATTTTTGTGCCTTGTGCATCCTTTTGCATCCATTTAAGGCAACTTGGATGCTGTTTCCTTACCTGCATGTATCTCGCTCTCTCTCCCTCTCTCTTTCTCTGTTTTTCTTTGTATCTGTTCAGCTGTATCTATGTGTCCGTTGTCCGTTAAGTGTGACAGTAACCATAGGACACACACGCAAATATTTTCACGATTTCATTCTCTGTCATTTGCTGCATGCCACAGTGCGCTTCAAAATTATTTTTTGCTTGAGAAGCAAGCAACCTGCTGGTGATGCTGTTGGGCATCCCAGCATCTCAGCATCCCAGCAACCCAGCATCTCAGCATCCAGCCAGCCATCCATCGAGGCATCCATCAGTTTCACTTAATATTGACGCCAAATATGCGCGCAATGCTGACGAACGATACGAGGACGAGAACGTTGGATCGCTGGACCCGCTTGGGCATCCTGCACAACTGCTGCTGCTGGCAACCAGAATAGCAGCGAAACATTTGCTGTGACATTCATTAATTATTTTATATGGAATTCTACGCATTGCCACGTACACGCTGGCGACATCGACATGAAACATGTCTAGCTACCTTCAGCAGTGCAGCAGCAACATCAGCAACAGCAGCAACAGCAGCAGCTCAGTTCCTTAACCAGTCGCTGAGAGTCTTTTGTCTGGCCCATTGGCTACATAGATGGCCATTTAGCCATATCAATTAGGGGCGACATTGTTGTTGTTGCTGTCTGCCCAGAGGCCAGAGAGCCAGAGAGCCATAGAGCCAGGGCCATTGATAACCCGAAAAACAAAAAAAAGAAAAACTCGAAATTAACTTGGTCATCTTGCTGCACTTGAGTCGAAACCAAATGCAGTTGGAGCTGCAGCCGGAGAGACAGAGAGACAGAGAGTCGGAGACGGCGTCTTCGTTTCTGTAGTGGCTGGGCAAACACAGTGGAAACAAGCAAGTAGAACGAGCAAACGAGCAAACGGCAGCCAGCTACAACAACTGAACGGCGATCTTTAGAGGAGAAGTGTCTTTCGTCTCTCTGGCGAGTCACTAAATAAGCACTTTATGTCTCAGCCGGGAGCCAACATTGCCAGCAGTACAACATTGAGTCATCAACCAGGCAGAGGGACTGCCTGCAATCAAATCCACTCCAAATGACGAGTGCAGAGGAGCCAGACAAAAGGCGTGTAACAAATATTAACAATGAAAATAATAACACTACAAACTTTGCTGAATGAACTGGGGAGATTGCATTTGGAGGATTCTCAATTGGGGTTACCTTTGCCCAGCAACTCTCAGCCTCTCAGCATCTCAGCACACACAGCTCTTGGTACCAGATTCTTAAGCATGAGCTTGCAGTTATTGTTATTGGCGTCGATCGAACGTTTAAGGATCTCTGGCTAAGTAAACACGTGTTAATGAGTGCCAATGGCGACTCGACTTGACTGTGGGTGGGCCGCAGTCGCAGCCACAGCGGAAGTTTGTTGTCTGCAATTGATAAACGCCATTGGCAACACACTAACCCGCCCTTTACACAGCACTCTCTGTGTATCTCTCTCGCTGTGTGTGTGTAGTCAACGAAGCATGCATTGTTAACAAAGAGCAATTGGGAGGCGTCAGGCGTTTTGGGCGAACGAAACTCGCCGCTGCCGCAGCCGTTGCCGTTGCTGTTGCCGTTGCCATTGCGCGTTATGAAACATGTCGCAAAAGATTCCAGCGCTCGAACAGGTAATTGGATTGACACTTTTGGGTCTGATGTAGACGAGACGAGACGAGAGAGTCGGGAGGCAGCGCAAAGAGATGGCGTCGAGTTGATGAGGCCTCGGTTCGGCGCGGTGGTGGCTTTGCCAGCCCGATGATTGCGTTAGCTGATGAGTTGGGGACGCTGCTCGCGGGCACTGGCAATGGCACTGGCAATGGCACTGGCACTGGCAGGCAACCCCAAAACGCAGTTGGCTGGCTTTAACTCTGGCTGATTGGGGGAAAGGTAGAACAAGACACGAATATGTTCTACTCATAGTTTCAGTTTGAGTTGTGCTTGAGCTGATGAAGTTTTGCTGTGGAATAATTGTTGCGCTCTCTTCTAATGCGAGCGTACGTCAAAAGTTGACAGTCGCTTGTTTGCATAGCGTACACACGACACGCTGCCTGCCAGCCAGGGTTGCCAGCTTAACATGTGACGCAACAGCGACAACACGAGGGGTAGGCGAAGGGTAGGTGTTTGGGGTTGGGGTTGGGGTTGGGCTTGCTTGCAAACAATTGTCTATTGTTTCAATATTTTGTGATTGTTTTTTAATTTGCTGCTAAATATTGACTTAGTCTTAGTTGGCGTAATGCAGGCAAACATGAGGGCAACAACACGGCTGGGCAGTGGGCGTGGCAGCGCCCACCGTGTATCTGTGTTTAATGTGAAATATTTGCTGCGTGCTGGCGCAAACATTGAAAGGATTTGCAAAAAACAAGAAAATGGCAATGAAAGAGATAGAGACAGAGAGAGAGAGTGAGTGTGAGAGAGAGAGAGAGAGGGGTGTGGAGTGGTGTCCACATTTCAATTGGCATTTGCTGGGGCAACGCGGCAATTTGTCCATTTGTGTCGTCGCTGACGACACTTTTGCATTTGCCAAGCGGCGAGTGTCAAAATTTATGGCGATAACTGTCGATAGTTGGCGCATGTTTGTATCAATGTTGCTCAACAGGCGTAGCGCCCTGCTGCCAGCCACTTACGTAAGCAACAACAACAACACGAGTAGTAGCAGCAGCAGCAGCAGCAATTCAATGTTGCTGTCAGGCAGCCAGCCCCGTTGCCCGCCAGACGCCAGCGCTTGTAGACAGAGACCGAGTCGCAGACCAAGTCCAAGCCAGGCCCAGTCGATGACATTCATAGAGATAAACGCAGCAGCCGTGGGTTGTTTGTTGCTGTTGTCGTTGTTGTTGTTGGTTGTGAGCTGCAGTTGCAGTTGTGCTTGTGAGAAATGAAGGTCAAGTTGTTGTTGTTGTTGTTGTTGCTGTTGTCGTTGCCGTTTGACATTTCATATAAACTTGTACAAAAAGCAGCCAAACAGTCAACCAACTGTCGACGTCTGCTGTGGCTAGTCTATCTAATGAGAAAATATTTTAAACGCTTTACACGCTTCCTTTGCAAATTTTTGCTAAGCACTTGACATTGAACGTGACATTGTTGTTGCTGTTGTTGTTGTTGGGGTTGTTGTTGTTGCTGTAGCTGGCGCTCAGCTGCAACGATTACGCGATTTATATAGTTTTATGTAGCTATAAAGCTGCATTCCATTAACCAGCAGACTCAAAGCTCAAAGATTGCAAAACAAAACGAGGCCATAAGCAGGACCACAAAGTGGCCAAGGCGGGACGAGAATTGCAGAGCAGGAAAAGAAGAAGAGAGAGAGACAGACAGTAGCAATGGGCTGACTTGAAAAGAGAAGAGCTTTGATGTTTGGCTATTATTGAACCACCAAATTAGCTTAACAATTTTAAAACTTCTTTTAATACTACTGCTTGGACTCTGTAGTCAGGCAGACAATCAGTAAATAAGTATTAAATAATGAAAGTCACACAGCCTCTTTCTCCCCCTAATCTCTTACTCTCTTGCAGAGCTCTTTTCCCAGCAAACTGTGCAAATTAGACAAGACATTGGTCAGTCTTTCACTCAATCACTGGCTCATTGAGAGGTCAGGTTCCGGGCTAATCAGGCAGCTGGCCATAAATAAATCAAAGCCAGCCACCAAGCAGGAACCTCCCCACTCATAAGGCTGGTCTATCGAATGTGTGGCTAGAGCGCATCGTAACAAAAATTACGTCTTTCATTAAGTTTGGCCAAAGGTCATTAATTATTTTGAACTTTGGTGCGGAGGTCAAGGCAGGCGCACAGGCTGTGCCTAATGAGCATAAGATACGGCTAATATGGAGCATGGCCCACTGTGCCACTGAGCATGCGAGTACTCGTGCATATTTCTCTATAGATTAATGTTAGTTTTGGGCTCTTAATTAACGTACGCGCCCGTGCGATAAAGCTTATCACTATTCGACTTGCTTTGCCTCTGCACCCCCCACCTGGCGCTCCTTTGTGGCCTCATTGATTTATAGTGCGCTATATGTTATTTATATCTAACGTGGGCCTTGTAATCGCCCGGGCGCTTACATATCGCAGCCACTGTGTGGCTGTGGCGGCGGCTGCGACTGCTGTTGCGGCTTGTTGTTCGCGCCCCGGGGGCGGCTTAGTCAACGGCGCAAAAACCTGTTACAAGTCGCTGCAGTTGTTTCTCATGTTATTTATAGCTAATTAATATTACTTATAAATGCAATTCTATAATTTAGAATATATATATATTGTATATATAGCGAATTGCATTCTAAACTAAAACTAACAAACCATTACCCGCAACAACAACAACAGTCTCTAGAACATGTTTGTAGTCACGCCGCAAAAAAAAATAAATAAATAAATACAAATAAATATAAAAAAATATCAGAAATATCTTCCTGTTTAATCACACGATAAATCATCTTTTGTATTATTGTTGCTTTTTATTGTCTATTTGTGCTGTGAAAACAAGTTCCACATTCAATGGAAAACGCTAGAGTGCATTGTGTGCGCTTCTATGCGCTTCTCAAATATGCTAGATGGCTTTAAATCTTGTGTTATCAATGTAAATATGATTAATCGCATGAATTTTATTCATAGAACTATTCCTTTAGACAACTTTTAATGCTTAAGTTCTTCCTACATTCTTTAGCTTTTTTTTTAGTTTTTAATTTTAGTATTTTCTTGTATTTCTCTCTGCGCAAATCGCATTAACAAGTCAACATAGACAACTTTAGTGCCTAGTTGAGTAGTGTAAAGTATTGATGTCGATGCCATAATTAATTGATTGCCCCTACACAGTTTTTTTTGTTATTGCTCTGAGTGCATTGGGAAGCGCAATTCAATTGCCAAATGACCCTGGCAATGGGAGTGGGAGTGGAAGTGGAAGTGGAAGCTGGGAATGGGAATGGGAATGGGAATGGGTGCCCAAAGCCCAGCCTCATCTAATACAGAATAATGCGATCCACTTGGTAAACAAAGCGCAGTTGGCTAATTAAACGAAAGCTTCTCTGCTTAAACATTGATTGTGCATTAAACTGCAGGCCAAACAAACAAATATACGTGAATATTCGTGAGCCCAAACAACAATTGTGGCCAAATTGTGGGTGAATTGTGGGTGAATTGTTGGTGAATTAGCGCTCCGCCCGCCTAGGCACAAGTGCAAATATTTGAAAGCCAACAATAACGACAATTGGGCATTGAAAACCAAATAAAAAGCGAGGAGAAGAGCTGAGTCCAAAAATGTAACAGATTGCGCTGAGCAACACCTACAAGTCAACCCTCAGGGCCAGGAAGCAACTAATTTGAGCAACCCTTGTGGCGAACACCTCACAAGAACAAAAAAAAAAAGAAAAGGAGAAGAGAAAATGAAAAGCCCAAAGCCGAAATTGGAGTTGACATGTGTATCCTTTTCATTAACTCGCGACGCTCTGCGCTGCTGTGGTGCTATGGTGCTGTTCCATGTCCATGCAATTTCAAAAATCCAAAACCGAAAACTCAAAATTGAGTTGTACACGATGAAAGTTGCAGAAGGACGGGGGCAGGAGGCAGGAGGCAGGAGGCTGTCAGCTCGAGCTGGCAAACTGACGCGCACTGACAGCTGCCTCCCCCGGCCTATCCTTTAAAGTGTGTGAGAGAGGGGGGAGAGGTGGGTGCGGGTGGTGCGTACGCAATATTTGCCATTTGACGACCGCAAATTTGATTGCATTTCATGGTTTAGCGGCGCGTAGGTACAACAAACCAAGGCCAGCAGGCGCAAGTAGGCAAAGCAACCACCCTGCCACAGTTATTAGAACATAATTCAAAAATTTCCACCCGCAACCACTGACAAAGAACAGAAAGAGAGGGAGAGCGAGAGAGGGGTCTATTGACAGCAGGACTATACAATGGCACTTCGTTCTGATGTTTCAAATTTGATTTAAACACTTTAAATTGGATTATGCTGTAGGCAAATTTCTTTGACCAAAGCGACGTAATTGCAACATTGTGTGGGTGTCTCTCTGTCTCCCTCTCTCTCTGTGTGTGTGTGTGTGTGTGTGTAAGGGGCCACATAATGACAGAGCTCGTCTAGGGTTTTAGGCAGCGCAGTTGAAAAAGCGTCGCTCATAATGACACTTAGTATGCGGCATGCAACGTGGCAGCAGCTCAGTCACGAGCCCAGGGCGGCCATCAACGCCATCGTCGACGTTCGCCGCATGCATTTAATTGCCAAAATAAAAACACACGGGCCACCAAAAACAAAAAAAAATATATAAGCGTAGTAGATGAAACAACAAGAAAATCAAGCAAAAACAAACAACAACCAAAAAGAGGCAAAAAGGGAAAAGCCAAAACAAAAGCGAAGCCAGTGAAAAGCGTGTACAATATGCGCATATAGGACGCCATTTTCATAAGGACAACCACACGAGACGCCACATAAAGTAGCGCTCGCAAGGCGATCCAAATGCATGCGACACGCCAGCACAGCAGAGCAGCAGCAGAGAGGGGAAGGAGAGGGGGTGAGGGGGAGAGGGGGGGCCCGTCAGGCAACGCGAATCCACTCGAGTCAATGAGGCGTCAAAGTTGCTACGCGAGCTCGCCCAAAAGTTGTAAAATTTCAGCAACGCCTGTCGCACAGGTGCCCCAGAGAGAGAAGCGAAGCAAGAGAGGGGCAGAGAGGGGCAGAGAGGGGGATAAAGAGCCACTGCCCCTGCCACTTCACTACACACATGTGCGCTTAATTGCATGTGCCTTGGGGTTGGCATGCCAAAGAAACGAATACCCAAACGCAACTGAGCTGAACTCATAAAAGCCAGCCGCAGAAATCAATAAAGCCAAGGTGCCACCTGACGGGGCGCCACTCTGCCACTCTGCCACACTGCCACACAACAGAGCGAGAAGCGAGCTGTGTTGGGGGACTCTAAACTTTAGAATGTACTTATTTCAGCCGCAACACGCATTATGGCCACATATCATGAGCCATAGACGTGCCGCATTGATGAAACCAAAGAACGAAACCGAAATCGTAACCGTAACCCCAAGACCCCCACAGAGCGCCCATTCCTACCCCCTGTCACACAATTAACAATTGCGTCGTGCGATTTAATCGAGCAATCAAAAGCGTTTGTCATTTACTTGTCAAAGGCAATTTCCACTGATACAAAGCGCCTAATTATACGTTAGATGTGAGCATGAGCTACGATACGATACCCACAATCGATACCTGACGAGCATGGCGACTGCCTGTCGAGGCATTTTTTGACAGCTACTGTCAACGGGCAATAATCGCCAACTGTTCGCTGACAATTGAAAATCTCGAATTGCCAATTGGTCAAGCGCATACCATTAGAGAAGTTGGCTATGGGAGCTAGAGAGCGGACCGATTGCTCACGATTGAACACGTGCGCATTCGCAATTAAAAATTTTAGAATTTCTGTCCAGACAGATATTTGCTGTAATCGGTAGAGAATGGATCGGACTTTCGCCGAGAAGATAATGAAGAAGGTAACAGCTGTGAAAGCTGATGACAATTAGAGACTCTAAGGAATTTTACAATTTAAGGTAGGAATTCTTTTGACTTGAAGAAATAATCAAACAACTGCCAACCAAATCAAGTACCATTTGAAACTAAATAATCTTAATTTTCTTAAAATTAAAGAAAAGTAAAAAGTAACTAGAAGTAAGCCCTAGGCCAGCTGCTAAGACAAAAGGATTTTCACTTGCAACAAGGCAGCTTGTAGCACTTGGCAGCAGTTGGTAGAGCATCAATAAACGCAAATTTTATGACTGCCTGGGCGCGTTAATTTCAGAGGCTACAGTTGCGTGACCAAAGGACTCGCTAATGAAGACATTGCGCCGGCAAAAGGGTTAGGACTTTTGAATGTTCTGGCAGGGGCAGTGGTTGGGCTTTCCGTTTGGGTTAAATGAAGTCGAACTGGCACGCGAAATGAATTGGGCTCGCGTTTGCTTTGGGCTTAGTAGCATCTTCGACGACGAGGCATAAATTGTCAGGACTTAGACGCAGGATCAGGCAAAGGCAACAGCAATGGCAATAGCAACGGCAGCAGCTAAGGCTAAGGCTCATTTGGTTGAGGGCTGGCATTCAAGTGCCATATTTCTTCAGGCAATTGGGTAAAGCGCGAATCCTTGACTGCTATAGAGCTTCAGTTGTGGCACACAATTGTTTTAATTTCGCTTATTGTGCTCGACTGGCTTTAATATTTTAGGATTTGCCAAAGCAGTTTTTTCGACACATCCGCCGAGAGCGGACCAGAAAGGAGTTCTCCCGCTCGCTGTGCTCGACATTTATTACGCATATCGTTTGCCTCTCCCGCCCGCTGCTCTATTAATGTTTAAGTGGCACTGCGTCCCTTAGGCTGACAGTGCCTTCTAACACACTCACACACTCACACTCACACTCCCACACACACACACACTACTCGCACAGCTGCCTTTTGTTGCTGTTTTTGATTTGCCTGAAAGCCTTCGCGCCACGCAGAACTCGACTTCGGCCTACGCCAGCGAGCTCATATTTTGTACGGCTATGCGTCCCGGAATTCCCTTTTGCGTACGTGATCAAATCAACTTGAAAGGATAATATTTGCCGCCTTGTTGTGGCTGTTGCTTGCAGCCACCACACCCCCTCCCTCCCTCTCTCTCTCTCTGACTCTATGGCCTGCCCTTTCCTGTTTGTTATATCTTTGCGTGTATCTGAAGCTGCGTCTGGGCCTGATTGGCCTGGCTGCAAACGGCTTAAAGCTGCAATTTATTTACGAATTTATTCATATTCACACTTGCAAATGAGTGAAAAAGGGCTACGCACAAACTACAGACTGCCTAAGTGGGTGAGAATCGCGCAGAGAGGAGCAGTTGAAAGGGTGCCGCTAGTACTGCGGGTAAAGGTGACTGTGAAGTGGCTGTTTGAGTAGAGATTAACTAGAAAGGGTGCGTGAGATTAAGCTGCAATCGATTTATATAAATCGAAGCATCTGTTCGAAATATCTTCTCACAAAAGACCAATCAATATTCAACATGGAATTTGCTTTACTTTAAGTTCCTTGACTTTATTGTGCGCTAACTTAATTTTGTGTAAGACTTAAGGAAGTGAAAGGCTTTCTGAAGTAGCATAGGTTAGCTTACTTTGCCGCGTGGGTCGGAAATGGAGCGAAATGTGAGCAGACACACAAGAATAGCCTTGCCTTGTCGCATGCCTAAATGCTAACCCCGTTGGCCTTCGGGCACATGTCGCACTAATCCGCAAGGACAATATTGAAAAGTAATAACCCACAAAAACAACACACACACACACACACACACACACACACCGACACAGGCACGACTAGATATAAATGACGAGGGTGCCGGGCAACCGCAAGTTGCAAAAACATTCAGCTATCTTTTTAGCCAGAGCGCAACGACTTTAAATCCTTTTAATTCACGACAGGCGTAAGGATAAACGCAGGAAGAGGAAAAAATAGCTGGCGAACAAACGCACGAATTGATATCGAGAGAAAGAAAGCAACAAAAAGAGGAAAAAAACCGAAACGAAAAATTGGGCATGAAATGCGACTGAGGGAAAAACATAGCACAAAATAAGATCACGTAGCTGCCGCCCAGGACGCAGACCCAAGCCCAAGCCCAAGCCGAAACTCAAACCCAGCAGCGTAGGCGCAGAGAATGGCGCAAGTGAAGCATATAGAGATTGAGAAGGGAACAGAGAAAGGGACACGAACAGGGCTGCTGTCATGTGTGGGTCTGCCCCGCGGCTACTGACGCTGCCTTATTGGGCAGACAGGGACAGGGCCAGCGAATTGGCTGCAATGGCAGTCGAAGTAACGAGGCAGCCAGAGTCAGAGTCAGAGTGAGAGTCATAGCCAGAGCCGGAGCCAGCTTCAGTCAGAGCTTCAGCCAGCGAATAAGTCAATTTTGACCGCGGGCTATTGCGTTAGCTGATGAGCAGCAGGAGCAGAGTGGAGCAGAGGAAGGAGAGTGGAGCGGGCAAACCCAATGCAGTTGTATTGATTTCCTATAAGCCAAATCGCCAGGGAATGCGAAACGAAAAGCAGTTTAAACTTTAAGTTCAATGTGCAACTGTTGCAAAAAAAAACAACCGCCAACTGGGGGGGGGATGCTGGCGGAGCGAAGGGAGGGACGAGCCAAGGGGTTGCCAGTTGATCATGATAAATCAATGCGTGCAAAACGCACACGTACGTTAAGAAGAGTCTTGGCGAAGGACGCAGCAGCTACACACATAGACTGAGAGTAAAAGATAGACAGAGTAAGAGAGAGAGAGAGAGAGAGAGAGAGAGTAAAAGAGAGAGCGTGCCGAAACGTGACGCAATTTACTGCCACAACTTGACTTAAGTTCCAGTTGTAGTTCGTTTCACCCTCAAGCAACCCCGGCCCGGTTTGGTCCGGGTCTGTTAGGAAAACGAATCGTCTGCCCGCTTTGGACGCTCGTCTTTTTTAAGAATAACAGTTACAGTTATTTTTTTAAGGTTTAGCTTAAGCTTTTGTGTAAATAAACGACCGCAGTCGTGCTACCACCACCACCACCACCAACAACAACGACAGCGACGCCTTCAACTTTAACTCAGAGTGGGCCAGGGTCTCGTTTCGAGCAATTCATTCATTCAATTTACGCGACACCCCTTATTGAGGCACAAGGAAACCCCGCACGCACATCAATAAATATATATATGTATATATATATATATGCTCTGGCAGCAATTTATAGTCAACTATACATGGGAGAGTACTCCATGTGCTTATTGGGTCGGCTTTGCATTTTAAAGTTGACTCGCGCGCTTTGAAGTGCGCTTTTGACTGGCACATTCGGGCCACTGTTGCACGTGCAACGTGCCACAATTGCGGCCACGTGTGTTTTGATTTGCAGCGAACGTTACTCGCTAATGCCCGGAGTTGGGTTAGGTGTTGGCCGTGGAGACGCTCTGCTCAGTTGTGCCCGGCGGGCGCATGATGCAGCATTAAATTGCCGCATTGTGTCTGCCAGGCGGGAGATTGCCTTCGACGTTTGGAGGCTGCGGAGGCAGCTATAGCTATTTTTTATTTGATTAGCTTAGCGCACAGACAAAAGTCCTGCGGCGACGTGTGGCCGCCGGATTTGATGAACGGCTGCTAGCCCGGACTCTGGCTCCGTCTCTCTCTCGCTCTCTCTCTCGCTCTCTGAATCTGCAGCCCGGCGCACACTTGATTAGTAGCCCTCACGTCTGGGCCAAGCTGCTTTTTAAGCTTAGCGCTGTCAAAATATTTTTAGTAATAAATTCCCTTTTAGCATTCGGGCGGGTGGCACAAGTCGAAAAAAAGTGCTGGCTGCAGAAATTGAAAGGAAATGAAATGGAGCGAAGCTGGCGCTAATAAATCTACTTAAGCTAGCGACAGGATAACTAACAGCGGTATAAGTAGGTGAGCGTAATGAAATGTAATGAGCAACAAGCAACAGCAATGCACTCAGAGCAATGCAAAACTGTCAGAGTGTTAAGGGTCCTTCTCTGCAATTCTCATATGCAAAGATACGTTATAGTAGAGCTAAATGTCAAGTGTTTGCATGACAATGCAGTGAAGGACAGATAGCTAAGCTATCTAGTTAAAGCAGATTGTATGAGCTGTTTAAGAGTCAAGTTAAGCCCCTCTCTACAATTCTTAAGTATGATCACCTAAGAATAGAGTCTTTCTCTTTCAGCTGATCTTTCCAGTTCCATTTGCCATTTCCTATCACCTACCATAGACTTCACTTTCTGCTCAATTCATTATTTCATTATTTTAGTTTATATTTACAGACTACAGCCCACAGAGTGGTTAGTTGCTTGACCCCAACATTAGTCATGTCAAAAAGTGTTGCTGGGTCAACGACCCACAAATGCTAAACCTCAACTTGAATGGCCAACAAATAACGCTTTAATAACACCCACGCAGTATTCAGATTGACCAAACAGCGGATCAGATGGAGGCGCCATTTAATCAACGCTTCGAGCTTTGCTTTGTATTTAATTTGTCTTGAAATTAGAATTTTAAATGAATTTCATGTGTGTGTTAGTTGGTTTTGCATATTCGAGCGCAGCCAGAGAGACGACAGCAACGACGACGACGACGACGGCGGCGGCGACGGCGACGGCGACGGCGAGTGACTGTGACGTCATCAGCATAATAACCAAGGCACATGCACACACGTTAATTATACGCCATGTAGTACGCTCGCCATTAAGTGTTGCCATCTCGCTCATTGAAATTATTAATTTTTGTCTGCACGCTGTCTGGGTCAGCAGCTCAGTCGACTGCCGACTGCGGACTGCGGACTGCCGACTGCGGACTGCCGACTGCCGACTGAGGCTGAGCATAATTTAATTTTGATGCACGTCGGCAGCGACAGAGACGAAGGAAATTGAAATTCAAATTTCAGTGGCTGCCAAAGCTGCGCAAAAAGCGTGTGGAAAATGAAAATTTAAATGCGCGCCACACACACACACACACACATACATATACTCTGCAGTCGCTGTCACAGTCGATGCTTGCGTCGCAGCTGGCGTCGCTTGTTGCTTGCTGCTCGCTGCTTGTTGCTATCTCGCTCGCACTCGACCGGCCACTTAAACTATTCATTTATACAAATTAATTCAATTATGCGTATTACGTACGCGCCTGTAAAGCGCAGTCGCCGGCATCTCTCTTGCCTCTCGCCCCCCGCTCTGCTGCCTCACGCGCCCCTCTCGCTTCCTCCTTTACAATTTCTGCTCGCGTACGAAATTTCACTTTAAGTTAATTGTTCAAGTTCAAGTTCAACGTAACATAATAATGCCACACACACACACACACACACACTCTCAGACATCAGCATACAGCAAACTGTTGCATTTGTTGCGCTGGCAGAGAATGAAAAAAAAAAAACAAAATTATAATAAATTATTATTCCTTTTCGTTTGATTTTTATGCAGATTTTTAGGCATTTCGTTTGCGCTTTGCCTTCGCGGCGGCTGTCTCTTGGCCCAGTCGCCAGTCGCCAGTTGCCAGTTGCCAGTTGTCGGTTGCCGGTTGCCAGTTGCTTAGCCAAGTTCCCCGTTCCGTTGACGGCTCTGCAAATTGTTTGTTATTGTTTGTGAGTAAATGTTGTTTATTGTTGCTGTTGTTGCAGCTGTTGCTCCTGTAGCTGAAGCTGCGTCTTATTGCATTAGTTAGCTGTTGTGTGATTTATGAGCTGCTTGCCTGGGCTGCCAATTGCTTGATTGGCAATGCCTCTCTAGGCGATTCTCACTAGCTGTTGTGCTAGGCTAGAGAGCTGCTGAAGTATATTTGAATAATTGTCTCTCTCTATGACAAATTTATGACTGCATTGCAAGTTTCAGAGTATCTACTCAGTTTAGCATTAGATATAGTTTTCCTTCGTCACATTTGTAGCACCTTTTAAGCAAGGCAACAGCTATTGAAATTAACTCTTCGTTAGCTGTTAACTTAAATGTTTCACTTCCTGTTGCTGGCTCCCAGGCTCTCTTCAGACAGCAAACACTAGAGCAATCGACCACCGGACTTAAACAACTTGCAACCTGCCAAGACAGCAGCAACTGCAACTGCACAATTCCCGCAGGCATTTGCCAGGCAATTTGAAAAGCGAAATGACGACGACAACAACTGCAACTGCAACTGCAACAGCAACAGCAACAGCGACAACGACACCGGCAACAACAACAACAACAACAACAACGTCGCAACGTTGTAGGCCATTTGATTAACAAATGGCCAAACGCAAACGAAATTGATCGAAATTCAGCAAAGGAATACGCTGAGAGGGCAAGGACGCGGCCGGTGGCAGCCGATGGCTGGCCTAGAAGAGGCCCAAGTAAATTATGGCAAACAAGTTTTAGCCGGCGGGCAACAATTTTGTCGCTGCTCGCGCTACGTTCCGAACTATGAGTTTACATAGCACGCGGATATCTGGCGACGATCGCAGCTCGCAGAATAGTCGGCGATGTTGTCGCCGACGAGAAGAGATTGCAGCAATTAACGCTAATTAAATGCGCTTCAGTTTATGTTTCATGTGGCGATATTTCAGTTGTCTAGCGCGATAATTAAATCGCTCGGCCATTTGCATAACAAATTTGCCACGGGCGCAGCGAGCTGCTAGCTATGAGCTGCTCATTGGCTTTGCCATTGGCTGCCTGAATTGGGTTCAAGTCCAAAAAGCATTTGTTTGTCTTCTGGTCACCCACCGGCGAGAGCTGGGGTTGGGCGTGTGGTTTCGGCT
Source organism: Drosophila nigricruria (assembly GCA_037075265.1). NCBI lineage: Eukaryota > Metazoa > Arthropoda > Insecta > Diptera > Drosophilidae > Drosophila > Drosophila nigricruria. Next base: position 8,003,443 of record JBAMCI010000227.1, on the reverse strand, counting down.
GGAATTTCACTTTCACTTGGCCCGTCAGTTTGGCTAGAGGAGGCGAAACTTTGTTGGCGCTGCGCAACATCCTTTGCATACGGAAGCAGCAGCAGCAGCAGCAGCAGCAACGACGACGACGACGACACATTGTCCTCGATTCAACTCTTTGCTGGCGCTGCCAACCTGACCGAAATTCCAAATGGCGCCGCCGCCACCAACGAGCGAGACGGCAGCTGTGATGACGTCGACGGGGCAGCGAACGCCGCTTGCATTCCAAAGATGGATTTTAATATTCTGCATGTGTGGAAAGGTCGCTGGCCGACTAGCAACAAGCTGATGCTGCTGCTGCTGCTGCTGCTGCTGCCTGTTGGCTGCTGTCCTGCTGCATCCTTTTTTTTCCCTCTGTCGTGTTGCTGTTTTATACTACATATATACTTTTTTCTGCCACTGCTGCTGCTGCTTTAATGTTCTTTTTTTTTGTTAGACGTCACCTTGATTCTGCTGGCAATGACCATGAATATAGATGGCAGGCCATGTGCACATAGCCGGCGCTGTTTAGCCCACTTTGCATGGACGGGCACTCGAATGTCCTGGCGCTCGTAAAATGCCTTGAGAAACGAGCTATGCGCATTTTACAGCACATTCTTTAAGCTCTGGCCAACGAACACACTGGCGCCGAGATTAAGCTGCTCAATTTGTTGCTGTCATTGTTGTGGTTGTTAAATTTTGATTTGAAAATATGGAAATACTGCCACAGGACAAACACAGAGCACAGGACGTGGCCAGAGCACACACACAATAAGAATGAGACCAAGCGGAAAAAGCACAAAATTAAACTTAAACGCTACAGGATGCACGGCTGGAGGCCGACACAGAGACATAGGCAGGCCAGAGAGAGAGAGACAAAGAGAGAGAGAGAGAGAGGAGTAGGCGAGTCTCACAGGACAAAGGACAATGGCTGTGGACAATGCAAGACAATGCCAGTTAATATATGAAGATATAATAACTTCCGGTAATTTCAATTTTATGACTTCGCTCTCGGAGATGTCAAGTCAAGCTTTGCTGAGCCGCACAGATAGTGCATATATCATGCGTGCGGCGGGGGCAGTGGGTGTGGCACTTGTTCAGCCACTTGGCTGGACATCAAGTTAAAGCCGGCCGCTGTTCGGGACATAGGCAAATGAATTGCGGAGAGTTTTGCGTTTGAAGAGCGTGAAAAATTTGTGGAAAAAAAAACAGAAATTGAAAAGGAAAACTGCACATGTCAGAAAGGGCAGAGGGGAGTGGCAGAGGCTGAGGCAGAGGCTAAGGCTGTGGCTGGGCTAGGGCAGGGCAGTTCTTCAGCTATGGAGCCGGGGGCATGACGAACCCAGGTCGATGGCTGTCAGTGGCAAGTCAAGTTCCAAGTCATTTTTTCTGCTTTTCTGCTAGCTGGCACGGCTGAGCCCAGCCCAGGCCCAGCTCTAGCTAGGGCATTGTAGAGCTTCTTCAGCGGCTGCTGCTGCTGCTACTGCTGCTGGCTCGACACTAAGAAGCAATAAACCTAAAGGGAAATGTAATAAACGAGAAAATCTTGTACGTGACCAACCGCACCAGGGGTGCACAGACAGCGGCAAAAGCGGCACAGGCATTGCCAGCGCTCGGGGTTGGCCTGGTTGGGATTCGGATTGGGATTGAGTTGGGCGGCAAATGGACTTTTACTAAAGCGAAATTGCAAAAGAAATGCAAAAGAAAGAAAAAAAAAACAACAGCAACAACGAAAGCGGAAGCATTTTAAAGCGTAACACAAAAAAACCGAATTTCAAAAAAAAAAAAAAAACAATATATATATATATATATAAATGTGTGTGTGCCTAATCGATATCGTGTGTGTGCGTGGCCCACACGAAGAGAGAGAGAGAGCCTGGGAGTCTGGCAGTCACTACTTAGGCACAATTTGGATGGTTATGGCAATGGCACTCCAGAGACCAGAACCAGAGACCGAGCGCAGCCAAGAGGCAAACAGCCACCAAATCGATTTCAGTGAAGCGTTTCAGTCAAATTCTACGAATGAGTTTTGTTCGCCTGGGCGTTAAACAAACTTGGCCCAACATCGCTGATAAGCCAAGCCAAAAATAAGGCTGGGGAAAAGAGCAAGCCAAGTCCGAGCCGAGAAGTCTTACGTGGAAATCAAAATGCCAGCTCTTGGCCAACTAACTGACCAAACGAGCCACGAGACGTTTGAGCCTTAACTGTGATTTCGTTTTAATGGCGTGACACTAGACAACAACAACAGCAGCAACCTCAAGAGCAACAGCAGCAACAAGCTGCACAACAAGGCTTAATTACTCAGTCGGAAATCGGCCATCGAGGAGCTGGCTGGCAGCGATCGAGTGGAACACCCAAGCAGGATCTGCAGCTGGCTGATGCGCCGGCCGAGATTTGCATGTGGACACAGTCCAGAGAGCCAGGGTCCGACTCGCGCCAGCCAGCCCCTCCTTCCCAGGGCGGCTGCTGCCAATGGTAACAGTAACAGTAAAAGCCATTAAGCGGCCATAAAAATTGTAGCCGGGCTTTGGCTAAATTGTCATAAGGCGATTTGTACAATCGCGGCCATTAAACCGAAGCGCATTGTTAATAAAGCGTAAAGTGAAAATAAAAAAAAAAAATAAAAAGAAGAAGCTAAAACTTTGCATAGCAAAAAAAAAAAAAAAAAAGAAGAAAAGCACAGCAAATGGAAATGGAAAACAGTGGAAAACCTCCCCAAACAGTTGTAGAGCTTCAGAGCGCGACAATTTTAATTTAATGATGCGGACTTAGTCCTTGTAATGGCCGAGTCCTCTCGCGCGCGCACTCGTCCTTGTGCTACGTTTGTTAAATTAACAGCCGCGTTTGTCATTGGGCGCAAAGAATCGAAAGCGAAAGAAAGCCAGCGAAATCCGCATAAAAATAAAAATACAAATAAAAAGCAAATAAAAGCATATGGAGACGCGCGCCGGACCAACAGCGGCAGCAACAACAACTGCAAATTAATTTAAATGATTTTTATGATGTCATTGCGCAACTGAGCCAGCGTCCCGTCCCACTGCCTAGACCAGCGCCAAGGCGCCCCCCAAATTGAATATATCCATATACATATATAACCCAGATGTATATATATATACATGTGTTGGAATATCTATTTTGTACAACAAAAAATAAACAGAAATGTTGCGAGCTGCCCTTTAGCTGCTGCAGTAGCTACGAGCGGTAACGAAATTCACGGTAGGAGATAAAAATGTAGCAAATCGAAGCGACGATCAACAACCCGAGGTGCCTTCAGAGGGCGGACCGGGCTCAGCCGTAACCGACGACCATGCCAAGCAATTGGATGCGCCACAGCCAACAGCCGCCACATGCAGCAGGCAGCAAACAGAGCCCTCTTGGCTATGAACATTTGAATACTCTACTCTTTTAGTAAAATATGGGAAAAAAGTAGCTAGTTTAGAATAATTTTGAATCTCATCTACTGGAGAAAGGTAAAAAATATCCAGTAAAAAGTGAAGGAGAAAAGCTTTATACAGATACTTCGCTTCTTTGTTTTCAAAATCTTCTTCTATTCTGGCTGATTATCAATTAGTCAGTTTCTGATATTTTATACTCAGTTTATATATTATTTAAACTTTTAAGTTACGAATAAAATTCATTTATAAAAATTAATCAATTACGAATATTCTCTATTCTTCATATTGTTACATATTATTTTCCTTTCTTTCTCTCCTCTGTTTTGCCAATCAGTTGACATTCACTCAAACAAGACATCATTATCTATATACATATATAAATACCTTAAAATAATTTCCCATTAAACGTCACAAACATCATGCAAAATTCATAATATCCTTTATAAAGCATACCTTTTCCAACTGGAAGGCAACGAAACTGAGACAAATGTGATAACCACGCTGCGATATACGAGGAGTATTCAGGTCCGCGACCAAAAGACACGACGCCAGCGCTGACGACAATGCTGAAGCTGCAAAGAGGGGGGGACAGTAGAGGGGGGCACTGCAGTGCAGTGTGGCTGCAACGGGGGCATCATTTCATGCACGGCCACTGAGAATTTATTGTCGATTTGGCGAGGTGTATCGACAACGCAACTGCTACTGGGCACAGAATCAAAGGCAACTGTGAATGGGGCACGGGAGGCAGACGAAGGCGCGCTCCTTGGCTATCGGGCAGCGTAAATCTGCATCCGAAAAAACTCTTGTGCTGAGGTTTTAATTTGTACGCCGCTGCTGCTGCTGCTGCTGCTGCTGCTGCTGTTGGTGCAACGGCTGCCACGATGGTCGCTGCTTCTGCGCACAGTCATCGCCACCGTGGCATGAGGCAAGGTGATGAAGTTACTGGGGCTTGAGTTAGGCCTGAGCCTGTTCCTGGGCCTGGCCTGCGCACAAGTTTGTTGATGCGCGCACTGATAAGCGGGTCGGGCCAAGCGGTGGCAAGTGGCGGCGACTCCGCGACTCAGACTCCAACTACGACTTCTGCTCTGACATTGTGTCCGAGGCCGAGTGCGAGTCGAAGTCCGAGTCCGATTCTGCGTCCGCGTCCGCGTCCGAGTTGTTCAGCAGCCCAAGGCCCAGTCTGTGTGGTGTGGCTAACTTTAGCTATGGGGCTTGCGGCTTCTCGGCATGATAAAGCCTCCAAAAGTGTGGATTATTTCATTTTGCAACGTTTTGTTGCCGCCTGCCACACCTCTGGCCGCATGCAGCACCGCACCAGCTGCTGCTGCTGCTGCTGCTGCTTCTGCTGCTGTTTTTGCGGGTAATGAATAAATTTGCGCAATTTGTTAAGTGAATTCCTTTGTAGCGCGATTTTTTTTTTTGTTTTTTAACCAATTCGTTCGCCTCTCTTGGCTGCATCCCAGTGGCGCTTGGAGATGCTGGCAGTCAGAGTCTGAAAACTACTTAGAATGAGAACTAACGAATGGAAAACGATCTGCTGTGGTTGATTTAAGTTTCACATTTGAGCTTAACTTACTTTGACTACTCTTTCTAGAATAGCTATCCTTAGCACAGTTCTGTCTGTCTATTATGGAATAACTATCTTTAGTAAATGCTGTCTTTATTCCTTCCCTTTCCCATATATATTTCACATATATCTCAGCTAGTCTGCAACATGTGCTCATATTATAGCTAGTTGAGAACTGCCTCTCCTATAAACCTTCTCATATTAGCTATTACAAACATCTCTTGAAGAATGCTATACACCATACCATCCCATAGTGGATATGCAGCTGGTATTCACCTCGTTTCTACTCGAGACCCTAACCCTTGACTGCATTTCCTATAAAATCTGAACACTTCCGCCAGCAACAACTACAATTGGGCAAGAGCATTAGATGCCACCCCGGTTGCATCAAATGTTCGTTTTTCCTGCAACAATTTCCGCTTCGGGTGCAGCAAAGTCGAACAAATTCAAATTAGAAAATCCCAACATAAATATCTATGCATGCGCTTGTAGTTCGCTTGTGCAACAATAGATGTCGCTGGCTGTGATTGCCCCCAGACGAAAAGGGTTGCAAAATGCACCCCTGTGTGTCACAGTTGTCTGTCCGTCTGTCCGTCCGTCCGTCTGTCTGCCTGTCTGTTTACACTCTTGCTCTCCATGTGTGTGTGATTTTTGCTGGAATTCAAAAGATTTACAAATACTTGTGCACTCCTTTAGTTGTTGCGCCTCGGCTGCACTTAAGCAACTGTGCGAGTCTCCGTCTTTAAGTGCAAGCAACCCCGTTTCGCCTGCTACGCTCCTTCCTCTCCTCTCCTCTCTCTCTCGGCGCTGGTCTGGAGCGGCGCTGAACCAATAAAAATGTACGTCCAAGTCATTTTTAAAGCAGATACTTGTCGTCAGCAGAAAATTTTTACCTCTTCACTTTGAACGCTCACACACACACACGCGCACACACTCACACTGGCACACACGTAGTCTACTGGTTTATCCTTTTGAGCGGGTTCTGCTTATTTTTTACAGCACCCCAGCGTCTTGTCAGCGAACCTGCGCTCGAAATGTTTGTTTTGTTGTATGCTCCACTGTATTTGTCTTTAGCTTCTTCTTCTTTTTTGCTTTGCTTTGCTTTTACAATGCTCGATTTTTGTTTATTTCGCTGACGAGGCAAAAGGCGCTGCCGAGAACGCCATGAAATTGTCAATACAGCGAGACAGCAGGAGAGGGAGAGATGCCGAGAGAGATGGAACATCAGCGGGCATAAAAAACACAAGCAGGAGCCACAGGATGCGCCCACATTACCAGCGCTGTGGATTTTTTATGACGGGAACCTCGGCGCTCCACTCGAGGAAGGGTTAACAATGGCGCTACGTCCAGCTTCCTTGCCACACGCCTCGCGCCTCACGCCTCGCCCCAATTGCCGCTGTCATATGCAAAACGCCGAAGAGCAGGAGTAGCAAGGGCACTAGACAAGGACTGCCAGCAGCGGACGACTGGCAGCAACACTTTTGATAACATTTTATTACAACGTACTCGTAGGTGTGATTTTTATGGTTTTTGCTATGCTCAACGATTTTTTTTATGTGCCCGGCAATATCGTCCTTGTTCTTGCGCTTCTTCTTCTCCATGTTGTCTATGCTGATTGCGTTGAGCTGAATTTGCCTGCCCTAGCCAACTTGCAGACCGCCCCAAAACTAAATGGGTTGATTGCCAGTGGGGTGGATGGAAAAAAAAAGAAGCTGATTAGAAAAAAATCAAGTGACTTTTCACAGAGCTCAAGTGAAGCTTAAAGTCGAGCTGAAGAGTTAAAGATACAGAATGTGATTGAAATGGATTTCAGTTCACAGAAGTTGAGTTAGATGAGATTCAGTACGTGATGAAAGTAAAGTAAAGTAGGTGAAGTAAAGAAAGTAAAGTAAGTTAAGATAGTGTTGCCTTTTATAAGGAATCACTTTGAATTGATTGAGTGCATTTTGAGTGTTTTAATCATGTTGATATTCTAATTTATAGTATTTAGATATAACATGAATCTGAAGGTAGTTAATAATTGTTAGGAACAAAGTATTTAGTATAATTATCAATTAAAAATTCTCAAAGCTTGCTGAAAATAGTTTTAATTCAATTTTGTATAAATGATCTAAGCAAACAGCTAAGTTTTTCCTCTGTATTTGCAATACTTTGAAGATGAGCTGTCAGGCTTTCTTCTACCAACATGTGACATGATCTTGTGTATAGACTCATAAGTTACAGAGATATGATAGATATATACACATAAACTTATACTAAATCTAACTTAGATAAACAACAATTCAAATTTGCACTTTATTCAACTACTCATCCATAGCCACAACTTGATAGATTATATACATATACTACATATATATTTATCTATATAAAACTAGTGAAACACTTGGTAATTTGTCAGAGCGACTCGCTCTCTATTTGCTAATTAACTGAACAATCAGACAATAAATCACTTCTACTACAACTGGCTCCCATGTCAACAGCTGATTTTCACGCCGCATGCAATGGGTTTTTAACTTTTTTATGCCACTAAATATATGTATATATATATATATATATATATATATATATATATATATATATATATATATATATATATATATATATATATATATATATCAATATGGATTTTACAGCACACTCCACATCTACCTACGATAGTAAACAAAGACAGCAAACGGCCCGCAAGCGACTTGAATTATTCATATGCCAAATACAAAATAAAAACCAAAATAAATTATAAGAGATTCACAGCACCAACAACAACAACAACAACAAAGCCCATGAGCAACAGATAATTATTCATTATTATGCACCAGATTTGCGCATAAAAAAAAGACGTTTGACCAATGTCGCCCCCTGCTCCTGGGCCTGCTACTGCTCCTGCTGCTTGGCTTGGCTGGGCTCGCCTCAGCGCGGCTCTCTCTAGTTTAGTGGGTCAAGAAATCCAGTTTATTAACATTCAAATTAATACATACAAATGACGTCTCTCTGCGTTTATGGTGCATAATAATTAGCCAACAAGCTGGCGCTAATGCTGCTGCTGCTGCTGCTACCTCTGCCTCTGCCTCTGCTGCTGTTGGTTAAGGACCAAAACAGTGGCATTAGCATAAAATTAGAATTTGTAATTGCGGCGGCGCAACAGGCTGAGGCGCAGGACTGGCTGTCTGGCATGCGTCGCTTAATTAAAATGCAGCCAGAGGGAGGCGAGAGGCAAGAGGCGAGAGGTGAGAGAATTGTCAGACAGCAGGAAGCGCCTGCGCAAAAGGACAACGCGCCGTCAGCTTTTGAATTATTCAAATGTCAGTGAGCGCGCAGCCTTTTTGGCGTGTTGACTTTTTCTGTTTCTGTTTCTGATTATGCGCATAATTTCCCATAGGAAATGTTATGACTTTGGGCTGCTGGCCGAGGCGCACGCCTCATGATTAAGCCATAACAATTAGCCGCAAGTTGCGAGCAGCAGACACAGTGGAGTTAGCTCTGCCGCGCCCTGTGGCAGGCAAATCAAATCTAATGCTGCCTCTTCGGCTGCTGCCACTGATTCGATTTCCATGCAATTTTCATTGAAAGTAAGGAAAATGTCATCCATAAACAATGCCGCGAGGCAAAAGGGTAGCACCAGCAAATGTTTTCCAAGTGGAGCTAAGCCAGAGCGCTTGTCGCACGGCGGCATTTGCATGTGTAAAGTCATAAATAACGAGACAACATAACACTTAAAGCATACACACAGTTACACACACACACACACACACACTGAGAGAGAGAATGGCGAATATATTGCTGTTGCTATCGAGATGCGATGTATGACAGCAGCCTCCAAATGCATGAGCTATGAGAGACAAAGAGTGAGCGAAAGAGAGGGACAGGTAGATGGAGCATTTGTTTTGGGCCACATACAGACGTATCGCGCCAAAGTCTGGCCCTCGCTTATCAAATGCAAAATATACAAAAAAAAAAAGGAAAAGAATTTATTTCGTTTAGGAACTTTGCTCGCGGGTTATGCAAAAATTTGCAAAAGCTTCGGAGCTGGGGACGGCGGCTGCAAATAGGTGGGCTGCAAGTGGAGCATAAATAAAAATAAGTAACGAGCGCCACACAAATTGATAAAACAGTGAAAACAGAGAGAGAGAGAGAGGAAGAGAGAGAGGGAGGGGAAGGGAGATTGTTGGAGCAGCGATAGAGTGAGAAATTATTGAACAAAAGCGTACGGCACAAAAATGTATGAAATTGAATTTGATAAGAATGAAAACACACAAATTGTCAACAAGCTGGAATTGTGGAATGCGCTACAGAGTGGGAAATGAAAGGAATAAGATTTACTATAAATATATAAATTATTATTTAATACGAAATTTTGATATATAACAACTTTTAGTTATGATTTCTAACCATTCTGTTAGAGTTACCATTGCTAACTTTCTCAACAAGTCATACTCTACTCTCTCTCTCCCTCTCTGCTTGTACAGTCTATTGCAAAAGTATTCGACTTCCGTGATTCTGTAGAGCTTGCCAAAATATGTGCAGGGCACATGAGTTAAACCCTTTTTGCATACAAGCAACAAACACGGCAACAAGAGTAGCAAATGGCAAAAAATTTGTAACTGCCCCCCGGTAACACACACAGCAGCAGCAGCAGCAGCAGCTAAAAAGAGAAAAGAAAATGAATAAGAAAATAGAAATTGAAAAGTAAAACTGAAAATAGAATTGGAAAATAGAAAACTGGCTACAATGAATGCTGCTACAGCTACAGCTACAGCAGCCGCCGCATCGAAATAAATTAAATTTTCTAAACGATTGTGCGACGCGGGCCCACAAAGCACCTAAGGCAGTCGAGCGCGGGCACCCGACCCGAGTCTACATCCCGAGTCCCAAGAACTTGCCCTCACAGGTTCACAATGGGATTTGCATACGCGAAAATGTGACGGACCACCTCAAGTGCTGAGCTGAGGAAATGCAAAAGATTTCCTGCTTTTCACTTTTTGCGACTCGACTGGTCTCGAATTACGCAATAATAGCGATAAGGCTGACGATGCCGAAAAGGAGTTGCAGGCGAAATTGTGTTTTGCATAAATTATAAATTAGCGAGGCGGACGCATAACCCTCGCTCCGGGCTCAGCCGGGCTCAGCCTGGCCCTGCCTGACACCCATGACAGCCCATTGAAGCAAAGGTGACGCATTTATGCATAAATTAAGGATCAATACCGCGAGCTCTAGCCAGCCCTCGGGGCCGCCTCGCATTTGCATTACAATGGCAAGCATTGGCAAGCATTGGCAAAGGCTTGCCAAAAAAGACGCGAGCTCCGTTCCAGCCGATAATAATAGGTCATCTATTAGGGGCTGTTGTTGCCGATTTTCGCTGGCTGTTGACATCTACCGGCAAAACACAACAGCCGCAGAGGCGCACAGACGAAGATGAAGACGAAGAACCCACCCTTAAGACGGCCAGCGCAGATTAGACGACGACCCCTAACCCGACCTCGAACCCGATCGCAGCTCGATCTGGCAGTCGCCTTTGATGTCACATTTTGTTATTTATTTCGGGGCAGCATTTTGATTTGCATGAGAATGGAGAAAATTGATATTTGGTCTGCTGAGTTGTCTGCGCTGCAGCGTCTTCTTTCCTCCTCAAACGCAGAGGGGCACACGTGTTGCGGCAAGGGTGCACAAGGCAAGGGTTGATCCTGCCACACATTGTGAAAATTATGCAGATGAAGCTAGATCGAGCAACCTTTTTATTTGCGCAAACGGAAGAAGCCGAGGATGGAAGATGAGTATTCAAATGGGTTGAGGCATCTTCGCATCTTCCAAGGGGGTTGCTGAGGTAATTTGCCTACGTGGCAGCGTGGCAGATAGGGCGATCGGCCGATCGGGCTACGCACCTAATGGGATGACATCTGTGCGCAAGGGTTTTGCATATTATTTAATTTTCCCAAGCCTGCGGAAGGGTTAAGCTGAGAGAAGAAGATTTTTCTTTCCCATGGAAATGCGCTAAGCACAAAAGACAATATTGATCGCATATTGAAGATGCAATCAACTATGTTAAATGCACTGAACCCCTTTCGCATCCTTCTAGCGTCTTCTTTGCATGCGAAATTCAAATTAATGTGAAATGCGAAATTCGTAGTTCGTAATTTGAATGAGCAAAAAGCGTTGATTGAGGTAGGCGAATGACAGTTCGATTCAGAATAGATAGAAAGGGTAGTCCTCATAGTCTTTAAAGGCAGATGATCATTGATCTATGCAGCACTTTTGCAACGCTTCATAATGATCATCGCGAAATTATCTAGAATTTTGTAACGTACTTTCTTGTGATGGTTTCTCACGCTTCGGGCCGAGGGCAAAGTTTTGGGCAAAGGGTTGCAAGCCGCTGGCTGGCTGGCAAACTTGGAGTCGCCCCCGCCCGCTGGCAGCCAGCGCACAAAAGTCAAATAAGGCAACAAAGGCAAATAATAATTTAAAAGGTTTTGTTGACGTTTCGAACTGTGTTGTTGACTTTGCCGCGCGCGCGAACCAACACACAGAGAGACACAGCACAGCACAACAGAAACAGAAATCAAACAACAACTCGAACTGCAAGTGGCTGAGGTTGCGGCTCTGCCAGCCAACCACCCGCAACCACCGACAACCACCAGAGCAAACAATACTCACAGCTCCGAGTTGCCAGAGAGACGACACGGCATCGACAGCATTGGCATTGGCTGCTCTTGCTCCTGTTCCGTTCCGACTCTAGCGCTTCATTATGATTATTTGCGGTAAAATTTGTGGCGCTTTTAGACTCGAATAATGATTTGATACGGAAAGGATTAAAATTAAGCACAAACTTTGTCCGCCTGTCAGCGCCGAGCCAAGAGTGAACAGCCAAAGCCAAGTTGCGCATTTGTTGATTAACTTTTTATTTGATTTATTAGCGCAAACAAACGCAAAATGCTTAACGCGCCGCGTATTTCCGCTCGGGTCATGAACTCCACTCCACTCCGTGACTCAGTCCCACTGAGCCCTCCCCCGTCCCCTCTCTCTTTAGTCTCTTTAGACTCGTCGTATAGTTTAACGACGACGACGTGTTGCTGGCAGATTCATATCTGTCAGCTACAGCTGCGAATACCTACGCACAGCCACAAGCACAGCGCCGATCGATGTGCGGGTGTTGCTCTGCTGCTGGTCCAAACAGTTAGCAGCTCTCGAACAGCTGATCAACAACTGGCCTAGACACTAGACTGCACAGCAGACTGGCTGACTGAAACTATTTCACGTCTTCCAATTGCATAATTCATTAACATTCGATTGGAATTTTCTTTTTTACATTTACATTTAAAGCGTGTTATAATTGGATCGAGCTATAGATATAGCTAGTGTTATAGATATATAAATAGTATTAATTATGGTTTGGGTTAAATATTTTATTTATAAAGAAATTCTTATTGAGTGAAGGGATAATTAATCATAAATAGTTTTTGATTTAAATCGTTTCAAATTCTTTTATAAATTTATATGATATAAAACTTGTTTCGCTATATCAATCGAGATATATATATGATAAAAACTGTTCTCTATTCAAATTGCTAAGAAACTCTTTTAGTTTTTAGCCTCAGCTTACTTTTTTGTAGGTTTTTGCATCTCTAACCTAAATTATTCTGTACATTGTTAGAGTAAGCAATCCTAAAATATTTCCAGAATTCCCAAATCTTTCTCACTTTTTGAGCATCTTTTAATTTGATATGCTGAACCATGTCGTTCAGTGCAATTCAATTTGCAGTCAATTACAGATCAACACATCTCTCTCTCTCTCTCTCTCTCTCTCCCCTACTCTTTGCCGCCCTCTCTTCCCATCCTTTTAGCAGCTCCTCTCAGGTGGGTGTCTTACGCACCCAGAAAGGTGTAAATCATGATCATGTCAATCAACGGGGCAGCGGCCCAACCTTTTGGCGCACACCTCGGCTCCAAATTCACTTTTCATTCATTAAAAGGGGCACGAGAGCAACAGCAACAGCAACAGCAACAGCAACAGCAACAGCAACAGCAACAACAACAGCTGCAACATGAAAAACTGTTGCAATTGTCGCGCCTACTTAAAGACGCCGTCGCAGACAACGCAGCAGTTTAAATAAAGCCTGGCTTAATGATATCCGTTGGCAAGGCTCGTCTTGGCCGTGGGCCGCAGACTGAAGAATGAAGTCAGCAGAGTGAAGACTGTAGAGTGAAGCCTCTTTTCTGGCAGACAGTCCAGGCACAGGCGTAGCTTACTGAATGAAAGACAGACGGCTATGCGATACGGCTTGTAATGATGATGCTGTAGCTGCTGCTGCTCATGGGCATGCCCATGCCCATAGCCATGCCCATGCCCATGCCCATGCCCAGGGACGAGCTCCAGACAGCGACTCATTCATGAAGAGCTCGCCCCAGAGCTCGCAGCTTTTGTGTGGTGTATTGTGTGTGCGGCTGTAATCAGTCCACGCAATAAAATTGTTGGCAACTCTGGTCGGGTTCTTGTTTATTGGCATTTTGTGGCTGTTGCTGTTGTTGTAGTTGTGTGTATGTGTGTGTGGCTGCTTTGAAGTTTGCTTTTTTGACAGTTTTCGAGGTGTGTGTGTGCTGTTGTTGTTGCTTTTTTTGTGCCGACTTTGCCAAGATCTTGTCTTCGTTGCCGACATCGTCGCTTTTCCTGCGTGGCAGTCAGTCAAAAGTCTGTCGAAGTCTGCGTCTCAGTCTCTGCCCCAGTCTCCATCTCAGTCTCAGTCTCATTCTCATTCTCAATCACAGCCAAGGCGACCGTGCCTCAAAAGATGTCAATTAAATTAATTATTGCTTTTGAATTTCATTGTTTTACTTCTTATACAATGTTTTGCTGTTGTTGTTGTTGTTGTTGTGTCTCGTTTAATGCAATGCAAAACTGTTGCATGCCGCAAAGGTCGCTGTGGCTAAGCCAACACCTAAAGCTCAAATGTTTGTGAGCCAGTTTTTTTTAATGGTTGTTTTTCTTTATTTTTTTGGGCAGACCTCAAAAGTATGTCAAGCATTTTATACCCGCGTAATTCTTTTGTTTAATTAATCGCCAACCGTTGACATGTGGCTGGTTCCAGTAGAGCAAGCCACTGCCGAATTCATCAGGGTTGATAACAAGTCGACAATGTATATAGTTATGCAGTTAAACGAATATCTGATACGCTATAAGATTGATTGAAGGAGTGTAAACATTTTGAATAAGTAAAAGATATAATGGATCCAAAACTTCAGAGTAGAAGAGTCTAAGCAGCAGAGCCGAGACTGTTAGATCCATTCGTATCTCATATCTGTAATATATATTTATTAATAAGTTTCTAATTTCAGTTTTTAAATCGTTTTATGAACATTCAAGCATCCAGTTCTTATTGCAAACCAAGTTTTCATTTAGCTTTTCACTACAAATATAACATTCAATACCTGGAACAATCCCCTTACATTCCAAAACGCATGCCTGCCAGCTAGTCGACATTATCATTTAAGTACTTGCAGCTAAGTTCATGCAGAGTTGCCGACAAAGTGCTTATACCCTAACCAGGAACAGAGCCTAACAAGCCAAAGCCGAAGCCGAAGCCACTGCGATACCCTCGAAAGAGACTTAGCTACAGCGTGGCAGAGTGACACATTTTCCGGGCCTGTAGGCGCGATATGCGCATAATTAATGAGCCTTTTATGGTTTATTGAACCGCAACACCAGCGGCACAGCAAACGGTAACGGCAACGGCAACGGCAACACGAAAAAGTCATGGCTATACATATACATATACATAGCAAGGCAGTCGGTTCAGATGATAAGGTGCCCACCAGCAGCGGGTTGCGCTTGGCTAACTCCTGACAACACGGCCAAAAGACATCAGCAGACGGGCAGGGAGACAGGGAGCCAACACTTGAGTTGAAAATTTATGTAGCCGCCTTTATGGTTATTACATGTAGTTTTGGCTACACAGCTGTGTGTTGGCCCGGCTCTCAATGTGGCCAAGGAGTAACAGTTCTCGACATTAGTTAGGCCCAAGCGACGCCAGACAAAGCTGCTCTAATTGCTTAATGTGACTTCCTCTCTAGCAATCACTCGCTCTCTCTCTCTCTCTCTCTCTCTCTCTGTTTGTAACTCTCAGATTATCTGATTTACCACTCACAAGTTCTATGAGCCATTTAAATTAATAATTTGTCAGAGCGCAACGAATGGCAATCAAGAATTTTGATCAACTTCTGAACTGCGTGCGCTTAATGAGCACCAGGCGAGAACTTCACGTCAGCTACCCCCAGTATTTTCGGGAATTTTAATTTCAAGTGCTCTCTCTCAGAAATTAATTTCAACGCACAAAACAACAAACCGCAACCCTTAACCCTTGTGGGCGGGCAATCGCAGATAGCTTCAATTGTTGTTGTTGTTGTTGTTGCTCATCATCATCATTTTATTTCATTTTATTTTTCCATAAATAAACTGCGTTGATTGTCGTCTGGGCTGTTCCCGTTCACCCCCTTTAACCCTTGCCCCCTTGGCGCCCCCCTTGGCACCCCCCTTGACATGGGCAGCCCCTTGAGTGCTTTTAAGCTGATGTCGTTGCGTTGATAAAACTGCAGACGCAACTCAAACATGGGCAGGTCCTGGTAGCGCTAACGGTAACCAGCTCCAGCTCCTGCTCCTGCTCCTGCTCCTGTTTCAGCTTTACGGTTACGCTTCGTATCTTTCAAATTGTTGCCAGTTGCTGGCTGCTGATTGTTGATGGCCAGCTTGGTGGCTGGTTGGCAGGGGACAGGGGACAGGGGCGTGGCAGTCGCATGTGTGCCTAACAGACCGTTTGCCATTTTTGCATGTACACACACTCACACACACACATACACGCACTGATTATATGGCGCCCACACACACACACACATGCTTTCCATATATTTAATTGACTGTGGACATGTTGGCTGTGGTGGGTTTATGGGCGCAGCGGTGCAGGGGGCCTGCAGAGTTGGGCTCTGGGTTCGGCACTGTGATTCTTGAGGTTTCTGTGTGGTTAAGTTTAAATACTCGACAGCCATCAACAGCGCATAAAACATTTAACAATATTATTATGTATAATGCGAGAGTGAATGACTGAACTGAACCACAGCTCAGCCGAATGGAGTGTTGGGCGATGTGTGAATGACTCCGGAGCAGTTGCTAAAAATATCATTGCATATCCACAGGCGTTGGTGTTGGGGAAAAGGGAGCAATGCGGTGTATGATGGAGTCTTAGTTGTATTCTTATAATCAGTGTGTGAATGTGTGAGAAATATAGTTAATGTATTGCTATCGATAACTTATCGATTATCAAACCAATATCGATAGCAACAAACGATTTTCTTATAACATTTTGTCAACTGAATTTCATAACAATAGCTAAATTTTGATAGTAAGTTGAGCGATTCTATTTCTGATATCAATCAATCAACTTACCGATAACTTATCGATTACAAGACAAATATCGATGGCAACTACCACACACGCTTGCCCACACAACTATTCAAATATGCTTAAATGTCCATAGCAACAAAAATATTCATCTATAACATATCAACATCGATAATCAAATATCGATAGGCGCACAGAAGTCGTTTAAATATCGATTGTCACTTGATTAATTCTCTTACAAATTTGATAAAAGTCAATCATCTTGAGCAAAAATTTGATTTGCGACACTTCATCAGCACGCAGCAAACATGTAATGAAGCATTCACATTCTGACTCCTGTCCCATGCCTGCCCCACCGCTGCCCTGCCCCGCCTACTGTCCAGGCCCCACTTCAAAGTGCTCTGCCGCGCCGCAAAGGATGCCATTTTAACACCCGAGCAGAGTCCACAAGTCCAAGCAAGTTCAAGTGAGTCCAACGCAATTGCCTTACGCACGTACGCAGCTCACTCATCTTCTTTTTTACATCTATACAGAGCTCTTCTGCTTGTCTCTGTTTTTTTGGACCTTGCCGCCGAGACAGGAAGGCACATGGACGTTGACGTCAGTCGAGAGAGACAGGCAGAGAAAGAGAGTGAGTGAGAAGACCTTTAGTAACACGTAAGAATTAAAACTCCAACGCACATTATTTTTTTTTTTTTTATGAATCTTATACAGGCAGTCAGCCAGCCATCCATTCCAACAGTCAACAATCCAGCCATCCAACAATGTATATTGCATTTTGCGTATAATCTCTTCTCTTCTCTTTTCTCTTCTCTTTTTTTTTTTTTTTTGGGTGGGCAGCGCAGTTGGGGGAGCGGAACGCAACGAATTGTATTGAGTGCCACTAAAAATGTTGAGAAATGTGCGAGTGCCAATGCCACGACATATATAAAGAATATATATATACATATACATATAGATATATATATATAGATATGTGTGTATATATGAGACGTTCTGTTGTTGGTCGCGTCCAAAGTCAACGTTCCTTCTGTGGCAGCACGCACGTTTTTTTTTTTTCATTCAAACGTATGACATGGACGGACGCTGCCGGTTCGCTTTTTATACCCTGAACCCATTGAAAATGGGAAAACAGGGTATAATGGTTTTGTTAAAATGTATGTAACAGGCAGAAGGAGGCGTGGCAGACCCCATAAAGTATATATATTCTTGATCAGCTCGACGAACTGAGTTGATATAGCCATGTCCGTCTGTCCGTCTGTCCGTCTGTCCGTCTGTCCGTCTGTCCGTCCGTCCGTCCGTCCGTCTGTCCGTATGTATGAACGCGTCGATCTCAGAATCTATAAGAGCTAGAGACTTGAAATTTTTTATGTAGATCCGTGTATAGCACGCGCAGATCGAGTTTGTTTCAAAAAATCGATAAATTTGATCGTTTTGAAGTTATCGATTTAAAACGTTATCGAAACGCAGTTATAAATTTATATCTCCCACATCTTTAGAGCTAGAGTCTCCAAATTTTGTATTCAGTATAATGTAGAGTTTATACAATTTTGATTTTTGTCAGATTTTTGATACCACCCCCCTTTCCTTCCCTTTCCCCCCAAACTTGTAAAATCCGTATTTTAAATACTAGAGACTTGTGCTTTGGCAAACATACACATATAAATGACAGAATCACGCTCTGAAAGTTTGATTAAGAACGTCCATCTACAAAAGAAGTAATTAAACATTTAATTTCCCATAGTAAAGCCTATGAGCGCAGCCCACGCTCAGTCGCTGCGCTAACTGCGCAGTCAGCAGAGCGCTTGCTTATGCGTATGTGTATGTGTGTATGCGTGTGTGCATGTAATGCTTGTAGACATGTATATGTTAAATAAGCATAGAATGTTTGGAGTATCGGCTCTCGCAGGGTTCAGGGGATCTCCTAGTCGGGTACCGCCGACTAGAGCTTTCTTACTTGTTATACCCTGAACCCATTGAAAATGGGAAATCAGGGTATAATGTTTTTGTGAAATGTATGTAACAGGCAGAAGGAGACATCGCAGACCCCATAAAGTATATATATTCTTGATCAGCTCGATGAGCTGAGTTGAAATAGCCCTGTCCGTCTGTCCGTCCGTCCGTCCGTCCGTCCGTCCGTCCGTCCGTCCGTCCGTCCGTCCGTCCGTCCGTCCGTCCGTATGAACGCAGCGATCTCGTAAACCACAAAAGCTAGATATATGAAATTTTCAGAGAATACTCGTCTATAGCCTACGCAGTACGAGTTTTTTTTAGATTTTCGATAACTCATCCCGTTTCCTTATTATCGATAAAAATCGATAACTTTTCTTCCGCTAAGCATACCGTAAGAGCTAGAGACTCCAAATTTACTGTGTAGATTTGTGTAATGAATGCGGACATTTTGTCATTTTTGGATTTTGGATGCCACGCCTCCTTCGCCCCCAATTTGCAAAATTCGTATTTCAAATACTAGAGACTTGTGCTTTGGTAAATACATACATATGAATGACATGATTACGCTGCGCAAGTTTGATTAAGAAAGTCCATCCACAAAAAAAGTTATTAAACATTTAATTTCCCATACAATAGGCATATTGCAGCCCGAGCGCAATCGCCGCGCTGACTGCGCAGTCAGCAGAGCGCGTGCTTATGCGTGCGTGCGTATGCATGTGTGTGTGTGTGTCTGTGTGCGTTGCTCGCAATATTTGTAGATGTAAAATAAGCATAGAATGTTGGGAAGATTGGATCTTCGCAGGGTTCAGGGTATCTCGTAGTCGAGCCGTCTCGACTAGAGCACTCTTACTTGTTTCATTTAACGTATCAGCGCTCATCGTCGTTGACAACAGCAACGGCAACAGCAACAGCAGCACGAATGAATGGCCCATGCCCATGCCCATGCCGATGCCGATGCCCATGCCGATGCCTATGCCCATGCCCATGCCCAAAACCGAGTCCCAATCCCATGGACTTGGAGCAGTAGCTTAAGGCGAGGGCGAACGCTCGTCGCACAGCCGCAAACCAAACCGTTGATCACGTTTGGCGCAGGCTTCCGGTTAATGCGCGACGGGCCAAGTCATAGGAGCTCTGCGAGAGCTATACGAGTCGTTATCACTGCCTGCCTTTGGTCATACAACAAATGACGACTGACGACTGTCGACTGACGACTGACGACTGTCGACTCGCGACTGTCGACTGATGACTGAGTGCCCGGGTACTGGGGACTGGGGGACAGACGGACGCCCGCGCACGTTGACGGATCGCAACGCACGCGCGTCTCCATTGCCAAGTGTAAGAAATTAAAACGTTCCCAACTTGGACTTTGTTTGGCCTGCTACGTGTTTGGCAACCGGCAACGGGCAACTGGCAATGTCGACAAAGACGATCCTCAATTTATTTATTGTATTTTTCTAGCTAGCTTCGACAAGCACACACGGGGGGAAGTCATAAATTATGTAACAACCCACACCAGCTCAATTCTCAGCCCAGCTCAGCTCAGCTTCTTCTTCTTCTTCGCAGCTCTCTGCTCTTTTATGAGCTGTTGCTCTTTGCTTTTTGGGGTAATTGCAGCTGCACGCCTTCTTATCAAACTGTAGGTCACAATTGGGCAGCTCGTAAATGTTGGCCTTTGTTCTGACTCTTATTGTTTTTGAGTGTGCTTCTTTAACGACACACGACACGAGTCTATGTCTATGAACTGGAGATACAGATACAAATGTATCTGCTGGCCACACTCGCGACTCGCAACACGCAACTGATAAGCGGGCGCTGCAAATATGCAAATCAGACAACTCTCTGACGACTTTAAGGCCTGATAAGACGCGCACAAATACAAATGCAAACAAAGCGACAGCCAAAACAGCGAACAAGAAAGACAAAAAAAAAAAAACATTTAACAAGTTGCACAAAACATTTGCAAAGCGAGCTGCGGGGGCAGACTGTCAAACAACTTAAAGTCTCATTTATCATGTGCCGCTGTCTGTATGCGTGTGTGTGTGTGTGTGTGAAAAGTTTAAAGAATTCAAAAAGATGACAAAAGTGAACAATTTATGCAGGAAAACAACATAAAAAGCTGAAAATACTTTGGTGAAAATAATTTTTGCATAATTTGTGAAGGTTGTGGGTCGTCGGGAGCCGGACTAAATGATGAGTACTTAAACAGTGCCAAGACATGACCTACAGCAAGTTAATCAACAAGTGGCCCACACACACACACACACACACACACATAGTCATAAAAATGAATCGCAGACGATGAGAAATCCATAAGTCAATTTTCAAAAATTATGCAAAATTATTTAAATTGCACAAGAACGTAGCCAAAAAATCAACAGGAGCAGAAAGCGAGAGCCTTGCTCTAACACACTCCCTCTCTCTCTCCCACTCTCGCTCTCTCTCTCTCTCTCACTCTCTGGCGCTGCTCTGCATGCAAATGCCAAACGGAAATGGCAAACAAACCATAATGTGACGACGACGTCGCTGCCGGCGTTGACGCCAGCGCATAAGCAACAACTTCCGCTGTCGACGCTGGCGTCAACGTCAACATCATTTGTGCCAAAATGAAGTTCTTCTGCCGCTGCCACTGCCGCTGCCGCTGCCACTGCTGCCGCTGCTGCTGCTGCTGCTGCTGGCCTGGTGAGCAGACAAAATCGTATGCAAATCAGTCGCCGCAGTGGCAGGCAAAAGTTCAGCGTACGCTTAACTTTCAGCCAGCATTGCTCCGCA
Source organism: Drosophila nigricruria (assembly GCA_037075265.1). Classification (NCBI taxonomy): domain Eukaryota; kingdom Metazoa; phylum Arthropoda; class Insecta; order Diptera; family Drosophilidae; genus Drosophila; species Drosophila nigricruria. The sequence goes on along the minus strand of JBAMCI010000227.1, from coordinate 7,982,373 downwards.
CCACCTACACCACACTGGCCACAGTGGCTCCCTCGGCGGCGCGCTTTCCTAAATCGAGAGCAGCGCGCATGAGCGCCGACATTGTCTGCCTCATTTGCGCCAATTTTTTACATAAAAATCGGAGTGCAAAATAAAAAATAAAAAAAAACTTGACGCCTCAGCCAAAGCCAAAAACGCCGCCCAGCCGCCCCCTCAGTGTGACTCTCTCCCACTCTCCCTTTCTCTCTCGCTCTCCGTTCGTGCCACATTTACATTTTTTACTGCTGTTGAACTTATTTTCGCATTTTGTTGGTTACTCTCCCTCTGTGTGTGTGTGTGTGAATGTTTGTTTTTTTTTTTTACATCGATTTTGCATAATTTTTCAAGGTCGTCAGTCGACGGCGGGTGTTGCATACATTAGCATGTTGCCGACGCTGCAAGGCGCCCGCTGCGCGCAGCGCGCTGCGAGTTGACGGTTTGTGCAACCAACTCAACTGGGTAACTGGCTGGCTGGCTGAATGGCTGGCTGGCTGGCTGAATGGCCGCAGTAAAAGTTGTTGCCACAGTTTGCGCATAGTTGGCATATTAAGCAAATGTTATGTTCAGTTTGTTGATTCGCAATGATTTTCCGCTGGCGTGTTGAGCATGGCCCAGGAAGGTGTCATGACTACACCCTGCCCCACCTGCCGCACCCAGCTGCTAGCTCCCCTTTGGGGGCTGGTTCGAGTGATTCAACAGTTTTCAAAGGATACAACACGGGTTGGTTAAGCATTTTTCAGCTGCAGCTCATTGCAATGAGACCTTCGAGAGGATGATGAGAACAATGAGGAAGGGAGAGAGAGAGAGTTCTGAATTTTTGATAACTGATGAATGTTAAAAAGATTGAGAAATGTGGGAATGTTATTAAGTCAGTAACTAAAGAGAGAGAGAGAGGAGAGATTTAGGCTGAAATGCTTTTTGAGATGTCTATAAATAGAAAGAGTATACAAGTCTAAGATGTATAAGACAGAAAGAGTATTAAGGTTGAGCAACCTTCTATGGATTTCTTCTTTCATTTGATATAACACTTGTTCAGTATGAACTGTTCATTAAATTGTTAAGCTTCTAATCTCATATAATTGAATCTTCACAAAACTATACCATTTGCAACTCGTAAAGATTCCAATAGGAAACTTAAAGTCCTAAGAGTTAATAGTTACAAATATCATTTCATTTTAGCCAGTTTCCTTTCTATGTCTTCTTAATATTAACAGTCATATTTTGTCATATACTAACAGTATGTGATAGACTAAATCTTAATAATAACTTATATCGATAACTATATCTTTCATCACTCTCATATTATAGTTCAGCTGGGTTAAGTAAATAAATGATATGTGCTTAGAAATCTATTTGCATTTTAATGTTGTCAAATTAGCAAAAGTTTCAGATTCATTTTTTCTCACATGTTTAATGCAATATTATTATTTTTTATTAATTTTTTTTACTCAATTGATTTGCTGTTCTTATGGTTCACATGTCTGGTGGTTGCCTGTGGTTGTTCTGGCTGCATTTCGAAAACCACTTTGATCGCCAGGTGCGCATTGAAGTTGTTCTGGTTCTCCTTGTTGCTGGCGCTTGTTGCTAGTTTCTGTTGCTGCAGTTGCAGTTGTTGCTGGTGTCGCTGGTGTCGCTGGTGTTGCCAGCGATTAGAGCCGAAAGCGCAAAAAATGCTTTTGGAACCTTGTTAAATGTCACCACGCGGTATGCGACCTGAAATTGATAAATCGCCCCGAAATGCGTGTGCGTAAAACGCCGTCAAGATCGCCAGCTAATTTGCGATAACTCTTGCAATTTGTGGGCCTTGAGATTGAATCGCAGACCAACTGTATCAAAGCTCAGCTCAACTGGTTCTGCTTCTGCACAGCCAGACCAGTTCATTGAGGTCTTTTTTTTTTTGGCCAATTGCGACTCTAACTGCAATTTCTCTGCCTTGACAAAATGTTATTAATTGGATCGAGGACAATGTGTCTGCCCATTCGACTGGCTCTTTGTCAGTTGCGTGTGATTTCTGCAGCTTCCAAGTGCTAATAATTGGATGCCAATATGGTCACTAAACAGCAGACAATGGCCAGATGATTATCGATGAGAAGAAACAGCCAAAAGACAACAACAAAATAAGGAGACCAAAGAGCAGCAGACGCAGCTTGACCAAAAACAAAAACTCAGCTCAGCTCTGCCCGCCAGCGTAACAATATAATTTGTGTACCTGTATTATCGAAAGTGTTTCTGTGTGTGCGTGTGTGTGTGTCCTGGCCAATACAAGGTGTGTGCAACCCCGTGCTGCGACGCTCCAGCCAGCTCAGTGGCAACAGTTTACCTTTGTCAGCGATCAACTGAGCGCGTAAATGCCATAAAAATTGTTCCAGCCACGGTAATTAGTTGTTGTCCTGCCGATGACGTTGGCGATCCGCAGCCGCCACCGATGCCGATGCCTTGGCAAGGTGTTTTTTAGTTAGCCCCGGGGGCCAGTCATGGCTGCGATCGTGGCTGTAATTCATTAACGCTTCGTTGGGTCGCTGACACGACGAGAAAGTATGCGACTATTTATCCATCTCTGCGCCGCTATCAAGGGTGCAGCACAACTGCGGCAGCTGCCAACTGCAATTGGTGGCAGGTTCAAGGCTGAGCTAGTCCCGTAGCAGACAGACACAAAACTATATTTTCATTAGCACAAACTCTGCTCAAGCTGAGTTTATAGAATCGCCAGTTCAGCTTTGAAAGTGTTGCTTAAATTCCAATGAAAATCGAAGTCGAAAATCGAATATCGTCAATATTTCGTGTGCGAGACGGGGGAATTTGTCGTGTTAGACTTTCAGGCATTTCGTTGTTCAGCACCAAAGATTTCATGCTATTTATGAAGAGCAAACAGAGAGCACTGAGGACAGGCCGTGCAAACAGTAATAAAAACATGATGACAACAACAGCAACCACAGCGATTGAAAGAGGCCCGAGAGGCGAGCATAGACCAAAACCAAACCTGGCTGCGACGTAAAAGGTCAACAATTACTTGGCTGTCTGTCTGTTTGTCTGTCTATCTGTCTGTATGTCTGTCTGTTTGTATGTCTGTTTGTCTGTCTGTTTGTCTGTCAGACTGACGAATTGTTTGGCCTGTCTAAACTTTGGCTACCAAAGAGTCTAGCTCGACCACAGCGAAGACATCGACAGACGTTGAACGTCGACAAACAAGGCCCAAACAATTGTCAACGCTCTCAACGAGCGTTTAGAGCAAATTGTGGGCCATGTTGTAAGTCTGTAAGTCCCAAGCCCCAGCCAGTTGCCGCTTGCCAGTTGCTGGTTGCTGGTTGCCAGGCACGCACATGTAAACATCAATAAATCAATTAGGCAAGCATTGGCAATGCAAGCAAGTGAATGCTCTAAACTGCAGAGGAGCTGCTCACTGCTGGACTGCTCACTGCTGACTGCTGACTCCGAAGCTGAGGAATTCAGCGCCAATCGCCGTCAACAAAAGTGTGACAATATTTCCATGAAATTGTTCATTAACCGCTTGGCACACATTGCACTTGGGCATTGCCATTGCCCGACCCGACCATTCTCCATTCTCCATTCTCTGTTCCCCAACAATTTCTGGCAACTGGCAACTGGCAATTGGAGGCATACTAATTGCTTGCGCCAACAGCTGCTCCATCTTTGTTCTGGCAGGACAGCGCCATCCTCTGCCTGCTGCAGCTGCAACGGCTGCTGCTGCTGCTGTTGTTGCTTTTCTTCGGAAGCTGCATAGCTCACGTTTGCCCGACAATTCAACGGAAGTTTCTGGCCCATTTTGTGGGTCGGTGATTCTCTGTGGCAAGGTGTGAAGATTAGTGCGCCCCAAAACTTATAGACCGTGTTGTTGCCACAAATAGTCACTGGGCCTGGCTTTGATACACATACGCAAGTGCATTTGCGAGAATTCCTGGAATTCTTTGGACCATGTGCCATGGACCAAGGGCTTAGTTTGAGCAGAGTTAAGAATGAAAAAAAGAAACTGTGAAATGCCGTTTGGTATTTGCAGACTGAGTGGCGGTAGGGCTGTGCCTGGAGAGGAAGGTGAAGGAAGGGAGTTTTAAGAGTTGGAAGCAAGCGCCCTTCTCGACAAACAGAAGCATTTTCCCAAAAAGCAGAGCCATTTGTTTATACTGCAATAAGATTCATTCTAGTAAAACATCAAGCTGAAGCTAACGACCACCTGAGAGGTATAGATAAAGGCGTAAAGTGTTCAGACTATGAAACTTTTAGTAGCAGAGCTCTAACCCAAGACAACTCTTCATCTACTTGACTTGAACTCAACTCTAAATGAATCATAAAATATGTCAATCATAGCATATGACACACTCGATATATAGATACGCACTTCACTCATTGCTAAAATACAAATAATTCAGATTAGCTTCAGCTGATTCATTCGTTAAGTGAAAACCCATTTTGAGGCCACTCCATCAGTGCTCTGTGGAATCTTTCACGCCTTTTCACTAAATATGACGCATTTATCAAGTGCAAGTGGAATCCATCTCTCATTTCAGACTACACATTATGCCGTGGCTATTACTGTTCAATAATCGCAACGCCCTTTTGTTGCACATACAAAGCGAATGGTCTAGCCTGACGTGGCTACACCTTCCGCCCGCAACATGCCCCAGAATCAAAGCACAAAATGACAGCCGCAAAAATTATAACAAAACTTCTGGGCGGCGGGAGGGGTGGGCATGGTACTATGTTCGTTTTGCCAACATTTTCAACCAATCAAGCGGGGCCAACAGCAGACAGGCCAGGCCAGGCCAGGCCACGAGCAGAGCTGGCCAGGCCAGGCAACAGCGCGAACAACAGCGAACGACAACAACAACATGTGTTGCACATTCTGCGCGCTCGTATTCCCATATGCCCCTGGGCCTCAGTCGCTGCTGTTGATGTTGCTGTTGCTGTTGCTGTTGCTGTTGCTGTTGCCGTTGCCGCTGACATGTGGTAACGCGGTTTTGGTTTTGGTTTCAGCGCGGTCTTGTAATGCGTATTCAATGTTCCCGGACAGATTGGCAGACAGACAGACAGACAGACAGGCTGACGGGCCAACTACTCCTGCCTGACCCCCAAATGGCGCAGGACACACGCGTTGCTACACGCTTGTTGTTGCTGTTGCCGTTGCTGTTGCTGTTGCTGTTGCTGTTGTAGAGTTTTCCACATTATGCGACGGTCGTTGTGTGGCATGTAGCCTTTGATTGAGTTTGAGTTTGCCTGCCAGCTTTTCACGACGCGTTTTTGACATTTCTCTTCTCCGGGTGTTTTCGTTCTTTTTTTTTGTGATTTTGCTATTCCCCGTCCGAACAACTTTGAAGCGTGTTAAAATGTTTGATTTTGTCCGAATGTCATTTACAGCTGTTTCTCCATGGCTTCAAAATTTCTGACATGAGCTGCTTGATGGTTGATGGATGTTGTTTTGCCATTGCCGCACAACTTGTGGCTTATTAAACGAGCATAAAATGAGAATTGCATAGAAGGGCAGAGCTAGTATAGAATCCAAGAGAATATGCATTTGAACTTTAGTTAACTCAGTTGCTACTTGTTGTTCTCTTCTACTAAAAATGTCCTGCCATAAACTGCAGATCCTTTGTGTTGCGCTCTGTTTTGCATGTTTGGCGTCGCCTTTTGAAGTGGCTGCGCGCTAATGTGACGACCCCTCCCGCTGCCATCAATTGGTTGCAGTTATTGGCTGGACATCTAGCGTTAATTTACGACAAGCCCTTTGGTCATGGGCTCTGCACTCTGTGTCCTGCATTGCCCACACTTCACGGCCTAGGATTATGTTCGGAAATGCAAGGCTAACCAAATGCAGTGCTGGATTCGAGGCTCTGTGGCCTTTGTGAGCTGTGGCTGAGTGCGCCTGAGTGCCACCTGATGTTCGTGGTCGATAACGATTTATGACACCAACAGCTACAGACAAAGCAGCAACAGCAACAGCAGCAACAACAACGACAGCCTGACAGACGGCTGCTGCTGTCGTTTTCAGTTTGACATTGTGCCTGTCGTTGGGTTCCGTTTCGGCTTTGACATTTCCACCACATTCTGTTGCTGCTGCTACTGCTGCTGCTGCTGCTACTGCTGCTGTCGTGTGTGAGTCGAGAAGGATATGCGAGCGAATGTCGCGACTTAGATGCCTATCACGACAAAGGGGACACAGGATAAGAACAGGTACAATGCCGAGCGGAAGTCTATGGCCAAACGGCTTAGCCATGTTTCAGGAGTTGACTCTTTAACTCCATTCCTGCCCTGACTTTATGAGGTGACTCTGAAGGTTAAGCAGGTGTATCTTTGAGGTAGTTCGCAATTACACAGTAATTCAATATATATAGTTTATAAGCGACTTGTCGGGGCATTCCATATCCATATACACTCATATATATATATATATATATGTATATAGTGCTATATAACCAACTCGTAGCAAATAATTTTTAACCTTATCTTCAGTTACAGTCGGACAATCGCATGGAAAATTCTTTTTCAAAACAAGTTTTACCCGTTTCTCAGCTGTTCTCTCGCCCCGCTCTGGTCGTGTGGGCCAGTTCGACTAAGGGGTAGGTGGCAGGGGGTAGGGGCTAAGGGGTTTGCGTACAAAACAAAAAACCTGAACGCGCTTTAACTAAGGTGATTTATAATGGAAAACATGAAAAGCTATATGCATGCCAGGGGAATTTTCTAGCTGGAAAAATCACAAATATTTTAGCGGCTTAATTAAAAAGCATAAATTACAGTGCTCGACATATTAGGCTGACATTTTTTCACGTTCCTCTTGCCTTCGCAATTCATAACGTTTTTTCCACATTTTCCAACAGTTTTTTTTTTGTTTTTCATTTGCCGCTGTTGCTATTGTTTTTTATGTCTCAATTTTTCGAACAGCAGGTGCAAAAATGTACGCGCCCAGACTTAGCCTTAGCCTTAGCCAAAAAAAAAAGCCTAACCTAACCCTAACCATAACCCTTTTTTTCGGGTACTACAATTTGCCACGCTGCCAATTCTCTGACCCCCCCTGGCACTATAATTAACAGCTGTTGGCCCACGGGCCGAAAGGAGACGGGGGCGGAGGACACATATATATATATATATATATTTGGTATATATTTTCGAGTGGATTTCTGGTATTCTGCGTCTTCTTCTTGCCATTCGACAAGCAGCGACTGCAGCGTAAAATTATGCAAATTTCTTTGTTGCTTTGCGTGTCAATAAACAATTTTTGACCTAAATAATTATGCCAAATGCCGTGCCATAAAATCTCTAAGCTCGAGACCAAAAAGGAAGCCAGCAAGTGGCATAATTATTTAAATTATGAAGGACGCCGCTTCAAGGGACGAGGACAACGACGCGTGTTCCTCGAGTGGCAAAGAGCACTCGCAGCCTAACCGAAAAAAAAAAAACAAAAAATGCAAATCGACTTAGTTCCGGCCCAGCTTCTATGCACAAAATCGACGGGATAATCCAGCGTCTGGGCTCATTTGCATAATTATTGGTCGAATAGCGACCGAGAGAGAAGCTTCGTTCGATCTGGTCTAACCCCCTGTCTGGTACCCGTCGGCAACGTCGGCGTCTAACGATCCGTTTGATCAAACCAGCCCAGTCTCAGGACTTGATACTCAACAACAACAACAACAGCAGTAACAAAATACCTGCACAGGGCTAAGAAATTTATGGGCCAAGCTGACATGCGTGCAACAGCTAACGAATTTGGTATGCCCAGAGTTAGATAGCTAGAGAAAAGAGAGGGAGGGAGAGAAAGAGAGAGAGAGAGAATGAGGAGAGGTGAGATGCCAGCCACTTGCACTGGCTTTCTAACTGCGCACCTTTCTCCCGGTTGGACACTTTTATCCATTATGTTTTCTCCAGTCTCTAGCCGAATTGTCAATAAATTTTAGTCTCGCCGCGGCATTTTATTGTAATCACAGCCCTAGGTTTCAGATTTGTTGTAATGAGTCGCTTGGCGTTGTCAGGGCCGAGGCCAGAGTCGGGGCCGACGACCGTCGATAAAGTCTTCATTGATTTGTGACCTCTAATAATAGCGTTTAGGCTGAGCCTGTACCAGATAGCCTAGACCTTTTCTCTTCTTCTTCTTGGGAGCTCTGCTTCGCGCTCAGCGCGCTGGGAAGCAACATCTAAGGGTTGCGACAAACTGATCCCAGCGGATCCCGATTGGAATCCAAAAGATCCCAGCGGCTCTGCTGTTAATTATGTATTTGGTTCGGCCGCTCGGTCCCAGAACTGCAACGGCCCCAGCAGCAGGTGTGTCTGCGCTGTAACCACCTCTGAGTCGACCTATCAATTAGCAAGCTGTAGCTAGGCTCTGACTCAGCGACTTGAAACGACTCGAGTGAATCATTCCATGTGTGCAAAAATTAAGCGTTTACTTCCAGCTATCAATAGACGACGTTTTGATAAATGAGCTAAGATGTGATGTTGCTTTTTACTCTCCCCTCTCTGTGTCTCTCTATTTCTGTTGGCCAAGAAACAGGCTGAAGACGAGTCGAAAGCATCCGCAGATGCCCGTCAGCTATGGGCCAAGCAAATACAAAGCTATGGACAGTTGGGCAGTGTATATCGAAGCTGTAATGCTCTTGAGTTAGATGTAGATATATGAGTTAATGATGACAGTGCCTAGAGTAGAAGCCAAGCGGATAAGCTCTTGCTGCAAGTTACAAACTCTTTTCAAGCTCCCCTCTCTCTCAAATGTTACCAACCTGACTACAAAGTCCACAGACTCCTTCCTCAGCTGGCAGCACGCTTTGTTTTTGGCACCAGTCTTCTCAGATGGCCAAATCAAAGTGCGCTGCCCAGCTTTTGGCCAGAGTCCGGCTTGTAGTTAATGATAGCCAAGCAGATGCTTGTTTGCTAATCAAAGATCGCAGCTTCTTAAAAACAGTTAGCAGTTGCTTTTTCTTTTGGCGCTTGAGTACCGTAAACTATTTGTCCAAGTTTCAACTACAAGATATTTGCGCGATCTTTTCCACCTTTTGGGGTCTAGCTGGCTATGTCTTTCTCTGTCAGCTCTGACGTCATCGGGCAGCTCTTTTAGCTGCTATCAGCGCGAAATCAAATGCCACCGTCCACGTCGTCGTCGTTGTTTTAGTCCGTCGTCAAGCACAAAACTTTCGATCGAATTTTATGTATTTATTTCAACCAAAAAAACAAAATAAACAAAAATAAATAAACGACGCAAAAACAAAGCCAGGCCAAGCCAGACAACGGCCAGCGGCAACGCATCAACAACAACAACAACAACAACAACAGCAACAACAATACAGACAACAACAAGTTGACTGGAAACCTGAAATGTCTCAACACTTGGACCCCCACCGAACACCAGCCAACAGTCGGAGCAGTCGCAGCAGCAGCAGCGGCAACTGATCGCCTCGATCGAAGCGTGCAATCGTCTTACACACACACTCACACACACACTGGCGCACACACTCACACACACACACACAGTCAGAGAGTCGAACACAGGCGCGTTTCTAGCCGCGCCAAAGTAAAGGTCTACCGGTGGACATAAATTTAGCTGTAATGCGACAGGTGTATTTTTTATCTATGGAGCGGCATAAAACGAGCGACGCGACGCGACGCGTCGCTGCTGCAGTCGCCGTCACTGTCGACGTCGCTGCCTCGGTCAACGTCGCGTTTTGCTGCGCATGTGTAACGCATTCAAACTTTGATATAATATAAAAAGTTGTTGTTGTTTAAACAATTTCAATGCTATAACTGAAATAAATTCTTGATGGCAACTTTTTGACAGGCGCCGCGAGTGGCGAGTGGGTCTAATGTGACGCTGGTGGAGCTGGTGCTGGTGGAGCTGGTGCTGGTGCTGCTGCCCGAGGTGGTGCCCGTGTGGAGAGACTGGCAGGCGCGCGCGCGTTGTTCATCACAACAAACAACAACTTTAAGCCGCTTGCAGTTTTCATTATTTACTTTCAATAGTCGTTGATTAAAGCGAATTTCAAATGGCTTCCGTGATGGCTATAGATTCCAGTTATTGCATAACTATTTGTGACTGACCGTACCCAAGGACAACCACACACATCTCTCTCTCTCTCTCTCTCGAGCTAACTGTGCTACGTGATAACAAACACACTATTATGTGATAAGCCTGACGAGCAGCTATATAATTATGTAGGAAATGAGTTTTCATGAAAAATCACAGTTCTAATGAACATAAAACAAAATGCATTTTGTAGAGGCAACCTGGACTGGGCATGTGTGAGAGAGGCAGCAAATGGGCATCAAGGAAGTCTATATGGCAGAACTTTTAGCTAGGCAGTTAGCTCTGGATTTTTCAGTTGGCAGCTTTAAAGATATTATCTTCTTTGACTTTTGTTTCCTTAAATTAATTTGTATACTCATGAACTTGGATTTTGTTAGAGAAGAGTTGAGAGTGAATATCGGCATTACTTGACTACATATCTCCAATACTCGAATAGAAACTATGATTAAATAGATATTTTCCTGGATGCTTCCTCTCAATATCACAATAACTATAGGTTTATCCAGCTTACAAGTCAACTCAAACACTCCCACCAAGACTCCGACCACTTAAACCCCATTTTATGTCACACCCAATTGCAAATAGCCCAGATTCTCAACCACTTCTGATATTTGAACATATGCGATTTACACGCTGACAATAATTAGCCATAGCTGAAATAAAAAGATAAATAGAAAACCAACAAAAAAAAAAAGAAGTAAAACTCAACGCCCCGGCTACTTAGGCACATAGACTTGGGCTCTGTCACAGTAGCACAGCCACGTCAACGACATATGTCCAATATAAAACCACCACCAAAAGCAATGTGTGTGTGGATGGCTTATGGCGAAAAAAACCCGAAAGTAAACACACACAATTTGCGATTTTTATTTGCAATCAATCATAAAATAAACTGCCTGTCTCACTGTCTGGCTATCCGGGTTGTCTTTGGAGCAGACCGAGCAGACAGAAACCCAACTGGAACAAAAGGGGCGCGCGTGAAAATGCGGCTAAGGCGTGGAAGTGCGGATTACCGCAGTACGCAGCATGTGATCGATCGCCTGACCAGGAGCAGGAGCAGGAGCAGGGGACAGTCATAGAGGCCGCCTGTGACACGTTTTGCTGCTTAAGAGAGACAGAAGACAGAAGCAGAGGCAGAGGCAGAGGCAGTGGCAGAGGCAGCGGCAGCCTCAACGCTGGCGGCACAGGAAGTGTGGGTTGTTCTCTCGGCTATTGTGGCCCGAAAAGACGCGACATGCAAATGCGGCTTAATTAACTTGTTGCACGTCGCCTCAGTTCGCGACGACAACAGCGACACGCATGCGCAGGCTCCTCGTTGCTGTCTGCTGGCTGTTGCCTGTTGGCTGTTGGCTGTTGGCTGTTGGCTCCCAGGGCCAGCGAGTTCATTTCGGTCTCAAATTGAGCCAAAGCGAACATAACACGGCCGCCAAATCAGCGCCAAATTGAAGTCGGCCGCACAAGGTGCCATTCGCTGGCATTCGCTGGCATCCGGAGCTGCAGCGTGGCTCCACCATGCCAATCCTGGCAACTAATTTCGCAAAGCGTTGCCCGCGCTGCCTCATTTACATTTGGCGCCAGTGGCCAGTGGCCAGTGGTTCAGTGGCCAATGCCTTTTTTCGATTTGTGCTTTTTGTTTTTAATTAATTCGATATCACAGCAGCATTTTTTCGGCTACCGGTCTTTACTTGAGCTACCCTTTTGCCAGCCTGGCTGCCTGGCAGGCCATTTGCATTTGGACAGACAGTCGGACATCGATACGAATTTCGGCATACGAATTTCATTCAGAAATAATTTTTTATGTCCAAATGTTGTGAGTTGATGCGGGCTGCTGCTGCTGCTGCAGTTGCTGCCGTTTTTGGCCTTATCCTCTTGAACTTCATTTGCATAAACGGCATGAAATAAAATCAACAGTTGCAGAATCAACAGACAACCGAACGACACTCGCCCAGGCTCCAGAGACGGACACGGAGACAGAGACAGGTAGCAGCAGCCTACCTGAATATTCTAAAAGAAACAAAAAAAAATATCCAAAATAATAATAAAAATAAGAAATGTGTCGCATGGCGAAAGATAAAGCGAGTCGGGAGTAAATAACAGGCTCAGATTGCAGTTGTTTCGGCTACTGTTTGACTCTCTGATAGAGCTGAAATGGAGGACTCTCTGGCAGGCCCCAATATAATGCCAAGAAATGGCAGTGCTGATAGCCAAACAATGTTTAATAGGTCTTTAGTTGATAATATTCAGTTTTTACTATATTTAAGCTTAGCTGGAGATAATATGATAAAGTATCTGCATCGCTTTCTTATCGCCCTTTTATCTCCTTCGCATATAAACTACTTAAGTTTATGATCCAGTCTATTAGCTTTCCTACTTAGCCGACTATAACCCTATCTTAACTCCTATCTGCTGCCTGTCATTCACTTCAAGCATCTTCACAGCTTCATTTCTCGCCCAGTTGTTGCCTGTGAGGTCCAGTTAAAGACCCGCTCTTAAGATTAGCAATTAGCAAATCTCTTGGCAGGCACAGCATCCGCCATTGGCTCCGGCTACTGTTGCCATTTGTGCTCTCAGCGTGTGTCCGGTTTCTGTCTGTTAATTCACAGCATTAACACTTTTTTTTTCTTGTCTGTCGACCAACCATAATCCTGGCACATTTTTGCTACCAAAACATAAGGCCATGCTGGCCTATTAGTGGACCCTTGGCCTATTCACAATGATCAATCAGCCGCATGTCGGACGACAGGACGGCAGGCAGTCAGGCAGTCAGGCCGTAAGGCCATCAGGCCGTCAGCCATTCAGGCACCGCAGGAGGGCGTGCAAAAGACACGATCACGCCTCTTAAACGCATTACGAGAGAGCGCAAGACCGCAAGACGACGACGATGCGGTTGCAATGCCAATTAGGCAGCAGGACGAGCCAATGGGCTAATGTGTCAATTATGTGGCCTTCCGTCACACAGAGAGACAAATGAGTCGATAATATGGGAAAATATCTTTGAAGTTGTCAGCAGAAAAACAAAAAACAAAAAACCAAAAAACCAAAATCAAATTAAAAAAAAAAAAAACAAAATAATGCCTGGGCAAAGTTCGTGGCGAAGGCAACACTAATTCAAATGTTCCTCCACATATATATATCTCTATCATTGTGGCTCTGGACAAACAACAAAACGATCTTCGGCTTATCAAACTCTTAATCTAACGCTTACATTTCCATAGTCATTAAGTTGAGAACGGTCAACAACAACTGGTTTGACCAAAAGTTCCCAAAAATCATGCTCGATTTCCACGAAATTAATTTTCTCATGATTCACTTTCGTATAGACAGCTCAGAAAACGAGAGTTGAGCATAGAATTTAATTGAAATTGATTGTCGAGTGATGAGAGACAGAGAGAGACCGACAAAGAGAGAGAGAGGACAGAACTTCGACAGCTCCATTTAGATGAGGAAGCTGCCTCAATTGCAGCCCGTGCTAAAGCACTTTTCATTTCTATTATGCCAAGGAAGTTGCATTTAATCAGTTCTACACCAAAATATTGTCAGACACACACACACACACACACACTCTCACACACATAGAGAAATCAGCGCGTATCTGTGAGATACATAAAATATTGCAAGGCGGCACGCTAATTTTGCTCGCGTGTTTCCTCAAGTGGCAGCCACTATGCCACTTGCGGCGCGGCAATCGCATAAATACGAATAGCTCCGCTACCTCCTGCCCCCTCTTGCTCCAACCCATTCTCATTCCCATTCCCCAACCCGTTGACTTTGGCTGCAATTTCCCGCTGCGCTTTGTTTGCTCATTGGGCGCATCCGTTGCCGGTCGACCGGCTGGTAGCTTGGCTCCGTCTTGGACTTGGACTATCAGTGCTCATTGTTGTGTCAATTGTCGTGGCTGTGGCTCTGCGCAGTTGTTGCTGTTGCTTGCTGTTATTTGTCATTTGCCGTGCAAAAGCGCAAATCTCAGACATTGCACTTTATCAAGTCATAGGCAAAGCAAAGCAAAGCAATGCAAGGCAAAGCAGAGCAAGAAAAAAATAAGATCGGGCGCTCGCCCGCCTACTTCTAACTGGGTCAGCCGGCACTTAAGCGAATCGTGCGTCCATCTTTTGGCATTGGCTGCCACTTGAGCGCTTGTTTTCCACAGTCAGCTCTGCTGCTGCCGCTTCTGCTGTTGCTGTTGCTGTTGCTACTCCGCCTAGGTTAAGGAGCCGGCCTAATAATAGTGCCCAGTTCGACACTGAGCGCACAGTAGCCCACAACAAATCACAAAATCGTTTAACAATAATTTCATAACAGCAACACAGGGCTCTCTGGCTGCGCTCGTCTCGAAATGTTCACAGAGCCAGCGTAAAATTATAGCGCGATCACTTAACTCACGATCGCGATCAGTTGGGGGCATTTAGATTACCGGCTACTGCCAACGGAAGCTCCATTTGGTAGCTGGCTTATGGCCCTGGCTAACTCCAACTCCAACTCCAACTCCAACTGCCAACTACGATCGCCGCCTGATCAGTCGTCATCGTCGTCGTCGTCGGCGTCGGCGTCGTCGTGTAGTAACCGAGCTGAACGCACGAACAAGCTGTGGCTCAGTGTTGCTGAGGATCTTTTGGCGCGTCGTCCACGCGAAATAATTTTTATTGAATAATTTTTCATTATTTTTCGTTTGAATTGAGAGGCCGGCCCGGCTGGCATCTCGAGACCAGACCAGCCCAGGCCAGACCAGCAGCCTCTCCAGCCACTGGTTGCTGCCTGGCCGGCTGCTGCGACGTAACCGTCAAAAACAATAAAGTCCAAAACGAGCGAACAATGTAAATGGCAAGTCATGATTTTGCTGTTATGCGCTGTTAAAAGGGGGCGCTCGCCGTTCGACACGATCAAGAACAAAACCGAAAGCCAAAAACCCAGGCCCAAAACTATGGCCCTCAGCCCAGCCTGGACCTCAACCAGGGGCCTCAACCTGGACAGTGGCTCTGTCTGTCTGTCGGTCCAATATGTCTGTCTGTATGTGTGGAGGATGCTACCGTTGCTACCAACGCCAACAACGACGACGACGACGACGACGACGACGACGACGACGACGACGACGCCGACGATCAACATGACCCAAAACAATGCACTGAACAGAACCAAAAAGAACAACAACAACAAAATACTTTACTCATACTTTATGCCCAAAATGCGGCTGGAGGAGCGAGCAGACCCCGATCAATGCAATTGTTTGCCCCTTTTAGTCAAGTTGCGCACTTCATAAGCAAATACAACAAAACCAAACAAACCCAAACAGAAGAACCAGGGCCAAAAGGCAAACAATGGAAACGGCCACAGCCCACGACGAGTGCATAAAAGGGGCAAACGACAACAGGCAGGAGAGGGCAAAGGAAGGTGGAAGGAGGAAGGAGGAGGAGGAGGAGGAAGAGAGAAGAGCAAGGCAAAAACCCAACAACTTTGGCACTTTGATTGGAACTACCTGAAAAAAATAAGATGAAAAAATTAAATAAAAAATGTAAAAGTAAAATAAAAGGAAAATGCTTGAAAAGATCATTTTACGCATGTGTAAAATTGACGGGAAAAGCGTTAAAAAATACTTAAATATTATATATTATAATATAGTCTAATTATTCATAGGCTACTCAAAAAAAAAAAATTTACAAAAATTAAATAAAATATTTATAATATTAAGAATAACCAAAAATCTTTCTTTTAGTTAACTTAACTTTACACATATGTGTTGAAGCCTTCATTGTGTTAGACTTCTTCTCTCTTGTTTTGTGAGTTAAGCCTGTTAAACGTAACTCAGTCGCATTTGACACACTGACGTGTTTATAAAGTCCAAATTGTCCGGGCAGACGAACAAAAAAGAGTTATAAGCGATGCACAGAAGACGCTTTGACCTTGAAGCTGTTGAGCATCGCGAACATTTTTATCATTTGGAACGGATATTTCCACAGCAACAATGAAATGCGGCGACAAAAAGCCCAGAGTTCCCCTCTCCGCCGACTACAGTGGTTACTTAGTATATGGCCAGAGCCGCTAGCGGTACCGTTTAGTGCGCATGCGTTGCGAATGGCGGCTGCGTCTCAAAGCGAATGCCGCCACCAGGCATCCATGATGCTCCCTCAGCCAGACGGAGGCAGGAAATTTACGCGTGTGCTAAACACGAGACTTCCACGAACCGCTTTGCGCAGAGAAGACCCGCTGCCCGAACCCGAGCCTGAGCCACAGACAGAGACAGAGACAGAGCCCTTTGGCTGCGTTTATGTAGCGTGGCAAAAGACGTCGTCGTCGTCGACGTCGTCTCGTATTGTTTCTAAAATGAAAGAGAAATTCCTCAAAAAGCATTTCAGTGCCCAAAGGATTTCTATTGTTTCAGTTTTTGGTAGAATTGTCGCGACGTTCGTCAAACGCTTGACCCTCGCAAACGAAATTCTCTTTTTCTACTCACAGAAAGCAAGCCAAAATCAAAGTTTACCCAAAACAAACATCAGCTCCGGCTCATTAAAACCTGGCCAAAGACATTCCACTATAGTAGACGAGACGTTCGCCTCTCCGTTTTAGACGCTGCTGTAGGTTTATGGACGTTTGACGATTACAACGCGAAGGTCGCTCATTAAATGCCAAATAAAATTGGTATAAAAACATAAAAATTGGCTCGCAGCAATCCAGCTATCCAAGGCACACTTGTGCGTGATCGGTTGCGGTCGTAAATACGTCTCGGGGTATACAGTTTTTGTAGTTTTTTAAGTTTTTTTTTTTTGTATTTTGGGGCCCATGCCAAGTGTTAGCACGTTCTGTGCCCGAAAGCCACTTGACCCAGCATCGACTAGACGAAACTAACTGACTGGCTGGCCCACTGGGTAACTAGCGCCAGCTCTTATCCATGTAGATAGTAAAAAAAAAAGCTCTCCCTAGCTAAAAGCTGAACACTGTTGCCTCAAACACTATAAATCATGCCCAGCTTCGACAAAGAACTAAATCAAAGTGTGCTGCCTGAAGATTTCACAAAACCAAACGCGAGAAAGAAAAAGAAGAAGAAGCAGAAGATGTAGAAGAAGAAGAAGAAGAAACAGCTTCAACAGCGCCCCAAGCGCAACTACTAAAACTCACACGCAGTCATAGATACACAGTGAGATACAGTGAGCATTCGATATGGCTAACTAACTAATTTTGTATGTTAAATATCGCTTTTCTATGCAATTCTCATTAGTGCAGATTTTGTACTAAAGTTCTCTTGAGCTAAGACAAACTTTTTGAAGTTATGAGAATATTCATAGATATCTAATATATAATGCTAACAAAACAAAGTTTCAGCCTGTTTTAGCTCTCAATTTTATATTATTTGTAATCTCCAGACATCATCTCGAGTGTCCACTGTACTCTTCAGTCATATATCTATTGTGTGTGTTTATGTGTGTGTTTGTGTGTGTATAAATCTTCTTTTAATTTGTGACAAGATCAACAAGTTCAAAGTTGTTTCAATCAATTGACCTCGCTGCTCCCAGAGGCTACAAAATATTGTAACAGATCAGTCCAAGTGGCGCTGGCGCTGGCGTTGGCGTTGGCAGTGACGTCGTCTGCAGCAGCAAGAGCAGCAGCAGCAGCGCAGCGTAAAGCTATCAAAATTTAGCGAACAATTTGCGCAATTTGATCGCCGCCTGCACGTGCAGCATCGTCAGCGGCATGCCACACGACGAACAGAGAGACGGCAGGCGGCGCAGATCGGGGCACAGCTGACCTGCATTTTGTCGCGCGCAGATTTGTGCAGCGGCTTATAGCCTATTATTCAATTAAATTGTTGGATATATATACTATATACATATATATATATACTTATATATATATACAGTTGCCAGTCGAGTCAACTGCAGTGAAAGGCCATTGCGCATACGACGCGTATGTCGCCAGCTGCGTGCAACCTGTCCTCAGCTAAAACAGACCCATTAACCCAGTTTCTTTGTGTGGCTCTGCTGCCTGCTGCTGCTGCTGTTACTGCTGCTGCTTTGTTTGTCTCAATTTAAAGTTCAATTTCATTGGCCCTCGTCGCTCGGCGCTCAAATTGACAATGTGACAGTTTCTGCGACTTCGCAGCTCAAAACGTGTGGGTCAATGAGCTCAGCCGCTGGCGCTCTCTCGCTCTTTATTTGCCTGAGATCACATTGCTCAACAAGTTGAGATTCGTATTTGCCCGACAATTCGGCGACACGTGGTGAAAGTAACTGTTAAATCACAGGCAAATAACGAACACAATCAATCTGATGAGTCTTGCACTCAAGTGACGTCATAGGCAGTGAGTGCAACTAGTAGGAGGGAGAACGCTGGCAGAAGTGAGTATAGAATGTGCATTGGAGTTGGTGTGGAGATGCTGTAGAGTAGAAGAGGTTGTTGAGGGAGGAGAGGTGGAGAAGATGTTGTAGAGGAGAAGAGACCGAAGAGGAGAGAGGCTACAGAACAGAAGTGACTGTATCGAGAGGCTGGACAGGCTGGAGAGGCTGGAGAGGCTGTAGAGGCTGGTGAGGCTGGAGAAGAGAAGAGACCGAAGAGGAGAGAGGCTGCAGAGCAGAAGTGACTGTTTGGAGAGGCTGGAGAGGCTGGATAGGCTGGAGAGGCTGGTGAGGCTGGAGAGGCTGTAGAGGCTGGTGAGGCTGGAGAAGAGAAGAGACCGAAGAGGAGAGAGGCTGCAGAGCAGAAGTGATTGTAGATAAGGAGAACAAGCAGCAGAGGATAAGCTGCTGGCAAGCAGTAGAAGCTACAGAGTAATAGACTTACTATGGGTATTTATTAAATATAAATTGATATAAGAAGAAACTAAGAAAAGCTGAAATAAGCTATAGAAAAACCATTTCCATTCAATATAACTAAAACTTAAGAATATATATAACATTGGTAAAAACTTGACCAATCTTCAAAATAAATTCTTATTCCACTCCGTTTGCTCTTAAATCTGGCTAATATATGACTAATTAATGAATTTTATAAGTCACAGTTTCTGGGGACACATTAATCAGTTGGACAGCACACGCAATCGAGTGGCGTTGCATGCAACATGCGGCGACATTCACACAAAATGGCGCCCAAAAGCACACAGCACAAATTTTATGCAGACGCCCCCCAAAAACGCCAGCCACGCCCACCACCACAGCAGCCCTCAAACAGAGCGCCATCAACTTTAATGCATAAAATATTGAATTTTTGCAGACGGATTAACCTTGACTTTCACTTTCCTCGTCGTCGTCGTCGTCGACAGCGTCGACAGCGCTGCCAGCTGCACTGCGTCCTGTCAAAGGATATAACTTTGACTGGCGCGACAGCAGCAGCAGCAGCAATACAAATGTTGCCAGCCAGCCAGTCAGAGTCTAGCAGAGACCAGGACATTTGTATGTACGACTCGCAGCTGAAACGACTGCGCCGCACACACACACACACACACACAGAGGGACCCATTCACATGTAACTGGGCTTCGTCTAACTGGCTAACATCAACTGGTAGCTACGTCGGCGACGTCGTCGCTAGCTTTTTTGCCTTTTTTGTATGCCGCGCAGCGCTTCAAACATTCGTCCTTGGCGGCGACGAAAAATTGTTCCTTTTTTGAATAATTCATATCGTTACAGGACATTCAAAACACACACGCGATGCGATGCGATGCAATCTGAATGCGAAACAAGCTGAAAAGAGGTAGCGCACGTGTGTGTGTGTGTGCGTGTGGATAGGTGTGTGTAGATGTGTAGGTGTGTAGGTGTGTGTGTGTGTGTGTGCTTACACATGTTGCTTGTTGTGAAATTGAGACGCATTGTGAACAATTAAAAAGTGCAGCTCGAATAGTTGTGCGAGGTCCTTGCTAAAAGTTATCGATAGACAAGCCAAGCGACAGCAGAAAACAAACTTCCGGCAGCTCATCGGGCAGCTATTTGGTATGCAGGATGCGTTCCACACACACACAGACACAAGCAGACAGCAGGCAACGACCTCGTTACGAAACTGGAGCTCAGAGAGTGAAAGAGAGAGAGAGAGAGTTGTGTAGAGTGAGAGTAAGGAAGGTCCTTTTGCACGCCCCACTTTGGCTGCATTTGGATTAAATTTTTTTTGCTTTTGTTTTTGTTGTTCGATGCATTGGCGTGGCTCGTCCTATTATCCAACTCTGGTGTAGGTGTTGCGTGTTTTCGCATTTGAGCACATGATTAAACTACATTTTGGTATGCGTATAGCCGCGCTCCCTCCCCGACGCAGCCAAAGGGTTAACGACACCTAGAGACGACATCCCTTGGCCTGTGAGAAAGACACCTGCCACCTGAGTTATGCGATAAGCATCGAGGCACAGGTACAGTTAAGAGGGCGCGCAGTTACAGGTAGGCAACAACAACAAATGCTGCTGTTTGGTGTCATTATCCCAGTTGTCAATCCTTTTCTCACGCAGTCAACGAGGCAAAATACAAACCGTTGCAATAATTGCAATAGAAATGCACCGTTAAAGGATTGCCAACAAATAGAAACAGTTAGATATGTCCTGGGAATTGATATGCAATGATATGCATGTGAAACGGCGCTCAGATTGTTATGGTAACTGTTGCATAGGAAAATGAAGAAAAGCTGGGAACTGAGTGGATTTTAGGAGTGAGTATATGAGGACTGTGGGAAATTGTGAGCGATTGGAGGTATTTTTATGTGGTATATGAGTTACAGTTTATAGAGATATCAATTTGAAAATGTAGTTGAAGGGGAGTAGATATGTGTGAAACAGTAAATAATATTGTAAGTATTGGAGATATATAAAGTCAAAAAATATGTGTCAGAACATCCAATACAGTTCTTTAGATCTTCTGTGATCTATGCTCTCAATCTCTCTCTCTCTCTCCTTCTATCTCTTTCTCTCTCTCTCTTCCTCTCTCTCTCTCTCTCTCTCTCTCTCTCTCTCTCTGTCTCTCTCTCTCTCTGTCTCTCTCTCTCTCTCTCTCTCTCTCTCTCTCTCTCTGTCTCTCTCTCTGTCTCTCTCTCTCTCTTTCTTTTTCATAACTAAAATTGAACTGACAAAGATGCCTAAGTCACAGAAACCTTCTTCAGCTTATTAGCATAAACCTTGCCGAATTTCTCTTAACCAAAATACCACATAACTTATAAGAAAACACACCTTAAAAGAACTTCTCTTAAATTAACTGAACCTATAATAATTTTATTTAAGTTACTAATTAAACTCATCTTGTCTACAATATCTCAGTAGAACATGCCCCTGCCTAGTTCACTCAAAAACTTGGACAACTCACTTTACTCACTTCATGTACATCCTTGTAAGCCACGGCAAGCACTTTGGGCTTATAACCCATTACCTTACTCATCCTATGCCAATAGTTAAAACACTTTAATCATGGTAGCTTGAAACACTTGCAACACACACACGCTTTACGCTCCACGCCCCTGGCCCCTGGCCCCATTGTTGGAGCAAACGACTTGGATCAAATGTTGCCCGTTTGGGCTTAAGAGTTAAGCGCTAAGAGCATATGATACGAGCTCAATAGAGCTCTTTTTTTGGCTGCCCCTCCCTTGGGTATCATGGTCGCATAATTTATGACATTTTTGTGCGTCTTTTGTGTCGCGCTTGTATTAAATTTTGAAAAAAACAAGTAAGAAAGCTCTAGTCGGCGGTACCCGACTAGGAGATCCCCTGAACCCTGCGAGAGCCGATACTCCAAACATTCTATGCTTATTTAACATATATATATACAAGCAATACATGCACATACATACACACATACACATACGCACGCACGCATAAGCGAGCGCTCTGCTGACTGCGCAGTTAACGCAGCGACTGAGTGTGGGCTGCGCTCATAGGCTTTACTATGGGAAATTAAATGTTTAATAACTTCTTTTGTAGTTGGACGTTCTTAATCAAACTTTCAGAGCGTGATTCTGTCATTTATATGTGTATATTTGCCAAAGCACAAGTCTCTAGTATTTGAAATACGGATTTTACAAGTTTGGGGGGAAAGGGAAGGAAAGGGGGGTGGTATCAAAAATTTGACAAAAATCAAAATTGTATAAACTCTACATTATACTGAATACAAAATTTGGAGACTCTAGCTCTAAAGATGCGGGAGATATAAATTTATAACTGCGTTTCGATAACGTTTTAAATCGATAACATTAAAACGATAAGTGTTATCGAATTTTTGAAACAAACTCGATCTGCGCGTGCTATACACGGACCTACATAAAAAATTTCAAGTCTCTAGCTCTTATAGATTCTGAGATCGACGCGTTCAAACATACGGACAGACGGACAGACGGACAGACGGACAGACGGACAGACGGACAGACGGACAGACGGACAGACGGACGGACGGACAGACGGACAGGGCTAAATCAACTCAGCTCGTCGCCCTGATCAAGAATATATATACTTTATGGGGTCTGCCACGCCTCCTTCTGCCTGTTACATACATTTTAACAAAACCATTATACCCTGTTTTCCCATTTTCAATGGGTTCAGGGTATAAAAAAAGTAGAAAAAAAAACCAAACTTGTCCAACTCCAAGTCCAAGTCGCAGTCATAGAGTTGGGGCAACATTTGCCTGATTTTCACTGAGCGAGGTGCTGTAATAGCCAAGGCAGAGGCGGGTCAAAGAGAGGAGGAAACCAAATTTAAAACGCACGCACAAAATCTAAACTACGAAGGGGCAGCAGAGGGGGAAAATAACTAAGCGACGATCATTGGGATTTTTTTTTTTGGTTTTCGCTTTTGGTATCGATTTAAAGTCTGTTTCGTCTTCTTGTTCAGTTTGTGGCCCTTTGCGTGGCCGAGTAGAAATAATAATAATAATAATAAAAATAATGATAAGGTTGACCTGTTGTTAAAAGGCATTGAATGCCCTTTGGGTAATAATTTATTTGTGGGACACAAGCGCGCTTAGATTCGGCTTGTGTTTATTTATTATTATTATTTTGTTTTCTTCTTCATTTAATTCTCTCTCTCTCTCGCTCTCTGGCTAAGCAAAGGAATGAAAAAAAAACTTGTTTTAAGTTATTGGATTGCTGGCCGAGCACTATGTAGAGGTATATCTTAGCCATAGATATCAGTTTTTATACTCATTCACAAAGTGAAATGAGTATATTGGTTTTGTGCAATGTCCGTCACGCTGTCCGTCCGTCTGTCCGTCTGTCCGTCTGTCCGTCTGTCCGTATGAACGCAAACCATTTGCACAGTTTTGAAGCTAGAGAGTTGAAATTTGGAATATATACTCGTGTATACCCTCGAATTATAAAGTGTCAAGATTTTCCCGATACGCCCACTAGGGGCGTGGCAAATCGGAAAATGCATTTGCCCATACCTCAGAAATACTACTTCTAGAAGTGCTAGAGAGTTGCAATTTGGAATGTAGACTTGTGTTGACAACTCAAGTTGAAAAAGCTATGGCGGATATATCTACGCCCATTGGGGGCGTGGCAAATCGGGTAAAACTGTATCTTCTACAGTTTTAAAGCTAAAACGCCCAAATTTGGCACGTAGGTTACTGATACGATCCTATGAAGATCGACCAAAAATCTATATATCCACGCCTACTAGGGGCGTGGCAAATCGGATCTGACTATATAGTGATTTTTCAAATTCTGTAATATTTTGAGCACTATTGATGCTAGAGACTTGAAACTTGGTATATATACTCGGGTTGACAACCCAAGTTGGAAAAGATATGGCGGATATATCTACGCCCATAGGGGGCGTGGCAAACCGCAAAAGTTTGTAGCTCCTACAGTTTTAGAGCTAGAAGCTTCAAAATTGGATGGTAAGTTACTGGTGAGCTCCTCTATCGATGCGCCAAAAATAAATTTTACGCCCCTTATGGGGTATGCCCGGCTAAAAAATACCCTGTAATTTTCGCATTTTTTGAGTGTAAGCATCCAAATTTCACACTTACGTTACCCTTCACTATTTCTAAGAAGTGGCCAAAAATTATATGTCTACGCCTACTGGGGGCGTGGCAAATCGGGAAAAACTATACGTTTTTCCGATTCTCAGTGAGAAAATCAGAATTATATACAGATATTACTGCTGATCTCCTCTATTGATTTCCAAAAAATTATATATGTACAAACCAATTGTGGGCGTGGCAATGGGCGTGATCTGTGGGGGTGTGAATGAGTATCCCGCAGTCGGTAGCGCCCGACTGCAACGTTCTTACTTGTTGTTTTTGTTTTTGGTTTTTTTTTTTTGTTTGATTCGGGCCACCTCTTTGGTTAGTTTTGTTAGTGAAAGCTGCAAGAGGCACTTTAAGACGATATCACCAGACTGATATATAGCATGGATACAGGTTTCCCAATCATGGTGTGTGCATGTGTGTGTGTGTGTGTGTGTATTTGGGGGCGATATGCAACGAAAATCGAATTGGATCGTGTGACAAATTTCAAATTGGGCTCTGACTTCAGAGCTGAACTATGGATTGACTGTCGATGGCTGGAAGTGGATCGTGCAAATGTCTGTGATTATATGCAATTAAAGAAAAAGCATTTAACTGGCAATGTGTTGTTACAAATGACAACAACAACGACAACAACAACAACAACAGCAGCAACAGACGTAAACAATACAAAGATCAAACGCTTGGCAAGCTCATAAAAAATAAGTTGTTATAAGGCTGGACCAGCTAATTGCAGGTGCCGGCTGCACAGAAAACAACATTAGACAACTGCAACAACAGCAACAATAATAATGTGAAACGTTTAGAAACGACTAAATGGCATTAAGTACGTGACACAAACTGTAATTGGATCTATTAGAGAGGCTGCACACTGCAAGCCATTAGTTAATTTGCAATGATCGTTGAAGTTTTCGACAGCAAATAAAAAGCTAAACAAAGCTGAAAATTAAATGTCTAAAAAAAAAAAGTGGAAAAACTAGGTACAAAATATGTTATCTGTAGTAATGATATAACTAGTTAATCAAAGATCTATTACAAATTAATTTATGGAGCAGAAGGCTTTAGCATCTATCCACCTTACCTCTAGCTGCCTCAAGTTGTCAGATTGAGGATGGATTTGAATAATATATTTATATAATTTTTTACTATTTTAGTTTTATAAGCAACATTAGAGACCTAAAAGACACAAATGGAGACATTAGGCTCCTCGACTTACAAACATTTTTCAGATAACTTTGAGTTTGAAAAAAAACTGTAAATTCATATCAAATGCAGTTGAAATTATTCAAGTATAAGGCACTTGTTAAATTATAATCATAATATCGATTCAGCCAGACAAACAAAAATCCATAGTTTTGCGCCGTTCAATTAGCCATCATTTGAATAATTAACAATTGAATAATAAATGGAAAATATATATATATAAAAAAATAAGAGAAAAAATAAACAAAAATGCGCAAAAGCATGACAGTTCATATGACAATCTATGAGAGGTAGAAAGAGAGAGAGTGTGGGTGTGAGAGAGCGAGAGAGATAGTTAGACTATGCGAGTGTTGATAATTATTCACCTGACAGTCCGATTTAACTGGCCAAAATGCTGACTGACTGAGAAATCATTCATTAAAAAAATTAAAACAAACAAACAAGCGTCAAACATGTGTTGCCTCTGTATATGAGATTGTTAATGTTGTTGTTGCTGTTGTTGTTGTTGTTGTTGTTGTTGTTGCTGTATTCTGTTTGTGTTTGTGTTTATACAAAAATTAAGAAAATAAAATATACAAGAGACGCGTGCCGCAGCTGCGTGTATTGCTTAAATAATTAATATTTTAACACTTGGTAAACAACAACAGCAACATTTTAATTTATCACAAAAACAACAACAAACAACAGGCAACAACAACAAAAATTAAAACAGTTAACAACAAATGAGTGTGGCGTATTTTACATTTATTATAATAAATTAGCACATATAAGGCATAATTGCTTTGAATTGGATTAGGCTAAAGCCCGATCGAACGATCGATCCATGTGATTGATATGCCAAAAGGCAGCTACAAATTTTTGAAGAGTTAAGTAGGAGAATATATATATATATATATATATGTTAAAGCCATTGATCATTGTTATATATGGCGCCCTTCTTCTAACTACTCGTATGCATATTTTGGTTTAAAAACAAAAAAAAAAAACGGAAATGAGCTTCATTACCAAAACAAACAGAGAATTAAGTGGAGCCAAGTCAAGTCGTATCGATAGCAATCGGGACTGAAGCCACGCTGATGACTGACTGACTAATGTGTGTGCGAGTGTGCGTGTATGTGTGCGTGTGTGTGTGTGTGTGTAGAATGGGCTTTGGTTTGGCATGAAAATGGAATACCTGTTTGATTTTTGGCCCGTTTAATTATTTCGTTTGCGTATTTTTTTCGTGCCTCTTTTGAGTGATTGTCATTAATTAATTTTGTGCACAAGGCTTGGCTTTCATTCATAAATCCAATGCTGCCAAATGCTAAATTGAATTGTTTTTCTTTTTCTTTTTAGGTTCAAAAAGCAACTCGTTGGGGGCATTCCTGTGCAGTCATTAAGCGGCGTCTGCGCACGCGCCCAGCTACAAGACCTCAAGACTTGAGAGACTGAGCCAGAGCTGCGGGCGGGCAGCATGTCGATGATTGCGCAAATTGCACCTACACACAACTCACACACACACACACACACACGCACAACAAAGTGCGTGGTACTTGGCAGACAATGCAGACGCAGACATTCATCACAGATCAGCCGAGCAGCAGAAACTGGCACAGAAGACAGCAAGAGTCAACGACGACGACGACGACGACGACGACAAAAGGCAGCCAATTTTTCTGCAGCCAAACACAAGAAAATTAGTTAGCAACTTGGCTGGGCGCTGGGATTGGGTCTGAAACTGTGTGTTTGGGATTTCAGCTGCAACTGCAGAGAGTCTCTGACTCTGACTCTGACTCTGACTGCGGCTGTGTGCCTGCCAGCAGCATTGGCATAAATCACTTGACAGGAAGCGTTGCGAGCCTTGTTGCGCCCACAACAACTTCTATGTGGCCATTAAAAGACGTTTGTTCGTTTGTTTGTTTGCCCTTTTTGCATTCCACAGTTGAGACGAGGCCATTGCAAATTGAAATCGAAATCAGTTTGGCCAACAACAAAGGAGCAGAGCACGTCAGCTCATCATCTTCACGGTCCTGCTCGTCAGCAACAACGTTTGTCGCGCTGCAGGCCAAGTGGAGCCCAATCCTGATGCTGCTGCTGTTGCTGGTCCTGGTCCCAGCTGCGTAAGTGCCCTGGTCGACCACAAGACCACAGCTCCATGCGTATTGCCCTCTCTGTTTCCTTCTTCTTTTTTTTTTTTTGTTGCACTTTGACTTCGCTTCGCTGAAAGGGCAAACTGGACAGCAGCGCACTTGGCCCCAAGTCTGGCTGTGCTGCTGCTTCCCCCTAGAGACTGAAAGCCAACAAGCAGAAGCACTGAAAATGCCGCAGAAATAATTATTTCTGTTTGCCATATTTGTTTTTTTGCTTCTCTCTTATTTTTGTCTCTTTTTTACGCTGTTAGCGGCGAACACATTCAAGGGCTTGGCTCAGCTATTGTGTGTGTGTGTGAGTGTGTGTGGGTGGCAGTGTGTGTGTGTGTGTAGGTGTCTAAATAGATGGTGTGTTGAGATATAACACTAAATAATATGATATGTGACAGAGCAGAGCAATTGTAAAGATTTAAGCAGCAAAATAGCATTAATGAGAATTGCATAGAGAGGCGCTATGAGCAGTAAGGGAATTTTTAATGAATTATGAACATAAGTTGTATATAAGAAGAAGAATATATTTAGAATAATATATTAGAATTTATATTCAGTCATTTATCTATAATGAGAATTGCATAGAGAGGCGCTATGAGCAGTAAGGGAATTTTAAATGAATTATAAACATATTTGAAGTTGTATATATGTATGTAGAATATATATTCAGTCATTTATCTATAATGAGAATTGCATAGAAAGGCGTAATGAGGCATATATTTTCTAGTATATCATATAATATCAGTTCAGAATCCATTAAACGACAAGTTATATATATAACATATAAACACAGTTATATAACTGAGTATATTCCCAGTTAACCTATAGAAATTTACTACTTACCCTATTAAATATATTAATTCTTAAATCAATCACATTAAAAACTAGCACGCCCTCAAACCTGAACATCAAGTTGATATTTGTATTTATAGAAATTTAGACGCCATAACATTGTAATTCCCATTTGCTGAGGCTGGGTGTTTTTACGTTTTTTTTTTAGATCATTTATAGCGATAATTTAATACCAGGTATTGCAGCGAGACTTGTCTAAATAAAGTATTAGTTATGCCACTCAAGTGGGAGGGAGTGAGGCCGGGTTGGGTTTTCTATCCAATTAATTGCTTGATTGATTATCGCATCATTTAGCATAGGTCTGAGCCCAACTGGGAATCACGATCACTCGATCAAACAATTCCCAGCAGCAGCAGCTAATCTATTTTTAAGCCCATTTACAATAGGCTGGTAAACCACAAAAACTTTCCGCGTAAGCCCAACCACATTGCGTATACGCCGCGAGTGCCAATTAAAGAGACAGTCGACAAAAAGTAAATAAAACAATGTATAAACTGCATATTGCGCATACGCCGTGTGCCACAGTGCACAAGCAACAGCAACAACAACAACAACAACAACAACAACATTAACTGGGCACATTTAAGATAATTACAATCTAAATGTTTGCCATGTGCTTTGTCAGTGCGATGCCCACATATCATAAAGCCAGACATTTAACAGCTCTGCTGTTATTATTGCCCGTGAGTAAAGCGATTTTGCATAATTTAGGCGTTTAAAATCGATTACGCGTGCAGCTCACGCCGATTACTGAGAGAGAAGGAGAGAGGGAGAGAGAGAGACAGAGAGAGATGCCTGCAGCAGGCATCATCCCAAAAACGGGTGCGCACGCGCACGCGCCTCTGATTACACAGCAATTGATTTTCAATTTGAAATACGTTCGTAATTTCCAATTCGCGTTGCCCACGCAGCCTTAACCAAGTCCCAGTTGGCAGCTGTCGATCGCAGTTGCCATCTCGCATGGCGCCCCCCTCCCCCCTTCTATATCTTAAATGTGCCATAATCAATCAACAGACACTCGGCCAAGTTTTTCTGTTTGTTTTGACTTCGGCATTGCAGCTGAAACAAATATGCCACTAATTACAGTCTGAGAGGCTCCGATTGAGAGTCTCTCTTGGCTCTCGGCGCTCGACGCTCGACTCTCGAATCGGCTTGCGGTTAAGAATGCCAAGACGTGGCATTATGTGCATTATGCAACCCAACCAACCTATGTGCAATATTTTTTTATCTCTGCTGTTGCTGCTGCTGCTGCTGCTGTCGTCGTCGTCCATTGTTTGCCGTGACTCGCCGCAGCGTCTGTGAATCGCCTTTTATACACAATTACATTATTTATCGTTTAATTAACTCAACCCGCAATTATTTCAATTAAAAATGCTGCTCAGCCGCCGCTGAGTAATGCACACGGCTCAAACTGAACCCCTCAGCTGGGCTAGCTCACTCTGCATCTGAATCTGAATCTGAATCTCAGACTGCAACTGCGACTGGGACACAGATAGCGGCGGCTCCCATTGTGTTTGTAGTGGTGCCAAACCACAGGGCTAACAGGGCGTGTGCCTGGCCACTGAGTCACCTTTCAAGCGAGTCAGACAATCTTAACTCTGTTCTACTATTAATTTCAATGCAAATCAAAGGCAATCAAAAACTAATTGTGAATGTAAAAATCATAGCACAGAAGTAACTTAGACTTAGAAACAGCTTGCATAGAGTCTAGATAAATAATTTCTTAAATGGAATAAAGAGATGAAAACTTGAGTAAAAATATGATTTTCATGAAATTTTAGAGAGTTTTGAGTAACTTGTAACAATTTGATGTAGAACCTGTAGGGAAATGTGATTGACTGTCGACTAACTTTCGTAGCAACTTAAAGTCTAGAGATTGTTTTTAGTCTTAGAACTCAGAAACAAACTTCAGAAATAAGTTTGAAACCTATATATAATATAATTCTATAATTCTCCTCTAGACTTCAGACATCCTCAACTTATCATACTCACTTCAACAACTGCCATGCAAAACAATCGTGCAAATTAGAGCGAACTCTATATGTGGATCTAGTTTATCGATAAGACACAAGCCCAATCAGAGACGAGCTGCTGCACGACACTTGTTACCAGTGAGAGACAAATGCGTTTCAAGCTATCGGCGCGTTATCAAGTTTTGTAATTAAGCCGGCAAATCCGTGGCTAACGAAGCGAAGATCGGCTTTTACATGTGACTTTAAACTGAAATTTATGATAGCCCCAATAGCTCGGTTGGGCCCGCCTGCGACTCATGGTCATGGTGTTGATTAGGCCTGGCCGGGCTAGTTCGCTCCAGCCATAGGCTTGGGTCACAGAGCACAAGTGTCACAGCATGGCGCAGTTGAGCGGCCTTTGTGTGTGGAGACATTTGCCGCCATTTGGCTGTGACTGTTGTTGTTGTTGTTTTTTTTTCAGCTATTTCGTTTTGGCCTTTCTGTAAATTTATATCTCATCGAGTTGACAAGCTAAAGAATGGCTACCCCAAACAGCAAAGACAACAACAACAACAACAACAACTATGATTTCAATAAAAAGGCGTACCGCTAAGTTGGAAAGTTACATTTTTGGAAATTGGTCGAAGCCGAGGCGAACCGAAAGACCAAAAGCCATCAGGTTTCTTTCTCATTAAACTTTTGTCTTTTGTTGTTGGCTTTTTAATTTAATAGATTTGCGCTTTTTACGAGCCAGGCCAAAGACATACAGGTATTTAGTATATATATTTAAGCCAACTCTAAATAAACTAGAAGTCAAGTTCTTTTTGGCGCGCCCCGAAACGACGCATAAATTTGCAATTCATTAGCAGATGCTGTGCTTAATTTCTACCAACATATAACTACTATATATGTATATATATATATATATATATCTGAGTATTGTTGTTGTTGTTGTATTTGTCATATACATAATTTATGCGACAAGTTCTACTTTTATTTGCGTGATTGGGATTAAATTTTAATGGGTTCATTGATTGCCACGATTGGAACATTTTTGCCCAATTTACACGTGGCCGCCGCTCCAAGGCGAGCCCAACAAATTCATCAATGACCACCCAAAGCAACAACAACAACAACAACAACAACAACAACAGCAACAAGAAACAACTAAGCAAAGTGCTTAATAAATTTGTTAGCTAATTTTGTTAAATGCAATAAATTTTAACGAAAATGTGCTACAAAAAATATCTATGGGGCTAAAGTGAGCAAAAAAAAACAAAAAAAAAAAGAT
The DNA here is from genome assembly GCA_037075265.1 of Drosophila nigricruria. Classification (NCBI taxonomy): domain Eukaryota; kingdom Metazoa; phylum Arthropoda; class Insecta; order Diptera; family Drosophilidae; genus Drosophila; species Drosophila nigricruria. Next base: position 7,951,011 of record JBAMCI010000227.1, on the reverse strand, counting down.
CGCCTTGTACGCACATTTGCTTAACATTTCAACATACCCTGTAAAAGTGAAGCCAGGAGGATTATGTATAGTGCGATAAGTAGATTCCGAACAGAAAAAACTATAAGTAATAATAATCTTAAAAATTAAATTAGGTTATTATAAAGAAAATATAAATTATATACTAAAAAAAGCTTCCAAATTATTTATTTTATATATAAACAAAAAATATTAAAACTATAAATTATATTTTTTACAATCATTACTTTTAAATTAAATTTTAAGTAAGAAAAAAAATATATAATATTTTTTAAAAATTTTCTTTTCATTTCTTTTTTAAGTAAATTATTAAATATTATTCAAAATATAGTTTTATAAAATATAATTTGTAATTTCATTGTAATATAATAAAGAAACAACTTAATTAGTTGATTACTTCATTTTCATTTATGGAAATTTATTTTCTATCTATTTTTAACCATATTTTAGCTTTAAACAAATTGTATTTACATTTTTTCTATAATTTTTAATTGTCAACAGATCTATAATTTTAGCAATATAAAAAACCCCATTGAGATGCTCACACCTACAGAGCAGCTGTCGAGTCGAGCATGCTTGCTCCGCATTTGACTCGTATTTGTTAGTTGAAGCTGTTGTTGTATTTGGTGCGCATAAAACAAACTACATGTGTAGCAATAAAAGAGCTGGCCAAAAAAAAACCAAATAAAAGACAGTTGAACCAATAAAAACAACAACAGCAACAACAACAAGCGAAGCAACAAGACGAGCAAACAGCAAACATCAAACACGATTTGCTCAAATGTACGCAATTATTTATCGGAACCGGACACGGACACCAAGTCGGACTCGGACTCGGAGTCGGAGTTGAAGCTGAAGTCGAAGATGGAGCAACTATTGGGGGCTGCACTTGGAGTACAAGCCTCCAAGCGCGGAGATTTATGCACTGTGGCAGGACCCTTTTGTTGGCTGCTGCTGCTGCTGCCGATGCTGCCTGCTGCCGATGCTGCTGCAATTGAGTAGTAAAAAATAATTTCGCCTTATGAGATTTATGTGGCTTGTTTGCACATTTGATGTAGACGGCCAAACACCTCAGCAACATGACCAAAAGATGCCAGAGCAGAGCAGCGCTGAGCTGAGCTGAGCAGAGCAGAGCAGAGCATGGCGTGGGCAACCTCTGTCTCTGTCCAAGTGCTCAACTGGCCACTGGACTGGCATATAAATTGCCCTAAATTTGAGCCGTGGCAAGCGAGGGGCGTTCGCTGGACTGGACACGCCCTACTTTCTATTTCTAAACGGCATTTTGGAACGCATCAAGAAAACCCAAAAAACTTTCACCCAAAAATGTCATCGATTTCAAATTTGTAACGCTCTTGGCCATAGTTTCTTATCAGTTTTCATCATTTCGAGTGGGCATAGAACAAGTGCCTCTCCCAAACGTGAAAAGAAACAAAAACAAAAACAAAAACCACCTTTGCGTGCAATTGCACAAATTTCAAACAAATAAACTGTTTTTAGTGCCAATAAAATGACGAAGTGGAAGAATTAATGCAAATGAGCTGAGCTCAGCCCGTCAAGAAACTACTTCGTACTGCCCGGAACATAATTGAGCTGCAATTGCTAGGCCAGAACTTGAGCTCAGTTTAAGAGTTTCATTATCATGCCTGAGAGCACATAATAAAAGCCATAAAGATTAGAGCCACTTAAGCACGAATTAATAATAAAATAAAAGAGTTAATTATGAGTTTTTTATTTGCTTATCTTAGTTGATTTGGATCTTTAGGTTGGAAATCGATCAGGTATAAAAAGTTTAGTAGATATATTAATTCTAAGTTTACTTAAAATTTTAAGTATACTTCTATTTAGCCATGTTTTTCGAGTTATAAGTGGCATACGAACTGCGTACCAAGAATTTATAGATACTTAGAGCTCCCTCTTATTCAACTATTAAATAAATTTAGCTTTAATTTATGTAAGTTCGTTTAAGACTAAATGAAATGAAATGAATGGAACCCAATATGACTTTTTTGTATCATATGCTTAGTTTGCTTCAGTTATTTGATTACTGTTCTTAATGGTTCAACATGCTCGAGTTGTTGCGTGGGATTAGAGCTGCCAACTAGATTTACATTAACTTGAATTATGCCATTTATATAACTAAATTATTGTAGATATTTGAAACAAGTTAGCTGAATTCATATTGCCTTTCTCTCATGTTAATACCAACTATAAAATTAGCTTAATATAATACGGAATTCAAGCTGCTGACTAGAATATCTGCTATACTTGATACTGCCAATTCCTCATAGTAATATTATTGATTCACATACAGTTAATATATAGACAGACTTACCTAAGATATACCAAAATTGCCTCATGCAGAGTTAAAAAATTGAACTTAAGTTAAATAAAATAATTTCTATATATATATATAATATAATTTTGATTCAAACTAGTATTTACTGCATACTCCACTCCAACTACATCCATAACAATTCAGCTACTTTTGACTTTTGACTTGACTCAAATCAATCTTCTTATACTTCTCACTTAACACTTTCCAACTAGTTCATCTTCTAACCACACACACACACACACACTTTTACCTTCTCAGCCATTAAAATACCTCTTTTACTTTTACCTTATTAACTGTCAAATTTTCTTTTCTTTTAAGTGCTGTTATTAAAGCTTCAATCATTTAATCGCCCGCTTGGATATATTATAAATTCCACAGCTGGCTGGATAGCCCCAATAAGCTGGCAATCATATAGCTATTTAATCGATTTTAAAACGTTCATAAAAAAAAATATATATATATATAAATATAAACTCCGAATTACAGAATGATATTTCCAAAGGGGATAGTTGGGGGGGGGCTTCCCCCCCTCTAATGTCAAGCGCCTTTTGGTTGGCAAGCGAATATATAAAATTTGGTTTTTATATCGTCGTTGACCTTCGTCTAATAAGAAAAACAACAAAAGAAAACAAGAAAACTAAAACTTTGGCTAATGAAAGAAAACAAATTTATAGGCATCATAATTATGCGAAATTTCGTTATCGAAGCCGAGCTAAGTTTTTGGGCGCTTTTTTATAGATACCTCTTTGTTGTTGTATTTATTTTGTTGGCCAAAGCTAATGGTAAATTATGAAGCGATGTTAGAGAGCCCGAGACAGAGCCCGAGCCACAGCCAGAGCCAGAGACAGAGTCCGACTTTTAGCCATTGCCTGTTAGCCGTTGTTTTGGCCCAATCAATTTCTGGTTAATAAATTTCAAAGCAAAATTGTCAACGCCACAAGATGGCAGGCTATTTACGTCGTTGTTGTTGTTGTTGTTGTGAAATTATCGTTGTCTCTGCTGTGAGTTTTTTTTTAGCCTTTTTTTTTTGTAGTCAAGCTCTTCTCCTGCTCTGTGTGTGTGTGTGTGTGTGTATGCAGTGAGGCGTTGCGGTCTCTAAACATTTCAAAAAATGGCACGTGCGCCTGTGTCAGGTTTTTAACGATCGGCTAATTTTGTTGTGGTTGGTTAGCATTTCGAATCTGTTCGAAATCTGCCAAGTGCCTAGCTGTCTTCTCCCTCTCTATATATGCTTTTGCGACATAGGCTGGGCTAGTCAATAAAAGTCGAAAATGTAAATGCCTTAAACTAACTGATGGATTGATTTGCTGACTCTCTGATTAAGTTGTTGCTTCCATTCACAAGAATGTCGAAACTTCGACATCTGCCTCTGCTTAGGCTTCTACGCGCTTTTAGGGCTAGTCAAATAGACAAGAATGTCGCTTACACATCTGTCGCTAGCTCTTCTTCGCCTTTGAATTGAAAGCTAAAGTCAAAGCTTGAATACAATTGACAGCTTGACATACTTAGTGAGGCTTTGCCTTTTGTTGTCTTATCTTATGCAAGATTTAAATCTAGAATTCTCAAGTAAAGTTTGTGGTTTCAATCATTCTCATTGATGATTTGCTAGCTGTCGAGGCTTTAAGCTTACATCATAATATTTATTATATATGTTTTTTATTTTATTATTTTTATTCTCTCTACATTTAGTTTTTCTCAGCTTTCAACATTTAATCTACATAGTTTTCACAACACTGCCAGTTGACCATCACTGATTTACAAGCTGACACAACACTGGCACTTAGCAAATCTTTAACAGTGCTGATCAGCCTTTATCTTTATGGCTCCGCAGCATTCAGCTCAGTGTCTGGCTGTCTGATACTCTTGAATGATCAGCGCAACTTCCATTCATGCAAACTGGTAGCCAATTGTCGACTGCAACCATAAAATTGGCCAACGATCGCTCCATTAGCTGCTCCTTACCTCTGGATACTCAGTCTCAGCATCAGCATCAGCCTCATCCTCTCATCCTCTGCCTCGATTCGTTGTGTAATTGTCAACTGGCACGATCAGCAACATCAACAGCTCATCAGGCTGCCCTCTGGCTGCAGCTCTGACTTGGACTTGGGCTTAAGCTGTACTGCGCTGCCTGACAACTCAATAAACACACACACACACACACACACACATATACAATCACACCTGCTTACACCTGAGCAGCACAGCCACGTCTGCTGTGTTGCTCAGCTCATCAGGAGCCAGTTTGATTTCATTTCATTTCGTTTTTTTTTCTTTTCTTTTTTTGCATGCTTATTGCCCGTTTGGATTGCGGCGCTAGACACCCAAACCCAAAGCCAGCCACAAGCACAGTTCCAGCTTCAACTCCAGTTAAAGTTCCAGCGCTGTTCAGAAGGCGTTAAATGCATGATTTGTGGCCACAGTCGCTTAATGGTAATGAAGCTGATGGTCAGTAAGCCAAACAGCCAAACAGGCAAACAGGCAAATGGGCAAACGAGTTGATGGCTGGGCCCATCCGCATGCGATTTTACTTTTTATTTCAATTAAGCCGCTGCTGCTGCCTCTTTTTTTTTTTTTTTTTTTTGTTTTTGCGAATTGTTTAACTTTATGGGAAACTCACGTTGGCTGCGCGATTCACTCGTGCAAATTGTAACCAGCCTGTGCAAACGGAAATGAGCTACAAGCATTTGTGAATTGAATATCATTTCGAAGAGTTATACAGAATGTAATGGGGAGAGTAAAGCACAGTTTTGTATATATAGGACTAACTCTTTAAAGGTAAGGCTGAAAACTAAAGAGATGTAGGGTAATGTAAGGGAAAAGTATAGCAAAGTTTGTCTAGCTTTGCCTAGCTGCATCCAAAAGTTAAGATGTATTTGATAGTTTATCATGCTAAGCAAAGGAAATCTTATTCTCTACTCTATAAATGATTGAAACTCAAACATAGATTTACTCATCATAATATCCAGAGAAATTTAGAGAGAGATGTAAAGCTCTTTATCCCATGCTAAATCATATTTTAATATAATCATGCTCATCTACTCGAATAACTCTTAAGTACACACTCTAGCTACTTTACTTTCAAGACCTATAAAAACGCAGCTCTTAAGTTATTTTCGCTACCTTACAGCTACCTTTAACGTCAGTTAGTCATATAGTTCAGTTAGTTATTAAAGTAGGCATGGCAGTGTTATTATTATTATTGCTAAGAGACCATCAAAATGCGTTCATGACGTCACGCGGACAGGCGACATAAATGGCGCAGCTTGAGCTGTCAATAGGTAGACGAAGTCTGCATCTAGTACACAGCGTACACCCAGGGGCGTCATGGTCCCGGCCCCGACTTTTGTAGGTCAAGTCTGGTCCGGGCGGGCGCTCGCTCGTTCGCTCGTTCGTTCGCTCAACTGTTATTTTACTTCTTGCTCTGTCTGTGTGTATGAGTGTGTGGGTGTAGGTGTCGCCGCCGTCGCGCCGCTGCATAAACTTTTAGCAGCCGACGTCGTCGTCGGCGCTGTTGTTGTTTTGGCCAACCTTGTGCAACTTTTCAGACAGCAAAAGAAACTGCAACAACAACGACGACGGCAGCAGCAGCAACAGCAACAGCTACATTTGCTGCACATTTAACTGCAGTCGACGGCGCGACAATTGCATTGGCATTGGCTTGGGCTGGCCAAATGGCCAAATGGCTAAATGGCCAACTGGCTGCCACGGCTTCATAAAATTTAATTTCCTGCGCTTAAAGCTGGCCCAAATACGCCGCGACTTCAAGTATGTCTACCTCTGCACTGCCCTGCCACGCCCCCACGCCCCCCTTCGCCCTACCCGACCGCCCGCCCGCCCACTCGCTGGCCAGCCGCTTTAATTGCGCTTTCATTAACGCGACTTTGATTTATGGCTACCGCGTTGCCAAAGGTTTTTTTTTTCAACGATTTCTTTTGCAAATATTTAAACATTTTTTTTTGTTTTAATTTTATTTTTTCTGTATTTTTTTGTTTTTTTTTTTTTGCCTGCTACGCTGCGTTGTTTGCATTGGTTTTCGACGCAGTTCGCTGGGCGCGCTTGGAGAGCTTTTTGTTTAATACATTTCGGTAGTCAATTGCCTCAAACCACACAACAAGCCACAACAGCAACCACTACAACAACAACAACAACACACAGCTGATCAGCCGCACACAACTGCGTTTACAATACACATTTTTGTTGTTGTTGTTGTTGTTATTTGTTGTTGTTGTTGCCACTGAAACTGTTGATTTTAGATGAATCAGTTGATATTTTTACATAGTGACAAGCTGAGTTTAGCTTAGCTTTAGCGCTACTCGCATAGCTGCTATTATGATTTTGGAAAGTCCAGACAAACTGTCGACATAGAAACCAAGTGGAGAAGACAAAAAAAGGCATAGAACAATAAAGCATCACATATTATTTATATATATAAATCCAATTGTGTTTCTATAGAAATTTTAGACCAAGAAGAGCAAAGTTTTCTATAGATTTATATTGTTCACTTGGTGATCAAATTATAATATGAATAAAGATTGGGGGATTTTTGCGATTTTAGATCAAAATATTTTAAACTAAAATTTAATATAAAATTTCATAATTAAAATTAAGTTGAAGGATAAAGAAATCGCTTGGCTTATGTTAAATTGCGTTGTCTTGAGATATCATTAGAAGAATTTATCCAGCTTGCAGCAGGCTAGAGATTTCACTCTTCAGGCTAGAGGCATAAGCGATTTAAGCTATAATTGAACGATTAATACTATCATTAAAGTAAAGAACTTTCATCTTATGTACTATAAAATATGCTGGAAAATTCATACTAAAACTTTGTTGACTTAAGTTTGGAATCAACCTAACTAAGGCTTGTAACTTAGATAAAACTATAGTCAAACAAATACCTAGCGCTGGAAGTGGATTTTATGTTACTCAGTTGTCTAAAACACTAAACCAATCAGACAACATTCATACCAAGGACTATAACTTTTATTTATTTTCATCAGAAAGAGCAAGAGCTCTTTCTAGACTCTAGTAAATGTTCTATAAAACTTTACCTATTCAAAAGAATTAATATCTATTACATATAGATACATATTTCATATACATGTAATCACTGATCTGTTCACTGTTCAGTTGCTCAGCTATAAAGCACAGCTGCTCGGCTGTGTGACAATCAAAATAAACAGAAACTATTTAAGAGACACCTCCGCGATTGAGTTGAGCATTTGTTGCCACACGGCTCTTGTTGCATGCAACGCCCCCGAGCTCGTAGCTCGTAGCTCGTAGCTCGTAGCTCGTAGCAGCTCGAGCGCTGAAACGTGCGACGTCGCCGTCGACGTCGGCATCGGCGCTGGCGTCGCTGCGCACATTAAGCAGCGAGCACGTGCGCGCATGCGCAGCACATAACTTGTACGTTTAGAGTGGGGAGCGTGGAGAATGGACCAAGTGCATCCCAAGAGAGAGAGAGAGAGAAGGAGCGAGAGAGAGAGGGGGAGAGAGTGTGGGCATGCCAACATGCTCAGCTACTTTGTTTATTAATTCTTGTGCGCATTTTTTCGCGCTTGGCGCGGGATTTTTGTCGGTTTTGCCGTCGGCATTTTGGCCAAGTTTATTGCCGGTTTTCATTAAGAGATTTATGGCAGCAGCAACAGCAGCAACTGCCACTGCCACTGCCACTGCAGCTGATGCCTGCCTGCACTTGACCGTCGAATGCCGCTGGCATCCGTTCACGGCCTGTGCAATAAAGATTAACATTTTCGAATTCTATGCTGCACTTGCTCCGACTTCAACTGGATTTCGCTGTCTGCGTATTTGCTTATCGATAGCCATCGCAGCTCTGGGCGACCTTGTTGCTTGCCAAAATGTGAAGCGCCGCCCGTTGCGTCTGCTGTGAGAAACTATTTCTGCTGGCTGCGACCTGGCCACAGGTTGGCCCACACACACACCAACAGAGCTCAGACGATCGCTCACTTGGCCCCCTCTGCTCGAACTGCCTCCGCTTGGCCATTCGTTGCGCTTTTATTTATACGTTAAAAATGTGCGCAAACAACAGCGCGAAAAAAAAAATCCAAATTGTTATGAAAACGCTCAAAGTGGTTGGCTTTGACACTGCGCCGCTGCTGCTGCCGCTGCTACTACTGCTGCTGCTGCTGCTGATCACTGATCACCCAACACCGATCAGTGATCAGCAATCACTTGGCTCTTTAGCTGGCTGCAGCTGTTGGCCCGTCCAAGTGGCCCCCGTTCAATTTGCTTGCCAAAGTCTACATTATATTAGCAAATATGTGCGAGAGTGTGTGCGTGTGTGTGCATGTGTGTGTGTGTAAGTGTGTGTGTGTGCGGCAGCAGCTTATAAAGCCATTAATAACCCGCGCATTTTCAACAGTTTACTCAAAACTGAACACGAGACAATGTCATGGTTCATACATCAATTGAGTTTGCTTATTAGACGAAGAGAAGAGCAGAGAGTGACAGCGGGAGGGAAAGAGAGAGACAGAAAGAGAGAGAGAGGGTGAGAGATGTTGGCGTATTTACACAGAGCCAAAACACTTGACACTCGACTGTGTTGTGTGTGAGTGAGCGAGGTAGAGAGAAGAAGTATGTGTGCTGTTAATTGAATGCGAGGGCAGTAAAGTCAGTTGCCAAGCTGATGATGAAGAAGCTGTTAAGAGTAAAGAATATCTAGAAAAGTATTAGAAAATGGCTTAATAGAATAAGTCTTAATTCAAAAGGCAGCTGAAGAGGCTTCTTAGAAGCGAACTAGAAAAAAATTGAATATGCTTAAACAAAGAGATAGTTAACATATTGTATTATAGTCTTTTTCTTATATCTGAAATATATCAGATGATATAAGAAGTTATAGCTACTTCATGCTCATCTACAGCCAGACTTCAGTTAATGTTCTTCAACATCTACAACATCAAATACTTCTCTGATATCTCTCTAACTTTATCGAAAATCTTTCAGCAACTTTTCTAACAACGCTCTGGCATTATAATACCTTGCCTATATTATAGCTATCTCTACCTTATATAGCATGCCGCGCATTATTTGTCTAGGTGTCTGCTGATCAGCTATGTAAGTGCCATGTCGTAGCTGTCGCATTTGGGGTAGGCGTCGCTCTCCTCTCTCTCTTGCACTCACCCACCAACCCTCCTCTCCTCCCTCACTCACTCTCTCTCTCTCTCTCTCTCTCTGGCTCGTCTCGCTTAGATTTGAAAAGTCAGAGCTTAATATGCTTGTGGGTGTTAAAAACTATGTTCGTCACAGCAAATCGAGGCGAACTGCTTTAAGAGCTCATCAATTTTTTTGTAATTAGTGCACTCCTCTCGGTCTCGGATGTGACTTACATAAGTGATGGCCGACCAGACTATCTATCTATCTATAAGTTGTACTATATATATATACTATAGTATAGTATTATTATTAATTGGCTAAAACACCCCTATCGGAGTACAGCCTGATGCACGATTTGCCTCCACGCTTCTCTATCCTGTGCACGACTTCTCCAGTTGGTTACACCTCCTAGGATTGCCTCCATTTGCTATAGTATAGTATACAAAAGTTTTTATTCATTTCGTTTGTGGACGGAGTGTTGTTATCTTTTCTTTTTGGGAACTGTCGCACACGAATGCACAGCGGCGAAAGAAGAGCGAGTGAAAAAAAGAACGAAAACTTTAAAAGAAAATGAAAATTCCCAAAGGAAGCATAGATAATGAGCACAATGCCACCCCAGTGGCAACGGGCAGTGTGACCAGCCGTCAGGCCGTCCAGTCGGACTGTTTGGCCAGCTTGTCAGACGGTGGCTGGGTCGACTTCTGGCCCATGGTGTCAGCCATTTTGCCACGGCCGAGTACAATGGCAACAGCAACAGCAGCAGCAGCCAGCAGCAGCTAGCATATTGCCATTATGCCTGCTCTCCACTTGTCTCGCAGCTCGTCTCGAGTCGACTCTCTCGACTGGGTCGCAGTTGGCGTCGACGTCGACGTCGTCATTGCCTGTCTCTGCTTTGCTTTTGTTTTTAGCCATTGTTAGTGGAGGGAGCTATGTGTGGCTGCTGCTGTTGCTGCTGCTGCTGCTGCTTTTGCAACATTTGAATGATTCTCGTTGGTCGTGTCAGTCCCACGGGTAATTATTGACACGGTTGTATGCACGCAGCCCAAAAACACACTCACACACACACACACACACACGCACACGTACACAGAGAGAAACTGAGCAGCTAGCATGCCACGCGAAATAATAAAAAAAAAAAAAAACAAAAAACGAAGCCAACTCGAAATAATAATGAAAATGTCGACAATACTTAGTGGTTAGAGGGAGCTGAGGGTGACCCGTTGTTAAGGTGGTGCCGAGTGGTGCGAGCGGGTGTGCTCGCTCCTCGATGTTGGTCGCACTTAACACGCACGGCTACATTAAAACCAATGAAAACTACAATTTGCCATCTTATATTACTACATTTTTATCATACGACTCTATATATACGAGCATAGCCCTAATGTGAATAAGCATTTATAGCACCCAAGTGCGACGGCCGCGACCGCGGCAGCGACAGCGAGGTATTAGAACTATGTCAGAGTGTTTGACACGAAGGTTAAAAAGTATATAGTATTTATATACACTAGAAGAAAAAGTGGAGTAGTTGCAGTTGAGCTACATTTAAAGAGTTTAGTGTTAGCTTTTTGTGTGAGGACAATCTTGGCATCTTAAATATAAACTTGACTTAAATGTATTGAAGCTAAGATTCTAGTAAAATCTTAAAATTTCTTTTGAAAAATAATAAAATTTAAGTTTTATATAAATTTTTTCTAACTTCAGCTAAAAAGGCTTTAAGTAATTTTACACAAAATCCCATTCTTATTCATATTTATATAGTTAAGTAAAGTTCTCTATGTCAAGTTAGAGCATTCAAAGTGCGTTGTCTTTGGTTGAATAAATGCCTTTAAGTTATTTAGTTGAAAAAGTTATTTAGCCTAGGGGCAGGTTTTTATCTATGTGGGTGTGTTTGATACGTGTCTGCATACGAGTGTGTGTGTGAGTGCTCGCATATCAACCCCAAAAATGGCAGGTGGCAATAGATATTATGGTTAGGCACTGTAGGCAGCCATGTTCCTTTTTCTTATATCATTTGTTTTTTTCTACTTTTTTTCTACTTTTTAATTTGTAATTAAGACGGCTATTCATAAAATATAGAAATTCAAGTGCAAAAGCGTGGGCGTATATATATATATATATGAGTATATAGTATGCATATAATATAATACGAATCAGGTTCACAAAACTTCGTCGCATATTAAATGACAAAAATTATATTTTAATAACGATAACAATTTTGCGAGAATTATATATTTGTTGATAAAACATGAAAGCCGACGCATAAATTGAAATTATTGCAATTGCGCTTCTGTATATATGCCTATATATATATATATATCTGTATAAATACATATATATAACTGGCTTTCAATTATGCGAATTTGGCAAAAATTTTGTTGTTTTATTCTACATTAAATACATATATACATATATACATTTTTTATCATTATTATTATTATTGTTATTATATTTTTGGGCTTGACAAAAACAACAAAAATATTGTTGTTAGGCTGATGCAATTTTTATGCAAAATTACTAACCGAAATTTTGTTGTATGAAAATGTGTGCAATCAGCTTCCAGAGAAACATGCGAAATAATAATATATGCATTTAAATTATGGGCTTAATGCAAATATCGTGCAGCTAAGGGCAATGAGCAGCCAAATAATATAAACAAATTAAAAAAGACAAAAAATTATATATTACTATGAAGGCAAATTATAATATAATGTATTATAAATTATATATAAAATATATAAACAAATTATGTAAAGAAAATAAATAAAGCAATTTAAATTTTAATTAAAGTGATTGGGCTTGAGTGAGTAGAGAGTGCTTCCAGATTATATATTATAATTATTATTGTTTATTTATATAATATATTCAATTTATATATTTATTGTAATTTTGTATTAATATTATTATTATTATTATTAATATAAAAATTAAATAATATTTTTATTGGTTTATTTATTATTATTATTATCATTATTATTATTATTATTATTATTATTATTATTATTATTATTATTATTATTATTATTATTATTATTATAATTATTATTATTATTATTACTATTATTATTATTATTATTATTAAAGGTGAGCAAAAGTGGCATCTAGACGATGATGTACAGGCTGTCGAAAAATAAATATAAAATATATAAATTTCATTTAAAAAATGTAAAATTTAGTTCATTATCCACACGATAATTTCATCATTTCGGCCAATGAGCAATGATCAATATATAGCAATACATCTTTTTCTTTATAAGCAATAAAAAAAAAGTAAATAAAAATTAAACGCTTGTTAACGACAACTTTCATTAACAATCTCCGCATTAACAACACCAACAACAACATCAGTTGGGCAGCTGGGTCAGGGGGCCAGCGAGGGCTGGTTTATTAGTTAATTGTGACGTAGGCAATCGCATTGTAATATGCCCACTTAATTGTTAATTGCTTTTCGAACACTTTAAACAAACAAAAATAATAACCGTAATTAACGCAATGGGAAATCGAATCCAATTGGAGGCAAAATACAAATAAAAACAACAAAAGTCTCTCTCTGTCGCTCCGTATTGTGGCTGTAAAACTGTCAAGTCCAATGACTCATAAACTGTAAATGGGCAACGTTAGCGCTAATTAAATAATAATAAAAGGATATATATTTGCAAATAAAATTCTTGTTTCATTTTTTTTTTTCGAATAATATTCTTTTTTATTTGTTTTTTTTTTTAAGTTTTTTTCTCATGTTTTTTCTTTTTGTTTTCTTGTTTTAAATTTCTCTGTGTATGTGTGTGTGTGTGTGTGTAGAGTGTGTGTGTGGGTGGAATTTACCGCTTTGTTGACTTGGTGCTTCCATTTGTTGTAGCATAATTTATTATACAATTGAGGGCATGGCTTAAAGATAAATATTTTGTTTTATTTCTTTCTTTTTTTTTTTGTTGTTTCAATCATCGTCTTTATCATTAGCTTTATCATTACCATTATCATTAGCATTATCATTATCATCATCTCATTCTCTATATGCATAGTGTTCAACATACCAAACAAAATAACTAAAAGTATTTTTTTTTATTTTTTTTTTTTACCCAAAAAAGAAAATTAAAAGCAATTTTTTGTTTTGTTTTTTTTTTTTTCAGTAATATTTAAAAGTTTTGCGTATTTATATATTATTTTTTGTCCATTGTTTTTATACAATAAAAAATTAAAAAAGTTGTACGTATATCAAAAAACACATTTATAATATTTTGTTTTGTTTTTATTTAAGTTTTTTGTTTGTTTTTCGTATATATATATATTTTTTTTAATGTACATCAATTATATATTTTACAATTTAGCTTTGTTTGATTATTTTGTGTATTTTTAAGATTTAGCTATGTGTGTGGTTGTGTGTGTGTGTGTGTATTGGATTTTGCTTATAGAGAAAGTACAGTACTAAGTAACTAAACTTCTTTTTGTGCCTATTCATTAAATTATCGCCTAGAAATTAAAAATTTATATTTAAGCATGTTTTCTCATTATTATATTATATTATATATATATATTTTTTATGGTTTTTGAATTTTTTTTTTGTGTTTTTTAGTTATTTTATTAAAAAATCTACAATTGCATTTAAAGCTAAAAATATGACTTAACTGTAGTTTTATTTACAGAATGTTTATTTCATTTATGTTTTTTTTTTTTATTATATTTTATTTTGTTTTTTTTTTTTTAGAGTACATTCTACTGGCTATATATATATTTATATATATGTATTGGTATATATAGATATATATATATGCACGGCTGTTGGATAAACTAAAACCCTAGCTAGAACCGAGTTGATCAGAGTTTTGTTTCCTTTTGCGGTGGTTCGGTTCGAACCACTTGAGCGCTACAAATATTTGACGATTTTTCTTAACTTTTTGCTTAAATATAAATTTAATATTATTTTTTATTTTTTATTTATTATTTCTGTTTTTGTTTTTGTTTTTTTTTGCTAGTTCTCTAAACTCACACGGGCGACATAGTGTTGGGGCGTAGGCTAAATGGGGGCGTGGTCAAATGTGTTTTTTATGCTTAAGATTTACCTTTGCTTGGATGGAATTGCAGCTGAAGGCCAAAAGTTGTTTTTAGATTTAAGTTTTTACTTATTTTCGTGGAACATTTACCAACACTTGTCGCACTTTAGCTAGTTATCGATATACAATTGGATCGATTTTTGTTTTTGTTTTTTTTTTGTTTTTGTTTAATTTAGATTTAAAAACAACATCACTTGGTTTCACGTTTGATTTGAATTGCGTGTTTAAATTTTTTTACAACGAGTTTTTTGTTTTTGTTTGTTTTAGAAAGTTTTTGAAACTTTGAAGTTTGAAACAAAAATACACACACATATATATATATATAGAAATGTACATATATTTGTGTTAAAAAAAGAGATGAGCGGCAGCTGCCAGGCTATGTCTATATATATATATGTCTATATATGTATATAAAAGAATAAGAAGAAGAAGAAGAGTATTCAGCTAACTGATCCACTGCCCTAACTAATTAGTTGTAACACAGATTAATGCACTGGTAAAAAGGGGGTTCAGGGGGGGCATGGAGCAGCCCTAAAATGGGCGAGAAGAAGGACGAGAACTGAAACTGGAATTGAGCCAATTGGATGTTAGATCTTCGTCTTGGTTTTTAGGGCTGCTCGCTCTTGCATTGCGGCCACCCGTCCGGCAGCGTGTCCTAGGAGGACTCGTAGCCAAACCAGGCGGCCGACGAATGCTATTCACCACCCGCACCGCCGCCGCCAAAGCTATTGAAATGACGCACTGCACCCGGCGCAGCGGCCGCCCCGAATTGCAGGCTCAGCTCGAACAGACGACGGGCGTGCAGCTGCTGCTGCTGCTGCTGATGGTGATGGTGCTGCTGGTGATGATGGTGCTGATAGTGATGATGCTGATGCAGTGCCGCCGCCGAATGGGCATTCAAATTGAGATGGCCGCCCAGCACACTGGACGCCGAGCCCGGCGAGGCGGCACTCGGCGGCTGCAGCGGTAGGCCGCTGTTGCTGCCGGCGCCGGGCGACAACTGCGAGCTGCTGCTGCCCTGCGTCTGGGACTGCAGATGCTGGGCGTGGGGATGCTGCAGCTGATCGCTGGTATGGAATAGATGCGGATGATGCGCGGGATTTAGATGCGGATGCTGGTGCGGATGATGGGCGGCATGATGCGCGTGCTGATAGCGCATCGGATCCATGTACATGGCAGCTGCTGCAGCGGCTGCTATGCTGGATGCCTGTTGCTGTTGCTTAACTTGCTCCTCGTTGTTGTTGTTGTTGTTGTTGTTATTATTATTATTGGTGCTGCTGTTGTTATTATTATTGTTGTTGTTGTTGTTGTTGTTCGTCTGACCATTAGCGGAGGAGCTGCCCAGCGGACTCTGCGGCGACATCACCTGACCCTGACTGGTCATCGTCACCGAGGAGCCCGCACTGGATGAAGGTGTATTGGGCGTATGTTGCTGCTGCTGCTGCTGCTGTTGCTGTTGTTGCTGCTGCTGCTGCTGCTGTTGCTGTTGTTGCTGTTGGTGTTGCTGTTGCTGCTGTTGGTGTTGCTGCTGTTGCTGTTGTTGTTGCTGTTGGTGCAGACTGTTTGCAGGAGTGGACGCAGCTGCAGCTGAGTTCGACTCCTGGATTTCTGATTGCTAGTGAGCCGCCAACTGGTGCGCCGACTGCATGTTCTGGGGGCTCAGCATGGGCGGGCTGTGGCTGTGCGAGTGGTTGCCCATGGGGCTGCCGTGCATGTCGTGGTGCGAGTGGTAGCCACCATGATGCATATGACCCGGTGGCATGCCATCCATCATGTCGCCTCCGAGCGTATTCGGTGGCGTCATGCGCTTCTCCTTCTGGCGGCGATTGCAGAACCACACGCGCACCACCTCCTTCTCCAGCTGCAGCGAGTCCGCCAGCGAGGTGATCTCCTGGGCCGAGGGCTTTGGCTGCTTGTGGAAATGCTGCTCCAAGGCGCCCTTCACGCTCACCTCGATGCTCGTGCGTTTCTTGCGCTTGCGTCCCTGGGCGGCGATCTTGTCAATGCTCGTGGGCGAGCCCGTGGTGGAGTCCGCCTCCTCGAGCCACTTCTGCAGCAGCGGCTTCAGCTTGCACATGTTCTTGAAACTTAACTGTAGAGCCTCGAAGCGACAGATCGTGGTCTGCGAGAAGACGTTGCCGTAGAGCGTGCCCAGGGCCAGACCGACGTCCGCCTGGGTGAAACCGAGCTTGATGCGGCGCTGCTTGAATTGCTTGGCAAATGCCTCCAGATCATCGGATGTGGGTGTGTCCTCCTCGCCACCACTGATCGTATCGCGATCACCACCACCGCCGCCCATGTGATGTGGTATATGCAGCTGAGGCGACTCGCCGCGCAGCGCATGATGCAGTGGCGCCACCTGATGATGGGCCGGATGATGGTGCAGCATCCCGTTCATGGCCGCGTGATGATACTGCAACGGGGAGCCACCCGTGGGCGCATAATGGCCGGCATGTGGTGCATGCCACGGTGCCGCAGCATGCGGCGAGGCCATGCCCTGCTGGATGCGCGTCTGTTGCGACAAGTGTGACATCTCCTGCTTGACGGAGTCAACGGCGGCGACAGCGGCGGCGGCGGGATGATGGTGCGTCGTATGGTGTGTGGGCAGGGACCACGGATCCGGATGCAAAGCACTCCAGCTGCCTAGCCCGGAGCCCGGTGTCAGGCCGCCTAAGCTGTTGCCCTGCTGCACCTGCCCGTTGGGCGAGGGCGACGATGGCAACTGCTGTTGATGGTGTGAGGCAGCGGCTGCAGCCACAGCTGCATGATGATGGTGGTGATGCTGCATGTACTTCATTTCGCCAGCATCGGCGGCCGAGCGGGGCGATGAGGTGTGATAGCCACCGCCACCGCCGCCGCCGCCGCCACCACCGAGGGCCATGTCGAGATCACCGCTGGGCGGCGTCATATAGGAGGTAGCGGCCATCCCCACCGCTCTGGGGCTGTTCAGGCCCTCCACGCTGGCGGGGTAGGGCTCCAAGTTGGGGCTCAGTTTAACGACTTTGTAGACCGATCGATCGAAAGGAAGACCTGAGTCCCTATGCTCATTCCACTCGAACCGTGAGGCAACCGTTTTGAAGTCTTTTACTGGCAACGTGGCGGCACCGAAAATTGTGGGCGTGGCGGCACGCAACACACTCGCAACACTCAACACACTAAACACTCGCAACACACTCAACAAGTTTCGTCACCGACGGCGCGACGACCAAATTTTTGTTTTCAATTTTTTGGGATTTTTCTCATTTGCTGCATAAAAAACTTTTGTTTTTTTTTTTCAATTTATTTTTTATGTTGCGCAGTTTTTATTTTATTTTTTTTATTTTTCAAATTTTTTGTTTTGTATAAATTTGTTGTTTTGTTATTGTTGCACTTTGTGGCTTGATTTAAACACTTGGCACTATTTCTTCGTTGTTGATTTGTTTGTCGATGTTGTTGTTGTCGTTGTTGCTGTTGCAGTTGCTGTTGTTGCTGATGTTGTCGATGTTGTCGATGTTGCTGTTGTTATTAAGATTGTTGTCGTTGTGTAGTCACACAGAAACATACAGAACGAAAATACTTCAACTATTCAGATTTCGAGATTCGGCATTCAGTATTGTGTTTGAGATTTTGTTTCAGCTTGCGGATCAGCTTTGAGACGCCAGAGACAGCGCACATAATAATAATAATATATACTATAAATATACACACTGAGACTGAGACTGAGAGACGGCAAGCCCAGCAGACACGCTATAGAGAGCCTATGGGACAAATTCACGTGCAAACTCGTAGAGCTATCGAAGTGAACTAACGTCATGCAGCGGCCAGCGGCGCTACGTAGACGGCGCTCTCGACGTTCGACAACAACGACGGCACACACACGCACACAGGCACACGAACAGACTCGCTTACTCGCACATGCACACACACACACACACGCACGTACACAGTTAGCGCTGCGAAACCAGTTTTCAACCCGTCTTCCAATACGCCATGCGCGCAAGCGAGACGCTTAACATGGTAACGACATGCATGTTGCGCGTGCGAACGAGATGGCCTGTGAGAGCGCACGAAACTGGAAGTCGACTTGCGCTCTATTGGGCTCGCTGTTCGCTTTCCAGTGCCGCCCACCAAGCAGGCAAGCAAGCGAGCAGCGTCGCATTCCCATGCAGAGTGACATTTTTAATTGCCAGCAGCAGCAGCAGCAGCAGGCCAGCAAGGGAGAGCGAGAGCGCAAGAGGCGCGCGCGCACACACAGGCCGTTTGTTGGACGGGAAAAGCTTTTCGCACAGGACTGCGGCCGCTACAGGAAGCTTTGTTCAGTTCGCTGTCGTCGCTCTTTGGGCTGCCAACTTTTGCTTTCATTTTGTTGGTGTGCGTGTGTTTGTGTATGTGAATGTGTGTGTGTGTGTGACTGTGGGGCGTGTGCAATGGCAACACGACAATGGGGCGGGCAATGCAACTGACAACGGGCAACGGACAACCGAGCAACGGACAACGGGCAAATAGGCAAACGGCAAACGGGCAAACGGGCAAACGGCAACGGGCAAACGCTATCTCCGATATCGGAGCATCTAACGCGTCCGAGAACAACTGTAAAATCAGTCGCACATTAATTGAAATGTATCGCGGCAATAAATTTGCATGCAAATGTTACAATGTTTCAATCTTCGTCCAGTTTCCAGTTCGCAGCTTTTGTTATGCATATCTGTCAGTTACTTTCAAAGAAAGGCCCATTGTCTATGTGTCTCTATAAACGGTGCCAGTGTGTGTGTGTGTGTGTGTGTGAGTGCGTGCGTAACTGTGTGGGTTGCTTTCTGTTTTGGTACTCGCGCTTAGTTTACCGTTAGGCATTCTCCTTGCTAGTTATTGATTTGCAGAGAGTGTTAATTTTGTTGTTTTCTTCTGCTGTTATTGATTTTTCACTTAACAGTATTTGCACAAATGCGCGCCATTTGCCATTTGCCATTTGCCATTTGCCATTTGCATAGCTGCGATTTGTATGTAAACAGAGTTGAACTTCTTTTGTGCGTCTCTATCGCTATCTCACTCACACTCTATTGCTCCCTGACAGCCTTTGTGTGTGGCTGTTCGAGTTTTGATTTAGTGGAGCTGCACAGATAAAGCGCCCTTTGTAAACAGTTTTTATTTTTTTGGTTTGGGTTTTGTCTCTGTGCACAATGGAGCAACAGTTCAGTACACTGCACAAAAATCTAAAAAAAAAACTTGTGACTTGATTGAATCTGGGTTTTTGCCTGCTCCAAAGTTTGCCTCAAACTTGTGGGGAATTTTACAGTCTAATCTAACTAATTAGAATCAATTATTAATAGCATCTGGCGATAGTTTATATGCAGTGTAATGGATTTATTATCTGCTAATCGCTTTAAGTAACGCCTATATATTTTTTTATTGTAATTTTATTCATTAAAGTTTAAAAAAACCGTCTGGCATGTGATCTAATTATTCATTAAATAGTTAAGTTATACTATATATAATAAATTCTTGAGATATATTTATAATTATTTTATAGCACAACTTTATCGGCTGCTTTAAACCTATCTCAATTCTTATCTTCAGTTCAGTTTAGTCTATCTACATATACAAATATAATTAATCTGCTATATTTTCATCTACTTTAAAGTATTTTCTATTATTTTCACACTTTATTCGCCATCTCTTTCTCTTCATATTCTATATCTTTTCAACTACTATTGCGGCAGGTCAAGCGTTCAGTTTGTGTCAAAAATTATGCAAACTAAGGTCAACGCCATGCACAACAAACAAACACACACACACACACACACACACTCTCTCAAGTTCAACAATATTTGCATCAGTTTGTTTACATTTTGTTGTTGTTTTTTTTTTTATAAATTTCTGTGTCCTTTGGCCACACACTTGGGCATAATTAATAAGCCACAGAGCGAGCTAAGCGAGTCAAGTTTTGTCAGGCAACCGCGGGGAACCACAGACTCAGCCACGGCTCACGCTCCTTGGCCAAATTTACATGATAATTAGGCGACGGCGTTAAAATATAAAAAATAGAAAAACAGAAAAAAATATATTTAAATTTCAAATGATGTTAAAAATCCTGTTTAGCTCGTCGTCCCACCGCCCTAACCTGAACGTATGCTAAATGCGCACGCGCCGCGCTGCCTGAAAAGGACTTGTTGCATAATTATGCGAGTAAATGAGAGAGAGGAAAAAACGCGCGAGCTAAAAAAAAAACATAACTAAGCGCTGTATTTATGAATGAAGATCTCTCTCCCTCTCTCTCTCTCTGTGTCTCTCGCTCTCTTTGCCTGCCTTTTGATTTGGATGATAATGAGGCGCGATTAGCATTTTGGCTGCATTCGTTTGGGCTTCGTAGCCGGCGCACTTGCTTGTAATTATTAGCATAATTTTCTTCTTATTTTGCATTAAATTGTTGTTATTGTTGTTGTTCACACACACACACACACACACTGAAATCATATAAAATAACAAAATTTGGCAAATTAATTTGATCATCGCTTTGAAGACCAGCTTTAAACAGGTCTCGTTCTCTGAGACGCGCAATTAAGGCGAGGGAATCCAGAGAAGTAAATAAAAGCAAAAATCCATTTGAGCTCCTAATTGTGGTCTTATTTAACGCTTAAGTGTATTCAAAACAAACAAAATTTATCGAGTAGCTATAAGAATTTTAAGCATTTAAGCGTAAATATGTAAATTGAAAGTATTTTTTATATGTATATAATCTATAGTAACTCAGCATTAGCTGCAAATATTTGAAGTAACTTGGTTTCAATGAACTTCTTAGTTAGAGTAGAGCATAAAATTAGAAGCTGCAAGCTGGCAATCCAATTGAACTAATATATATTTATACAGTTTACCTAATTAGTCCGCTGAGTGAGCTGTATAAATATCTTATAGCTATAGATAGCCAATCATACCTCACATATGCCTTAAAAGCTTCTTCAACAATTATTTAAGCAAACATAATTCCATAGCCATATAATACTGTCTTCACTATCTATATCAGTACCTTCCTCATATTCTCTCTTACATCTTCTTTATACATTTCTTGCCCAGCTCATATGCATCTCTAGTTCAGCAAGATTCCTTTTTCATTGCCAAAACAAAACCGTTTCATTAGCTTATGTCAAAATACAGCTGCAGTTCGTGTTCATAGCTCAGCTCAACACACAACTACAGGCAGCACATGAAACCCATCCCAAAGAGACAGTCGTCGGTCAACTCTTTACAATAAACAAGAATAATTGCGCGCCAAAAAAGTAGCACACACACACAGATACACACACACACAGAGTAAGTGAAGAAGCTACCCAAAAGAGAAGAACAACTCTTGCACAACCCTTGCTTGCCTTTGGTCTGGCTGCGCTGCCTGGCAAGGTCAGAGCTAGCGGCTCACATAGTCAAATTGTGTAGGCAAATTTGCTCAAGACACAAACTTCTTAAGCTCCCCTAGCCTTGCTCTCCCTTCGTCGTGTTGTGAGCCATTTATCATTTTTTGCCGTTTCGCAATTTGAAATTTGTGCAATTTTTGCGATTTGTGCAATTTTGCATGCAAGCGGCGCGGCCGTTAAAGTCGTCCTGTCTGCTGGCTGTAATCAGGCTGCGTCGCTTATCCTTTGGCCTTTATCCTTTCACTTTCGCTACCTACATACACCCCAAATGCTTGCCAAATTCCAATACACACACACACTCGCACACACACTCGCACACACTCTCGCACAGGACTCGCTGTCATATGCAAATTAGCAGAGCCTAAAAAAAAAAAAACGTTAGAGCACATTTTTTGCGTCCCGCCAAAAAGCAGCATAAAAAACTCAAATGGCAATTGTTGTTGATGTGTGTGTTCAGGACGAGGTCCTGCGCAACGGCATCTAAATGCATTTCGGTGCGCCTCATTGGCTCTGGCATTGAGCTCAACTGTCAATGCGACCCAGGCAAAGGGCAAAATATGCAAATTAGTTAGTGTTGTTCTCTTCTGCTTCTTCTTCGCTCTTTTTATTTATTAACTAATTTATCTCTGCGTCCCATAGGCAACCCGTCAGGGCCGTGAAATATAGCAAAAAGCCTTGCAACACCTGGCCACAATTCTATTTTCCCCTCTCACAGAGTTTTTTTTTGCGCGGTTTCATTTTATTGCTTTTGCCTTGTGGGGGGGTTGCCAGAGCCAAAGCGTTGAGGTCGCTAAGTAGTTGAGCAAATAATCCAAGCTAAGTTGATGTCCTTTTGTAGCGAGGACAACAAAATTTTGTTATTGAATGTTAATTTGATTGTGAAAGGATTGGGAAGGTTAGAAGTTAGAGAAGTGTAGTTAAAACTTAGATAATATAATATATATACATTTATAAAGACAAAATCTTAAGTTTGAATATGCTATGGCTATGGAATTATAGAAAGGCCTCTTTTAAAACTTTATAAAGATGATTTAAAAGAGGCCTTTCCATACTTGCATAGCTCCAAAAGACGTCTACGCTGAAATTATCATTATGATAATGCAGCAACCTATGAAATGTATATCGAATAATAACAAACTAATCCAACTATATATACTATACAATATATAGTTTAGATTTATAATAAATCTGATTAAGCCATATTCAAGCATAAACTTGGCTTACAACTTCCAACAAGCACTTAATACAAATCAAAATGATAACTAATAACTGAACTATATATCAGACATTATATGCTGTTGTTTATCAACCATAAAACAACTCTCTTTCAATCAACACATACACACACATATGTGAGATGCCATAAAAAAGCGATTTCGAAACACTTTAAGGCCAATCACAGCGAAAGAAAATGAAAATAGAAAAATAAATTATTCATGGAAAAGTTAAATATGCGCTAAGTTCGCTTTTAGAGCTCTCACTTTCAGCGCGAGCTGTTCTCTCTCTCATTTTTTTTTTTTATTAATGCAATCACTTAATCATTGACGAGAGAGAGAGAGAGACTTAACCGAACCCATGAGCATTTGCATTAGCATTTGCAGTTGAAAATTAAAAACCCTGTTCACACCCACTAAACGCGGCGACAGGAAACCGCACGGACAGAGAAAACACTCTTTCCTACTTACATACAGCAAGAGGAATATATAAAAAAAAAAACATATGTCAATAAAAATCTTTTAGAAATTCATTTGCATAATGCAGTCAAAAGGGCAAACGCTGAACCACGGATCGCTCGTTCGTTCGTTTGGTTTTCCTGTCACCAGAAAAACAGTGCTCGAGCCGCGAACTACAGGCCAGGTGAGGGCATAAAAAACACAGCCAAGCGACATCAAAAAGACAACAACTGCAACAAATACTATGGCACGCATGTTTGTTTCCTTCGAAACGCTTCGACTGATATACGCAAGGGCGGCTGGCAGGAGGAGGCAGGGGGCAAGGGTAGGGTCACATTCAGGGGTGCATATCATTAGCGCTTAAAAAACTGGCATACATTTTCCGACAGACACTTTTTTCTTTGTTTTTATATCACACACATCAAAGGCCAATCAACTTCCAACTCTTCCAACTCGCATTTAAAGTGCGTCTTATCGGAAACGGAAGTTCACCCTTAACCCCTTTTCACTTAGCCAATGCACAAACCCCTGTAAAACGGCGGGGCGAGTTTTGAACAGTGGTGAGTATTTTAGTGCTATAAAAATGCAGGGATAACTATGAAGAGGTGAAAACTATTTAGACAATAATATGATTCTATCCAAGATTAAGTCTAGGCTGAAGTAGGCTTGAGTTGGAACAATATTTGTTATGAATTTATTGAGTTGGCTGCTTTCAATCCTGAACTTTAATAGTTTTTAGCTATTTTCCACTTATAAATATTACAATATTCAAATTTCACAATTTAATATCCAAGTTCTATTTCATAACAACGACCTACATCTTCTCTCCTCATATAACACAAATGATCTGCTTGCCATTTTCTCTTTCCCTCAACATGAACTGCAACGATTTCTGTCACTTCAGCTGCAGTTCGCAATCCTCTGGCTATCAACTGGCTTCATCTGCTCATCGGCTGCTCTCGCTGCAGTCATAAAAGTGCTTTTCGAATTGCATAATTTGGACAACGCCTTTTAATTGAAACATAAACGCCATTTTTATTGCGCAAACGCACGCGCCAATGATTGAGGCATTTTATTTACCGTAAAAAAAAACGAAAACAAGAAGAAGCAGCAACAGCAGCGTCGCAATTTGCGCAGAAATTGCAAATCGCCCATAAGACATAAATGAAATTTTTATAATCGAAACGAGACGCTGACGGAGGTCGCCACCGGTTGCGCATGCGCCGAATTTTTTACTCTCTTGATTTTAACTGTTATTGTTATTAAGTTTTTTGTTTGTGTTTTTTGTGCTTTTGCTTTTTTTTTTTGTTTGTTTTTATTTTTTCGGGCCAGTGACAGCACATGAGTTGCCGACAAAGCCACGTTTTGACGCCTTAACGTGACAACGCTGGTCAGACTCGGAGTTTGAGTCAAGGATAACGCGCTTTGATCTTCGTCTTGACGGCGACGGCGACTTTGAGATACGGTCCGGCGGGGGTGTAGCACGTGCACGGCAGTGGCTCTCCTCTGGGGACGATGCTATCATTGCAGCCGACTGCTTTCTTTAATAAGCTGCACAGCAAAAAGTTGGCCGCAAAGGAAACAAAAACAAAAGACTTAAGACACAAACGCGTTTTCATAGCAGCCCCTCGCCAGCGCGATGCTTTACACCTGATAACCACAACAACGCACTCATTGAGACCGGCACAGGACTGCGACGATGACGTCGACTGCAACGCCAACTGCGACGGCGACTGCGACAGAGCTATGCTGTTGTGATGTAATCAGGCTGTGCGTCTGCTGCCGCTGCTGCTGCTGCTGCTGCTGCTGCTGCTGTTGCTCCTCGCTTCTGCGATTTGCCGTACGTGATATTGTTAAAAGCTTTTAATTGAAGTCATCTTCTTGCTGAAAAAAAAAACAGGTAGCAGCCTCTAGAGTCGTCTGCTGCTGCTGCGGTGGCTGCTGCTGCTGCTGCTGTCGATGTCGAGCATTTTTATGATTAAACTAATTTTTCTTGCCCGCAAAACTCTTATAGCAGGTGATGTGGCTCCAGTTCCCTCCGCCAGCCAAGTTATTTTAATAAACTGCGCGACGTGCCACGCATTTTGAAAGACGATCGGTTTCAATTTTATTATTGTTGTGGCTGCCTCCGCTGCTTCTAGATTATTTCCAGCACTTGTAAGTGTTGTTAGAAGGGAGTGCCAACCAGCCAACTGGCTGACCAGGCCAGACCAGACCAGTGCCAGGCCGGGCCGGCCCAGGCCAGGCCAGCCAACGTGCTCATTTAACAGTAGCCAGCGTACGTCGCTCATAATAACTTAAGCCAGCATAAAATATTTTAATGATAGACATAATAGCCCAGTACCAGGAGCTGAGCAAGCGCCAGCTTAAATACAGAAAGAACAAAAAAATAAACAAAACATAAGGACAAATGTTACAAGCCAAGGAATGGGTCTAAAGGGAAGACAGATATACATGATATATATGCATTCATTTCCTGCAGCGAAACAGTTGATTAGGAGCTAAGGACATACAAAATGAATAAGCTTAGACTATTAGGGACTTAGAGACGAACATCTGGATATATCCTGAGATAAATTCAATCTAAAAACTAATTTATAACTATTAAAAAACTGTAAATTCTTTTGAAAGCCAATTGAATCTTGGATTTGTTTTATATATAAATATAAAAATTTCATCAATGAATCTCTAAGAATCATAGGCCTTATCCCTCGCTTGTGTCTCTTCATCAAGCGCGTCAGGAAACTTGTCTAATTTTGACTCTAGAAAGACTTTTCTCGACAAACCCTTAGAATATGACTCAATAGCTTCTCTTTTCATGAAGCCCAACATCATTTTATGCCACCTTTATCCCTAACATGCCCATAACTTTCTTAGCCCTCCACTTATAAGTCAATTTACAACAAGGTAAGCAACTGCCACAGTTGCTGCAGGACTTTTTCATATGCGTAATGCATATAATTTGCAAGATGATGAGGTGGAGCAGGAGGAGCAGCAGGTGGTGGGAGGGTGGCCAACCCAGAAGGCATTTAAATAAAGTTGTGAAGTAGCGCATAAAATAAATAACAGACACTTGACCAGCGCTACGACTCACTCGATTAAAATCAATGAAAATTTATACATACATCTCTCCAATGGATAGCTAGCCAGGAGCAGCAGCAGCAGCCGCATCCTAAGCATGACTCGCTTCCAAATAGTAGATGCAAACGGCGAGATGCGAGATGTGCACGGCGAGATACGAGTCATAACTATGTGCAAGACCATTTCATTTTTCAACAATTGGCTAAAACAACGCCTCAATAACCAAACAGAAGAAAAAGACAAGCAAGTCCTTTTCAGTGGAGTATAACTGACGGCATAATACTCGTTCAGGGCTCAGGAGAAACTAAATGTAAAGAAATAAGGGATGTACTAAGATCTAAGAGGGAAAAGCATATGGTTTATGGATCTTTCTGTAGAGAACGTCAACAGGTCAACAGTCTGCCAAACTTGATAGTTGAAAATCTGAAAACTTAACATCTGTTCTTATCTTATCTTTGCTTTCTTTAGCCTCCACACAGACAGGCAAAGAGATGCAATCCAATATGCTCTCTTCACTTCACGAACGAGCATAAAAAGGGGGGCGTACGTTGTTTTTGGGGGCCAGAGCAAAAGTAATGAGCAGTTGGCCACGCGCTAACCAAAAAGCATTCATGAATCCAAATGCGAATGTGAATGTGAATGCAAAAAGGCCGCCAGGCAAGAGCAAAAGGAGCAGTCAGCCAGGCAGGCATGCATGCGCGAGGCAGGCAGCCCAACAGGCTGCTTGAGCTGCACTCGAGTCTATAATTATAATTGAAATCAATTGATTTATTTGCGTTGCCAGCTCGCGAACTCTGCCTATGCCAAAACGCATAAAGCCATAAAGAAAAATGGCAACAATACAATTCAAGAGTTGCTGTTGTTTGTTGTTGTTTGTTGTTGTTGTTTGTTGATCGTGTGTGCTTAATTGTTGTTATTGGCCTGACTGTGGCCTGGCCAATGTGCGCCGCTGGCCAATTTGCTTGGCAGACTAGACGTTGTCGTCGTTGTTGTCGTTGTCGTTGTCGTTGTCGAAGACGTCGATAAGGTCATGAGCAAGTGTCAATCGAGTGCATAAATTATTTATTGGGGCGTTTGCACAAGTGGGTGGGGTCCAAAAATAAATGCTGCACAGAATTGTTTAATGTGTGCTCGAAGGGCAACGTGATGGAGCATAGCTTATAACCCAGCCATGCGCCAAAGGCGAGACAATCTATTATGTTCCGCATGGGCCTAGCATGGCATATATGAATACAGTTTATATATATAAATAAAATATATATCTAGGTTGCCTGATTCCTGACAATCTGTACGATCTGCCGCTTGCACCTGCCCACCAAATACACTTGTGCGCTGTTGTCAACGACAGTAGCTCTAGCTATATACAAAACAACAACAACACAGACACAAACAACAACCTTTTGTGGCCATAAGACAGGCACACAACCTGTCTCACATTTCAAAATACATAATTAAGTATGCACAGCGAGTTTGTTAGATAAAAATCTTAAAAACCCTTAAAAAGCTTTAAGCGCCTAAGACACAAACACACACACACACACATACACAAACTGAAAGAGAAGAAGAAGAACAGCTAGCAGCAGCAGCAGCAGCAGCAGCAGCGTAGGGGCAATACTTGATGGATAACTTGATGAGTATCGGATAAGTTGTGGGGACTTTGTAGCACAGCACAAATGTGAGGCGCGTATACATAAAAATAGTCGAAAGGCAGAGCAGCTACAGCAATAACAATAACAATAACAACAAGCGACACGTAGTCGATGTATGATACGAAAACACTTTGGCGACAATCATGGGAAAGATTCGGTTTTTTTGGACTCGATTTTCAGTTTGCTTTGGTTTCGTTGGGTTTTTCGTTGTGGCTATCAGTTGGTTTTTTTTTAAGCAGAGCCGCGCATGGCCATTAAACGAACAGAGCCCAAGAGGTCAGAGCGATAACGAGCGAAAGCTAAAGGCGGTTCAGGCTAGCTGCTGGTGCAGGTGGTGCCGGTGCCAGTGCCAGTGCCAGTGCTGGTGCTGGTGCTGGTGTGGGCTATTATCGTTTAACGAAGCCGATTTGTAACAGAGCTTTCACATATGTCTCCAAATCGAAAACCGAAAAAAAAAACAACAAACTTGGCCAGCCAATCAGTTAAAAGTTATAACGCAAATCAAAGCAACAACAACAACAAGAACTACAACAACAATAGAAATCAATAAAGTTCCCAATGCCAAATGAAACAGAGAGAAGAAACTTAATTAAAAGGTCGCTGTTAATGTTGTTAATTTGAAAATATTGTCGAAGGAAACGGCTGACGCACACACACCCATACACACACACACATAGTATAGATGGGGACATATATACAAAAGAGTTTGCGTTATAAAATCTTTCGTAGAGCAACGCCAATAAAAAACGGCAGCAGCAGCAGCAGCCGCCGCAGTCGACGCAGCTAATTTTTATAGTTCCCCGCATGCAGGCTGCTGCGCTGACAGACATCTCGGCGGGATCTGTTCGATGGTTGCTCTAATCAAGCCTACAAGCCATGTTGTCATATCATATAAAATGAAAAGAGCAAAGCAACAGCAACAACTACAAAAGAAATTACAAATAAAAACAAAAACACAAATAGGCTCTTAGCGATTGACAACAAGTTCGTTGCCTAAGTCTTTTGTTTGCCAGCTGCTCTAAATGTTTGCTTTTGCCTCATTTTATATGGATATCTAATGTATTTAGCTAGTTTTTATATATGGTAGCTATATGTTTAAAACTTTTCTTTATGCTATGTCAAGTTCGTTGCCTAAGTCATTAGTTTTGCCATTAAACTTTGTTCAGAAGAAAATTTTACTTGCAACTGAAATGATTGAGGAATACTTTGTAAATATAAATATAAATCGTACATGTATATATAAATAAGATTTTTGAATTTAAACGTCATTTTATATATATTATATATAATATATTTATATGATATTTATTTTATCACTTAATTTGAATAATTGTATTTTAGCCAAGCTGGTTGACCAAGTTATTTTGTTTACAGTTAAGCCAGCTATATTACTTTTATATAAATCATTTGCGTCTGTAGTCAGTATGTGTGATATATTGCTCTATATGTAATTAGGCTATATGAAATGATTTGTGTGATATTTATGCCAAGTTCGTTGCTTTAGTCATTAGTTTGCAATTTATCTAAGTATTTGGCTTTGATATAAATCATTTAGCGCTTAATTTGCTTGGCTAATAGCATGTTTAAAATTTTGTTATATATTTCTATATATTCAAACATTTTAAATCTACTTTATGTTGATTATACCAAGTTCGTTGCCTAAGTCATTTGTATAAAAGTTGGTGTAAGTACATGGCTTGAAACTAATATTAATAATAATTATGATATTGGCATGACTTTAATAGTTAATACAGTATATATAAGCTATATATAAGCTATATATTGTATAAAAATGTATCTATTTATCTGATAGATTCTATAATAAAGTTCGTTGCCTAAGTCTTTTGTATAGTAACAAATTTATATGAAGATTGAAAACAGATATTAATAAATAAATGATTTTCATTATGTTATATACATATATATAAATATAAACTATAAAATTATACATTTATCTCAGTACATGAATAATTGTTTGTTGTGGCCGGCCAATGGCCTTACGAAAATTTCACTGAATTTTCAATGTGACAACGGCGATTTCCTCAATCAAAACGAAGGCATTGCAGCGGCTAAGAGAGCTTGAAACAAACTTGAAATACACAATAATGTAATAATAATAATGCATATAATGCATATAAAGAGAAAACACTAACAACAAATACAACTAGCAGAAGCCGAGGAAGGGGGAGGGTCGATTGCTGCGTGGCCTCCGTTGGGTTTTTGGTACGCCCGAATGGCGATGCACGCACACTAACACACACACGCACAGCCAATGTAACTTCAACCTTCAATTGTAGTTGGTGTTGTTGTTGTTGTTGTTGGTAGTAGTGCTGCTGCCTGTCACGAAACGTTATTCGTGCGGCCATGCGAGTTCACTGACTGCCGCCCAAGTGCGCCAGTGTGCGTGTGTGCATATATATATATATGTATATATATGTGTGTCTTTTGGTGCTTTTCATATGTACACATTGTATATATTGTTGGCCCGTTCGCTTTGTTTTCACAGCAACGGCAAACAACAATTACAACTAACCATGGCGGCCATATTAACATGCCTGCGAGTACAGTTTGCACCTGCAGCTACGTCAAAATCGTTAAACTTTAACGACAATAACAAAAAAAAAAAAGATTCTATTGTCGAGCATTTGCACGTGATTGAATCGATGTATCCCAATTAGACAATCCGCTCACGAACGCTCAACTACAAGAACGCCAACAAGCGGAGACACGCAGAGCCCAGAGAGTAGTCAGCAGGGGCAGAGCTGCGCTGATCGTTTAGAAAAATTTCCAAACTATGCGAGTGCTAATTGCCTGTGTGCACAATAATATTTTGGCAATTTGCCTGCAACAACAACAGCAGCAACAACAACAACAACAACAATTCATGGTCATATAACAACAACAATGAGTCATGTTTTGTGTATTGAAGGCAACAAATATTTCGCATGCCTATTGATTGCGCCCACCCACCGAACGCTCTCCCTGCAACCCCTGCCACTCCTTCTCCTCCTCTCTCTCTCTTTCTTCTTCTTTCTTCTTGTTGTTTTATTGCTTTAAATGTTTAAATATAGTAATCAGTGAAAGAAAAGCTTGAAGAAACATGCGGCTCGTTGTTGTTTAATTGCTGCAGCTCATGCAAGTGCCGCCAGGCAGGAAGGTGTGTGAGAAAACTGCACATCAAATTGTTGTTGTTGCTGCTGTTGTTGTTGTTGTTGTTGGTGTGCAATTAAAAATAATATATGTATGTACTTATGCTGTATGTATGGATTAGCTGCCGCAAATACACACACACACACACAAGCACAAACAATAAATTCATTAGCTATTGTCTAATTGGCGCATATAACGAAAGCATTTTAAATGGAAAACATATATATAAAATTGTGTATATATATAGATGTTTTTATAGATGTACAGATGTCTGTATGATTTACATATTTAAGCAATTTCAACAATTAATACAAGACTTGCTATAATAATGTATATATAATTGAGAGGATTAAGACTTCATCGAAGAAGTAGCTAAACAAGATCAAATAATAGTTTTTTGAACTACTCAAGTATATCCGATGATCTTACCATATGTACATCACTTCTAAATAGCATGTTTACTATTTATACATCACTTCAATAGACTTACATCAATAAAAATCTAATACATATATAAAATAACTAATCCAAACTAATCCATCTCCTAGCTTATGCACCTTCCACTTCACTTCCACCTAGTACTTACATCACATCTACATTACATCAACATGCTTACATCAATGGAAATCTCTTATATTTTTTATGCTCAATCAACATCTGAAATCTCTCAGAGCAATAGCATTGATTGATGACTTCCTTTAGCTGCGCTTTACTACCTTCCAGGCTGCTTCCTAGCTGAGCGGCCTATTCAAAATTAATTAACACCAGTGTTGGCCATTTTATGAGCCGACATTAAAAATGTGAAGTTCCCGACTCGCCCGCAACTTTTACGAGCCATCACATTTGATGTCTGTGTGTGTGTGTGTGTGTGCCATAAAGCGGCGCTGCAACAAATTGTGCCGCATGCAACTGAGCGCCCACAAATCTTATCGCGGCGATGCACCGCAGATAATGTCAGTCTCTGATTTAGAACAAGCGGAGCTCAAGTGTTAATCTCTTGCTTAATGTGCGAAAAATGCGCAAAACATTGTGGAGACTGTGCGAGCTCTGCGAAATCCGTGTGCCCAATAAAACGAATTTTATATTCAATTTAAGCTGCAAATCAAATCAAAAGATGCCCCGATCGTGTGGCCAGTTTTTATGGTACAGGTTGCCCCCTAATTAATATGCATGAACTCAAACTTCCTTTGCCCGGCTACTTGTGCACGTTTCATGGCATCCAATCGCTCAGCTCAGATCTTTGCTTACATTCTTCTTCCTCTTCTCGTTTCTTTTTTTTCTTTCCTATATGCGTATCTTTAGCATGGCATTTTCTTTGCTTTTTTTATGATCTGCTGGATGAAGGCGTCGCGCATTTAGAACTCAATTAAAAAGCGGAAGTTATTGCAGCGCTGGGAGACTTCAATACCTCAGCTGAACGTCGCGTCGTCCACGCCCTTGACAGACATTCCAATGGCATAAATCAGCGCACAGCAACCAGACGCACATAACTCACTAATAGCAGCAATTGTTGTCAATTTGCCACAAAACAGGCGCGAAAATGCAGACATAATTTTTGTTGTTGTTGTTGTTGTTGCTTTTCTGCTTTGCCTCGCTGTTGCTGGCTAACACACCTTGACAATTGGCTGAATTTAAATTGTTATAAAAATAGAATTTGTCCCAAAACACGCGCCATCGACAATGCAGTCGCTTGGCAAGTTCGTGTCTTAAGTCTTTCGTTTTTTTTTACATTTTCTGTTTTGGTTTTATTTCGGGAGACAATGAAAGCTAGCGCTGCACTTTAATAACCGACCCACCCGTCTACGCCTGCCTTGCTGCATGCAAAATACCATTAACAACAACAATAACAACAACAACAACAACAACAACAACAACAACAACAACAACAACAACAACAACAGCAGCAACAACAACTGTTAAATATCATAAAATGTGTACCACGCACAAAGCTCTTAGCTCACAGAGCTCGCGGCATTTTCAGCGTCTCATGTACAAGAGTTTTGAATTTATTTATGTCGGCAATTATTTTATTTATATTGTGCACACACACACACACTAATACACACATATGCACACACACACGTACAGTCTGAGATTTTGCATTACCTTCTGATTTCGTAGTCAAAATATGTTTTCAACTTATGATATGCTGCCCGCTTCTGTTGTCGCATTTGCTACTGGTTTTTAATGCGGCGCAACTGACGACGACGACGACGACGACGACGACAACAGACTACAGCAGCAGCGGGAACAAAGGCGACGACGCGTCACTGACAAAGTGACACACGATCTGCTGCCAAGAGGCAAATGTGGCATTTTATAGAACTTTAATATGGATATAGAGCAAGGGCTTTCAACTGCTTGAATATACATATATTAAACTTGAAAATATATCTTATATGAAAATGGTTTTGGATATTATCAATTTTATATAGAATATTTATCTGTGTACTGCATTATTGCCTCCTCCCCACTCTCTCTCCCAGTCTCTCTCTTGTTCCCACTATCCCTCTCTCTCTCTCTCCCTTTATATGCCTTTAGCTTTTCATGCTCCTTGCCTGCCACATGCAACATATTCACTCCCTGCCGCACCTCTCAAAATTCTGTATTTTCTGGCCACTCTCGGTCGCCTCGACTTGCATTGACGCCTCCGCAAATGTCAGCAACAACAA
This sequence comes from Drosophila nigricruria, assembly GCA_037075265.1. Lineage (NCBI taxonomy): Eukaryota > Metazoa > Arthropoda > Insecta > Diptera > Drosophilidae > Drosophila > Drosophila nigricruria. Next base: position 7,916,896 of record JBAMCI010000227.1, on the reverse strand, counting down.
CAACGGATGACAGACAAGGGACGAGGTTGTCGCTGAGGCTGACGTTGTGACGACGTCAACAACTACAACAACAACAACAACAACGAGAACAGTCAACCACGTCTCGCAACTGTCACCAAATAATGCCCGGCAGCAAAAGTAAGCAACAAAATTACCTACAGGCAGCGCCGTGTAAACCAGACAACAGTAGCCCGGATTCGAGCTCGGACTCTGGCTGTGGCTCCGAACTGGGGCCCAGTGTTAGCAGCAGCAGCAGTAAACAGCAACAACAAATAAATTTTTGAAGCGAAACGCCAAAAAAAAAATCACAAAATCGCATTTCAAATTCAAAACGCGATTTTTGCCGAGGTTAAACTATTTTATCATTGTCACAAATGGAATTTTTCACCAGCAATCACCTCGAACCGACGATCCACCTGCCAACCCTTCCCCCGCCTTGCGGCCACGCCCCCTCCCTTCTTGCAGTGGCCACCGTTTGGCGATGCGTGCGAAAACGCAGCAACCACAACAACAACAACCACAACAACAACAACAGCCAAGCGATCGATGTACGTTTTAGGGCGTTTTCTGGCCACGGTTTTCTTCTGGCCTCCTCATAAGTTTTGCGTATGCAGACAAAGGGACGCGAGAAGCAGACGAAGTGGAACTTGGTTTATATCTCTTCATTTGCTGGCCCTGTCCAGTTATTTATTGTATTTTACGTAGCTGCTGTTGCTGCTGCTGTTGCTGCTGTTGCTGCCGTGTGTGTTGCCGTTTAATTGAAGGCCAAGAGCTGCTGCTGCATTGCTGCATGCATGGCAAGCATGTCCTGGTTGCAATCGCAGCTGATGGCCATTGGCCAGACATGCCCTTATTTGCGCTGCCAGCCAAAACGGCCAGTGCATAAATTATATGAAAACAACATTTTATATACCCTTGACACAAGTGAAATATCTATAGCTTACTTATCATGTTTGTAACGCCCAAGGCCAGTCCGTGCCAAAAAACAACACACACGCTGAGACTAAGAAACCTAATCTGTGATTTCAAGTGGAGATAAGCGACTATCATATGACTTTAATCTGCTATGAAGAGTTTATAACAGACATTTAGACAAACTTATTATTTCAGAGTAGTTACTCTAACCTATTCGTAAAGGTATGTTAAATGATTATCGATCATAACTGAACTTTGCTTAACTATTTTAGATTGACTCAAGTTATAACAGAGCTCAGCCTGGAAAGTTCGTATCAAAGTATTCATATGCCTCTTCTAAGTAATCTACATTTCAGCCAAATCTATCACAAGCTATGTAAATTCTCCAATCAAAATATATTCAGATGAAGGAAACTCTATATATAGTATTTTATCCACCTTTCGTTTGGCATTTTCTGTTGCCAGCGGACTGTGACTCAAGTGAAGGAAATGCTTACATATAGAATTACAAATGTATATAAATATATATATATAGTCTATATATACACTATATATATAAGATATATATACATACCCGTGATTGGAGTACAACTTGCGCAATGGTTGTTGAGCACATTTTGAATATGTAGCAATTGTTTTGACATCCATAAAACATGCGCTCGATTGGCCTCTTTAGGCAACGTCGCTCTAGATCATGCAAATCGCATCCGAAATCAATTAAAATGCAACAGCCGGTCGATAATCAAACTTGGAATCGACTCAACTGGCTACCAGGCGGTGCCAAATATGTCGTCCCCATCGCCGTCGTCGTCGTCATCGTCGTCGTCGTTCGTTGTTGTTTTTATCCCCGATCGGGGCAGCGCCTTCTTCTCCTACTCTGATAACAATCGCGGTACTCTGACACTTATATAAGCAGTCAGCATCCGACCCGAGTGACAGACATCGATCAATGATGCGACCAGCGACATTAACGCTGCATATATTGTCATAAATTACACGATAGAGTCCAACTGAATACTCTCCTTCTGCCCGTCGAGCCCTTAGCTTGCTCTGATCAAAGATGCTCCCATGTGCAGCTGTTGTTGTTGTTGTTGTGAATGTTTGTTAAACGATAAGCCCAAAAGTCATCGGCATTTAAACCAAAAGCAGTTGTCGCTACTGCGGCTGCCATGCAATCCAACACCCCAAAGACTTAACCATATCCACATCAAATCCACATCCCCATCCCCAGAGCGTTTCAGATACGCATCAACGTTTGGCTAAACGCTATCCAGTTTTGGGATTTTTCTTTTTCATTTTCATTTTCAGCGAGTTTCTGCCCCTCCTGCACTCCCAACAGCAAACTCTCTCCACAACGCTGATCGATATGTTAAAAACTGCGATTAAATGCGTCTGCAACTGCGTCTGCTTCGCTGCTTGGAAGTTGTGACAAAACTTTGATTGACATGGCTTTTGTATGTTGGCAACAGTAGCAGCAACAACAACATCAACAACAGCAGCAGATCCGATTGCAAGCAACAGCAACTGAAGATGTGACAACAATAACAACTTGGGTTGGGGCAAAAGTTTGAAAGATGAGGCAATTGTTGCAGCTGTACGAGAATGAACAACAACAAAAAAACTAGATTCTATCTGCGTGCAGCAGCGTCGCTAGCTCCAACTGCAGCTAAAATTTCAAGGTATATTGTAACGAAATACATCTTTGTTCTAAATTTTCATAATAATTGATAATGAGATATGCTAAACTGCTCTAGAAAGTATGCTATAGAGACTGTTGAAGCAGACCTTAACAAGCCTTCAGATTCACTCCCAAAAAGCTGCATATGAAAGTGAATTGTAATATATGCTGCTAAAACAACAAATTCTTTTGAATATTCTAATAATTATATAATTTATATATTGCATAAAAACTAAATAAATAATCTTTTATTCTTCAGAACATTAGCGAAATGAATATTCATATAAGAATCAAGCCAAACACAACTTCAATCAGCATCATTTCATATCGTCATCTTCTTCACATAGAAGCAGCTCAATTTTATATCAAACTTTATTCATTTATGCACATTTCTAAACATAAATTCGCACCACAGCGTCATAGCTTAAACATTTTCATATAAATTCAACATCAAATGCCCCCAAAAAGAAGAGTTTAGATTAGATCTTCTCAAACATATTTAGCTTAAAGAAACGCACGAGTGGTCAACCTATATAACTGGCTATTGTTGTCAGAGAGATGCCGCGCAACAGCAAATCTATGCAGAGTATTCATATTATAAATATATTTTAATTTAATGCACAAATCGAAAATCGAGAAGGAAAGAAAAAAAAACAATCAACTGGCGAACAAAACAAAAGCAAACTTGGCAGGCAACAGGCATAAAAGTCGTGATACTAACAAATTTCATTAATGTACAACAGCGGCAACAAGTTGCAGGCACGGCTGGCTGACTGGCATCCTCCAGCCACAACCTCATCCGCATCCACAACCTCATCCCCGCCTCATTCCCATTCTTATCCTGCAGCAGCCACAGCTTCAACTGCCTGCGATTCCATTCATAAAACGCGCACTAACAAGAGACAGAGACAAGAGCAGCTAGAGTGAGTGAGGGAGAGAGAGAGACATAGAGTGAGAAAGAGTAAGAGAGAGAGAGAGGGGTGAGGCAGTTGGAGGACAGACACTAAGCGCATTGCATGATTTTGCATAATTTTATGTAAATTTGAGCGAGGCGGCTCGAGACTTTGCCTGGGCGCATCGAATCGAATGCGCGCAGGCGCAGTTGCCAGACGCTTTTAGTAGACGAGGCGGGGGCGTGGCAGTGTCTCTGACTGTCGACGACATGATATATGCCACATGATGACCACGACTAAGCAGCCAGCCAATGTGCGGCAAACAGTAGCAATTGCTTTTGTTGTACAAGGACACGATTATGCACAGGATCCCACAGACAAAGAGAGAGAGAGTGAGAAAGATGGCGAGCAAGTGAGAGCAAGAGCGAGAGTTCAATTTATGCAAAGTGCAAAACGTGGCCCAGCGCCGAAAACAAAACAAAACAAAAGCAGCGCGCGCATTTTGATTTTTTAAACAATTTTTTTCCCCCATTTCTGTTTCGGTTTGAGTTTAGTTTTGTATACATAAAATAATATGAGGAGTAGAGTTGCTGCCACAAGGCACAGCAACATATGACAATGACAATGACATGGAATTTATGTGCAACCAAATGCCACAAAATATGTTTTAGGGCATATCGAAACGGGGCTGAAGTTCCAAGTAAAAAGGAGGCGAACACAAGCCAAGAGATGCTGCAGCCCCCACACGGCAGTCAGTTGCACAGTGGAGCTAAAGTGAGTGGAGAGTAGATGATGGAAAAGCAGTAAAGATAGCTTAAAGCGTAGTAAATATATTTATATATAAAAGTAAAAGAAATATATTTAATTTAATTATATATATTATATTGTAATATATTAATTTAATTACTTATTTTTTATACAATTTATCTTCCATTAATCTACGACGGCTTTAAGATATTTGATAAACATTTTGTACATACAATATAAATACATTAATCTTTAGAAATTATTCTATTACTTCACTTAATACCTACCCATAACAATATATTTGCTTAAACTTCCAACTACTGTGCAGCCTGAAAGTGAGGGAAAGATTGGCTGTTCCTTGAATTGCAGTTTGCCTGCGGTTCAGTTTAGCTGCTGTTGTTGAGGCTGGACGTCAACGTCAACTTCAACTTGGACGACGACGACGACGAGTTGGCTCTGGGCACAGCCTCTAATCAGATTCAGATGTCGTCGAAAAATGTGCGACGCGCTGGCCATTTTAGCCCTGGCCGCGTAACACGGTAGTTGATGCTGCTGCAACGGTAGAGTCTGCTGCAAAACAGAAGAATGACGAAGTCATAGCCGCGATGCGTCAATTTTAGATTCAACAAAAATGATTGCAATGCATGTTGGGATGTTGGGATGTTGGGACAGACAGAGGCAGAGGCCATGCAGGCAAGCCAGCAAACAAGTTTGCCCAGCCAGGGAGTCAGTCAGGCAGTCAGTCAGGCAGTCAGCCAGCCAGGCAGGCAACCAGGCAGGCAGGCAGGAAGGCAACCAGGCAGAGTCAGAGGCAGTCGCAGTTGGCAGTCGTCTGTCAGGGCAACTTGTGAAATGCCAATTTATTCGTTAGCAAATATTGCATCTGATAGAACAACAACAGCGGACCCCGCGCTACTCGCGGCAGCAAGGCTGTGGCTCTGACTGTGATTTGAGTGCCAGTGCAACATATGCAGACATGACTGCCAGGACACAAAAGCGCATGGATCGCCAGTAAAATGTCTGTGCCAGAGAGCCGGGCTTACCGGCTACTGAATCATGTGTAAAAATCTTAAGTGCAAACAATTGTACGCGTTTATCGTGTCTCTGGGGCGACGACCACCATTGAAGCTCGACTGGAGCTGCCTGTTGCAGACGGAGCAGACGGAACAGTCAGCCAGTCAGCCAGCCAGCGATCCGGGCAGGCCAGGCAGGCAGTCAGAGATTCCGTTTAATTAAGCGCGCTTTTGTGAAAATTGGTTTAAGCATTTTTTGGAAAGCCCTTAAGGTAGGCACAAACTCAAACTTACTTGCAGCAGTACTCTATACATATAAATATATATGAATATATATATATGTATGTATTGCTGGATCGATTGATCGCTTTGCCAAAAAAGAAATATCCATCAAATTGATCAAAGCTAATAAATCATAAGATGCCACAGCAGCACAAGATGATGTAGAAGAAGAAGAAGCAGCCAACATAAACTTAAAGCTTAAGCAAAAGGTGCTCAGCGTTTTGCTGGAAATAGCCCCCAGTTGGGGCCAGGCTCCAAAATTAGTTTTGCGCTGCGTCCGTTATGACGACGCACGTAGCCCCAAATGCTGACCCAATAATTATGCCCCTTTGCCCAAGAAACTGAGAGTGAAACCCAATCGAGACAACGCAACGCAACAAAGCGACAGACATAACTAAATATATATATATACATGTGTATGTATAGTATATATAGTATATATATGTATATTCTATATATATTGAAGATACATATTGTTGCTTGCGGCGATCAACGCACATTTTTGCTTATCAGTTAGAGACAAGCGAAGGTTTTCCATGTTAAAATACTCTAAAAAGTTAGGTGAATTGACTTGATAACTGGATTGGGCAGGCAGAGGATATCAGCGAAGATTGTAGTGTGTATAAGTATATAGTATATAAGTAGAAAATATTACTTAAAATCAGTTCTATGAAAGTAAACGAAAGATACGAATACTTTTGCTCTAACGAACTTCCTGCCGTGGCTTGCCTCTAACTTAGCCAGATCAAAGCAAAAATTTTAAATTCCTCGCTTAACTAATTGCATCAAGCATAGAGTATTAGAAATTCGATCGTGTTCATCTAAGACACTTGTATTTCTCTTTTAACAAATGTTCAAAATTGGCCAAAAGTAAATTTGTATTGTTGTTCATAGCACGCGACACAGAAGCAACAGAAAGAGAGAGCAGATGAAGGCATAAAGAGAGAGTGAGAGAGATAGACAGAGAGAGAAGGGAGGAGGTGGAGCTGGAGCTGTAGTGCCCCAGGGGCAAATGTCACACCGGGCCCATTTGTACGTCTAGACATCTTCTATGTTTAAGTTGGATTCCACTGGGGCCGACGCTGTTGACCGAGCTAATCAATTTTAAATGTGTTTTTGCGTGTCAATCGCTTGTTTGCGTGCCGACTTTTATTGATATGTTTAATTTGTTGTTGCTGTGATTTTTAGTGGCTATTGCTTAGCTCAGCTCAGCTAGCGAGCGAGCTATGCGGCTATAAGGCATTTTTGTGTTGTCTTATTAATAATTGGCTGCTCGCCTTGGCTTTTGATTGTTTTTGAGTGAAATTCATTTGATTTATTGCACAAATTATGGAAAGTTTCTAAAGGGGTGTGTGCGCAGCAACGACAACGATGCCAATAGGCATTTATAGGGTATTATGCAAGCCTTGCAACAACTACACATCAGCAACATCAGCTACAACAACAACAACAACAACACCTACTTTACACTTGTCGCTGACGCATTTTACAAATTTGGCACGCTTGACCATAAAAAATGGTCCGAGCCATGGCTAAAAAAAAGTGTGAAACTGCAAATGGCGTCGCCTTGGTTAGACAGGCACCAGCTCCTGCCGCCTGGCCCCCCTCCTCGCGTCACCCTTCTCAAAAGCCATCTCTGGCTCTTGCCCCGTTTGGCATGGCATCGATTAGCATAGTTGTTGCCAGCTACTGATATATATATATAGATATAGATATAGATATAGACAAACAGACATCTCTATATATATAATGCGAGATTGTGACAACTGCATTAGGGCTGTGGGGCGTGGCTGGCGACAACTTAGGCCACGCGCTGCAACGGAAGTCCAACTCATTTGGCCAGCGGCAAACGGAAAGGATTTCTTTTTAAGCGCATCCTGAACGCACACGGCCAGGACAACTCAATTGATATATGTTTATGTTTTGTTACAAACCTTTTCTATTCTCTCTCTTTCTTTTTTTAAGACAACTTCCTGTGCCGCTGTTGTCAGCGTCATCAATTTATCTATGCCTGCCCGAATATTCCCATTTGAATCATGACACGCTACCAGCTTTCATTGCGTCCATAAAATTGTCTTTCTTCTCTTTCTATACTTTTTTTTTATTTTGTATAATTAAAAAGCATTTTGGCCAAAAATCCAAAACAAAATCTCAATCAATAAACTCACAAATTACGATGCGAGGCAAATAAAACAAGGGTAAGTCTGAGATGGTCGACTAGGAAATGCCCTGAAAGCTAAGAAGAACAAGAGTTTCTATCTGAATATGGTATGGAATTCACAGAGGTCTACAAATTGTGAAATATTCATAAGCTAGGTGGACTTAAGGAGAACCTATATGAATGACAGACGGACAAATCTAAATCTCTTCGACTGTTAATTCCTGATCAAGAAATGTTCTGGCTCCTGCTGCCTGTTACATACAATGCTAACAAAGCCATAAGACACTGTTTACAAAACTTCAATGAGTTCGGGCAATAATAATAAAAAGAAAACAAAGCAAAGAAAGGCAAAAGACTGTAAATATTATGAGAACCAGTTCGCCACCCAAAAAACCGAAAATAAAATCCATTGATTGTTTAATTTCTTGCATAGTTATGTTTTTATGGCAGCCCCTTAAAATGCTCGTGGAATATGGGATAGCGAATGCAATAAACCATAGATGAGGCACTAAGCAGATGCCTGTTGAAAGTTTGATGAAGTGAGATCGGGATTTATACATATATATGTATATATGCATTATGAGCAGATATATATCTATATGTGTGTATATGGATAGGGGCGTCATTAAACCACAATTTGTATGCATCATAAAAGTGGGAAGAGTCAAAGGGCGTTCGGCTATAAAATTAGTAATTTTATGATATTAATTGGGAAAACTTCTGTTTACGAGTTCTACTATGTGAAAGGGGAAGAGAAGTGAATGAGTATTTCCTCTAATAATAAGACTTACTCCATTATAAATATATAAACATAAATAATATTTCAAGAGAGCTAAAAACTTGTATAAATATTGATGAATAAATAAGTAAATAAAAATGATATAAAGCTCATTTGATTATTATAATGTAATATGTTATAGATCATCAATATAATATAATTCTCCCCCCTCTTTTCTCTCCCTACATCAATTTGTATCCTGATTGATATGAAGTTTCCGCCTACAAACACGATTAGAAATCTGAAATCTCTAAGAATTCACATTTTTATATTCACCTTCGACTTATCTTTATCTGACAAATTGTTGGCATTGTTCACATCTAACTGTACAAAGCATTTTCATAGTCTTTTGCCTCTTATATGTCCTTATTGGAAGCCAGACAGAATGTTTGCTACGTGACATTATCTTCATATCCCACATAATGACCGTCACGCACATCCTTAACACTTGTTCGCTGTAAATTCGAGGCAGGAACAACACTTTCCCCACATTTTCATTGCTTCCGGCTACTAGCTCAGTGAGTCTCTAATAGAGACTTCAAGAGACTTCAACAGCAGCCCACGTAATTTTTGTTGTCCAAACAGTTTTTCCGGCTAATTGAGTTATGAGCAAAAACAAAGTGAAAACAAACCAAGAACAAGATCGATTACGATCAGCCCAATACAATATCATTTACCTTTCCCAAGAAAACAAAGAGAAACTAAGAGGACAAGTGCAGCGGGAATTGCACGTGCAGCAGGTACCACAACAGTTGCCAAGTTCTTGGAACTAGGTGAGAGAGAAAGTAAGAGTGAAAATTAGATGCTTATCCTTGATACAGGTGCTGGCGCCTAACGGTGAATGGTGAACGCTGCCCGCCCCCTTCAACAACTTCTCACAATTGGTCACAATAAATAAGCGCACCCAAATTATAATATATATAACAAAACATTTTTGGCTGACTTTTAATGACAAGCCATATAACATACTCAAATATATATAAGAAATGCAAAGCACGCAAACTTTGTGGGTTTGTTTTTTGGGACAGTTTGCATGACGGCAAATATTTGAGGTATTATTGATTACCAACATTTGCCAAATAAATGGCTCTTTAACTACTTTTGGTGAAGCTGAATGTGGAATGGCGCTGCCTCAGTCACACACAGTGGGTTTGTCAGTTTGTCGGTTAGTCAGGCAATCGGTCAATCAGTCAGTCAATCAGTTAATGAGCTTATCAGTTTCTCAGTCAGTTAGTCTATCAGCTAGTCAGTCACTCAATCAGTCATCAGTCTGCCTGCCCCATAGTCAGACAGTCAGTCAATCAGTCAGTCAGTCAGTCAAGCAGTCTATCCGCCTCTCAGTCAGTTGCTCGATCAGTCAGTCAGTCAGGCAAGTTCTCATCAGTCTGCCAGCCTCTCAGTCAGTCAGCCAGTCAGTCAGTCAGTCAGTCAGTCTCTCTTCCGTCAGTCTGTCAGTTTCTCAGTCAATCAGACATTAGACATTGTAATAGCTCGAATGCTCCCTGACTTTAGTGGTAATTTGCATTAGGTTCGGTCTGCGGGATCGAGCACAGGTTCGGGTCGGGACTTGATAACAGAGAACGTCGATCGCTTCCAACTACAGAGCGGAATAATTTAAAAAAAACTGCGTTTATTTCCAGCGTTGCGCACAATAAAAAAAAAAAAAAAAAAAAACAAAAACAAAACCAAAAAAAAAGAACATACAAATAGAAAATGAAATAAAAATAAAAACGCGATCGTCTGTTCGTCAACAGCAGCAACAGTAACAACAGCAACAACAACAACAGCAACAACAACTATAGCTACTACAATAAGAATAAACAATATAAATGGCCGCATCGGAATTGCTAATTTGCTATTGAGTTTTGGTTGGTTCGCTTTGGGTTTTGTGCTTGGGTCTGGGTCTGGGCCGAGGGCCTCGAACACGTCGGGTTCCTGGTACGTACCGTCTCTCTGTCTGTTCCGTCTGTCACTCTGTCTGTCTGTCTGTCTGTTCGGTTCTGTTCAGTCTGCCCCCTCTCCCTCTCTCTCTCTCTCTCTGACGACATTTTTGATTTTTGTGCGACATTTTTGACATGCGGATGTGCCATGTTAACGAGAGAGTCCCCGTCTCGAAAGACAACTGTTTCCAAAATTAGGCCCCAGCACAGCTGCAAACGATTTTCAACGATGCACAAATCCTGAGCCCTGAACAAATCCTTTTGCCATTTACAATAAATTGAATTCGACCAATGCTGTTGCGGTCAAGCAGGCGACTGCCAACCAAAGGCCTTACCCACCCCACTCCTCGCTCCCCCACATCTTCTCAATTCCCTCAATTTGAGAATCAAAGTTGCAACTGAACCAACCAACCAAGCAACCAACCGAAATGCTACAAAACCGCAGGAAATTCGTCGAATTTGCCATGCGGTAAACTTGTGGCTAAGCCAGCAAAAAGGATGCACAAGCAGCAGTCCTTGCTGCAGGCAATTGTTACCAAGTCTACTTCTCTCTCTCTCTCTCTGTATCTAGCTCCCACTCTGTCTCTGTCTCTCTCTCTCTGTGTGTGTGTGGACTGCATCTGTATGCCCAATGCCGAATGCGTTGGCGTATGCATAATTGATGCGAATGTTTGTGGCAGTGCCCAGCTTAGACCAGAGCCAGTTCTCATAATTGAGTCGAGCTGCACTGAACCTTAGATTAAAAAAAAGACCTACAGCAAACCAATAGAAACATGTCAGAACGACTGCATAATGCCCGTTCGAAGTTTGAAATGTATATATTGATAAAAGGACCCTGTTTGGCAATTTGAGGCAAAAGTTTTACCCGATGTTTAGATATCTTAACACTTAACAGAAGAGAAGTTAAGCAAGTATATATAAATATTCAAATATCTCGCTTCAATATGCAGTATGTTCCCACAGACAATCAGACAAAAGGTTGAACAGACTTTGCCTAAAAACCAATATACCCTGCTAACTTCATGAACGGGCATAAAAAAGTGCTGCTAGCTAAATTGAAAACGAACAACAAAATTTGCAAAGTTCATTCGAGCAGAGATTTTAGTTGAAGAATACAATTAAAAGCTGTCAGAGTAAAGCTGCAGACCAATTAGAAATTCTACAAATCTTTATTAGCTATAAAAAAGTAACACTTTAAGAATTTCATATATCACATCTTACCTGTGCATGTCAACGGCTCTTGAAATAGTCATATAATATTGGCACTCCCATAAAATTCCATTTCCAGTTGAAAATCAAAACTATTTTTTTTTTTAATACAACAATAGATTAATCCCACACAATTTTACAGTTACTTCCAGTTGTTTATTTTTTATGATTTCTACTACCAAATTGGTAAATATTTATATATATTCTATGGCGCCAGCAAGTCATAGAAATAACTCATAAAAAATTGTATAAAAAATAAAAAAAAAAAACGCAACAGCCCGCAGAATCTAGAGTTTTTTTTCTTTCTTGACGAGGCTCAACCGTTATCTAAATGGTTTATTTCACCTTCCCTCGGTTTTGCGGCCGGCGGAGCAATAAATTAATCAAAACTCGAGTGCGACTTCAATTGTAAACGAGTGTCTGGTTTTCTTTGGAAAATTGCAGCTCACACCTACACGCAGAGGCGAAGGCAGAAAGATCTGTAAATGATTTGTTTGACAACAAACACAGTGGGACACATACACAGAGACCTTTCGCAGAAAGGTAGCAGCCAGCCCAGCCCGGCCAGTCGACCAGTCGACCAATGTCTATCAGTGCAAATGATCGAACACAGAACGTTGTGGAAATTGCAGTCGAAGATTATCAATATCGTCATCGTCGCCAGGCATCGCCTGTGTGGCCGCTCGAGTGGGCATCATTAACCTTTTAAATGCCAACAAAAACATTGAAATGGACAAGGGAATGGAGGGAGAGACAAGAGACAGAGCGACTGAGCGAGTGAGCGACTGAGCGACTGAGAGACCTCTTTACAAATGTCAAACGTCATGGCACTTATTGATGTTTGCTCAATACCAATCCGAATACCCGTCTCGGCCCATTCCTCTGATCTCATAAGCCCGCACAAAGGGGTACAAACAAAAGGACACCAGAAGCAAACGGCGACACACGCGCACACACCAATTATCACCCACCTCCATCAAGAAAAGAGTCGATTGCCCCGCTCCCTCACTCCTCCACACTCTCTAGTCGCCGTCGTCTTGGGCATAAAGTCAAACGTCATCGTTGACAGGCGAGTCATTGCTCAATGAGAGAGCCCTCACTCACATCGTCTCAGTGTTAATGAATAAGCAAAACAATGAAGTGAGACCATGTAATTTCAACAACAAAACGCTGCGATCTCAGATTGTAAGGGCTGGTCAAATGACATACGCCACGAAAGTAAAATATATATATCGAAATAGGTTTTGGCAGTGGAATCTAATTAATGGAAATACTTCTGGGATGAGCTGCGTTTCGAGATTTACTTAGAACGGAAGTCGGTAGAGAAATGTTTAATTGCTGTAAATGACGAATGCAATGGTTATCTATATAAACGAATCATCGTCTAAGCTTTACATTCATTATTTAAGAGATTGTCGTGGCTATTTAAGTGCAATAATGTTATTTTATATTCGCAATATATAAATCTGATTCAGCAGTTATAGAACTGCTTAACTTGTGTGCAACAAGCAGTACACACAACACAAGCTGTCATGCAACTGCTTGCTTTTGTGTTCATATTAACAAACTGCTTGGCTTTAAACTTATGTAAAGAAAGCAGTTGTTGCCAATGCACAACAAATCAAATGGAAGAATTGAGCGGGACTTTTCAAATTGTTATATGACTCGCTATAAATATGACTAACAGTCTAAGAACCTGCGGATATTCAGTGTGTTCAATATAATGTGTTTCTATGTTTAATACTTATTTAAATGCATATATAAGTTAGTACACTGTTTTAATGTATTTAGTATAAATACTTGTTTTGTCCAAAACGAACAGCAGCAGTTCAATTCAAATAGTTTCAACTGCTTGCTTTTCAAATCAGCTTTACAGACTGTTAAATAACATAGCAACTGCCACTGCTGTTAGAACTATACTTTCTAACTCTGTTCAAAGCAATTACTTTATTGGCAAGGTTAGCCACGCCGCAGATGAAGCGTTTGCGGAAATATCTCCCGATCCCTGCCCACACAAGGCAACAGTTAGACAATGCAACAATGCCGACAACAAATTGCCATAGCAACTGAGAAAATTCCGCAGTTGTTGTTTATTTTGGATACGACGCAGGCAAACAAAACAAATGTGAAGCGAAAGCCAAACAAATTCAGGAATCATGTTTAAAAGTGCTTAAGTAAACTAAATCGAACAAAAAGCTTTGTAAAATGTGTCAGTTATCAATATTTTTATACACTTACATTTAGTCAGAAACACGGTAGACCAAAAAATATATAACTTTTAAATTGTATATACATAAACAAAAACAAAAAGTGTGAAGGATCCGCAACAACAATGCCAAATGCCATACCAAAGCGTGTGCCCATGGGCGGCAAAAGCAAAGGCATGGATCTACTCAGCAATGTAGTCACACGCACCGAGGTCACCGAGATGCAGCTCAAGTTCCAGGAGAGACCATGTCCTGCCCCAGTCTGCCAACAGAGCTTCTGGTGGGCCAGCCAGCCAAAGCCAATCAAAATCAAAGGTTGTCCCAAGTAAGTTTTGCACAGATTTATGGGCGGGCTAAGAGAGCAGGTAAATGGACATGCCTTCATAATGGCCAGTGAGGTCAATGAATCCTGTTGTCGGCCTGGCCGGCTAACCGAGCTAAGAAAATAGTAAATAGAAAACAGAAAATAGAAAACAGAAAACAGTAAACAGAAAACGAAAGTTGTAACCAAGTCATAAATTGCGTAAATGAATTATTAAACACGGGTTGGCATGTTCGACGAGGAGCCGAGCCCATTGGTCAGTGGTTAGGCTCCACTAGGCACGCAAGGAATCTATATAGACGAGAGGCTCGTGTGACTTAAAACTGAAATTGACGCAATTTGCAGTTATAAATGTCGTTAAATGCAAAAATAGACAAGCTTACATTGCGATACAATAAAACGTGTAGACAATGGGTCACATAAAGGACATCGGAATGATGGGCTATAAGAATGTGAAAAGAGAGAGTTGCCATTGATATCCTTAAAAATGTGGGAAGAAATAGGATATATAGATTAAGCTATAAACCTATTTTCAAATAATTTTGGCTACTATGGCCTTCGTCTAAAACAAGGGGATTGGGGTTCGACCAAAGACAGTTGATACTTTTTCCTATAAAACCTGCTTAGCAGTATCGATGATGACACTTCTTACACTTTATCTAAATATTTCGGAAGTAATAGAATATAGATTGAGCTGTAAACCTATTTTCAAATAGTATTGGCAACTTTGGCCTTCGTCTAAGACAGGAGGTTCGGGATTCGAGTTCGGACAATCGACACGTTTTTCTAAAACAACGTTTTTCTATTCTATCAATGATAACACTTCTTACACTTTTCCTACACATGTCTACAAGTACTTAAGTATAGTGTTCATTCTTATCACCAGATCTTCAAATTTAATTATAGTGATACTTTTTGTTAGATATACTAATTGAATATAATATAGAGATAGAAGTTGTTGAAACAAGTGCCCAGCAGTCTGTTTGCCCTTGTATGTTGATAGCATCGCTACATCAACTTTAACCTTTGTGGCAACCACGCCCCACTTCAAACCCCCCGCCCCTCCCCTCATTTCGCGACACGTCGATAGTTCCAAAGAAAAGGACATGACTAGGCGACGACTTCATTAATTCCGCTTATCAGCGGCGCACGTCAACTAGTTAAGCTGAAGCTAACAATTGACCTTGGCACAGGACAAGGCGATTCCGAGTAGGCGACAGCTACGCCTACCCCAGTTCAATGTCAGCGAAATGCGTGAAGTCATCTCAACTTTGGCATGTGTGTGGTTGGGTGGAATTTCAGGAAATGTGGCACTTGACAGAAACACCTCGTGGTGTTTGCCTTAGGCTCTGCCAATTTTCAAGGACATGCCACATAACGAGCTGCCAGGAAGCGCTTTTAATTGGAAACACGACCCAGCTGCGCCAAGTTTTGCGAACTATTCGAATACATAATGCGGCATGCAAAAGGTTTCTGCCTAAAACCGAATTTGGCGGCATTTCAATTGTGCGGCAACAGTCAACAGAGGCAGTTAATTGTTGGCATATGCGAGGAACACCTTAGCTCAGCTCAGCTCACCCCTATGGGTGGTTGGAACCCCTGCAGCTGTTGGTATTGTATTTGTGTTGCGATTGACCATGCGATGGCCGAACTGGCGACCGAGGGCCGATTGCTGCGGTCATTTGGCGTTCGCCACTCGAACAGTGCGGTCTAACGCGTGCTCCTTGCCTTGCTCTGTCCAGCCACAGCCAACGGACAACGGACAAAGGACAAAGGGGCAGCAAAGCATAAAAAAAGAAGTATTGATTAAGTTTTCGGTGTGTTGTGTATCGTGGCTATTTATACGCAGGCAATGTGTTGCAAGTGTTTTGATTGACAAAGCCAGAGAGTAACATGCCAGAGGGTAACGGCAGCAGCAATGAGCAGCACATAAATCCAGAACACTTCCCAGACAATAGACCGGAGCAGCGTGCACAGAACTTCTCGTTTGCCACCAGCTATCCCTATGCACCAGGACGCACCACCAACAACTACAGCAATTACAATAACAACAAGAGCATCAATCAGCAACCGGCCTACAACGTGCAACGCTATCAGAGTCCGTACAACTTTCAGCACGTGGTCACAAACGCCTTTTCCGTGCTGCACAATTCCGTGGAGCTAGACTACGACCAGAGCGCACAGCACTCGAAGCCCAATCAGGCCATTGTGCGTCCGATAATTCGAGAACAGTCGGAACATGTAGATGAGCCCATTGCCGCTGCGGGCAGCATTTCGTCGAACCCGCCACTGACCACGCGCTCGTTCTTCTCGCGCAGCACACAGGAGGTGCGCAGCTTTGCCGATGAGCTGAGCCAGAAGCTGCGCTTCCTGGCGCCGGACGAGAACTACGGACGCGGCGGCGGTAGCAGCGGTCATAGCAGTGCCACCGCCGCCACCGGCGCCTGGCTATCCGCACGTCAAATGGAGCGACCACGTTTCGAGACGACCGTGCCCACGGGCATCTTTCTGCCGCCTCCGAATGAGCTGCAAATGCTGCCCGCCTCCATGCTGCGACGACATGTCTATGCCTACTCCTCCTATCCCATGATCCTGCACAACTACTATAATGCCAGCAATAACACTAACAACAACAACAACAGCACTCAGAGTTCGAATCAGAACAAGGACACTAGTCGTCAGATATCGCAGAATGATAAGGAAAATAACAAAGCCTCCACCAGGCAGAACGGCGTGCGTGCCACAGCGGCTGTGGCAGCTGCCGCTGCCGCTGCGGCGGCCACCAAAACCAACGATGGCTCATCGCTGGCCGGTGGCCTGCACATAACCAAGGCGCAGTTTCAGCAACAGCTGCAGCAGCGACGCAACTTTAATAACGACAAGAGGTAATAAAAGACTGGGGCTGCCCCATTTCTCCATCAAAGCAATGGACTAAGAGTATCCGACTAGGATATACCCAAAGTAACCTAAGTAGAACTGCTCTTGCAAGAGACCTTCTTGAATACATGCTACTAAAGGAAGTCTTAGGACTATACTATTTGAGATGGTAGGGAAATGGAAGAGGTGCTTAAAATCGAGAATCATCAAAAAGTTTTCGAGTACTTATTAACCTAATTAGTTGTATACTAGGTATGGTATGACGGATAGACTGCCATACAGACAGAAACACAGATAGACGGACAGTCAGACGCAGTTAGATCGACTCAGCTCATCCTTCTTATCAACCATATAAATCTTTATATATATACTCTGAGGGCTTAACCACACCTCCTTCTACCTATTTACACAAAAACAATATCCCCTCTTCACACACATTTCATGGGTATTTAAACCCCGTAAGCAATCCCCTCCTTCCCCACCCAGGCGAAAACAAAAAATGAGCTAACTGCTCCACAAAATATTTCCATAAATTCAAATGAGATGGGGAGGTGGGAGTTCACTCACTTATTTTGGGGCTGACCAGTGGTGGTTCAGTGGTCAAGTCGTTAGTCAAACCACCTGCTTATCGATTGCTGCGTCAACAATTGAATTGAAAATGTTTTTTTTCCGTTTTTCAATTCCCTGGAAATTTTAAAAGACGAATGCTGATTAATTTATTTGGCGCATTCGTTAGTCAATTGGACTTTCCGCGCAAGGACATCGCACGGACATCGACATCGACATCGACAACGTAATGTGGCATGCAATGCGCCTATTTCCATGCCACGTTTACTCTGCCTCTACCTCTTTTAAATAATTTAAATCAAGATTTTATTGGCAACAACTAAAGCAGGAAAAAAACGAGAGAAAAACAAAAAAGAAATGGACGGAAATTTAGCTTAAATGCCATATAATAAAAGCTGACTGTAGGATATAAGGCAGCAGGACATTGTACAGCGGACATACGTGTGATACGTATATATATGTGAGAATATAAATAGCATATATCGGTATGAGCTCTAGCGGCTATATACATATATACTAAATATTATTTGTCGGCCAAAGTGTTGCCTACTTTCGCTGTGTGTGCATAGGTATATGTGGAATGAATAGACATTTGCTCTGTAAATGGACTCAATTTGATATTCGGTAATCTGGTCCTAGATATATTTTGAATATATATATATGCATATTAGCTTTGTTCACATATTATCCAGCAATGATAGTCATTAAATAGGTTGGACAGTACACATAGCTGCTCATAATCTATCTAATCTATCATGCCTAGATCATAGTTTCAAATATATTTATGTAAATATGCTCGCTGGGAAGATGTACTTAAATATCTAGGATATATTTGTTTTCCGATCAAAAACTTTTGAAAAAGTATAGACCGATCCTTAAGTACTAAAATTCATCAAAGTTCTTAACTGATTTGCCTTAATATTCGAACTTAAGTTAAATTTTAAGCTCTCACACCACTTTGTTATTAACCTGGTATGACTTATAGATATGTCTACCAGATATGTCTATCTGTCTGCCTAACGAACACACTAGCTTTAGCGCAAACTTGAGGCAGCTCACCTGACCCCTCCTCAACTTCACTGCAGCTATGCAGCTAAGCTTATTTTGACTATATATACACTGCTCTAGTCCTATACGCCCATTGAAGTCGCCGCTGTGGTTGATTACTTTGTACTTCAGGACCCAGACCCCGTATGGCAGACATTTACCATTTGGTTGTGTGCCGCTTGGCTGAGAACTTCAATGTGACTTCCTGTTAGTGGGCCACTTCTCTGCGCCAACAAACTCTAAAAATTTGCATAGGTCACGAGTTCAGGTTCCAGGCTCGCTAAGGAGTGCAATGTCTGACAATGTTATAGATGTGTATTCACCTATACCACTATAGCTATTCCTATTCCTACACACACACACATATATTTATATGCCATCTAAATAAGCAAGTCATAAATTACTGACCAGTCCAGGGGCAAATGTTGAGAGTCCTCTTTAAGCTTTTCTAACAGCTGACTTTAAGTTCGCTTGTGCTTTGCACTAAGTCGCTCTGCCCATTGACCCAAAAGTGTAGTGAACTTAACGGAAATTGATTCGAATCGGAGATGACTTGACAAGCTAACGCCCCCAATTGTAATGGGAGGGGGGCTAAGCGAGGCGAGACGTGATGCACTACACAAATTTGATGTTTATCGCGCGAAGAGTGCAACAGATTTTGGGTCTGAATATACTCTAATGTGTAGCCCCGTTGTAGTTTGTTGAACTGGGTCGAGGTTTACTAATTGCCGGCTGTAACTCTGCTGTAACTCTTTCTAGGCCCGTCGTGCCGCCGCCAGAGCCATATTTGAACATGATGTACGACCGTCGCGTCATCAAGGGAAGCAACTTTGGTACTCCGTCAATGCTGGTGAGTGTTAATTGTGACAGCAGCAACCCTGACCCGTGAGTAATTGGCTTTCCTTTATCGCATGCAGGCGGAGGTGGATCCATTTGACAAGGCAGCTGAGCTACGGCGCCGCAATATGCTGCGCAAGCGTTCGATGCAGTGCCGCAATCAGCGCAATGTCCTAGGTACACCGCCGCCAGTACACGGCAGAAAGCACGAGAACATACAGACGGAGAAGTACTTGGAGAAGCTGGTGCAACGTCCACCAGAATATTCGATCGACACACAGACAGATCTGTTTCTGGAGAAGCCGCCTACGCCACCCTACGTGCCCGCCAAGGTCGGCGTCGACGTGGGCACAGAGATTGGTGAAGGCGAACTGTTTCACTTTGATGCAGAGGCTCAGCCGATCATTGATGTCCTGGTCGATTCCTGTATTGAGCAGAGCATGCTTGAGGTGGCCCATGAAATGGAGCTGGCTTCGCTGCGTCGCAAGCAGGAAGAGTAAATATAGAGAAATCTTTTTATATATAAAATTTCACTATAATAATATATTCCGCTTACAGATTCCTGGCTCAACGCGAGGCAGAGCTTGCCGAGCTGCGTCGCCTGGAGGCCGAAGAACTGCGCTTGCAGGCTGAGAAGGATCGTCGCTTGCGCCAAGATGCGATTGCCAAGGAGCTGGATGAGGAGATGCAGAAGAGTGTGACAGCGGCTAAGCTGTTGCAGGGACATATTGCCAGTCTGGTGCCCGAGGTGCTGGAGAACATTGAGCCGGCTAGCGATGCCGTTAAGAAGGAACAACTAATGAAGGAAGTTTGCCCCTGGCTATCCGCAGAGGTGGCCCAAGAAGTTGGCCACATTGTCGACTCTCGCGAAATACTTACGGCCATTATATTGGAGATTATCAAACAACGTGCCGCAGCCTACATTGGCTACAAAGAAGAGGAGCCCGAGGTCTCAGCCTCGGATGTCGGCGTTTGCGAAGAGGAAGGATGCACAATCGACGATATGGAGACATGTCCATGCGAGCCGGAAACCTCGTATTCCGAATGTCCAGACTCCCAGCCAGAGCCACCGCATCTGTGAGAAATGGGACGTTATTAAGAATAAAATAAGACACGACTTGGTTCAGTTAAGTTTTGAGTTTGAGGCCTGTCCGATGGCAGTTAAGTGCGCTAACTAAACAAATCCATATAAACTGCATTGCGATTGTGTCTGGCAACAAGCGGGCGTAGCTCGGCCGCATGCTGCCACACACAATTGCATTAGCGTGAAAATTGTTGCAACAAAAGTAAGCAAACATTGTTAAAGGTTTATGTTTTACCAGAGTATTCAGCAATAAAGATAAAAAAAACGTAAGATGAAAAATTTTAATTATGCACAAAAGCCGTTATTAAGACAGTGCTGCAAAGCACAAAATACCAACCTACATTTGGTATTTTGGTATTTTAATTTTACTTTCGGTATTTTTATACTCTCTGCGTGCAGTCACACTCAACCATCAAAACAATCCAAATCAGCATGTCCAAAATATTCACGCCCACAAATCAAATACGTCTTACAAATGTAGCCATTGTGAGGCTCAAAAAGGCTGGCAAGAGGTTTGAGATAGCCTGCTACAAAAATAAGGTGCTGTCCTGGCGGAACAACAGGTAGGTGTACAATATTTATCGAACTCTGCAGAGCTGAAGAATTTAAACCACAGCGAAAAGGACATCGATGAGGTCCTGCAAACACACACCATCTTCACCAATGTGTCGAAGGGCCAGACAGCGAAGAAGGAAGAACTGCAGAAGGCCTTTGGTGCCAAGGATGATACGGAAATTTGCAAGGAAATCCTGAGCAAAGGCGAACTGCAGGTCTCCGAGAAGGAGCGACAAAGCGTGCTGGACTCGCAGCTCAATAGCATTGTCAACAGTGTGGCTGCACTCTGCGTAAATCCCGAAACACGTCGGCCCTACCCAGCCACCATTATAGAGAAGTCCCTCAAGGACGCACACTTCAATGTCAAGATGAACAAGAACACCAAGCAGAACACACTGGAGGCCATCAAAATGCTACGCGATCACATGCCCATTGAGCGCTCCCGCATGAAGCTGCGCGTAAGCTTTGCGGGCAAGGAGGGCGGCGGCAAGCTGAAGGAATCCGTTGTCAAGCTGGCCAATGCCGTGGAGCACGAGGAATGGGATGAGGCAACGCTGCATTTGACTCTACTCATCGATCCCGGCCAATATCGAGTCATAGACGAGCTGGTTCGGAACGAAACAAAGGGCAAAGGACTTTTGGAACTACTGGAACTCAAAGAAGTCGTGGAGAGCGATGAGCTCTTCTAGTTACAATATATAATAGCCTTTTGTATAAAATATATATAGCTGGTTATTAATGTTAACAAAATTTTGAATGCATAAAGATTAAACAGTGTGGCGATAGATCCTGTTGCTTCACTTGCGCTTCTTCAGGTTCTCAAAGCGACGCGACAGTTCATCAAAGTCGATTTCATCATCTTCGGGCTTCTCGTTGCCAGGAACATCGGGCAGATCGCTGGGCACATTGGGCAGCGAGGGCAAATCCATTGGAGGTGGAGCGCTTGGCTGCTCCGGTCCGCCAGGCGGCAGCTTTGAGCGTGGTTGCGGTTTCGGTTTATTGGCATTCTGCAGAGATAGAGGGGTATATATAAGTCGAATGTCATTCTCAAATGGAAATCGGCAGTTAATGTAAGTCGCGTGGTCAAGATCAAACCGAAGCTGACCTGCAAATTAACAGGATTAATCGAGGAGTAACGTGGCGGTGGATCATTGTGCGGTTTAGGGCGCTGTTGTATGCAAAATAAAGTCAAAATTGAAATCATAAATAATTGAAATTATAACATAGCGGAATATATATATTTATATATACATATATCATAAGCAGGAAGAGTAGTAGATAAGCAGATACCACGACCAATGATGACTCATTACGATTGTTCGCTCTACACTTACACGGACATTGAGACGTCACAGTTTGGATTACAGTGAGTGAGTGAGTAAGTGGAAGATTAGAGGGTAAACGAAAAGCAAAGTTAGTTATGGACCATGTCCGGACGACCGACTCGAGGCTAACACATACCAAAAGATTCTCATCCGGACTGCCAGAGCCATCCGATTGCTCACTCTTGGTTATGTTTTCGTGCTGAAATTGCGCAATCATGCAGGAGCATGCCAAAAGCTGAGCTCAACAAACTACAAAGGGATTCATTAGTTGATTAACTTACATTGATGAAATTCGTATTCAAATCCTTTTCCTCGGCGCACTTGCTCGTTGGCGGCGGCGGCTGATTGGGCGGTATATTGTAGGCGAATGGAGGCGGCGGCTGTGCTGCAGCTGGAGCGGCACATGCTCCTCCACCACCTCCTCCTCCGCCACTACCACCGAAAGGTGGATAATTGAATGGCTTGCTGCTGGGCGGCAGTGGCATGTCCGGCAAATTTGGCATTGGCGGATAGCCAATGAAACCCATTTGCGGTGGAGCAGGTGCACCGCCTCCGCCACTTAGATTATTACGGTCCGACAAATCAATTAGATGATGCTGCTGCTGATCAGGCTTCTCCTGCTCTTGCATCACTTGTGGATCTGGCTCGTATTCAATGTTATAATTCTTAGCAATGGCTATCAAGTAGTTCTCCACGAGCAGCTTGGGCGGCGCCTGCAGTGTCAGCTTGTGCATCAGCTTCTCCGAAACATAATGCTCGCCAGTTGCCGTGCGCGAATGCTCCGCGAACTCCGGTCCATACTTGTGGATGAAGATGTCGGCGATGACCTTCAGTTCGCCAATGTCGCTCTGCAAGCGAGGACAGACCCAGACCAAGCTAGACACAGGCTCGGCTATGCCAGCGTCCAGTTCCTTCATTTGCTGGATCAGGCCAAAGCGTGCAAGCAACAGATCGCAGTACATCTCGACAATTTCCATGGCCTCCACCAGGTAATCCTCTCTGAAATCCAATAAAAATATGAATTCGCTTTATCAACTTCCAATTGGCGTGCAGCAAACCGTATAATGTGCTCCACCCTAATGCGTGCTCTCTCTATCTTGCCCGTGGCGAGGTAGTCGGCGATCTCCTTACGGGACTTTTGCGCCAGCTCCGACTTCTTTTTCTCCAACAACTTGAGGCGATTCTGCGCTAGGCGCAGATTCGTCTTCAGCTTGTTATAGTTGGGGCCACTGGAGAACATCTTGTCACCTGTAGCTAGTTTCTTTATCTACTATTTACTAAAATTTTTGCTTGCTCGATGATTCACGAATTAGGGAAAAACAAACTCTTTGTGTGACGTCATGACTCGGAGCTGCCAACTGGATAGTCTGAAAATACACTAAATTGGGCTACACTAAAAACCGTTTTGCTTATTGGCAGATATAATATATTTATGAAAATTTTGCTTCTTATGATTTAATTTTACATTTTATTATGACAAATAAATTTTAATAATTTTGTTATCATTATTATACAAATATACAAGTATTTATTTATATTCTTCATTCATCTTGCATGTTAAAGTAATTTAATTGTTATATTTTTTGTATTATATTTATTTGCCATGTTACCATTACATTTAAAATTTCAAAATATTTTTGAAATAGATCGATTGAAATTGATCAAATAAATGTCGTTTACCACCCACCCTTTCTTTAATCATAATTTCAAGTATCAGCTCTGCCAACTTGCCTGAAATATTTTGCTACGTATTTTTACTCATTGGTTCGCTGAGTGTTGTTGCTTCATCTTCCTCTTCACAATAATTCGCAAGAGCTGCGCGCTCCTTTCGCGCTGCACAAGACATCGTTCAAATTGCTATTAATTCGAATTTAAATTATCAAAATAAAGCGCGCATTAAGACAAGTCAATCATGCGGCCAATGTGTTTTATGAAGGCAACTGTGTCGGACACACGATTTGTTAAGAAAATGGTGAAAATTATGAAAACTCCAGTGATAAGTGGCTTGCGGGCATTTAGTGGTCCCACAAATTTGACTCACTGCCCTACATGCCAAATAGTGGTACCACTATACATTAGACGTAAACGCGCCAGAAGCAAACGTCGATAAAAGTGCGAAACAAAACGCAACACTGAAAATGTTTGTAAACAGCTGCTAGACAAATCGCCGCCAGATGGCGTCGCCTCAACTCGCTTGTTGGCATTGCCAGCTGCGAGCAAACGCCATATTTGATTCTGCCTCGTCGCTTTAGTGTTTGTTAAAGAAAGCGAATTTTCATGCCAAGCATCTGAGGCATATTTTGACTGAAATTCCCAGATAAAAGAAAATGATTTGAATATTATGTGCAAATGCGTCTGTGTATCCTACCGTGAGTTCTAAGGCGTACCAACAACAGCAACTGGCCAAGGCCCAAAAAGGTAAAAAAAAAATACGAATGCAAAAAGGAAAATTGCGCTGCTGCCTTACGAGGCATGTGACGTCACAGACACACACGCACCAACTGCGTACCAAACAAGCCAACTACAACAACGCATCTTCCTTCCAGCGTTCGCCATGGAACAGTACATAGTGCACAGCAATAGCGAGGACATGGAAATGAAGCCCGTCTACTCGGACCTGCAAGTGGTACAAGTGCCGCACGACGAAGTGAGCGTAAGTACAATGAAAGTGCAATACAATGTGCAATTGAGATACTAATGTGTTTGTTACAACAGTCTCTAGTGCTGCAGGATGACCAACAGCTCGTGTTCAGTGATCAACAGCAAGTGGTCTACCAGACCGCCGCTCCCGCGCAGTACCAACAGCCGCAGCAGACGGCAACAGCGAGCCACTACATTATAGGCGCTGAGCTGCAGCAGCAACAGCAGCAGGAAGTGCAGCAGCAACAACAACAACAGCAACAAGTGGTAATGCACCATCAGCACCAGCAGGTACACTATCAGCAACAGCAGCAGGAAGTGCAGCAGCAGCAGCAACAGTTGCGTCTGGAGCAACAGCAGCAATATGTGCAACAGCCCGCCATACAGCATACACAGCAAATCTACTACACATCCGATCAAGTACTGCAGCCCAACACGATTGTGCAGCATGCATCGATGCAGCAACTGCAACAGCAGCAACAAAAGAAGCAGCAGCAGCAGCAAGTGCTGCAACAGCAACACCAGCAGCAATATCAACAGCAACAGCACACGGCCTACCAACAGCAAACGACGCCGCTGGTGCAGGCAGCACCACAGCAGCAGCAACAGTTGCTACAAAGTCCACAACACCAGCAGCAAACGCTACAGCTGCAAACGTCGCCAGCGCAGCAGCAACAGCCACAACAACATCCACAGATTGTCTACCGCATGACAACGACGCAGCAACAGCAGCGACAAATAAGCGTAAGCATTTTAGAGATAACAGATTGAAGGTATAGATCATTAAACTGGAGAGTTTAATGTTAACAAGGCCTTTTAGCCTAAGGCAACTTGATTTCGACTCATTCAAAGACATTCTTCCTGTAAAACCCTATGTTAACCAAGTGTCATATTGACTTTTAGACAAAAATCTAAATTCTGACAAATACCTAGCTTAACTCATATATATATATAATATCTGCATAGCTCATTGACACATTGAGCAAAACATTTAACAATACGCCAAATGCGTTCTTGTCACTATTTGTGAGTTTGTGTTAATCACATTCATTGATTCATTAATCTAATAATTGCAATTTACCTGCTTGCAGATGCTTAACAACACGCATGTGATTGTGCAGCAGCCGACGGGACAGCAGGTATTGATACAGGCTCCCCAGCACCAGGAGCTGATTATGCGACAGGCGACTGGCATACCGCAACAAGGAATCAATATACATGCATATAACAATCGCGTAGTGTACACCACATCACCACAGCAACAGCAACAACAGCACGTGCTGCAGCAACACGTACAGCAACAACAGCAGCAGCAGCAGCAACAGCTTCATCTACAGGCACAAACCACACATCTGGTGCAGGCGCGAGTGGTGCCGCAGCAAACGGGCAACGTGGTCTATCAGCAAGTGCAGTTGCCCAAGCCCACCTTGCAGCAACAGCAGCCGCAGCCTCAACAGCAACAACAACAGCAGCAACAACAACAGCAGCAGCAGCAGCAACAGCAGGGCCAAGTGCAGGTGCAGCAACCGCAACTGGTGACCACAGCCACAGGCACTCAATTGGTGCGTTCCTCCTTCCGTGGCAAGACAACCCGTGGAGGCGCCATCATAGCCAGGCAGCCTACTGGCACTGTGATAGCAGCACGCCCTGCCCTAACACCCACCATTGTCCGTCAGATGCGTCCGCGGGGCGGTCTACAGACTGTGACTGGCGGCATTGTTCGCAGTGTGCGGCCGCAAGGCGTACGACCCACTCGCACCCAGCTGGTGGTACAGACCACAACTGCCGGCGATGGTCAGACCATGCAGCTAGTGACTCAGCCACAGATGGCCAAGCAAATAACCATAACAAACTTGGGACAGCCAACGGTAACGGCGCCGGGGCAGCAGATGCAGCCGCGTCACGTCTATCGGCATGTGGTAAGCGAAGCGGGCCCGAACCCTCAGCAACAACAGCAACAGCAGCACCAACAGATGGTCCTAATGCGCCAACAGCCATTGCGCTATCGACAAGCGCCTGCACAGACGGCAGCGGCGCCTGCGCCCAATGCGAACACAATGGGCCTGGATCTGGAGGAGAGCATACAAGCCGTGATGGTCAAGAAGGATCCACAGCAGCAGCAACAGAAGCCAGCGCCAGGATCTATGCAAATGCAGCTGCCTCCAGCAGGCAACACCACGTTGACCACCTACTATCAGCAGAGCTCAGCCACCAATAGCAGTAGCGAAGAAGAACAACAACAGCAACAGCAGCAGCATCAGCATCCACAACAACAGCAGCAACCACATCAGCTACAGCAACAGCAACAGCAGCAGCAACAGCAGCAGACGCAGCAACCAGGTGTGCGGACTGCGAGCGGTGCAACCATGAGCCTCTCGGAATACAAAAAACGTCAGACCATGGCAAGCTCACCAGCTCCGACAGCACCGACTGCCGCAGGACCGACGGTCATGCGACCGGCACCAGCGCCTGGTACGCTGGTTCGATCGGTGCCCAAGTTGGTGCCACAGCCTCAAGCCACCCAGCAGCAGCAGCAGCCCAATCCGGCCGCAACTCGCATCTTGCAGCCCAATCAACGGGTGCTGCCCACTGCAACCGTTGCGCCACATGCGTCCTCTGTGCAGCAGACGTCGCACAACAACTACGAGATTCACTCACAGCACGTGCTGAACAATCGAGCCGGACAACCCATTGCGGATCGCGATCGCAACAGTGCCAAGATGTTGGTTATTCTGGCCTCTGGGGAGCAGCGTTTGATCACGTTCACGCTGCCGCGGGAGTCGTGCACCGTGCAGGATCTGCTGGAGCAGGTTTGCGTGCCCTTCGACAACACCACCACCATTCAGTGTGTGGAGCATCACGGCGCCAACGTGGACTTTGTAGTTACGGTCGGCTTTTCCGTAAACGAATCTGCCAGCGAGCTGATCTCACGTGCCGAGGAGAGTCTCCAGATGAATCGACAGCAGGAGAACGCCGCCGCAGCAGCTGCAGCGGCAGCCGCAACAGCAACAACCACCACCCCTGCCTACAATCCACAAACGGCAGCAGCCAATTCTGGAGTTACGGATCAGGCCAAGCGAGATGCAGCAAGCACCAACACAGGCTCCGCTTCCCCGGCTGTGATTGCTCCATCGGAAGGACCCAAGTTGATTGACGGCTACTATGCTGTCTGCCAGCTGTGCGGCTTCACGGGCATGGATCATGCCAAGTGCGAGCGATGCAAACGTGTATTCCAGGAGCCACCCAAACGGAAATCCTATGTAACGAAGTCCTCGAATGCAGTTGCAGCAGCCATAGGTGGAGCAGGCTCTTTGGCCGGCGATCCAGCCACAGCTGCTGACAAAAAGCGTGAGCTGGCACGTCTCAACAAACAGGTGGTTGGGGTTGGCGGCTCTTTCGGTCCGGGCTCAACCAGCGTACGAGGCAGGGGCATGGCCATCAGGGGCGGACGGACACGCAGCGGTCGACGAGTGGCCGAAGCGGATCCCGTTGTCTTGCTCAGCAGTGAGGATGAAGCCGAGCAGGACGACTCCACTGCAAATGCGGGCAATGTAAGCAGAGACTATCATTTCTATATATAGATAATATCAATTAATTATCAAACTTCTTGCAGTTTCCCGCCAACATTACCAAACGTAATTCAAATGGAAGTGTTAATCAACTGCCAACCGCCTTTGCCTGTGATCCCATACTAGCCGACGTGGACGAGGAAGCACTGTATAAAGGTGAGTTCAAATTTTAATTGAAATAACATTTTAATAGTTTAAGTGATCAATTAAAATGCTGTAAAGCCCAGTTCATAATAGAGATAGATTAGTTTTGCCATCCCTGGTTCACTTTACATTACTATATACATGCTTTGCCGTAATTTAGTGTTGGCAATGCTGCTGCGATGCAGTTGCGTTGTGGGACGCCAGATGGCGCTCAAACACCACGCCATTTTTCATGGCAGAGAGTGCGCAAGCAGAAGAAGAAGAAGAGGAATATAGCACAAGCGAATGAGTATTGGACAAGTTAACTAAGCTTGTGTGTTGCATTATAAATTGCAATTAAGTGTGCACTAGTTGGTTTTTTAACTTGTTATGAGTTTAAGGCAATAGTGTAACAAATAGTGTAACAATGGGCGATGATGGTAAGCGACAAGAACTGTGCGAAAAAAAATGTGACTGCGACGCGGCTGCTGCTGCGGCTTGTAAAATGCAGCCACATGTATAAAAAAAAAGTGAAATTCGATTATACTGCAACTATAAACACAATTACATACCGTTGCAGACTTTGTGCGTGGCGATGTTACCGATCTGTCCGATATGCCCGATGGCGAATCGTTCACCACCGACTTGACCTGCAAATGCCTGCGTCTGATGCCGTATCGTTTTATGATAACGGAACCGGTAAGTGGATATACCCAAATATCCAATTTCACTCATAAATAAACATTGCATTTGTTTTGTCTAGATAACATTCACATCGAAGGGCGTACGGATTACGGGCGTTCTGCCCGATAAAGATGAGAAATTCGTTTTGAACATCTACAAGCACGAGGTTATAAAGGTTATTGCACACTTTGCCAGCTATGAGCAGGCCCAGCCACTCGTCACGCTCTACATGCTCAAGACTTGCGCTCAGTATGTGAAGTCGCAGCTGCAGCTACCCGAAGATGCGCCCAATGAACGTAAGTGCAACAGAGAATAAGATTGTGTTTATATTTAATATTTTATTTTCTTTACATTTCCATTCACCTGCAGAGTTCGGCGTCAAGTGGAATGGCAGCTTTCATGAACGCCGCTTGATATTGCTCTTCGATACAATCAGCTTTTCAGCACGCGAGACTCTCAAGTCGATGTTTAGTTTTCTAGATGAGATTTCGGCGCGTGATGCTGCGGAAATATTGGAACGTATCGCCGACTCGGATCGCAAGGCACTGGACAAGCCCACACAGCTGGCTCCGCGCCAACTGCGGCCCGATGAGCAAGTCAGTCTGCTTATGTACCCGCCCAAGGGCACGGGCGGACTGTGTATTCGCATGGAGGATTACGTCTGCCTGACAAAGGAGGCCTATTTAAATGACATTATCATTGATTTTTATCTGCTCTGGCTGCGCAACACGCTCATACCGGAGGCTCAGCGCGAGCGTACTCACATCTTTAGTACATTCTTTTATAAGCGTCTCACAACCCTAACACGTCCGACGGACGTTAAGCAGACAGCGGCACAGAAACGCCATGCTCGCGTCCAGAAGTGGACGAAGACCGTGGATATATTTGATAAGGACTTCATCATAGTGCCCATTAACGAGCAATCTCATTGGTTCCTCGCCATCATATGTTTCCCCTGCCTGAAGGGTCCCGTCACCTTCGACACGAATCAGCCAGTGGAGCCGCAGCATTTAAAGCGTGCCCGTGGCAAGAAGGTAGCTCTGCAGATCGGCAACACAACAATCACGCCGTTGTCCAAGCGGGAAACTGTCACGCTGCCGACGATGCCCAGCGAGATATGTCGGATTGCCGACGATGAGAGCGAACGTGACGAGGCAGAGGGCGATGACAGCGACATGGCATCGGAGGTCAGTGAAAACTCGAATCCACCCATCAGCAAGGAGGCGACAGCTGCGGCGCCAGCCACGCCTGCGCCCGCGACAAGTTCTGGACCCGCACGAGCCACCAACGAAGACGTGCCGGCTGTGAAGCAGCCCTTAATTTTAATATTTGACTCCTTGGCGGGTGCGTCGCGCAGTCGAGTGGTGGCCACGCTGCGTGACTATTTGACGTGCGAGTACAAGCTAAAGAAGCCGGATGCGCAGGCGCACATCTTCAACAAGGATAACATGCCGGGGCATTGCGTCAAAGTGCCGCAACAGAACAACTTTACGGACTGCGGCCTGTATCTGCTGCAGTATGTGGAGCAGTTCTTCAAGGATCCCATCAAGGATTACAGATTGCCCATCAAGCAGCTGACCAATTGGTTCGACTATCTAACTGTGACCAAGAAGCGTGAGGATATCGCCCAGCTAATACAACAGCTGATGGATGAGTGCAATGCACAGCAGACGCGACTCATTTTGCCGGTCATCGAGTTCCCAACACTCAATGGCCAGCTAGTTGAGTATCCCGAGGAGACGGAGAGCGCCGAGTTTGAGGAGGAGGAGGGCCACGACGAGGAGGAGCACGCCAGTGATGTGGTAAGCAGTTAGCTCTCCATTCCATTATCAAGAATCAGATTAATTTCTCAATCTTTTGACAGCATGAGGATAGCACAGCCACGGAGATGGAGGTGGATCCCACGGCTGAGGAACTGCAGCAGGCCCAGGCCGCCAAGTCGTCCACACAAGCCGTCTCAGCGGCCACGACAACTACAAGCTCTACTGTGATGGCGGGATCTACGACGCGCCGCTTTGTGCTCAAGCGTCGCCTGCAAAACGGTGCCGCCGCCTCTCCCAGCAATAGCAACGGCGCGAACGGAGGCGACGCCAACAGCGGCAGCAATAGCCAGCAGCTGGTGCCACAGCTGATCAACACTGCCACCCCGCTGAGCAGTGCACCCAGTGCCGGCGCCGTCTTGGGCAAAGGTGTTGCCAGTGTCGGCAGCACTGGCAGTTTGAAGATTCGCAAGATCGAACAGTAGCATACGGGCGCCGGCTCTGAGCCAGTCGCCGAGATGCCACCGCTACAGC
Source organism: Drosophila nigricruria (assembly GCA_037075265.1). NCBI lineage: Eukaryota > Metazoa > Arthropoda > Insecta > Diptera > Drosophilidae > Drosophila > Drosophila nigricruria. Next base: position 7,885,149 of record JBAMCI010000227.1, on the reverse strand, counting down.
TGCTGCAAATGTTGCGCCCACTGTAAATAAAAACAAGAATTAATACACAAACAATACAACTAAAATATATGCCCAACATTTCTTAAATTAATTATAATTGTAAAAAGAGAAAAAGCCGAACTCGTCAAATATATTGAATAGTGAAGTTAAATCGTAAACTCCATTCGTTTCTTGTATCGAATACGTGGTTGTTGTTCTTGCTGTTGTCGTTGTTGTTGTTGTTGTGTGGGTGGGGGAATTTTTCGTTTCGTTTTCTAATGCCCCCTGTGCGGCCGCCCTTACCCAAGAACCAGTTTGCGTTCGCCATGTAAGCTAGAATATCTGCCATGTATACGGCTGCCGTCGGCTCGCACACAAATATACATGGTAAGACTCCCAAAGACTTTCTCCAATTTAACTGAATAAGCAGTCAAAGGCAGATTTACATGGTATTTTTGACTTCCTGCCTTAGTATTTAAGTAATTTTAACTTGAACTTTAGTTGTATATAAGCGAAGTTTTGAATGCGTGCACCCTCCGGCCGTTGTCATGTAGCTGATTAAGCATATACATGGCGCGCTACATGCGACACACACATATACACACACTCACACACACACGCACACGCATGCATACGTCATGTATTGTTCGGCCTTAAAAGTTGGGTTATGTTGACAGCAGCAGCAAACAACAGCGGCAGGGGTAAGGGAGTAGCAGAACGAACGACGCGCACAAAGCAGAATGCAAAAACGCGCGCTTACCCTCGACATTTGAAATGGGCATAAGGTGATGACAAGTGTTGTAATAAATTGAGGTGATTGAAGTGAAATATATCAAGTGAATTAATTCTTATAGTAAATTCAGTATTTATTTTATAATTAAAACAGCAAAAATGTTAGTATAATTTTTAGTTTAACAATGCAATGATGCCTAAGGTGAGCGATTAACAAATACTTTTAAATCATACATTTAATCTAATTTTATTCAGTATTGCATTCAAAAATATAGCTATAAGCGTTTGCATTCTTTGCTTCACGTGTCAAATTTCAATTGATGTTTTGTTTTTATTGTAGCAAAATTATCGATAGCAAATCAGCTGTTGCATTAAAATAAAACAGACAACTGTTGATTGGCCTGGGCGTTTTCTGAAGTCTGGTCACCCTGGGCACCGGCTTGCGTTGAGAGGGAATTTAGTTGTTTTGGGTATTTTATTTTGCATACATGACATTAATGCATCTGCTCTAAATATCCCAAGGGAAATTCAGTTTTTTTGGGCATTTTCTTTTGCATACATGCAACTGCTGTAAACTTCCCTAGGGGTATTAAGTTGTTTTGGGTATTTTACATGATATTAATACACCTGCTGTAATGTCCCAAGGGGAATTTCCCAATCAGGAGCAAAGTTAGCCGTTTTTTTTTCAAAACTGCATTTAGTTAAGAAATTAATATTTAGTAAAATGGCAAGACTTAGTTATTTTTTTCAATACTTTCTTTTTATTCTCTGCATTCATTGGGCTCACTTCAAACAAGTCCAAAGATATGCATTTGATATATGAGATTATCACATTCATGAGGGAAATTCAGTCTTCGATCTATAGCTCCAATGGCTTCAAGTGTCTTTCAGTCACCTGTAAAGAAAAAATTAAAAAAAAAAAAACGTGCCTAATGCAGTCCATGTGTCGATTTCAGGTGTCGTTCAGTCTTTTTGGCCTTTTGCTTTGCTTCGAAGCTGAAGTCGTGGCAGTCATAGAAAAATTGCAGTTGTGAAAACGATGAAATTGAAAAGTCAATGGGACCAGATAGATAAGTATTGTCTTATAGAGACCAAAGGAAAGTTTGAAACCTTCCAATAATTGATATCTTTGAAAGCTTTTTCAATTTCCAGGTGAAATATTTCTGGTCTCTTTGGCATGGTTTATGCTCGCTTGTCTTGAGGGTTAGCTTGCGGTCCGGTTGTTAGATTCGATTTAAGATTTGTATCGTTAGTTAATAACGATTTATATATATATATATATAGTATATATATAGTGTGAGTGCTGCTTGCTTTTAATGGGGGGAGGTGGGTGCTGCGGAGGAGTGTGGGGGCTTTTGATTGACTCCGCATAGAACGTTCGATATTCAACACTTTGGCTGATTAAGAGTCCAACTCTCGTGTGTGGGTGGGGGGTGAGCACAGGCACAGGGGCAAACACACACTCACACACACTCGCACACACACACACATTATCACTGCTTTGCTTTAACGGTACGTTCTTGTTGTGCTGTTTGGTTTGGTTTGTTTTGTTGTTGTAGCGTCTTTTAAATAAAGTTCACATTTTGTGCTTCATATATTTTTTCTCTCTTTTCTGTATTTTTTTTCGTTTTAAAATATTTAATTAGATTTTCTTTTTTTTTTGTGGTAATTTGCTTATTTTGTAAGTTTGTTTAAATCATAGAACAAATAGCTAAGCAAAAAAAGGAGATAGAGAGAGAGAGTGTGTGAGAAACAGAGAGAGAGAGTTGGTTGGAGTGTTGTGTATAGACGAAGAGCTATGGAGCTGTTCGTACGATTGGATTTGTGGATTTGTTTAACGATTATTTTGGCGCTTGGGGCTCTTCTGTGTGTATGGTGTGGGTCCAACTATGTTTCCCGTTCTCATTTGCTCACTTAGCTTACTTGCTTCATTATCATTATCATTATCATTGATCATTTTTCATTGCATTTGAAGACATTATCATCTTCAACTTCATCTTCTTCTGCTTCGACTACATTCACACGCGACACTTTTCCGTGCTTCATCGAAGGAGAGAATTTTCTTTCGCGCACTTTTCTTTTCTTTTCTTTTTTATACCCGTAAACAATACTCAACGACACACTTAACGCCTGCCGTCCCGATAGCTGCGTTGCCCACCACCGCCACCGCCGCCACGTTCGCCGCGAAACTGTCGCGAGGAGCCACTTCGGTTACCGCCATAATCGCGTCGTCGACCGCCCACGGAGCTGTTGTTATTGTCCCGGTTGCCTGCACTGATACTGGGCACATTGGCCCCGCCCACGCCACCACCGGCATTGCTGCTGCCGCCGCCATTGGCGGCGTAGACTGGAAAGCCTGGTGGTGCGGACACTGTGGGCAGACCCGCATTCTTCCAGGCGGCAAAGTCCTCGTAGCTGGGCGCCTTATCGAAACCCGGTGGCGGTGGTCGCATCGGCTGTGGCGGCGGGTAATCTGGCAGCGGCGGCGCCCCAGGTCCATCGTAATACCGCACCGGTGGCGGCAGTTGCTCGTACATTGATGCTGGCGCTCCCGGGGGCAATGCATTGCCAGCTCCTGCTGCCGAGGGCATGGGCAGCTGGCCAAAGGGCGGCACGAACGGCAGCGGTGGCAGCTGTCCGTGCATGTTCCGTATGTAATCAGCCACATAGGCTTCGGCAGCTGCTGCCGAGGACATGTAGCGCTCCCACGAGGGCATGCCCATGTCCCCAGCACCAGCAGCACCGCCGCCCATCTGGCGATAGGGTGAACCACCACGCTTGAAGCCGCCACCGCCGCTGCCCGGCATGCCCCCCATGCCCATGCCATGATGATGATGATGATGCCGATAGGGTCGCTGATGATGATGTGGCTGCCCATGTCCGCCATAGCTGCGCTTGTGTCGCATGGGTCCCAGCTGGCTGTTGCCACGCCCGCCGCTATGACCGCGCGTGGAGAGACTGCGCGGCGCCTTGTAGATGACATGGATGCCCTTCTCACGCATCACACGTGCCGTCTCCTTGGACTTGCGCAAGATGGGCGTCAGCTCGATCTGTTCGTCTTCGGGAAAGAGGCGACACAGCTCAGCGCCAATCTTGGGCTCAATCTCTTGGCCATCGCGTCCAATCTTCACGGGCTTGCCCTCGTTCCATGTGTTGTGCAAATGCAAGGTGGCATTAAACGACAGCTCCTTGCGGCATATCCAATCCAGCTCAATAACCCCACCCAGAGCCTTGGGCGAAATGCTAGGAGGCAGCACCCAGGCCACCTGCGGAATATCTCGGCGTGAAGGCGCGGCCATGCGTGCAAAGCCAGCAAATTTACCTATAAGAATAGAGGGAAGATAAGGTATTATCTATTATCTATCTATGATATTCCAATTAGCCAGCTTACCGCTCTCGTTAACGGAGAAGATGAGCAACACGTTGCGAGCCTCCTTGAAGGCCTGGCTCAGATTGGCATCGTTCTGTGGAAGCGTCGCCCAGACGCTCTTGTTCTTGGACAACTGCACGTTGTCGCTGTTGTTCGATTTGATTAGAAAGAAGCGGGTATCGCGAAATAGATAGTTCAGCTTGGTCATGTAGTCATAGGACTTCTGTGTGTTGCTGCTGCCGCCGCCATCCTTCTCGGGCGTGGAGCCCTTTGAGCTGTTCGCCATGGCCGCCTTGCTGCGTGCGCCGCCATTTCGTTTGTGCTGTATGCCCGAATCGGAGTCAGAGGACTCGCTATCCGACTCGAGTGCGGGCAGTGGTGGCTTCTCATCCTCTGCGTCGCTTAGATCGCTCTTGTTGCCGGCACCTGAGCCACCTAGATGAACTGCTGTGGAGCTGCTGCTACTTACATTTTTCTTGCTTCGCGTCTTTTTCAAGCTGGACTCTCGTTCCTCGCTATCTTGCGACTTGGAGTTGAGCTTGTCATCTGTATCAAGGGGTTTCTTTGACTTGGACTCGCTGCCGCTGTTGCTGGACTTCTTCTTTTTGCCATTGAGATCGCTGGGCGAGGCGGATCGCTTCGCTTTCTTGGAGGATTTGCTGGACTTACTGGCGGAAGCAGCCGATGTTGTTGCAGATGTGGATTTGGCTGCACTTTCTTTGCTTGTTTTATTGTTGGACTTGGATTTGGACGTACGTTTGCTACTCCTGCTGCCATCTACAGAGGACGGTGCCGTGCTAACAGAGCTAATACTCGGCTCCGAGTCGGAGGCCATGGAGCCAGCTCGCGACTTGGACGCTTCGCTGCGCGTGTCAAACGAATCGAAATCCTGCAATTCCTCGGCAATGTCCGCCTCATTCTCATCCAGGCCGAGATGAACTGCATCTAGGTCGGCCATGTCGCGCATTAGCAGCTGCTGCGCTTACCCTAGCTGACGCAATGAACGGTACTCCGTTTGTTTACCTTCCCACTGAACTGTTGCTGCTGCTGTTGTTGTTTTTGTTGCCTTTTTCTAGTACTATGGACTGCTTGGCGGCTGCGGTGGCGGCTTCTCTATTCCTCTTCTAAGTGTTCGTTCATTCAGGCGCGCATGAATGAGACAGCAATCGAAGCAGCGGAAATAGACATAGAGAAAAAAAATGCCAATCGATTTAGCAAAACCGAAACTGCAAAACAAAAGTTGCCAATACACGCAGTGTTTAACACTCACTTTCTGCACGTTACGTGCAACTAAATGCGCAAGATTTGCGCCAGCTTTATTGCACTATTTGTATATTTTTCACTGCTTTAATTAACAAATTTCAATGAGCAAATGTTTTACACCGATTTTGCGTCAACACAGACAAGAGACCAATGGCGGCAGAGCAGTGCAGCTATAGATATACAAGAACAATGCACGGTTGCCTTGTGGCTGCCTATCGAAATTGTGTCTACCCAGCGGAAAACACTTATCGAATACCTTGCCGCTGCAAGTAGAGAATTTTGAATGGGTAATGTAAAATAAAATTTCATTTAATTAAAGCATTTTTAAAATGAATTAAATATATTAAAATCTGAATATATTAATATTGTGCATTCAAATATAAAAATAAATAAAATACAAATAGAATATTTCAATATTACAATTGGTTATGCCAATATATGTGTCCAATAAGCCTATTTTAAATTAATATCTAAGTGTTTTGGGAATTTTAAGTGACTAATTTTATAATAATAATAATTAATTTAAAGACCAATTTCAAATCCTGCTGCTCAGCATAAAGCCGTTACAAGTAGGCGTCTGCTGCGCCTGCTGCATTGTGTTCTCGTCTATTCGATAGCAGGGCAACAGCTGATTCATCGATAGGCCATACGAGTGCAATACAAACAAAGACAACAAGCTGACACAATAAAAACACCACAATAACAATAACTAATTAACGCTAAATATCAAGTATTGAAAATAGAGTGAATCATCGATCAAAGCTTTTTCTTTCGTCACAATGTCCGCGAACACACCAAAAGAAGCCGAACCGCCCAGCTACGAGGAAGTCATGCGAGGCAGTGCACCCCCAATGCAAGGTAACTGAAAGCAAAGCAAAACAAAACATTTAATTTATAATAAATGTTGTTTTTTATTGTCAGATTCACGACTCATAGCTGGCATACATCATGGCGCACCGACAGCGCCGCCAAACATGGCCACCTATGGGGCCTTCGAGACGACGCCCGTTAGCATTGTGGTGCAGCCGGCGCTGCCCGCCGAGATCATAGTCATTGGCGCCTGTCCCTCCTGTCGCATTGGCTACTTGGAGGACACATTCTCGCCGCTGGGCCTCTGCTGTGCAATATTCTTCTTTCCCATTGGCATACTCTGCTGCCTGGCGATGCGCGAGAAGCGCTGCAGCAATTGTGGAGCAACATTTTAAATGCCCAGTTTAACTCGCTCTTTCTCTCTCACTCACTGATCAAGAGAGAGACAGAGAGAGAGAGAGAGAGTCTTTTAGCTATATATTCAACCAGACACATTGGACTGTTAAGTTTACAACAACAAAAATCGAAATCACAAAGAAAAATAACAAATTATGCTAACTTGTTAGCTTGTTAATCATTAAACTATATATATATATTCGTATGTATGTCTGTGTAAATACAAATATTTTAAGGCTTTTATGGTGCAGCTCGCAGTCTCGCCGTTCCATTCCACAACATTCCAGTCTCCGTCGTGGTCCGCTTCCGTTAAATTTAATTGAAATATAATGGGGGCGGTTTTGAATTACGCCGCTCGTTTGCTCTTGGGGCTGCCTTCATTTCTTTTTTTATTTTTTATATATATATATATTGCTCTTTGTGAAACGTAAACAAGCGAAACTTGAAGCCAAGCCAATGCACGACTTACGCATGCTCTGTATATAAATAAATTGTTAGTCAAACTCTACTAAACTAAGCAAATTTCATTTCATTTCATATTAAATAGTCAATAAGCGAAAACACCTGGCCATAATTGCCTACTGGTTTTTATATATATATACTTGGCATATATACGGCTATATATCCAGCTCAGCTAATATGCCCCTCTGGTTAACTCTCGTGCCGTACAAAGTCGCCGGCATTCACATCCGCCGTTTGCTCATCTTTCAGACTGCAGTCGCAAAAGTCTCTCGCGTTGATATGTCCCATATCTCAGCTCCGTCGCTGCTGTTGCTGCTATGGACTACGCTCTGTTCAGCCTCTGCCCCAGCAACTGCCCGCTACAATGTGGTCATGATCATCTTTGACGATCTGCGCCCAGCTTTGGGTGTCTATGGCGACAGTCTGGCTCGCACGCCGCATCTGGATGCCTTTGCCCAGGGCAGCAATGTTTTCCGACACGCCTACAGCCAGGTAAACCTACACAACCACTCAGTAGAACAGCTTTACATGTCAACTGATTCTTTAGCAAGCCCTGTGCGCACCTAGCCGCAATTCCCTGTTGACCGGACGACGTCCGGACACCCTGCACCTGTACGACTTCTATAGCTACTGGCGCAGTTTTGTGGGCAACTTTACGACTCTGCCACAGTATTTCAAAGACCATGGCTACTACACCTATAGCTGTGGCAAGGTCTTCCATCCGGGTCTGTCCTCCAATAATACGGATGATTATCCCTTGAGCTGGTCTGCGCCCGCTTTTCATCCACGAACCGAGCAGTTCATGAATTCGCCCGTCTGTCCAGAGCATGGCGGCGGTGTGCTGCGCAAGAACTATCTCATTTGCCCAGTGGAGCTGCAAACACAGCCGTACAAAACACTGCCGGACATTGAGTCCGTAACGGAAGCGCTACGCTTCATTGATGCCCGCAAGCGCAGTCGCCAGCCCTATTTTCTGGCTCTGGGCTTCCACAAGCCGCACATTAACTTTCGCTTTCCCCGGCAGTTTCTGGACAGATTTCCTCTCTCCCAGTTCTATAACTACACGGAGGATGCACTAAAGCCGCCGGACATGCCAGATGTGGCCTGGAATCCCTATACAGATGTGCGCTCTCGAGATGATTTCAAGCACAGGAATATATCGTTTCCCTATGGACCCATTTCCAGGCAGCAGGCGGCGCAGATACGCCAGGCCTACTACGCCTCCGTGGCCTACGTGGATGATCTGTTTGGCAAGCTGGTGGCTCACCTGGATCTGGAGCGCACAGTCATTGTTGTGCTCGGCGATCATGGCTGGGCGCTGGGCGAGCACGCCGAGTGGGCCAAGTACAGCAACTTTGAGGTGGCCCTGCGAGTGCCCCTCATCATACGGAGTCCAGAGTTTCCGTTGACACAGCCTCGACAGCGGCACAGCATTACGGAGCTGGTGGACGTATTTCCCACGCTGGTGGACTTGGCGCATCTGCCACCACTTCCAGTTTGCAATGGCAGCGGGCTGGAACAGCTGAGCTGCTCCCAAGGCAAGAGCTTGTATCCTCTGCTTCAAGGCTTGGACTTGGGTGAGTTTGAGTTCCGTTGCTTGCTTTGCAGCTCTCTTAACTGAAGTGAAATTGTAGGTGAGGACTATGTGGCCATCAGCCAATATCCACGTCCAGGCATGCTGCCCACCAAACATCCCAACAGCGACAAACCCAAACTGCGAAACATCAAAATCATGGGCTATAGCCTGCGCACGAATCACTATCGCTATACGCTCTGGGTGCGCTTCCATGCCCACAACTTTAGTCGAGGTTAGTTTACAGATACAATTGAGAAGGGAGTGCTAAACTAAGTATATATATAGATACATCTAACTTAAAGTATACAGAAAACAAAGAAAAAAGTAAAATTCTAAAAGATTTTAATCTTTTTTCTTATCTTTTTTCTTATCAAATTGAAATAGAACATATAAGCTCCGAAAAGATTTCAGATAATTCCGTAAAGAAAATATAAATTCGCAAAACTTTTCCAAAATTCTACTAGACAAAACATGACTTTCCAAGATATTCTACTACTACTACTTCATCTACTTTGTTTTCTACATTTCCTTCCATAGATTGGCACAATATCTACGGCGAGGAGCTGTACGATCATCGCTTGGACTCCGGTGAGGAGTTCAATTTGGCAGCTTTGCCGGAATTCAATTCAATACGTCAGCATCTACGTTGGCGTCTGATCGAAGCCGTGGGTTAACTGCGAATCATAGTAGAACTAACTTAAATAACTCATTTGAACTAATCAAGAAACATCACATTAAATAAATTCTATAAAATATACTAAATCGAGTTTTTAGATTTGAGTTGGATCAAATTTTGACAAATACTTAACTCATAATTTTTGCATATTTGAAATGGAATAACTTTTGGACTAAGTTCAATTAAATTGCAATAAAAGTGGACTTTCAGCTATTGAAACTTTCCCATTTGCTGGCATGTGTGCGCATACTGTTGGGCGTCAGTGTGGTCGCAGTTGGTGCCGCGCATGCGTGACTTGTGTCCGTTGCCTTTGCTTCGTCGCTTCGTTTTTAGTGAATTTTTGTGAATGAAATTTCATTGAACGTTGGCGTCGACGCCGTTGACGTTGCCGTTGCCGTTGCCGTTGCCGTTGCTGTTGACGTCGCCGTTGGCGTTAGCGTTGGCGTCGACGCCCATGCTCCAGTTGAAGCCGTTGCCAAAGCTCCGTGTGTTGTTCAGCTGTTGCCAGGCGGGTGAAAATATGCTGGCTGGGTAATTAAATCTGCAGTCGACGACGCATCGCTTGATCAATCTGCTCTGCCCCGCCCACAGTTCGCCGCCCGTTTTTAGTGAAGCTTGCAGCCTACTTGAATGTGTCTCCCTCTGCCTCTCTCCCTCTCTCTCTCTGTGTGTGTGTGTCCAATTGCGCATAGACATAACTATGCACAGTTATAAATGTATGCGAGTGTGTGTGTGTGCGTGTGTTTGTCTACTCTTTTGGCGTGGGCTCTCCGCTTGGGAGTTGTTTGTGTTGGTGGCTCCGCTTGTCATCTGGCCATATGGGCCGTTTTCTTGAGGTGATTAAACTGAATGTTTTTGTTGTTGTTATTTTTTTTTTTTTGGCATCGCTTTTACTCGCATTGGGCGTTGTGAACCACATTTTCACATTTTCCGCTCGCACAATGCAGCTGCTGCTGCCCAGCCTTAACTATTGTCTGTGTACTTGTGTGTGTGTGAGGGGGTGTGGCAGATGCCATAAATTGCAGTTATGCATAATCTAGATACCCTGTAACTGTGTAAAAGCCTTAATATGGGGTATAATATACACTGGGTTGCTTAGTATATGTATGTGTAGAAGAGATAGAGAAAGAGAGAGAGAGAGAGAGAGACTCAAAAAGACTGAGACTTCTAAGCTTCTCTCTAATACAGGGTATTAGCTAGTGCATAGCATCCCAAACTCCTTTCTATTTTGCAGCTCCAAGCATATCCGGCGTAGCTTAACGCTAATCTCTAAACTGTTGAAGGAGTTCTTGTATCCAAATCGGGCTAAGCTGTTTGCCTACTTTTGAAAGATTTATGATAGATGCCATAATGAGGCGTTTATATTGTCAAAATCTAAAAGATCTAGCTAAATATATATATATATGTACATATATGATTAATTAAATATATATGTGATATATATCTATAAAAATCTAGATATATATATGTGAAATGATGTTCTATGAGCTTTTAAGCGCAGTAGTTAGTTGGATAGATAGGATGGACTCTTAAAAGCTCTAACTAGCTGAGAGGTATGTTAGAGACAATTCGAAATATGATTAATTATGAATCTAACTCAAGGAGATACTCTAACAAAATTGCAAATGTTTCTATCTTTAGATATCTGAAGATCTGAATCTTTAGATATCTGAAGATACTCCAAAAAGTTGTAGATATTTCATTTTGTATCTTATCTAGAGAACGAGATCTTTAATCGATGTCAAAGCTTGAAAGCCAAGCCAAAAAGTGTGTCTTAGAGTTAGGCAAATAATGTGAATACAACTATATGAGATGTATGTTGTTGTTGCTGCTGTTGTTGTTGTTGTTGTTGTTGTGTTTGTTGTTGTTGTGGATGTTGTTGTTGTTGTTGTTGTTGTTGATTTCTAAGCTAATTCAAATGCGTGGGCGTAACAAACGAAAATTGCAAAATATGCGTAGGCTGTAGTGGGTATATATGTATGCAAGTGTGTGTGTGTGTGTGTGTGTGTGCATGTGTGTTAGCTCAACAACAACAACAACAACAACAACGTTGCGTTCTTACCTACGCATAGTTTTCAAGCAACTGAACACGAAACGTGCTGCTCGCCGCCGTTCGATTGGCTTCAGCCTCAGCTTCAGCTTCAGCTTCAGCTTGGCTTGCTTTGGTTTTGTTTTTTCTTCTTCTTTTTTAGCTCCCAGCTTCAGACAACGCGTCGTCCCGCTCAGAGAAAAAAAAGAAGTGAAAAAGAAGAAGAAGAAAAAATGCTAATTTTCGTTGACATGCCATAGTTTGGCTAAGGCTAATGACGAAGGTTGTTTGTTAGCTTTGTCAGTTGATTTAATTTTTTTCTTCTTGCCTCAGCTTCTTCTCTCTTCTTTTTTTTTTTTTTTTTTTTTTTGGCTGGTTAGTAAACTATCTGTTGGCCATATAACTGGTTGGCTCTAAAATTTCTTTTGACGGAATCTCCATGAATTAATGTTGTAGTCATGATCATTACGATCATCATGATCATTATGAGTTCCTCCTTAGGCGTTCATATACATATGTATGCGATAGTTATGCCTTTAACAGATGTCAAGCTGTGTCAAGCTGGCATATGTATGTTTTTCGGATGATTACTTATGCTGATCAGAGAGTGAGAGAGAGAACAGTCTGTAGATAATATGGGGTTATCGAGCAGATATTGCAAGATTTCTGTATTTCTGATCTGCAACTGCATCGATGATGCTCGATCATGCGCTGCTCCTCAATGTCAAGGCCTGATCGCTTCATCAGCACGTAGTCCCCCTCTACACAGCCATCTAGCTATAGCCTTGCCTCAACAAAGGCCATACAAAACAGAGAGAGAGAGAGAGAGGGAGAGAAGAGGAGGAGAGACAGACGACAATGCCAAAAAAGAAATTGGTCAAGCAAAAAATATTTTGAATGAAATTCCAGCGACGCAGACAACAACAACAACAACAACAACAATAACAAAAAGAAGCAAGCAGAACAAGTTGAGAGGAAATAGAAATGATAGACTAGCAAATGACCTGTAATAGCAGAAGATATATAGAAGATATATAGAAGATATTACATAGGAGAAAGCAAGAAGTTCTAGAACATATAGAATTTAGATTGTATATAGTCAAATAGACATATAAAAGATATAGATGTTAGACATAATATAGTTGAATAGTTGAATAGAAAATGCAGGTATATGATAGTATGATATGGATCTAAGATAAAAGACAGAAGATGTATGATCGAAAATGGAAGATAGAAGATGAAGGATAGAAGATAGCAGTTATAACAGAAGAAGAAGATATAATCTGAAAGAAATATAGAATATAGAAATATAGAAATATAGAAATATTTTTTTTTGCATAAGTCCTACAGAAAACTCTATGAAAAGCTGTATACTAAACAGATAAGGCTACTCTTTATGGAGTTTCTTTATCAGCTTTTAAAGCTGTGTCACGTTCACAAGACTTAATGGAAATCTTAAGAGCTTTCACATAGAGCTTCTCAGGCAATTCAAGCTATTTATCAATAGATAAAGCGCCTCTACATGCACATGCACATCTATATAACCCTGTGCCAGTCTGTACAGGGTATATACACAAAGCATTCATTCATTGGACACAATTGTAGTGAAGAAGAGGATACCTAAGCCGGCTGTCTTGTGGCAACAAAATAATTTATTGAAATTCAAATTTATTATCTGGTGGTTCGGGCTTGGCCCCGTCCGCAGACCCGGCCTGGCCGACAGCCGAACAGACGGACGGACAGACAGGCTTGGTTTTGATTTTTTCCCGTTTTTTGGTTTTTCGTATATTTCTCCTCTTGTTCTCTGCCTCCTCTTCTTCTGCTGGCTTTGGAAACCCAATTCAGCTGGAATGCTGCAACACATATGGCCCAGAGCGTTAAACATAACTAAACGAAACAATCAAGAATGAGTGTAGAAATTCCAGAATGAGCCCACGCAGCGAACAGAGACCGACAGCGGGGTGGCTGCAAGAGAGAGTGAGTGAGAGAGAGAGAGAGAGAGAGAGAGATTGAGTGAGAGGGAGAGAGGCCAGCGGGACAGAGGCCATGCGATCAACGTTTAGCTGAACGGATTACGAGTAAAACAAGAAAAACAATTTTTTTTTTCGCTCTTTGCGCTGGCCTTTTACATGTGGCATAAACAAATACGAGGGCGCAGCCAGCAGCCAGTAGAGAGGGGGAGGGCGGAGGACGGGGGGCGGGGGAGCTGCGCTCAGAGTGAAGACTGACCGCAAGGCAAACAATTTGAAAAGCAACACAGGCAGCCGCTGTAACGCGTGCTAAACAAGTTTCTCGATCGTCTGTTTTGTCTTTAGCCCTGGCCCTGGCCCTGGAACATGGAACATGGAACCTGGAGCTGAAGCTGGAGTTGGAGTTGGAGTTGGTGCTGGTGCTGGGCCTCAATATGTTGTCCTCTTTTCGTTGCTCTGTCCATATAAAAGACATTGAGAAATCGTTTAGCTTTACAGTGGGCTTTGGCTGCTGCTGCTGCAGCTCCTTTCAGCCAAGTTTTTATGATTATAAATATTTATGCCTGCTGCTTGAATGCGCTGCTTGGCTCAATTCAAATCGAAGACGACGACGACGACGACAATGAAATAAAAATCTCATTTTTACAGACAAGGCACCAGTGCTGCCAATTTAGCTATTTTTCCGTCAGTTCTGGCGTTGCACAAACACAGAATGTGGGAGAAACTTGTGATCTAGCTGTATTTCGATGCGATTCTTTTCTAGCTATTTCTGGCTTTTTTAAGCAGTGGATCTGGCATGTCGAAGCAGTGAAGAGCTGGCAGCACTGGGCAAGGCACAGGCTTCAGCTACCTACTTCCTCTCCACCACGCTTGCCCGCCTTTCGCTCTTCTACTCACCTCTTCTACTCCCCCTCTTCACTTCTACACACCATCACTACTCATCTCCTTCACTCCTACTCACCTCCACTACTCATCTGCTTCACTTCTACTACCCTGCTCTCATCTTCTACCCATGCCCTTTACTCCTGCACAACTCTACTCTTATACTCATCCACTCGTCTCCCTCCCTCTCTCGCTCGCTCTGCTTCTATTGTGCGTTATTTACGTTCATATAATTCAAATTAAGCAGCTGAGCTTTTGAGTTCGTAGCTGTTTGCTAGTTATGCGCGCATCTTAACACCAGCCATGTGTGTGCGTGCGAGCGAGCGCGCATGAGTGCGTCGATCCCTTTTCGCTGAACAATGGAGCAAATTCGTACGCCGCGTGCCAAAAGTTTTGATGAACTACCTTGCGGCGTCTGCTTCCTGGAAGCGTTTCGCTTGCAGCCAAGTTGTTTTTTTTTTCTCAATCTTTTTTTTTATTATTATATATTTTTTGCTGTCTTTTTCTTAACCCTTTTCGGATGGCGCAGCAACGTCGCTTCGCTGCCGCAGCGGCTCGTGCTGCTGACGTTGCGAAAAGTTTACAATTAAATGATTTAAACAATGTTTTTTTTTCCTTTATTTTTTGCCTTTTTACGGTTTACACCTGTTTGAGTTCAAACTATAAATAAACCATGACGTAAATACTCACAGCCACGGTTCGCCACAGATCCAAAACTAAATCCGTTCCCTCGCGCTGCCAGATCTATATATACACCAGATCTATCTATATATATATGTATATATGTATATTTGTATATGTATGTGTGTGTGTGTGTTTAGTTTATCCACTTGGCTCTCTCTCTCATTGTCTGTCATTTGTTTTTCCCCAAAAATTTTCACGCTTCAAATTAATGAGCATTTCAGGTAGTCCGAAGGCAATTGCTGGCGCCAGCTTTTCGCTAAATGTTATTCGAAATATTTTCGCCCATTTTCTACAATTTTCAATTTTATATTTGCGGAAAATTTTCGCATCGAGTGAAATGTTTTGCGTACAATCAAAATAAAAGCCGAAAATAGTTTTCCATGATAGAAAGATCGTTTATACAAATTGACGGGAAACTCGTCACGTTTGACGGACATGAATCCGGAAAAGTGGCCAAAAAGGCGGGACTCTTTAGGAAAATGGTTTCCTTTAAAGTCAATCAAAGTTCAATTCAGCTCAGCGAATATCAGCTAGTTTTATGTAATGTGAACACATCTAATCTATTTGTACTGGGGGGAAAGTTTATGAATGGAGAAAGGAAATGTGATTTGGATAGTTGGGGGTATTTTAGATAAGAGTAATAGATAGCTATGATTAAGCAGAGATATTTTAGATACTAGATAAGCAAGATTAATAAGGGCTATTTTAGATCTCCATTATAAAGAAGTAAATCTAAGAATTACTTCGACTTTATGTTCTATGGGGGCTATATACAATTTGAGGTTATGTTTCACTATGCATATGCATTTTACAATTTTGATATCTCTTTTGTGCTTTAATACAATTTACACACACTCACACACACACATATACACACAGTTCACATTGCATTGCATTTTCAATGAGCGTTGGCGGATGGAGGCGGTTCCTCCAGCCGATAACAAAAACTAAACATGTTTAGCAAGTACAATCAGGCGCATTTCCATGTAAATATGTAATCAGTCAAACATACATATATAAATATACTATATATATATATATAGTTGTAGTTTGTACGATCTGGCAGCTGTTGCACTTTGAGTGGGGCACGGGCCGGGCCACCATAGGGCAGCCCATTTAGCATGCGTACATTCATCTATACTACAACAACAACAACAACAACAACCGGGACAACATGGGGCTCCGAGTTGTTGCTATACGTTGTCTATCTTTCTGCGGGTGTTCGGGATTGATGGCCACAGCTACACACAGAGAGAGGAAGTGCTCTTCCGGCCTTACAAATGAAAATATTTATTTCTCTTTTGTTTTTTTTTTCAATTTTTTTCAATTCTTTTATTTTTATTTTATTTAATTTCATTTTATGAATAGATTGCGTTACGCATACAGATTCTGTATTACAGCAGAAGTGAGTGGATGCGTGAGGGTGACTAGGCGATACCCTGTAAAGTGTTTGAGTTGAGCTAGGAACTGTGCTGCATAGACTTCAAGATATTGTTGAGGATAAAGCTATATAATAGATGTAAACAATTTGCTCAACTTGGTGATACCCCTTACATTCAGCATTTTTATAGGGTATTTAAGTGCATATTTCTGTTTATATGCTGTAAACTCAGTTTACCTTTATAATATCCCTCTAAATAACCTCTGATTTTGCTTGTAGCATGCATATGCCCAACTAAATGATACCCTGTAATTTACAAACTCTTCAATTTCAGTCGATTGCAAAGGCAACACATGATGCACAACTCTAAGATACACTGAAATGAATAAAATCTAAAATTACAGGGTATTTGTAATACAAACCAATGGTGAATATGCAAAATTATAGTTAGCTGAATGAATGAATGAATAGGGCTGGCTCTATGCCTAGAGATAGAGCTCTTCTCACATTATGTATATGCATACATACAGATATAGTATGATGGTTCGACCCTATATGGAATGGGTTAACTAGCCTACGGCATATAGTTGTAGAGCGGGCATATTAGTGATCATACAAAGGTATGGGTGGAAGTGAGCTCTGTGTGTGTGTGTATTTGCACGGCAAATGCGATTTATTTATTAGCACCCCACAGCAGAGGCAAACCAAAAGCAGCTGCAACAACAACAACAACAACAGCAACAATCGCAACTATTACTTTAAAAAAAAAATACCGCGCTTATTTGGATAAACATAAATCCAACCGACACAGCCGACCGACACATTATCCCACACACTCGATCCGAAACCGAGCCGCGCGTAATTTGATATTCAGTGAGCATCTGCGCAACAACAACAACAACAACAACAGCAAAGTTAGTTTTACAATTTGAAAAATTTACATTTCCATTTGCATTGATTGTGCATGAATCTAAGTGCACACGCATACCTATGTATGTATGTGAATGTATGTCATTTTGGTCACATACAACTAAGGGAGTTCCTGTTATGCACATACATACATACATACATATATTTCTACAGTCTAACTAGCTATTATGCCTATTGTACATGCATACATACATACAAGCATGCATACATTCACACGCCTCTAACTGCAGCACGGATGTATGCACACATCTATACGCCTCTAACAACAGTCTGCAGCGCGGATGTATGCATGCATACACATATCTACATATGTATGTGTATAGAAATATATAAATAGCACTCCCTCTTCTCTTATGCCATGTAAAACTCCTTTTGTTCTCTTTTGCAAAGTCTGACCTTGAATCTCAGCTTCAAATTTGTTGAAGAATGTAATGTAAATGACAAAAGAGCGACAAAATCTTCCGTTAGCTTACCACTCCTTTGTGTTTCATTCGTTCGTATTTTTAGGCAAATGCAGTGCGGCTCATGAAAATAGAAATGCTGAGCGTGAGCAGTTGCGACTTACTGAAACAAATTATTATTTATGTTAATTAATATTGAATTATTAGATAAAAAGCTTATGTTAAAGTAACTAAGTTATAATTATAAGCATTTATTTTTACATATTTTGCTGCTCAGCTTGAATACTTAAACATTGCCATCAAGCTCTAATACATACATATTGCTATGAACAGAACTGTTGTCATAGTTGTAAATGCAATTGGGAAAAAATTAATAGCACCACTGTCCAACTTTTGCTAGCTGCATTTAGGCAACTTTATAGCAATTGTTTGTCTTGCTGGTGCTATTTAAATTTTCGCAGCTGTATACATATATGCTTGTGTGTGTGTGCCATCATTTCCGTTTTGCAATGAGTAAAGGCGCCCTTTCTTTAGTATTTAACAGTTAACAGTTAATTAAGTTGATATTCATGATAAATTCGAAGAAAATTATGCGCCAAAGCTGACTTACAAATTGACCTCAAAAGAATGCGATATATATGTATATGATATATGTATATACATATATATGATATGTAGGCATATCAGTTTGATGACTCAACGAACTTTTGTTGTTGAATTCCTTGACCGATTTGATTAATTAATTAAAGCGCAACCCTTTTGTGTCGCGCTTAAAATCGGGCAACAGTTGGCGGGTTGGGGCACGAAGGGGAGACGGACGGGGTGCCCATATCTGCGCCCAAAGTCGTGTCGGCTTTATCACTTTTGAAATGCTCGTTATGACATATTTTAAAGATCTCTGGCGACCTTTGCGTCTGAACTTGAATGATGCAAGCGAGCAAGTGACTCAATAATGCCGTCGAATACCAGATCAGATCGTGATATTACATTGTAAACTTTTGGATAGTATATTAATTATACAAAGTGCTCGTTCCATTAGAAGAACAGCAGAAATAATGTCAAGATCAAAATATGAGTTGGGTATGATTAATAATATATATAGAAGTAATAATAATAATAATAATATAAATTGTATGATTAGGAAAGTAAATAAATTATAATTTTAGAGTTTTTCTATTGAAAAGCTTTTAGTACATGGAGCAACAACTGCAGAAATAATTGCAGCAGCAACAGCAACAAGAACAACAGCAACAGGCGTTAGCAACAGCCTAAACAGGAGTCATAACAGCAGCAATATTAGCAATAGAAGAAATAACAGCAGCAACCGGCGTTAGCAACAGCAAAGTCAAAAGCAATAACAACAGCAACAGCAGCAGCAATACAAATAACAACGACAACAACAGCAAAAAGGGCAACAACAACAGCAGCAACATGCGTTGGCAACAGCAACAGCAACAGCAGCAGAAGGAACTAAACGACATCCACAGCAGCAGCAGCAACCGGCATTAGCAACAGCTCAAACAAAAGCAACAACAGTAGCAACAGCAACAATAACAGCAACTGCAATAGGAACAGCAGCAGCAACAACAACAACAACACTGGCAACATACGTTAGCAACAGCAGCAACATTAGCAAAAATCAAAACACCAACAACAACCTTAGCAACAGCAGCAACAACAACAACAGCAAATGAACTTTTAATGACCTTAAAGGACGCAACAAAAGTGTTTGCGTGATTTTTTCTAGAAAACTGAAAGCAGCCAAAGCAAAAAGAAGCACAAGAAGCAGAACAAGCCAAGGGCAGGCAGAGGCAACAAGCAGAGAGAAGGCAAACAGAAGCAAAAGCAAGCAAAAGAAGCGCATAATAATAAGTGCAGCACTCCAAAGCTAACGCAGCCACACTCCAACAGCAGCAGCAGCAGCAACAACAACAATAGCAGCAACAGCGGTAACCACAATGACAACAACAACATACAAGCAATTTTTAACCAAATGTGCTGACTGCAGACTCCAACTCCAACTGCAGCTTCGGCTGCGCTGGTTCTGAGCCGAAGGCAGAACAAGTTGAGCTTGAGCAGATAGACAGAGAGAGAGAGAGAGAGAGACGAGTGCCAAGCGCAGAGAGCCGAGTACCATGTGCCGCCAGCCGAACGTCGAGCCGAGAGCGATCTGTTCGGCGTTGTTGTTATTGTTGCCTTGCTGTCAATGCGCCTGCAACTGCCGCTCTCTCCCTCTACACCTCCGCCTTCCTCTAGCAGACGCGGACCAGTTTCGAGTTTGCTTTGCTGCAGTTAAGCCGCACGCACTAAAAGACGATGACGAAGCTTTGTGTTTGGTTTATTTTTTGTGGTTTTTTGTGTACAGGTTTTATTTGTATTTTTTATTATTTATCATTATTTTTTTTACCAGCGTCATCGTCATCATACACACACACATACACATGCAGACGTATGCATACACACACCAACAAACTGGGCTACCGTGCTACGCTCTGCGCGGCTCTGCTTCGTTTTACACTGAGCGAAAATTTTAGCTTTTGTTTGTGCGTCGGCGCGCGCGCTTTAGGGCAAATCTGTAGTATATTAATTTCAAATCAAAACATTTTAAAATGAGTTTAATAATAAATCATTATATTTATATGATTTAGAATGGTTATATGCGACTATGGGATGCCCTTTATCACATATTTTACATTATATTAATACGTATGTACATACATGATTAATAGTATACTACTTTAATGAGAGCTTCTCTACATGACACACACACACATGAGCATATTTATGTAGCTGCACTTACCAGCAGCTGCTTTGATTGTCATCCACTGTCTGCTTATGTCGCTCTGTCTGAAAGTTTGCCCACATGCTTATTTGAAATCTCATTAACACCCCACACGCCGGCTCAGCCAGACAGGCAAGCAGCTACAGGGCTCAACAGCACGTGGAATAGTCGAAAAAACGGGAATATTGCCTGGAAGACAGCACAAGACAAAATTATGCTTCGAATTCGAACTCGAAACCAAGTTCAGTGCAGGCAGCGCCGCACTGCACACGCATACACACACATACACACATACAAAATATGATATTTTCGAACATGCTGCGAAGCAAAGCTTTAAAATACAAAACAACAAAAAAACGAGCCAACAAGCAAAACAAACTGTATCTCTCTGCCGTGGCAGTCGCTAACAATTTGTGCAAACATAAAGCAGCAGCCCGGTGTGTACAAATGATGACAGCCCTGGCAGAGGCAGCGGCGGCGGCAGCAGCAGCGGCAAGGGCAGCGAACAGAGCAGCGGCTGAGGCTTCCAGTGAGGCCAGTCAAACAGAAACCGCATACCAACTACAATTATTTGCTTAAAGATTACTTGGCTTAATACATATGCATATGCATGTATATGTTAGTGTATGTGTATGTGTATGTGTGTGTTGCGCTGCGCACTCGCATGACCTTGTGAAGGATGTAACTAAGAATGTGGAGACTGTGCAAAATTTATCGTCAACTAACCAAATAAAGCAAAAACTCAGGCAGCCGGTTTACAACAACAACAACAACAACAACAACAATAGCAACAACAATAACATCTCTCGTGAGGCAGTCATAAAAAAAGCCGCGACCGAGTTCGAGTCCAAATTGGAGTTGGAAGCTCTTAAGAATGGGCGAGACAGCATTGAGCAAGAAAGAAGAAAGAAAGCTTAAAAGCAGCTTCCAGTCAAGATCTGTATAGTGCGTTTCCGCTACTCAGCAACAGCAGCAGCAGCGCAGCTAATGATCATTATGCTAATGATCATTGAGGCGCAGCCACACGGCAGCCACATAAACTGCCAACGCCATTTAAGTCATAATTTAAGCCACATTCCAGACGTGATCCTTCACAGATTGCAGATTGCGTGTTCATTGGAAAGAAACCGAATGGAATGGCAAGAGAAAAAGCACACATTCATAAATTTCAGATCAGCAAAGGAAGTTTTTGAAATATATTTATGTATATGTATGTATATATTTTTGAGTGATATACTCAAATTACGCATGAATGTATATACCCGCTTTGAGCTAGCAGGCAAGGTATGTTCCCATTCTCGTTCCCCTTCCCCATCCTCTTCCCATTCCACTTGCTGTTGTTGTTGTTGCGCCTGTCATTCCCACGCATCTGGGCACGTACGCGCCTCAAGTGGCGAGGCTTAGCCCAAACCCGATCTGTGTAGGAAACAAACGTTTGGGCGTTTATGTTACAAGTGGCCGAGCGAAACATCCGTTAAGCGTTCCTTAAGTAGCGCATGGTGTGTGCGCGCATGCGTTACAGCCTTCAGTTTCCTTTGTGCTCGATTCCATGAACATGCCAAGGACCCGCTGCCTGTGCTTAGTGCGTACTTAATGCGTACGCTCTCTTAAATGTTATCTACAGCGCTAAGTGGGCGTTGAGCAGGATGGATGGCAAGCAGTCATTCCCCCTCTCTCACATACACTTTGCTCAGCTGGAGTGGGAGTTAAGCAGTGAAGAAATTGCTCACGCTATCCTTGTCTTTCACATTATTTACTTTGTCTACTCTCTTAAATGAAAGCACTTGCATTCTGCGCTACTCTCACGCACATGCACAGTGTGCTCGATGCATATCCTCTCTTAAATGTTATTTGCAACTTTAAGTGGGCGTTAAGCAGGATGGCAAGCACTCTTCCCCTCTCTCTCTCACGCACACTCTGTGTAATTAAAAAGCCGACGTAGGCGTCGTTTTTTATATATTTTTTGTACTTTTTGTATTTTTGGTTGCCCTCTACCCCGTGGCCTACATGTAGGCATATAAAGCTTAATTAAAACAAATTAAAGTGATTGCCATTTAGTTTGAGGTTAATTGCATTAAATGCGAAATTAAAAGCAGCGCCAGCAAAAAGTTCCTTATAAAAATATATATGTATGTGTATGTATGTATTGTTGTTGCTGCTCAGTGTGAATTCGAATTCGAAAGAGAACTCCCTTTGCCTTTGTCCCATTTCCAGGCGGCGCGGCCTTGTTGCTAGATATGTATGTATATATATATATGTACATACATATACATTTTGTCTTGGGGGCACGCCGGAATTGTGTCGTGAGACTTGCAACAACTTTGACCCCAAGGCAAGTGATTCATAATTGTGTGCGTGTGTGTGTGCCACTTGCTGCATTCGAAAATTAGATGCGTTCTGCATGGCAATTCTACAGTGGGAGCAAAAGATCTAGCATAAAAGAGAGTATAAACATACATACATACATGCATGCATCTGTAAGCAGAGTGGGAGCGTGCTTACAGCCCACTGTAGATAACATTTGAAGAGAGTACATGCAATGAGTAAAATGTGTGTGCGTGAGCGGGAGGAGGACAGAAGGTGTACACTGTCGACACAGCTTAACGCTGCAGAGAGTGAATTTAAGAAGTAAAATGTGTGGGTCAGAGAGGGACAAGCAGAGCGAGAGTAAATGCTTATCCTAAACTCATTCACCTAAAGGGTATATTAATTTGTCATTTAAATAATAAAATAAATATTTATATTTGATCTCTGCTATCTTTATTTTGTTGCACAGTGTAATTTTGCAGTTTTGCCACGTTAGAAACTTATGTGCATCGTGTCAGCACATAAATTCTCATTATAAGTGGTAGTAGTAGGGGGGGTTCGACAGTGCTGCTCGATTGGACGACATGGCCGATGGCACTGAACTTTTGTGCTTAATTTTTGTCGATATGCAATTTGATGCCATAAATTGATCATGCCCAATGGCCAAGCGACACAAATGCATATATGTATATAATATATTAGATATGTGACCTGGCAACCCTGGCGCAGCTATATACATACATGTTTGTTTGTGTGTATGTAAATTCTTTAACATGCGCCAAGGGCTTTTCTCTCTCGCTCTCTTCTTCTTCTGCTCTTGGCTGCGGAGCAAGCCGGATGAGCATTAATTGCGTTGATTTTGATTGTCGATGTCGACTTTGTCGCTGTTGTTGTTGTTGCTGTTGTTGCCGTGCAGTTGTCGCGAGTTATCGACGCGTGCTGTTGTTGTTGTTGCTGTTGCAATCGCAGCTCTGGCAAAAGCTGCGGGCTGCAAATGCGTGGCTGGTTCATTGGACTGCACAGCCAGAGCCGCATGCGCTGCTGCCGTTGCTGCTGCTGAATAGGTAAAAGTTTTATACTCAAGTCGTCAATGTGATGCTGTTGTTGTTGTTGCTGCTGCTGTTGCTGTTGCCTGGCTGCGTGACTGTTGCTTCTGCTGCTGCTGCTGCTGGTTGTTGTTGTTGCTTTTTTAGACACAATTTCCGGGTCATTGACTTGGACTTGGAGCATTTCTTCATTGAATTGCGTATGTAACTGCAACTGTGCGTGTGCCTGTGTGTGTGTGAGTGTGGCGATGTGTGTGCACAGCAACACGATCAATAAACGAGACAAGCCAACAACAACAACAACAAGCCACACACAACGACGATGGGCTAGAAGAAATACGATAAAAAAAATCAAGTAAGAATATGTGATTAGCCAGCATAATACTACACTACAAAATACCCTGTAAGCTAAATGAACTGAAAGTTAACTAAGAAAAAATAATTATGAATAGTTTTAAATATATACAAAATAAAAACATATATTCCATTCTATATGTATAATTAAAATTGTATAAAAAATAGTTTCTTATATTCATCACTCAGTATAGGAGACTCTCTAGCTCAATACTCCCCATTGCATTTACAGGGTATGCTCAATGGTGGCCATTGACTATTAACGAAGACGACAACAATAGCCGTAAGAAGCATCCTTTAAATTGCAGCGACTTTTTGAGTGAAGGTGGGCGGTTTGCTTGGGGCGTGGCAGTGTGCTGCAGTTTGTTTTGTTTTTTGGTTGGAGGACGAATGCTGTGCGCAGCGTAATGCTAGAAAAAACAGTGAAAGAAACAAACTGAAGAGCATATTCTAACTACAACAATGAAAAGAAGAACAACAGCAAAGAGGAAGACGACGACGTCGCCGTCGCCGTCGCCATCGACTGCAGCTCTGCAGATAAAACCCAAACAAGCGGCATGGAGCAGCAGAAAACTCAAAAACCCGCTGCTCACCTGCGCGCCGCGCGCCTAAGAGAACCTGATCCCTAATGGCCAGTATCAGGAGAACTTGCAGTCGCGCGCGTATGTGTGTGTGGAAATCAAGTGTAGCAAAGCAATGCAAAGGCAAAAGAATAAGAGCAGCGGGCTTGAAAAAGAAAGAAGGAGAGGCAACAAAAAAGAAAACAAGACAAGAAATGCTATTTACAGCGAGTCGCACAGCAAATACCCTACAAATGCCTAAAATAGCTAAACTTAAGTAAACAAAAATATATATTAACTATTCAAAACAGTAAGTTGGATTAATTAATTAGTATTTATGATTTAATCAATAAAACAATAAATCAATATATTTAATAAATTCTAGGAAGAGCTGAACTGACTGACTGCTTATAGCATACCTCATGCCAGTGCATCAAAATGAACTGAACGCGTCACGGAAAACTCGTTAATGCAGGCGAAGATTTCACTTGGAGGTCGGTCTGGCAGTGCCTGGCCAGACCCACCTAAGTCCCAGGCATTTTAATCAGCGTGTCGCATAATTACCGGATGCTGTTGAACGACGCTGTCGGGACTGGGACTGGGACTGGGACCGGGAACCAGCATGCTCCATGCCAAGCGTAGAAAGACAGGGAGAGCAACAAATAGAGCGAGCGAGTGAGAGCGAGACAGAGTGTGTGTGTGCGTGAGAGCTGCAGAGAGGGTGGAGTAGGCGGAGAAGAAGAGGATATCTAAAGAGAGACAGACACAGAGAGAGAGAGAGAGGGATATTCAAAATCATAACAAAAAATGATGGATGAATTGTCGCGCTGCTTGACTCCAATAAAAATAACTGTAAATGCCGCTAGGCAGCTGTAGATTTCTAGGGGGAGATCAGCAGCAGCAGCAGCAGCAGCCGCCGCCAAATTAAAATTATGTTGCGCGCTCACAAAAAAAAAAAAACAGAAATTTGTTTTTTTTTTTTTTTAATTCTAGTTATCTGCGCTCGCAGCAGCGCTCGGCTGCTGCAGTGAAAGTTGCGCGCGACTGTCTGAATTCGAAGTATTGAAAATATTAATAGAACAAACTTGTTTTGACGGAAATGCACTTTACTTTATTTATCATAGTCCGGCAGCTGCTGCGCATTGGACCTAGGGATGAATGAAGCAACATGTGGAGAGGGCTGCCGCCACAGCACAGCTCCTATGTCGATGTTGATGCTGCCTGCTGCTGCCGCTGCCGCACTGCTGCGGCTGATTCTGCTGATTCTGATGATCGTGATGTGCACTGTCTGTGCGAGAGAAAGAGAGGGAGAGAGATAGAGAGAGTGGGAGAGGGGGGAGAGTGTGTGTGTGTAGGTTTTGCTCTTCGTGCTCGTATATTTATGCAGATAGATGGCCGGAAAAGATAAAGTATCGGAGCAGTTGCAGCTAGAAGTGCAAATATGTGTATACAGATATGTTATGTATATGTGTATGTATATGTGTAGAGATAGACATGTTTATATGTATAGGTATCTAAGCTTATACATTGATATATTTAAGTAAGACTCCTAGTGTGGCTCAAAGATTTCAAGACATTGAGGAAGTAAAGAGTATAGCCTACTCCCCTACTTCCTGTTATATACAGTGTTTCCGGACAAAGTAAAGCTCCATTCGCTATCAACGCTATAAATCATATTTTAAATTAAAGAATACTTGTATAAAGTATACTATAGATTAGTTTAATATCTAATAACACAGTATAACAGTAGCAATATTACAGTAACTGCTAGACAGTAGCAGAATATAACAGTTACAGTATAAAAGTAAGAGTCTTAGCAATATAACAGCTACAGTATAACAGTAACAGTAGGAGGAACAGAATCACAACAACAGCATAATAGTCACAGTATAACAGTAACATTTTAGCAACCACAAGAGTATAAAAGTTATAGTATAACAGTTACAGTATAACAGTATAACAATAGGTGTATAACAACAACTGTATAACAATAACTAAATAACATTAGGCATATAACAGTATAATAGTACAATATAACAGTTATACATCTTACAGTTTAGTTTAACGTAATATCATATATTATGCAGGAGTTTATACACCATATATCCACTCTAGTCGTATTATCATAGCTCAATAAGTTCCTAACATTTCCCATATTCGTGGCTTCAGGGCATGCCTAAGAGACGAAAGATCTATTCCGCATCAAAAATGAATTAGAATTGGATTTTTGGAAGTTTTGCAAAATGTTGAATTCCTTTGAAGTATTACGTCAATGTGTGGCAGGCTTTTGTGTTGTCGTCTTACTGATTTGATTGTCAGATGTTCATTGTTAGACACTTGACATCATCAGCAGCAGCAACAACAACAACAACAACAGCAACAACAACAAGGAACAGCTCAGAAATGCTCATCAAATGCTTGTCAAGGTTTATTACAATGTAACCACAAAAAGATTTTTGGCTTCAAGCGCTTGTCATGAATTATTAGTAAAACCAAAAGTGCTTAAAGCAACAACAACAAGTTGTTCATGTTGCACATGTTGCTGTTGTTGTTGCTGCTGTTGTAGACAAAGTTCAAGTAAGGTTGAAACCATTTGTCGGATTAAATACGCGCCGCGGTAATTATGTGCTTCGGCTTTGAGGCAAGAGGCAGGAGGCAACAGCAACAGCAACCGCAGCAACATAGACAACAAGGCAAACAAACCGACAAGAACCGACCTCCGCCCATATATATGTACATATATATATATATATATATATACCCCATCTCCAACTCCAGCCGGAGTCGAAAGCCGAAACTAGTTTCCAGCTTGAAAAATTGAACAACTCTAGCGATAAGGCAGCCGCAACAAAGTGTCAAATGAATTTGTCGCACTTGGACGAGCCACAAACAACAACAACAACTACAAATTTGAACTGCCCAAATGACGAAACAACAATAACAACAAGTAAAACAATCAAATAAAACACGTGAGTTATTCAGTTTACAAAGCCACAAACCCAATATACATATAGAATAGTTATCTATATAGTAATATAACACCTTTTGCCATTTTTAGAATGACAATTCATAGTAGAGCTTGAGATAAGTTCCTAAAATATATACCTTCTTCTTCTTCTTCGTCTTTATAGATGTAATCACTGCCTGAAAAACATTAAGTTTTTTAACTTTTGTTAAGCTCTTGCTTATCTTATGACATAGATAGACCTAAGTTAGATCTATATATATATATCTAGATAAATCGGCTATTTGCCAGTTTCTTCTTCCTCCTTTCCAATGCTTTCAAGCCCTGCTCTTTGGATCCACTTATAGCCAACTGTTGTTCTTCCTTTCTTGGTTGGAATTCCTACAAAATAAATATATATAGAAATATCGCTAGTAATTGTTGCCCCTCTAAGTATGCAGTGAAATATATAGATCGTAGAAACGATAATACAAATATATACAAATACAAAAAGTTATATATTTTTCGCAAATCAAACTATAGTCGAAAGCTACAAAGCTCGAAAACAAACAAATTTATATCTGTGAAGCTCTTCTTATTCCATATAAAAAGTTCCAAACTGGCTGATTTTCGAATAGATCTTCAAATAGTACTGCAGATTCATAAAAGTTCCAATATTGATTAAGACTGTTAAGTCGGATTCTATATGCATAGGTATTTATGTATATGTGAGTATACATTTATATAGTATATATATATATATTTATATGTATATATATATATATTTATATGTATATATATATATATATGTATATCTCATAAGATATGTGTTTGTGCCTATGCAAAGGTACAGGTGCTTCCGTCGCTGGGCGGATGTGCGTATTTGTTGAATGTTTTTACACCTGTTGCACTGACACGAAAAGAACATCAAAGCGAACATCAGGCGAGCCACAACAACAACAACAACAACAACAACAGTGCTCCATGCACCAAGCACCGAGCACCACGCAAAAGGAACGACGGACGAGTGGTGCATACAAAACCACAGACGACTTCCGCTGCACGAGCAACGAGCGACGCAGGCGCAGGATCAATCGGTGCCCACAGAGTCGGGCAGACAGACCTGTTTCGGCCCGACGTGAGTTGGCGTTTTTATACCCTGGATGCAATAGAAATGGGGTATGATGTGAGAGGAGAGATAGATGATGGCATGAAGAATGTGAGATGAGGAAGTTGAGAAGCAGAAGGAGAGGGAGAGGGCGAAGGGGAAGAGAATGAGAGGGTGTCTCTCAGTCAGGTACTGTCGAAGAATGTATCTATAGTACATACAGAACTGATACATCTCCCAGCTTGCAGATATAGTAAAGGGTATCCGCCAGTCGATCACCTCCAACAGTTGCGCATTTGTGTTTTTAAGATCGAATGACGATCACATGGACCTCAGACGCAATCTGTTTGCCGTTGATATGCGTATGCGAATTCATAATGATTTCATTGATCTGTCATTCAGGAGCTTCCAGCATGACGGCGAATGGCTATAATATGCATATGTGTGTGTGATTATGCACAATTGTGTACGTGTGTGTGTGTGATGCTGATAACACTTCCTGGCTGCAGCTCATTAGAGCAGCTCGCTTCAAAGGCCAATCTCAACGGCGATACACCTTCGAGCAGCAGACAGAGCGGAGCATCAGTTGAGCTCATCTAGCGGTAAAATAAAGCGAGAGGCATGCCACGCCACAGCACGCCACGGCACGGCAGATAGGTATCAAAGTTATGGCAATGACTTGCCGGAAATGATCAAAAAGTTGAATGACAGCAGAATTGATTACGAATTTATTGATAGATATAGATACATATAGATTTATATTCTACTCTGATGCATATCTTAGCTAATTGCATAAGCTAATTCCGAGCTGATTTACATATATAGATTGCTGATTAATCTATATTTAGCACAGAGATTAGCAATTGCATTTTGTTTATATTTTTGCATTGGCTGCGCTGCTTATCTATGTTTATGTGCTCAAAATTGCCATTGTTTACAGTTAGTTTCGCTCGAGTCGAGCAGCCAAATTTGATTGGCTCTCAATTTACACACACGCACACATGCTTAAATATGCGCATTTGCAGTTATTTGAACTGCGCTCATCTGCCGCATTCAATCCATTTACCATTGGCAGCACTTGGCAACCGTTGCAGCAGCAGCTCAAATTGTCGCTTTGTCGCTTTGTCCGTCTTATCAACTTCATTCATTAGAGGCTGTCAATGCGTGCGTGTGTGTGTAGTTATTGAGAGAGCAGGCGAGCCAATACAGTTACTCAAATGGCAATACTTGCATGCCATATACTCGCTTCGTTAAATATAGCACACTTCAATAAAAAAAAAAAAAAAATGGAAAAAAATGCCGTGCCAACGTTTCAGTTCGGTTTCCATTCATCAATATAAGAAAGCGACCCAAACTGTGTCAATCAGCGACAGCGACAAAGACAGAAGCAGAGGAGACAGCGACAGCGACGGCGGACAGTGAGCAGCGAGGACCGACAACTGCGGCAAAGACCAGTTTGAAGCGAATTGGCAGGTCTCGTGCGCTTATCAGACCCGTTCGCCATCTCAGTTTGTTTGTTGGGTGTGTAGTGTGCCGCAAAGTCGCCGCTGATTACAGTTAAATTTTTTTTTTCTGCTATTTTTTTTGTTTTTCTTTTTTTTTTTGCATAGGGAAAGGTGACCCGGCGAACTGTGGGGCTATCAGCGGCGACAAACATGCACGCACACCAACACACACGCGCTCGCTCAAGTGAAGAGCGTTTGAAAATTTGCGTTGGGTTGCTGCTTGGTTTGACTGAGCGCGCGAATTATGATTGAATAATGTGCCCACAGCGAGGGTCGTAGTCGTAGTCATAGTCGTAGTCGCTGGCCAGTCAATTATGCAAAACGGTTACTGCACTTTGCATTAATTAACAAGAACAACAATAAATGCTAATATTTAATAGTTACAAACTATTTGACTCTGCTGTCATACAGTTTGCACGTGTAACGAGAGCGAGAGGCCTAAGCTGAGCTTGCAAAACGAACAGCTGTTCAGAGAGCCAGAGAGGCAGCGAGCGTTAGAGTGTTAGACTGTGCATGTGTGTGTGGGAGAGTGCATAGAGCAGAAGACAGGCAAATGTCGTTGCTATTGCTGTTCTTGTTCTTCTTCGTCTTCTTCTTCTTGTGGTTGTTGTTATTATTGTATTGTATGCTGCCCTCCCTTCCAGTGTGAGTGAAATATTTTGCAGTTAAATTTAAATTGAACGTATGTGTGTGAGTGTGTGTGCGTGTGTGTTTATGTTTGTGTGCTTGCAACATTTTCAGTAATTTAAAAATAAGTGCGCCGACGAGCAGCGGCCCCAAATAGCATCCGCGAAGTGCAGCCGACTGGATTGGCGCAACCATGCCATGTGATGATGCGTATGCAGCATAAGCAAGCAAGCAAGCAACAGCGAAAGAGAGAGGGAGAGAGAGAGAAGTAGCCAGGGGCTGCTACTGCGACGGCAACGTTGGCTGGGGTTGGAGCAGCAGGCGGGTCTCCGGTCGGTCCGTGTGCGCGAGATAAACAAACTGCCAGTTCACTATCAATCAAATACCGGAAACAGCTGCTTTAGTTTTATTTTGCCATAGCCATTTGGCACAGCAACACACACAAACACACACACACACACACACAGACACGCACGCACACTCGTAGCAGAGCGAGAGCGGCAGGCAGACAGACAGCAGCGACTTCGGCGACGGCTGCAACGACGTCGTCCACGTCATCATTGCCATACGTATAACGTATAACGTGGCATATGTATTAATACACACACACACAAACATACAGGCCAACATGTGTATGCAAAAGAGTATGTTAACATTTCTATGATGTTAACATAATTCTGCTATGTTAGCTATGCATATCCGTTTGCATCGCGCTGAAATCGACTTTGCTAACAGATCTATGATTCTGTTAGGTTCATAATGTAAAAGACTCTCTGTTAATATTTAGTATTATATGATTTTTTTTATTTTGTAGTTTTTTAACGGAACATACATTCTAAAAACATTACATAAAGTTCTTCTTCATCATCTTCTGCCTTGCCATGGGGGCTCTCCAACCACCGTCAAGCTCTCCTCTTCTTCTTCTTCTTCTTCATCATTATTATAGTAAAATGTACAAATAAAATAAATATTCATTATATGTATAGCTTGTATGTATGTATAGTGCCTTAAATATTAATCGTTTACTTAAATATTCATCAACTTGCTTTTACTTTACTTTCTTTTAGTTTGTTTTCTTTTCTTTTCTTTTGTTTTTAATTTTATGTTTATTCTTTAATATTATAGTTAGGATTTAAGCATAGTATATGTTTGTATTACTAAGCTATATTAGCTTATCTATATATAACATATACATTTATAACATATGGTAAAGTGTTTTGTTTTTTTTTTGTTTTTCTTTCTTTTTTTCAATATTATTTTTTATAAATTTGTTGTCGCCTTTGCTAATCGGATTTGTTTTT
This sequence comes from Drosophila nigricruria, assembly GCA_037075265.1. NCBI lineage: Eukaryota > Metazoa > Arthropoda > Insecta > Diptera > Drosophilidae > Drosophila > Drosophila nigricruria. The sequence goes on along the minus strand of JBAMCI010000227.1, from coordinate 7,853,074 downwards.
TTTTTCTTTATCTTTATCTAGTTCTGCATATATAGAAAATTGTTTGTTTTATATATACATATACATATATATATATGTATATATATTTATGGATTTTTTACTCTTAAAATTTTGTTTGGCTTTTGTTTATTTAATATTTATTTTATTATTATTTTCAGTTTTGTTTTTTATTTGGAATCTTGTTTTATTTTATAAAAAAAAATAAATAAAAAAATAATAATAACAATTTGCATATAAAATACATTTTTAAGAAATTAATTTTTTATTTAGTTTTAGTTGTTTTTTTTTTATTTATAAAAATTTATTTTAATCAGTTTTAAGCTTTTGTCAGTAGTAAAGTAAAGTTTTTTCATATCTCCTTTCGTATATATATGGCTAACACGCACACATACATAAGCACATTTAGACTTGGATCTATAGCAGAATTTTTTTCTTTTTTTGGAAAACATTTAACATATTATTCATTAAATTCGTAATGTGTTTTGTTTTTTATTTTAAATTTTACTTTTACTTTACAGATCGTACAGATATATCTGATATATATATCGTGTGTGCATAATTTTGTATATTTTTTATATATTTATTTTATTTTTGTTTTTAGTTCTACAACATCAAAAATGGACTTTTGGATTTCTCAGAATTTTTGTCTAGTTACAGTGTCTGCTGTATATAGATATACAGATATATATCTATATATATACATATATATGCATAATATTTATCTAAAAAGTTTATACGAATGGTTCAGTTATGCAGAAACGAGGCTTTACTGTACAGTTTACATTGGTGTTGTCGCAAAATTATAATGGAATTGTTTTTTTTTTTTAATAAACATTTAAAAATAATAATAAAATAAATAAAAATTAAACAAATTTGCCAAATTTAAGAATAATAATTCAAAATATATATAAATATATATATATATATATATATATATATATATATATATATATATATATACATATATATTTATATATATATATATACATATATATTTATATATATATATAAAAAAAATAGTTTAAAAACATATTTTTCGTCGCTCGTTTTTTTTTTAGTTTTTAGTTTTAGTTTTTTTTTGTTTTTTAAAATTAAGCGAACATTATTTTTTAAATAACATTTCTAATAATTAATAATTATCTGTTTGCAGTCTTTGGTTATTTATTTTTTCTTTTTTTGTTTTTCCATTTTTTTCATACAATTAATATTTTGTTGTATATATACATATACATATATACATACATACATATATGTATATACGTATATATATATATTTATATAGGCTCATATGTTTAAGTCATACATTTAATAATTTGTATATATAGGCGTACACACATACATATATATACATATACATATATACATATACATATATATATATATATACATATCTAATTTTCGAAGCTTTCTACACGCTCTTCGCACTCTCCACACTCTCCACACTCTCTTCACTCTCCAACTAATTCCTTTGCTGTTTGTGTCGCGTTTTTTACGCGCGGCAAAAAACGCGCACAAAACGCGCGCGCTTACGCTCGCGCTCACGCTCTCTGCTTCTCTCCCTCCCTCCTCCTCCTTTGCTCCCTCTTCCCTTTAGTAGTCTGGACTTGAGTCGAGCAGTCGCTTCTCTGGCGTCAGATCGCCTTTACGCAGAATTCTACTAGCCGCGCTGCAGCCATGATCGAAGCCTTTGCCATTCGCTTGCAGCGCCGCATTGGGGGCGCCCATGGAGCCGCTGTTGTTGAGGCCGTTGCCGCCACCGCCGAGTGGCACAATGGGCATCATGCTGCTGGTGGAGCCAATGGCCGCATCGCTGCTAATGTTGCCCTGGCAGCGACAGCCGCGTCCCGCGAACCGTGCGTAGCACTTCTCGCACAGCTTGATGCAGCCGCGCATGGGCCAGTAGCACCAGAGGCAGGGCAGCACAATGGACAGGGCGCCCAGCCAGCCCCAGCGCTGGGTGCGCTTGTAGGGGCCACAGGAACAGGGATTATCGACGCAGGGTGTGCCAGTCCCATCGTCGCAGTCCATGTCGTTGTCCCGCGCACAATGATAGAACAGCGCCTTCGCGCAGCACAGGCACGAGGCGTAGTCGATGATCGACTCGGCGCTGCACAGACACGTCTTGTTGCACACCCAGGTCTGGGGCAGCGGACGCGGACTTTGGCACTGCTCGCAGCGGCACAGGCCGCAGCGTGGACAGACGATTGGATTCAACAGCGAAGGATCGCCGCCCATGACAATCGAAGCGCCCAGCTGGCCGCCGCTGCCGGGCAGCATCTGTTGCTGCTGCTGCTGCTGGTGTTGCTGCTGCAGCTGGTGTTGCTGCAACAGCTCCTGCATATGCTCCTTGCTGCCCGGCTGCTTGGTAATGGGTGGCTGCATCTGTCCAGCTGCCGCTGCTGCTGCAAAGCCCAGCCGCGGTGGTGCTGGCGGTGCAAACTTTGAGGCGGGTGTTGCTTTGGTTTGGCCATTTAACTGATGCGGTTGGTGTTGCTGGTGTTGGTGTTGGTGGTGCGCGGGTAAATGTTGCAAATGCGAATGTAATAAGCCATCGATGCCTGCCGCTGTTGCCGCTGCTGACGACGTCGAGGTGGACGTCGCTGCCGCCGCCGCCGCCAATCGATTAATGTGATGGGCAGCGGCTGTTGCTGTTGCGGCTGCTGCTGCTGCCGTTGCCGTTGCTGACGCCGCCGTTGCATGCTGCTGATGTCGCTGTGGCAGCAACAGCAAATGATGCGTTGTCGTCTGTCCGTTGTCCTGCTGGCCAGCCGGATGCTGGCTGCGTGTTGCATGCTGCAGCGGCGTGTCCACATACTCATTGGTGAGCCTTTCGGATTCGGGTCGCGGTTGAGCCAGCGTGACGGGCGAGGCGGGCGGCTGACCCGTTGACAACAGAGACACGGGCTCAGCGCTTTGGAAATGACTAAGGAAGTTGTTGTTGTTGTTGTTGTTGTTTGTGTTGTTTGTGTTGCTTATGTTGCTGATGTTGCTAATGTTGTTGTTCGTTAGCAGCGGCGCTGGCGGTCGTCGACGCGTAAAGCTGGAACTCGAACCAGCGCTGCTGTTCGCCGTGGCCGTCGAGGAGGAGGCGTTGCTGCTGTTGCGACTGAGGCTGCTCGGTCGCTGCGGCAGAAATGTCAGATGATGTATCTGATAGTCGTCAAAGTCGGCCGTTGTGGGTATTATAGATATAATGTTGTTGTTGTTGTTGTTGTTTATAGTCGATGCTGTTGCTGCTGTTGTTGTTGTTGTTGTTGTGCTAATACTCAGTTGTTGCTGATTGCTATTGTTGCTACTGCTGCCACCACCTAACGTTGTTGGCTCCGGCGCCCTTGGTCGATGCACACGCGGTTGGAGCTTTGGGGGCCGTGGTGGCGCCAAGGGATCGCCGCCATTCCTGCGATCCATGTAGTGTAGCGAAAAACCAAAATGCCAAACACCAGCCTAGCTCTGCTTGGCTGCCTGCCGGTCTCTCTCTCTCTATCTATCTACCTCTGTCTACCTCTGCTGCTCAGCTCTCAATAGAGCTTGAGGTAATTGCTGTGACCAAAATCGGCTCGATTTGCCTTCATCCTAGCACGTTCCGTCGCCCGATTGCTTTCTACAAAGAAAAAAACAATATGAAAATATGTGAATTAGTTTAACTGTTTATATATATATAAGTTCATATGAAATATCTGCCATTGCCTTCAAATAGCACGTTCTTATTAACTACATATATATATATTCTATATATTTTAAAAATTCAACTGAAGGTTCGCTTGGCACGAACCAAGTTTGTTTATATATATATATATATATATACAACTTTTCAGTGTTTATAATTAATTTCTGGCTGTGCCATAAAAATAAATAAAAACATTTAAAAAACAAAAACAACTTGAAGAACAAGCACAACATCGCTTTGGTCAGCTCAAAACCCCGCAAGAAAAAGGTCAAAATCATTGGCGTGACTTTTGTGTAAACATAATGCAAAAGCTGGCGATACCCTGTAATTATTTAAAGTATTTAATAGGGCATGCTGTTGCATAGTTTAAGCGCACTATACGAAGTTACCACATACATGCCATAAATCATATTTTACAGGGTAACTGTTAAGTCCTACAGCTATATCTAGTCTAGTAAGTAAAATATTAGATTTCTAATAACTTTAATTATAAGAATGTCGTACTAAATCATATATGATAATCTTCTTATTATAGGGTATCTTTCAATTTAGCACTTTTAATAAGATATTGGTTACATGTACTCTTTTTACAGGGTACCTCTCTGTCTAGTACTCCCAAAAAGCTGTGTTTCCTACCAATAAAAATATATAACTATTAAAATATTTGTATTCGTTCATCTTAACATAAGTTTAAAGTAAATCACTTTTTTTACAGGGTATGTCAAGCACTTTCTGGAGCTTTCTATCCCACTTATACACAAACATATCAATCTATTTTGTTAACATACATACACATATGCCTAAAGATACAATTTATAAATTAAATATAGCATTCTATGTTTTTTATAGGGTATCTCATTGTCTAACAACATTAAAAAGCTGCATTCGTAACCTATGTCTATCTTTACATCTAACATATAATTATATTTTAGCACTTTTCTAATAAAAATTCCACATCACACACAAAAAACTAAAGTTACTCCCTTTTTACAGGGTATCTCTTGGTGTCCCACTTATCCCAGCTCTCCCCCTAAATTGTTTACGTTTGAAGTTTGTTTTAATTTGTTTCCTCAACTGTCTCGCAGTGACACTAAGCACTCAGAATTCACTTGAATTCACGATCTGCTCCGATTGTAGCTCCCCAATTGGGACGTTTGCTAATCTGGAGCGGGTAGCTATGTTTGTTTTCTTCTTCTTCTTCTTATTCTTCTGCTTCTGTTTTAGAGAGTATCATGTTTAATGTCTATTCTAAGGAATTGCTCCAGACTTTTTGTTTAGCTTCGCAATTGAAGTTGCTTTTGTTTTTATTGCCTAATTCCATATTTGAGATTTTTTTCACATTTTTGTGCTCAACTAAATTTGTTTTTTTTTAGTATTTTAATCACCTTTCATCTCAATCTCACTCTGTGAACTAAATGATCTTCATTATCTTTTATAGCCACTCCCGCAGTTCGTAAAAATTGAAATAAAATTAATTTAATCATTTTTTTTTTTGCTTTAACCATATAAAAACTGTTCGGGTTTATGAATAATATTATTTTGCAATTGAAAATGGAATTGGAATTGGAATTTTATCAGAATAAGATCTTGCTGTGACCTAAATAATGAGCTAAAATATTTATATATACAATTTGTATTCAAATGTGAAATGTGAATTGCTATGATCTAGTGTTGCAATTACTATGGACTAAATGATCTAAACTATTTATAAATGATATAAAATATTTATTTATGTTTATAATGCTAAAAGCATTAAGTTGATCTAAAATGTTAACTTGGCATAGGGATTTCTATGGCCTAAACATTATTTAAACTAATTATGTGAAATGTTTTATAGCTCAAGTTGGAATTCTATTGATCTAAAATATTTATAAAAAGTTTGATATAGTTTAAAAAGGTGTACTAAAATGGGTTTATATTATTTTAGAGATTGAAATAGACTTTCAATTTATCTAAAATATTTATCTAAATCTTTTTTAAACTTTAAATAAAAATTTCTCTGATCTAAATTGTTATCAAATTGTCTTGAAATGTATGTAAACATTGCAATGATCTAAAATGCTATTTCACATAAATATGTTGAATAACAAATGCTTTAAAAATAAGTTGAAGAGTCAAGATTCAAGATCTAAATAAATGATCTAAAACAAATTATGACTAGCATTACTATGAGCTAAAAAGTAAACTAAAATTTATAATAAATTTTCTAATTTATATCACAACTGTTATAAACCCTAATTCTCTCTTTAAAGAGCTTTGCTTTTATAGTTTACTGATTCTCTTAGTGAGTGCTTACTGTATCTAGATACATACATATATGCCTATGGCATGTCCAAATGAATTTGGAAGCACTTAAAGCATCTCAGCTATGTATTATTAATGAATGCGTGGCACGAGTCACAAATAAGTAAATACAGGAAATTAATGAAGCCAACGATGCTAAACATGAAATTTAACTATACAAATATATATATGTATATATTTATATTCATATGTTTATAGATATATATTCATTCCTGTAGCAAATGGGCAATAAAAAGCTTCAAGAATTAGTATTATTATAAGTGTTTCGCATAGCCAACACGAAATATGCACAAACAACCAAAATACCAATGGATCTTTATTGATTCAATTTTACATAAGTATGGCAGATATATATATACGATATATATATATATACGATATATGTATATATGTGTGTGTGGTATACAAATTTGAAACAAACGCCCACTTATTGACGTCATGTCCGGTACTCAAAAACAATTTTCGAGAATGACCACAATTGAGAAAAACAAAATCGAAATAAACAGCCAACAGATGAGGAATGGGCGAACGCAGAGGCAGCGCCACTTGCCACTGGCGACGGGGCGCGGTGGGGCGGGGGGCGTGGCAGATCGCTAGCTGATTGCCAATAAGAAAAGCTATAAGAAATACTAGAGAGAAATACTCGACTTGTGTGTTTGCCAAACGTGATTTGATTTTTCTTTTGATTTTGATTTTTCATTTTTTTCTTTTCTTTTTTTTTTTCATTTTTAATTTTTATATTGCAAATTATTTGTTAATTTATGAACATTAAACATGAGTGTATAAATGTATATATTTTTAATAGATATTTGTTTCATGATTTCATAAAATCTTATAATTATTATCGAAAGAAAGAAACTGCCACGCCCAAAACTCAGAATGCCAAGATTTTCGATTTCATTCTTAAATTAATTGGCACAGCGCAACAATAAAAACAACAAATAATAAAAAAAGAGAGAGAAAAAGAAACAAAAACAAACAATGAGAAATAACAACAACAAAAATATCATCACGTAATTTAAAAAGATTTTTCTTATTTTTAATTGCGTTCGAATAATTTTTGTATTGTCTTCATTGTTGTTGTTGTTGGTGGTGTTGTATTTTGAGTTTTGCCGCCAACAACATGAAGCATTAACAAACTTTGACCTTGTTCAACAGAAAAAGTGTTGCCAATACTTAGATTTATATTTTTTAAGTAAATTATAGTAAAAGATAATTTTGTTTTCATATTTCTTGCCACTGTTAAACTTGTCGCTGTTAAACTTGCTTACTGCTGCTGCTGTTGTAATTGCAGACTGTTAAGCTTGTCTAGGCTGTTAAAGCTATGCTCTCTTCAAACTTCTGTTAAGCTTCAAACTTCTGCAGCTGCTGTTAGCTCTACTCTACTCTCGGTTGAACTGCTGTTAAGCCCAGCTATTCAACTCTCTGCTGCTGTTATTGCCACAGCTATTGCTGCTGTTAAGGCAATTCCTGCTGTTATAGCTGCTGCTGCTATTGAATTACAAATAATTCTCAGCTGTTAGCTGTACTTGCTGATCCCTGTTATTAGTGCAGCTAGTGCGGCTGTTAAAGGAGTTGCCCTATTCGAATTCGAATTCGAATTTGAAACGTTTTCATTAATAAGTGAAATTGACGTTGCGGGCGCCACAGAACAAGTCACAAGTCGCTGTCGCTGCCGGCGTCGCAGTCTGCGCCTGCGTCAACGTCTACGTCAGCGCTGTTGTCTTTCATTCAAACGTTTCAATGTGTTGTTTTTTTTTTGCTCTCTCTTGTTTTTGCCATTGTATTTTTGTTTTGTTTGCTGCCCGTTGCAATTCAAATAGAATTATTTAACCCAAGCAAAAATCAAATGCAAACAGGTTTTAATTTTATTATTATTAATTTGTTGTTGTTGTTGTTGTTGTGGCTGAAGTGGGGCTACTTTTGAGGGCCATGCCCCGTGGGCGGCGCTGACATTGGAGCCGTAGGGGGCGACGACCACGCCCCACTGTCATTTAATATGCAATTAACAAATATCAGCATGACCCAATTATCATAAAAATAAAAATAAAAACAGAAACAGAAACAGAGAGAAAAAAAAACGAAGAAAGAACACGAAAAAGCTCGATAAAAGCCAATTTTATGAACTACTCATAAACGATATAGCGCGTAATTAATGGACATATTTAGCCAACATCAAATGTGGCCATAAAACGAGCAGCAAAATACTGGATAAATAAACAGACATACATAAATATACAGATATATGTAGATATATATATATATATATAGATATGTATCTGAGCAGTTGCAGAACTTGACTTGCCTACAATACGCTAAAAGCTGTCTTATATATATATTTCGCTTATTACATTTAACTATTAATAAAAGCCAGTAAAAATAATAGTACAGTGAACACTACTTAAGTTGAACCACACAAATTAAGGCAGTTTTATAGCAAATATATGTTTATAGATATGACTAAACATAAATTTTATATAATTTTATTTGTATAATTGACTAGTTCTAGCTATCAAGTGTTTACTGTATGAGTTCAGCACGTGGTTCAGGGCGTTTAAATACTTCTGCTAGTTTATGAATTTACTCAAAATTGCTGAACTGCGAAAATTTATATGAAACAACTTTCTGAAGCAGTCAGCAATGAGGCAAATATAATCATATATATATATATATATGTATATATATATATATATATATATGAATATGTAATTGGAAAAGAAATTGGCGTGTGTGCTCTTATCTTTTAATATTATAATATTAAGGGAAATTTCAAAATGCAAAAAATACACGCATAAAGACAGAGATACAAATGCAGCTACAGATACAGATACAAAAGTAGCTACGATTGCAGAAAAACAGATAAGAATGCAGCTATAAGTGCAGATAGATATAATACCATAGATACAGATACATAAGTAGCTGCAGATGCAGATACAAATACAGCTGTTTATACAGATATAGATACTAATGAAGCTATAGATACATATAAGTATGGAGATATAGCTACAGATACAAACTATGGACAGAGATACAGATACAAATGTAGCTACGAGTTCACATACAGATACTACAGCAGCTATAGATACATATGGAATATAGATAGATTGACAAATCTAACTATACTCACAGATACAGATACAAAAGAATCTACAAATTCAGATACAAATGTAGCTTCAAATACAGGTACAAATGTTGCTACAGTTATAGCTACAAATGAAGAATCAAATACAAATATAAATACTGCTATAGATACAGATACAGATACAGATACAGATACAGATACAGCTACAGATACATATAAGAACTGCAGCTACAAATGGAGCTACAGCTGCGACAAATGAGAGAAACGTAGACAGGAAACGCTAATGACTGCCGGCAAAGAGCTGCTTCGGCCCCGTGGCAGTAAATCGGTAACGGAAAAGACTTGGCAGAATGAAGGGAAAACTGAGAAAGGGAACAGGGAAATCAATCGGCTTCCAGCAGCAACAGCAGCAGCAGCAGTCGCAGCAGCAGCACAGATCATTAAACTATTTAAATGCTGCAGCGAGGGGCAGCGACAAAGAGACAGACAAACAGCTCAAGCCAGCGACTAAAAGAAGTAAAAAACTAAAAGGCAAAAGGCAAGTAGTCTAAAAGGCCATATGTTGCTGGATGCTGCAGCAGCAACAACAACAACAACAACAGCAGCAACAACAACAACAGCAGCAGCAAAGGGCAGCTAATAGTTTTCAAAGCAAATGAGCAGCACATGTGGCACACAGATACACAGACACAGATACAGATACACATACACACACGCAAACAGAGGAATATATATATATTTATATATATACAAATATATATATATATATATATATCTGTTGTATGTATTGGGTCTATGCTCTTGATAATGATGCTGATGATTATGTTGGCTGCTTTTTTCTTCTTCTTCTTTTTTTTTGTACATTTTTCTTTACTTTTATAGTAATCATTGAAGCTAACTGAGTGAAGCTAAGAGCAAGCGAGAGAGAGAGAGAGAGAGAGAGAGAGGCAAACAGTGAACGCAAGGTAGAACTGAGGATGAACGAACACACAGCATAAAGATCAAATCACCAACAAATGAGCCAACAACAACAACAAAAGCGACAACAACAACAGGCTGACACGACTGAGATATACCCTATACAGAGCGTAGGCAGATGCATAAGTTCAGAATGAGAAGCTCAAACATTGGCTATAAAACTTTGCATGGGACATATGTATATATATAGAAGATATCTTGCAGATATATGAGTATTAAACAAATAGCAGAATATAAGATTATTATACAACAAATATAAAAGCTGTATAACAGTTGTATTGTATTATAAGAAATATACATATATAATATGTATGACAATCATAGTACAACAGAGTTATAACAGATCTATGAGCCACAATAGCAGACACAGTATACAGATATAGAATATATATATGTATAACAGCAATATAACAGTTTCATAACACATAAATTAGAATTATATAAGAGATGTATAAGAGAAATATAACAGTTACATATGTATCAAATACATATAACAGCTGCAGCAGCTGCCAAACAGACTAAATAAAAAGGCTAAATCTAGCTTTAAAATAGATTTAAAGCTATGACACTGCGGCTAAAGTTGCTAAATCTGGAATGTACTTAAGTTATAGTTGCTTAAGTACATCCCAGATTTAGCGACATTCGCCTTAGTGTCCTATACAAATACTATAAGCCACAAGCCGCAAAACCCATATACCCCCTTGGCACAAATGCGTTAACAGGGCATCAGAACTAGAAACGTTTCGACGGTTAGTTTTGTTGTTGTTGTTCTTGTTGTTGTTGTTGTGGCTGTAGCTGCTGGTCGCTGCTCGCTGCTGGCCGCTGGCTGTATGAGTAAGAAAGAAGCCCATAAACTACAGATGATCGACCTCAAGATTTTCCAGCACTGATTGTCGCTGAGGCGTAGGCTCTAACAATTTTCCAACGCAGCTGTATCTATAGCTGGAGAGTGTGTGTGTGTGTGTGTGTGCGAGTGTGTGTGTGTGTGTTTATGTATCTGAGCTGCGTCAGCTGGTGCAGCGTAGGTAGTTTTCAGGTAGAATCTATATCTCTCTCTATGTGTGTGTGTGTGTGTGTGTTGTTATAATGACTAAAGTGAGTTACAGTTAAGTGGCAGCCAAAAAGGAAGCTGCAACATTTGCTGTTGTTGTTGTTGTTGTTGTAGCTGTGCGTAAGTGCTGTTTCATTGTTGTTGCTGCACACCTTTTGACTGACTGGCAACAACAACAACAACAACAATCTGCTGCCCTTGCCTTATAAATAGATATCTTCAACAGATGTTTTACACACAACACAAAAAAAAATTTCATTGAAAATTCTTGCAGACCAAAAAAAAAGGGGAAATTTCTTATGGAATATATGTGTTTAGAGCCATATGCTATAAGGATTTGCTCTTAGTGCTTAGATGTGGGTGTATGTGTGTGTGTGTGTGAGTGTGTGTGTGTGTGTAAGTGTGTGTGTGTGTGTGTGTGTGTTGTTGGCTATAAGTTGGCTGAGATCTGAGTCAGGTTTTAAAGAGCTGTGAATAGACATTCTATTCATTGATTGGGTTAGCTGATGATAGTATCTATAGATAAGCAAGCTAAATGAAGGGAAGGAAGAAGATCTGATCTATAACAAGGCTTGATAGATCATATAAATCAAGGCTGTTAGGCAAGTTTAAGCTAAGCTTTTCATATCTATACATATTTACTATAAACCCAAACTTAAGTCAAAGATAACAGTGCCAGATTCCTTTAAAGAGATTCCCTTTGAAGGACTTCAAAACCTGCCCACGCACTTCCTGTCTTGCCTATCCATAAATAACACAGACTTCCTTATGCTCCCACCCTATATATATATAACATTATATCCCATATAGATTTCTTTTTTTAAACAATAAATCGATTTCATTTCATATACATATATACACATTGTTTTTGCCCAACGTAGGTACTGCTGTAGGCTCATTAATATTGCCAGCCCTACGCATTAATTCAATATTATTTTATACTACAGCTCGTTTGCAGCTACTTTATCTACAGCAACGCCCACAAATTGCCCCGAAACGAACAACAACAACAATATAACAAAAAGGGCAGAGCACTAATAGAGCCATACAGCAGAGGCCTATACGTCTGTATATATATATATTTTTGCTATATTCAATTTTTCGTGCGCTATTCAAAAATTCCGGTCACATCCTTACACGCGCAAACGCCCACGCAGCGGCGCTGCCAGCAACGCCAGCAGCGCAGCGACGCAGACGACGTTGACTGCGCAGGCGACAGCTGCTTGCCTACATATATATATATATATATATATCTGGCTGACAACGTGTTAAGCACACGCACACACATATATTTTTGCCAAAAAAAAAAACAAAAAACGCAAAATGAAATAAACGACATTCATGACATGCTGTTGATGACGTCAATGACACGCACACACACACACACACACACAGAGGCAAAGGCTGCAAGGAACGCCAGCACGTCTGTCGTCTGCGTTTACCTATATACAGCACTTATAGAGCAAGCGAATGCTACCAAAATAGCAACAACAACAACAACAACAACAACAACGGCGACAAATGAGAGCCAACAACAACAACAACAACAGCAGCAAATGCCTTTCTTTTGCGCCCAAAAATGAAAAAAAAAGAAAGAAAAGAGCGCGCGCAAGGCAAACCACCCCAAAATCAACCTGACCCGCCTTAACTTGCCCTCAAGTACACACACACACAGACACACACACACACACATAAAGCCCATTCACACACACAGGCAGACACAGAACAGCTGAGCGAGCAAAAGTTTAGCAAAGCATAGAAACAGGCGCGTGATTTGAGGGCACGCACACATACACACACACACAGCCAAAAAAGTGAGCGAGAGCTAGAGAGGAGGGGGCAGAGAGGCAGGCTGTTGGTAGTGTGAGCAAGACAGCCAACACTTGACTGTCTGCGCTTAGCTATTTTTAGCCACATTTTGGCCAACACAAAAATAAAAGCATCCCGCTAGAGTCTCTGTGTTCTCTGTGTGTGAGTGTGTGCGTGTGTATCCGTATAACGGGCAGATACGAAAAGAGGTGAGTGACGCCTAAAGTGTCTGTCTTTGAGATACTTTTGCCCAGGATAACAAAAAGCAAACAGCAGCAGAAGAAGCTGCAGCAAAGGCAACAATAGTCGCGTGGGCTCGTCTCAAAGGCGGAGCAGCAGTAGCAGTGGCAGGACTCGTAACTGGTCACCTACGCAGCAGAGTTTGTTGCCTGGCGACGCCAACTCCCACAGGAGCTTAGCTGGGGCCATACAAAAAAGGATGTGGCAGCAGCGAGTGGGCGCCAGTTGCCATTTCTCACCTACAGGTGGCAAAGATTGCGCTCAGCCATTGTGCCGCATAACAGTTAGCTCAATGGCAGCCACGTTTGACAGGTTTGGGCGTCATCTTTGACCATATTTATAAATTGTGTGTCTCTCTCTCTCTCCCTCTCTCTCTCTGTCTGTCTCTGTCTCTATTATTTCATTGACGACATTCGCGCTGCTAAACGTATTTGTTGATACGTGTCTGTGTCTATATATATGTATCTGTATCTGTATCTGTATCTGTATCTATAAGTATCTCGAGTGCGCGTTTAATGAGCATTTTGTATGCGTTTCTCGACGTTCGCCATTTGGGTGGCCCCCTCTGGCTGGCTGGCTAGAGGAACTATGAAAAAAGAACTCAAACTGGGAGCCGCTTAAGCTTTGGGGCATGCAAAAACTAACAAACGAAAGCGAAACTAATGGGCCAAGAGCTGAGCCAAAGGGTAAAGGGGCAGAATCTGGCATGGATAGATATATCCATTACTCGCCAAATTGTTGAGCACTATAAACTATATAAATTATGACTTTTTAGCAGACGCTCGAGCGAGCATTCGCCATGAATATCAATTCAACTATTTTTTGAAATTTTATTGATTTAGATATTGGAAAAGTTGAGTTTGCGAAAGAGTTATTGAGAAACGAGATAAATACATATATATTATTGATTAGAAATTATAGAAAAGATCGGCATTTTATATGGTTTGTTAAAGATTCTAAATTTTAGAAAAGATAACTTTAAGTCTTAGGAAATGTATCTTAGAAATGTATTAAATATATCTTTTTGACTATAGACTATAAAGTCTAAAGATACTATATTCATTTCATATCTTAAATACGATATTTTCATATAGAAAATAGTATCTTAAGAGTATAGTCTACATATAGTCAAAAAGATACATTTGGCATTGTAAGATACTTTTTACTATGCATTGAAAAAATATTTTCTAAAATTTAGATTTTATTAAAGTTATATTTAAATAAAATTTCTTAATTATTTTTAAATATATATTAATAAAATGAAAAAAATCTGCAAGAAAACTAAAAGAAATCTTAACTTCACTGTAGTAAAATATATATTTGAAGTGTTTTAGTAAAGTTGAGAAATTTTTTTTAGAGTTTCTTGATTTCATTGATATTTAATATTATAAATCATATAATATTTATTTTCAATTTGATTTTTACATGCACATATATACACATTATCTGAACTATATATAATCAATTAAACAAGTAATGAAAATATTCTTTAAAAACTTTAAACTTCTTATATAGATACTGATATACCATACAGATACTGAGGCAGTTGTTGATGCTAGATCTATGCCTATAAGATATGCGTCTTTCCATATTAATCATTGCTTGGTAAAAACATAAAACTAGTTTTGCATAGTACAACTTTAAGCAAAGCTAAGAAATGAACTTAAAACTTCTTTCTATATAAATAATATAAAAACATTCTCTAAAAACAAGCTACTCCAACTAACTCTAGGCAAAACTCACTTAAATGTTTATGCAGTTCATAAATAATTAAATTTTTTAAGTTAAAAAACATTTCATTTAGTTTTTAGTAAACATAAAAAAGAGAAAAACAAAGCAAAATCTACGCAAATTCTGCAAATATTCATATTATGCTTGGCTTTTATAGCAAGTGTGCCCATTAATATCATCATCATCATCTGCAGCAGCATCATCATCATTATCATCATTATCATCATCATCATCAGCAGCAGCAGCAGCATTCGTTGCACTGCCCTACACACACACTCTTCTTGTTGTTGTTGTTGTTTAGTTTATTTTTAAAATTTATAATTTTCAAAAATAACAATTTTTGTGCGACGACAAAAATAATTAAAATCACATGTTTCGCTTGCGGCATAAAATGTTTTTCAGACTGCTTTGCTTTTCCTTTCTCATATCATGTATTTATTATTTGTTGTTTTTGGTTCTTTCCTTCTCATTCTTAGTCTCTTTCTCTTTCTCTCTTACCCATTTGGGTTCGTTCTTTGGCTTTTCATTTGGCGTTTCGCTTTGCTGGCAGCGCAAAAAGCCGCAAAGCAAAGTATTCGACCGTCTACTTACAAATTGATATATGTATATAAATATATATATATAAACATAAACATGTATATGAATATGAATATATATGTGTAAATACTATATATGTAGTAGACGTCATGTGTACTGCATGAACTGCATGTTTTTTATTATATATCTAAATTTATATGAATTCCCAAGTTTTGAAAAGGAAAAGGGCAGTTGTGTTGTTGTCGTACCCATAAAGCATATATATTCTTGATCAGCATCAATCGTTGTGGAGTTGTTATAATGCTGCAAATCCATGCGTTCGTCCTTTGGTTCTATCTATATTACGACATCAATCTCTTAAACTATCAGAGCAACAAAATCTTTCTCTCTTTCTATAGCTGTCCCAGTTCAAAATTTCATTCAATATAATCAATATCTTTTTTTTCAAATTATTTAGACATATCTCAAATATATTTGAGTTGCATTTCATTTATGTATATATGAGATGTCTATCCCAAATTAGTTGGAATTTTAGAAATAAATAGTTTGTATAAGCTATAAACAGACGAGAACTGAGTTCAAAGTTCAAAATGTCGAAAATGGAATTCCTTAAAGATTTGTCAAATGTTTTATCAAATCATTTTGGCTCAAAGACTTGTTAATGCTTCATAAAGTGAGTAGAGTATATTGGTTTTAAGTAAAGCATAGATCTATAAAAGTATATTGAAAGCAAGTTTAGATTCAGATTTAAGTTAGTTTTCGATAGTTAAATTAAAACAGCCGAAACTTTTCTATGTTTATCAAGCGCTTAAGCATAGGCCATAAATTTTATATAATTTTTATATAAATTATTATTATTATTTAGAAATATATATGTATATAGTCTATGTTTCCTAGTAATGTGTAATAGAATTTTTCCTTTTTGCTTTGCTGCATTTGCGTCTGTGTTTCGCTTTTCACATTAACAATTTTCTTTTTCGCTTTTCTGTTCTTTTTTTTTTGCGCCATGTTCAAATTTTCTTGACTGCGTCATCGACGACATTGTGAATGTGTTTTTGGCTAATACAGTGAAATACCTGCTGCTGCTGCTGCTGCTTCTTCTTCTTCTTCTTCTACTTGTTTGTTATTTATTTGCTTAATCAAATTTAAGCATATAATTTATTTATTTATATACGCGAGTAGCGCGTTTGCCTTTTGGCCACGTTCATGAATGAATTGCTGATATACATATATATATTTTTGGCTATGACATAAATAGCCAACTATGAGCGTGTGTGTGTGTGTGTGTCCGTGTGTGTGTTTTGCATTAATTTAAATTAAATTTAATGCCAAGTGCGAAGAGCTTGATAAAAAAAAATAAATAAATATGAATAAAAAATCGAAAACTATTTGCAAATCATGTTTCCATTGAAAAGCACACATAAACATGCCACGCCTACAATCTTGTTTTTATTATTTAGGGGCGACGGTTGCTATCAGTTGAAAAAACAAAAAACTTTATCAGCTCGAAATCAAAATTCGACTTCGTCTCCAAAAGACAACAACAACAACAACAAAATGCAGTCACGAGCCAAAAAAACACAGAAAAATACGCTCGACAAGTAAACGTATGTGGAACGCAGAGACCATCGATCAAAATATAAACAACAACAACAACAACAACTAAAACAACAACAAATTGTTAACATGCCCACAACGAACTTTATCGGGTTGAAAAAAACCAAAAAAAAAAAAGTTTTGTACGCCTCTTTATTTATTTTTGGACTCTCGACTTATGCACGATAGAGACGTATTTTTTTCCAAATACTCTATAGAAGGTGTTTGTAAAGGGGGTATATGGGTGTGATGTGACTATAGTGAATTGACTGGCAGATATTGGCAGTTACTGAGGCCTAAAAGGCCTAAAGAATATGATCAAATCTCTATGTAAAAGGTTGGGAAGCTCAGCTGCCTCTACTTGATATCCAGTTTAAACTATGCTTAAGTTAAGATATATTAAAAATATTATAATCTTTACTATTTCTAGTCATATATTATTATATATATGCCATATATCAAGTAAATCTAATGCATATTCCTAGTCTTAAGAGCCAAAAGACTCTAATGAGTTCTTAAAGTCTGTGGAGTCAATCAAAGTAGGCAAAAGCAGCCTCAACTCTCTCAACAACACCTGCAACAGTGTATGCTTGCAGTCGTGTATATCTCGCTAAAGAGCTATTTACTGGCTTTTCGAAAGTGCTTGTTCGTTCCACAAGTTCTTAACGCACTCCAATGGGGCATGGGCATGATAGCTGGCTGATATTTGAGGCGTTTGTCAGTGGAAAATAGAAAGTAAAAGCTTATCGAATGCTTATCGAGCGGATGCCACAAACGAGCCAGAAGAAGAAGAAGAAGCAGAAGAAGAAGAAAAGAGGTAAATGACGAAATTGAACTATAAATAGAACACTTATATACAGACATATATTTTTTTTGGCCAGGCACGTGATTTCCTTTTGATTAGAGAGAGAGACAGAGAGACAGAGAGAGAGGAGAAGAGAGAGCAAGCTGTTGACAGTCGATTATTCGATTATCGTTGATCGATTGCTCAGGTGTTTTTTTCAATGAGTGAATAAAAATAATATTGATTAGACAACTGGCAGATTTAGTGAATGGGCAGCTATATAATAATCAGCCTTATCAAACGAGGCAACAATGAAGCACAGCCCCAGCACATCCGATTTCATATGAATATATATATATACACATATATATACATATGAATATATATAGAAATAGTTCTATTAAGTGGAACTATTTGTACAAACTGTTTTTCGCTTGGCTCTCGTATTAACATGAATTCCTAATCTTTATTATATATGCCCCGGCGCATTATCTGTCTGGCAGATCGGTAAATAGAAACGCGACGCGACGCGACGAGACAAACAAAACAACTGCAAAGTCAGTTAAACATTTCTATATGAAATACCCTAGAATATACACCGATTTTCAAAGGGTATATGAGATATAGAGAGTATGTAGAAGATATATAAATTATATATGACTTTTTTTATTATATATAACAATATAATACAGAAGCAGCAATATTTAAGAAAAGTTCTCAATGATATAGGATTATTTATGGCAAATCTCTATATAGACTTTACCAGGTTTATTTATGGGAAAGTTCATACAGACATTTGCCATAAATAATTCTATTTAGTCACATCTCTTAGAACTTTTCACAAATTTTATATCTGATTTATTATAGCAACAAATTTTTCAAATTTCCGGCAAATTGAAATCTCTCAAAAAATATGTGTAAGTAAACAATTTCCTGCAACAATTTTTAAACACATTTCAAATTCTTCCTGTTGTTGTTTACTATACGAAATACTATATACTACACATATCTGTATATATATATCTTTATATATTCGTTTATAGACATAAATTAACATTTGCATTTGTCACGAATCGCTTGTGGCAATTGGTAATTGTGCATTTCCTGATATCCGAGACGAAGGTTAAACAATTCAAACAAAAAACAGAAAAGACAGCGAGAAATATTTCCCAACTCAACTTACATTGATTTTCAAAAGCAATCCGTTTAAATCCAATATATAGTAATGTTGTAATCCAACAAATTTGTCTGAGTTTTGAATATATTTATATATATATGCATATATAATATATATATAGAGATATATCCAATTAATGCTGTGCTCGTATACTCGTATAATCCAAAGTTTCGCTCGCTTCGATTTGGCCTTTATTTTCAACTACACGCGATCGCGTTTATACACATATAGGTATGTATGTGTGTGTGTATATTTGTGTGTGTGTGTGTATTTATATATATATATATACAAATAGACGAACGTAGATTTGCTTGCGTTATTTATTTAGCATTTATGTACATATTAAAAAATATATTTTTTTATTCGCTTTGTTTGGTTTTTTTTCGCATTTCATTCACAAAAGTAAATTTAATTAACACAAAACGCAGCGTTGACAGCGACGGCGACGGCGACAGCGACAGCGACGCTGGCAGCACAGGCGACTGTTACAGGTTTGCGTGCCAAAAATATAATAATAATAATAATAAATGAACGTTTGCGACGGCAGCAGCGACGACGGCTACGACGGCTGCGACGACGACGACGACGACGACGACGGCGGCGACGGTGACGGTGACGGCGAAGACGGCGACGTTTACGTTGACGTTGACAGCGACTGCGGCTCACACACACACATGTACACTGGCACGCACACACACATGCTCACACGCACGCACACTTAGACGGGGGCCACGTCGACGACTGCAGCTGTGTGAGTGTCGCTTTTGTATCTGTGTAACAACTGTGTGCGCTACGACAAACACACTACAGTAAAAAAATATTTTTATGCAATTTTATATAGACAAATTTCATGTGTCGTTGTTGTTGTTGCTGTTGTTGATGTTGCCGTTGTTGTTGCTGTTGTTGTTGGTGTTGCTGCTGCTGCTGTTGTTGTTGTTGTTGCTCTTGCTGCTGCTGCTGCTGCTGCTTTAGCTGTTGTTTTATTTTTCGCTTAACACGTTTTGTATTTGAATTGAATTTTTTTTGTGTGTTTTTTTCGCTAGATATTTTTGCCGTGCTCGTTGTTGTTGTTGTTGTTGTTGGACTTTTAAATAGACGTCGATTTTCTTTGCGCAATTTACATTTTTAGGCACATGATTTCCATTGGAAGCAATTTGTAATTCCAAAATAGATTTTTGATTGCGATTGCAATTCATTTATTGAATACAAACATTTCAAAAACTCACTTTATTTTGCACAAAAATTTCATTTATTTATATATTGATATAATATATATATATTTTCTTTGTATTTAATTTGAACTCGATTATTGCTCTTGTTACTGGTCGTCGTTCGAATTGTTGTTAAATTGTTTAAAGTGAATGTTTAATATGCCAGGCTAAAAAAAATGATACTCTTCGCGGCAGCCGCTCTGCTCAGCTCCGTTCACGTTGCACTGTGTACACGCTCAAAGTTTTTGAAGCGAAATGAATGCCGAGTTCGACGCGACGTACTGGCAACCGTTTGCTTTTTGTCAACGGCGAATACGTTTCATTCTGAAATTGTATTTGCGGCGAAAAGAGCGCGCTGAGAGTGCAGCTGTGTGAGTGAGAAGTAAACCCAGTCGGACGTGAGCACATGACAAACGCAATGCCACTCACTACCTTTTACATTGATAATGGACTGTATAAATAGGAAATGTGGGAATATAAGCAATTCTTTGTGTGTTTAATGTTTATAATTGAATATTTCTTTATTTGAAGTGTTAGTAAAGCTAATAACGACAAATTAAATTGAAATAGATATATTTTGTAGTTATTTTCTCATGTGAATTTAGATATTATAATCCAGAACTATATTTGAATTTTACTACAATATTAAAAATGATAAGATTCAATGTTATATAAAGTCTAAGTCTATACCTAAATTTCCATTTAATGCTCTTCCTGCATATGCACTCTTTCAGAAACACGTTTCGCTAAATCCGACTGGTATTATATGAAATGTATACATATAGATTTGTGTATGTGTGTTTGCTTGTGTATCTCGGCATATACTTGATCATTTAGGAGAGAGCAAGCGAATTCGCTCTTTGACTCAATGAATTCGCCGCACTCACGCTGTTCGAGTGACTACAAAACAATTTTTGAACTACACAGCATTTGTAAGGCGACAACACATGGTCGGCCTTTCTTAACCCCCCCGCCAACAGCTAGCGCCCTTGTTCCACATGCAGCGACTACAGGCCTCAAAAGCGCACGAAGCCTATGCTATAAGCGACGTCGACAGCGACGACGGCGACGAATTTTCGTACTAAAAACCAACCGGACGTTGCCGCCACCGCCGTTGCCCGCTGCTCGTTGCCCGATGCCCGATGCCCGATGCCCGCCAGCGGCAACCGACGCCAACATAAGCTTTGGGGCTGTGAAGCTTTGTCGGTGTGCGTATGTGTGTGTGTGTGTGTGTGTGTGCGTATGAGTGTTTGTGTGTCTGTGAGTGTTGGGGGCTTTGCTGTGTTGCTGTTGTTGTTTTAAAAAAAACGGAAATTGAAAATATGCCAACTTGTAGGCGCGCTCGCTCGCCGCGTTGCCGTTGCCGTAGCCGTAGCCGTTGCTGATGACGGCTCTGCTTTACGGCGTGGTGCGGTGCGGGGGGTTTGTGGACTTGCGACAAATTCATGCCAGTTTTTTTTTTTCATTCATTTAAATTTACAAAGCAAACAGCGCGCAAACAAGCAGCAGCAGCAGCAGCCGCCCCCTGCAGAGCCCCTACCCTCCCCTCACACGTTCGCTGCCTACGCGAAGAATTCACCACAGCAGAGTGATTCGAATTCCAAAACTGAAAACCAAAAACCAAAAACAATTTCAATTTCAATCACTCCAATCTCAAATCTCAAATCTTATTTGCCCCACTAAGAAAAAAAAAACTAATGTTATTGAGTGAGTTTTTTTATTTAATAATGAATCTCAGCTAGTTGCATATTTTCACCAAATCTGTATTTTTTTTTTCTGCGCTGGGCCATAAAAAATCAGCCTCAATGAGCGTTGAATCTGTCTGTTTCGCGTTGGCTGCCAATATGAATGAAAAATACGCACACAGCGAGGCGAAAGTAGCTACAAAACCGCGGCGATGTTGTTGTCTATGCATGAATAGCTGCAGCTGCCAAGTGTGTGTGTGTGTGTCTGTTGTCTGTCTGTGTGAGTGTGTGTGTGTGTGTGTGCGAGTATCTGTATCTGAATGTTGCATGAGGTAAGCATACGCTGTTGTTGTTGCTGTTGTTGCTGTCGTGCCAGTGTGTGGTGTGAGTGAAAAAAGTTAACAACAGGCGAGCCCATTGTCTCAAACCATTCACCTGGACAAACAATGAAAAATTATTGTTTAGCCTATATCAAGTATATATGTGTATATACGTGATTATGATATAGTATATTAATAAATCAATATGCATGACATTTAGTATTTTTGGTATATTTTTAACATTTCTCTGTACTTCACTTTCAGCTCGCTGCCTAGAACGCACTCAAGTTGTGAGCAAGTGAATGCGCTCCAGTGTGAATGATATTGAAAGGCAAACACATCAGCGACTGGTTCAACGTCGTTGTCTGTCTGGCTGGCTGGCTCGCTGGCTGGTCTCTGGTTGGGCTGCTGCCGTCGTTGTTGTTGCTGTTGTTGTTGTTGATGTTCAGCAGAGTTGCCGAGTGCTTCGCGCAGTCAGTGTCAAAAGAAAAATACACGACTCTGCGGCGCGTTGGCAACTGTGCGCAGCGACTTTAAAATAAAATCTCAAAACCAGTAGCACTTTTCTTGGCTTCAACATAAAAAAGTGCGCGGCAACAACAACAGCAGCAGCAGCAGTAGCGCAGCGACGTCGACAGCGACGTGCGTTGAAAATAACAGCAAAAACAACAACGACAAAAAAAGTTAAAGCGAGCGTGAAGAGTTGTTTGTTGTCTAATAAGCCAAGCCTCAAAACGGGGGAGATAGCAAGCAAATCGGATCGACTATAGATAACAACTAAATATATATACATATATATAAATATATATATATAGTAAGAAACATACTTGGAAGACAGACTATTGGGTGCCAAGGCAGAGATTAGCATGAACTTTCCAGTTCAGAAGGAAGCGAAACACACATATACATACATACACACATTTACATATATATTTACTACATGGCATAGTATCAAAATGGCTTGCCAAACGCATACATACATACAAATCGTATGTATTTCAGTATGTAACACACACACATGCATACACATGCATACACGCACAGCAGACAGCAGTCGACACTCGAAACTTCCTCTCCAATGCCACAAAACTCAACTCGTTTCGAGCGAGCGAAAAATAACACACAGTCACAGCGAAAGCGAATTCCAAAAACACAAATCGACTCGAGCGAATTTGCGAGCGAGTTTGAGTGAAAGAGAGCGCCAAGCGGCGAATTCACTTAGCTCGCTCACTCACTCGCCAGAGTCGTTTTTATGAATGAAACCGTTTATAATGAATGGAGGCCTGCGCTGCCAGCAACGCTGCCCCGCTGCCAGCGTCGCTGTCATCGTCATGTGCGCTGGCAAAGAAAAAAATTTTGTTTTTTTCACTTTTGTATTATTTAAAATTGTTTTTATTTTTTTCGCTGTTGATGTTTTCCTTGACTATTTTATTTAATGTCTCATATATATGTATATATACATATGGACATGCATTAATTGTGTTTATCTCATTTTTTTTATGGATCCATGTAAATTGTTTACGCTTATTTTCGGATAAATTGCATATAAGTTGTACAGTTAATTCGTGAACAATGCTTAAGCTGTGACAGACGCGCTGTCGCCCTCAGTTTAAACAGACAGCAGCGGCAATCAAGTTAAGAGCTACTTAGTACGAGAGGCGCATTAAAACACTGTTTTTATGGAAATTCTCTTTTAAATAAACAGAAACTCATTTTTTTTCTCGTTGTTTTTTTTTTGGTCATAATGAAAACTGCGACAGTTTTTGGTTGTTGCCCACATTTGCTGGCGAACGTGGGCGGACACGCATAGTAGGCTGGCTATCAAATTCACACACACATATTTCTCTCTCTCTATATATATATTTATATGTATATAGACACACTTTGTTAGTTTCGTTCTTACCCACACTTAAAATTTTTAGACAGCAAAATTCTGCTTGGGGGTTTTTCCCCAAACGATTTCATTCCAGCTGCCCTAAATGGCAAAAAAAAAATATTTGTTAACTGCCGAATTAGCACAGTTAAGCAAGTATAAGAAGAAGAATTTGGAAATAAAATAGTTTCGTTTAGATATTGTCTTTACATATATATATTTATCATTCACATATATACATACAATAGATATAGTTCTTATACAGCTGCGAGCGACGGTAATTCAGTTTTTCAACTGAACTTTCTACTGCACAGTGGTACAGCTGCAGCTTTTATTATGCATAAATTCTAATATGCCAGCTAGTCTAATGAAATTTGGCATGTGTATATATGGATATGTTTATGAATTTCGAATTAAATATTTACTTGTTTTGAATACGCCTTCAAGGAAAAAGAAGGGCCTAATTTGATTTGCAAATCATTTTTCATATTATGGCAAATCTTATGGAGAAAACAGCAAAAGCTTTTCTTTGAGACAATATATATTTTATTTTTTTTTACTTAGAAGAATTCTTATTAACTATTTATAGACTATTTTTTAGAAATTTTAGAAATTTTGTATATACTATATATACATTGAGCTAAGTTTGATGAATTGAGGCATGATTTCTATTAGGGACTAGACTCAGACTAAATTTTTGAGCAGGTTTTGTGTAGTGAAAACAATATTTGTGCTAATAATTATTCATTTTTGCATTCATTCATTCCTTTATTCATTCATTGCTTTATTCATTTATTCATTTATTTATTCATTCATTCATTCATTCATTCTGCTTTTACAATTATATTGCTCTCAATATGCTATAGTCAATATATGAAATCTGATCTGTCTATTATGTAATCTGAAGAGATTGCATTTCTAAATATATCTCTATCAATCTATCATTTGTAAAGTAAAGAATTTTTTTGCATATATATTTATATATATATTTTTATGTTTATTTATATTCATATGAAATTCCAGTTATTACCTCAACAAAATTCACACTTTCTTAGCTTTGTTTTATGGCCTTTTGATATAGTTTTTAATATCTCTAACCTACTCACTAGCTACTTAGGTAAACATCTGAAATTTCTCTAGACTTTTGCATTAGAGACAGCTCTACCTCCATCTCCACTAAATAAAGTCTAAGAAATATAGGCATATGTCTTTGGTCTGCACTAAAAATGCCTAAAAAATTAACCATAAAACTGACAATTGTGTCTGAGAGACAGAGAGAGAGAGAGTGAGAGAGAAGAGAGAGGGGAGATACTGAGCGAGACGCATAACAAATGCATATTTAAATTACAACCAAATTTGGACATCGACGTAGGTTCCAAAATCTTTGCCAAGTCAGCCAAAAAAAAAAAAGAAAAAAAAACAAACTAAATAAGAGAGGAAAAAAAATGTTGTTAAATTTTGTAAATGTGAGGCATTCGCTTTTCGATGTGGGCTTTGTCTCTGCTTTGCATATAATCAACATGGAAAGTGGCTCAAAAACCGTCGGCGTTGGTGGCTCGACAAGAAAAAGCTGCACCACACACACACACACACTCACACACACACACATTGGAGTTTTCAATATTTTTAGTTAACAATGGCAAATGCGACTGCGATTTCGATGGCAACAATCACAATGCCAAACCCGCTTCCGTTTCATTCAGAAATGTAAAAGCCCATAGCGAAATATATAATCCAGCATTTAAAGAGTGGGTAATTCACTTAATGATCGGTTGTGTTATTTACGAGAAAGCCAACTCCCAACATAACTAACATAACTACAACTACGAAATGCATTTGCGCAATTGAAATTTATATTTCTGCACGTTTAGCAAGTGAAGAGAGTATATTGGTTTTGTGCTAGTGCGGATTGCTAGGATTTTCGGGTCTGTGATCTCTTCAGCCGAATCTAGAAATTTTGAAAAATATATTCTCCTATGTATCCTTGCCTGATGAGGTTATTTTTGGATACACCCAATGTCGAACATGGCAGATCGGAAATTACTATATTGCCTAGAGGATATCAGCTTTATTTACTTTATTTATAATTAAATCTTACGACTACCTATACCGTCGCTTGGCTATATAGATATATTACATGATTATGCTCATTCCGATCCTGGCAAATCTGAAGAAAAACTCTAAATCTTCCATTCATTTAGAGCTACAATTAACAGGCTTTGCGGTTGAGTCACTTCGTTTACAACTGAACTTAAAATTATTAAAGAAAATATAGAAATTTGATCAAATTTAGTTGTTTTTGAAAAGTGGATAAGTATTATGCAGTCAGTGTTGCTAAAGCACTCCGTTCTTGTTTTGAAAGGACTCTAATTATTTTTTCCCAACTTTATATGCAGTATATGAATATGCAATCTACAGAAGAAGTTACGATCACAAACGTATGATTTAACTAAATTTATAGCTCAGCATAAGAGTTTTACATGTAAAAAGTACTCAAAGTGTTTAATATCTTATGATATTTTGAAGTTGATATAACCATTAAAAAAATATGAACAGAGATGCAGACTTAATGCAAAAGAAAGCCAAAAATCAATTAAGGTTTATTCAAGCTCTAGAAGTTTAAAATTGTTTGAGTTGAATTTGAAATGCAGAATCTAAAGATTAGATATGATAAATATACAAAATTGATCGTTTTACAAGCTATACATTTTGTATGGTTTCCAATACCCACTTGTTAGATTCTGCATTTGAATTCTAATTTACTTTATTATTGGAAGTTGAAGCTTGTCAAATATACATTAAAAATGCATCATCAATCTAGTCTGATGCAGTTGGAATGCTCAGAAATGTATAGCTTATATAAAACTATAATCCCTAGATAGGAAACTCTTGTAAGATCGTTAGAAATTCAAGAAAATCTACAAGACTTCAGATGAGTTTCCAGTTTCCAGTTTCCAGAATATACTCAGATATGTATAGCTTATATAAAACTATAATCCCTAGATAGGAAACTCTTGTAAGATCGTTAGAAATTCAAGAAAATCTACAAGACTTCAGATG
This sequence comes from Drosophila nigricruria, assembly GCA_037075265.1. NCBI lineage: Eukaryota > Metazoa > Arthropoda > Insecta > Diptera > Drosophilidae > Drosophila > Drosophila nigricruria. The sequence goes on along the minus strand of JBAMCI010000227.1, from coordinate 7,825,969 downwards.
AGTTTCCAGTTTCCAGTTTCCAGTATATACTCAGATATGTATAGCTTATAAAAAACTATAATCCATAGATAGGAAACTCTTGTAAGATCGTTAGAAATTCCACGAAATCTACAAGAATTCAGATTAGTTTCCAGTTTCCAATTTTCAAAGTTGTCAAAACTCTGTTGAGCAAATGTGAAGCTGTCACTAAAGCCCACAAGATTTTCATTCAGCTGAGGGCGTTGCAGACTTCAAACTCTTGAAACAAAGTGTTTGAGCAGCCCTCGCTTATGGCTGCTTACAGATAAATTGCGCGGGTGTTTGCGGCAGTCGGTCAGCGGCTGTCGCACTGGCTGCCATTGGGGCTTATTCACAAATATGCACAGAGGTCTCTCCGTCTCTCTGTCTCTCTGTGGCTCTGTCTGAATGGCTGGCTGGCCGTAAATGGCGCTCAGCATGCGGCGGTAAGCTGGCCAAAATGAAGACAGTTGACACACCCGCGGAATGCCACAGATTGTTGCATGCCTCATGCCAAAAATGAATATACAGCAGCAGCGATGCGAATGATCGCAGCCAAAGGAATCGGGAATCGGGAGTCTCGAGTCAAAAGTTGGAGCCTTGGAATGCCATGGAACAGTAGCCACATCCGCTGTCAACTTTGGAAATTAACGCAGTTATTCACGCAGTTCGGCTGCAGCTGAGCTCAGCTTAAGGCAAAGAGCAAAATTGTGTCTGCCTGATCTTGATTTCGAGTCATTATGATACCAATTTTCAAAAGCATACAAAAAATAACTGCCTGACTACCTAAGCGATTGCCCGGCTTGATAGAGGACAGAGCAGAGCAGAGATCTGCGAATCTGCGCTGCCTGCCCGAAAACCCAAAAGATCGCAAGACAAATGCTTTGGGTATTCAATTTTTTTCGGTTTATTCACAGATTCGTTCAGCTGTTGGAATTTGTCGACTACTGTTTCGCATTTTTTCGCAATTGCCAAATATTTTAAGAAAAACAAACGGCTTTAGCCATGGCCTGAACCAGCTACTGTTTGCCTTGAAACAGAGATGTGAATCTTTGAGATAAAGACTTGTATGGCTAAAGATTGAAATATATATTTTATATGAATATTATATATATATGTGTGTATATCATTTATGAACAAAAAGTATAGTAAAAGTGAATCAACTCTAGCTGGAAAGCATTTCTTCAAGTTGTAGTGGGGCAAGATTTTGGGCAGTATTATCAAAGCCAAGCTTATTAGAAGTTTCTATTTATTATTTACTATGTGTTAATGCTTTAATTAAATTACTATTTATTTATAAAAATATTTTTTAAAAATATAGTAAAATTTTCTAAAAATTCACTAAATGAAAATCATCAAGACGCATCATAATAATTCAAATGACTAATATTGATTGAAGTGAGATCCATTCAAAAATCATTAAAATTGGTTTATACTTAAATAGCTTTTGATATGACACTACACAGTATATGTATGTAGATATAGAAGATCGAATTTTTAGCCAAAAAGCTTATAAGCAGCTTCTTTATGATATATAAGCCATGTCTATATGGCTATCACATTGTAAATTAATGTTAGTTTATAATATTTGTAATAAGTTTGCAAACTCTTTTGTTGTTATTATTTTAATTACGAAATAAATAACTATGTATAATAGACCAGTAGAGTTGAGCCAATAACTGTTTTATGAAGTAGAAAACTGAGCTAACACTGTGAGCCATAATATCAAAAGTTGTTTCGAATCAAAAGCCAAATTAAGATAATGAAACTTTGGACTCTAATGCACTTCAAGGCATTGGCTAGAGTGTGAAGCAATGTTGAATTATAAGATCTTTTCTTTTTAAAAATTCTTTATAAGTTGCATGTAGTATTGAACAAGAATATTATGAGATATTTATGAGAAACAGAGAGCGAGACCAGAGCTATAAACTATAAGCTGTTTGCATAGTTAGCAACCAAAATTGAATTTCTAATAACAATAAAAAATATTTTTGAAACAGCTTCAAAGAGCCTGTGCCTCAATCCTTTCCCAAATCCAAGCATATGAACAAGTTACAAATGCTAGTATAAGATTTTATATATAGCATATATAAGATATAGAAAATGTGAGAGCCTCGAAGTAAAGAGTTGGATTTGCTATACACAAATTAATGCAGGCAGTTGGTTTAAAGTCTTTACTTTATATAGACAGTATATACTACTACTATATGTTATTATATTATATATATAAAGAAGGCAACCAGATGCACTGATCAGATCTACAAGTAGCTATTGACTTTACGTAAAGTATTTAAGCTTGCTGGAAGAGCCTTTGTTAATCAGATACAACAAGATATTTCAGCCGAATATTGAAATATATATGTTGTAAAGGCTTAAAGCTTATAATTATTATCAATTAATTATGATTATTAATTAATTATAATTATTAATTTGTTATTAAGTATTTCCTACAAAATAGATTGATTTTAAATGACTTTTATTTAAGTTTATCTTAAAGTATGTTTCATTTATTGGCAATTGGCTAAGCCAACAACAATTTTTAAATATTATTGAATATAGATTGAAACTATAGAGCTAAGTAGTATAAGCAAGCAAGCATTACTTGATTTAGAGAACTGTCTATAAGTTATTGAATCTACAATGAAATTGTTGTAATTTCTTTTATGATGTTTAGTAATTCGAATCCCAGACTGATATAGGGATGCAGTACTATCTTAGCTCAAAGTCAAAGTTCTAAGCTGCTTTCAAATAAGCTATAAACAATACCTAACTTAACTATAGCCTTTACAACTATAATAAAGAACAACAAGTTTACTAAATTCTTTGTAAAATACAATAAACAATTCCTAAACTCAAATTTATTAACATAAACAAATAAAGTTTATAAGAAAGTGTGGCATAAAGTGGCTTTAAAATATTCGGCCAAGCCGATAATATTGCTAATAGTTAAGCAGCAGAAATTAACTAAATTAAACTAGCTTAAACTGCTTAAGTTATAAACAATTAAAGTTAATTAGAGTTAAGGCATTACTAAGTTCTTCATTATGAATACAAATTGGAATGGCTACAAATTACAGTTAGCGGCAAATTAGATTTGGCCAACTTGCTCATAAACAAATCATGTTAACTGTGTTAACTCAACAGTGTTTCATAAAAGTAACTTACCAGTTATTCAAAAATATTTTATTATAGTTGAGCGAAAAGTTTATAAATTTTTGTTGTTTGTTTGTGAATTAAACAAATTGCACAGTTAGTGAAATGTTTTGTAGTGACTGTACTTTCAGCTTACAGTTAGTTAAGTACTTGTTAAAGACACACACACACAGAAATTGCTTAATTAATGTACTTAAATATTATTAACTTTGGCTAATTGTTTATTATGTTTGCTTAATTATTTTATTTACACACTTTTTTTTGACACAATTTGAATATGTTTTTCTTTTTTTCGACTTTTTTGTTGCTTTTTTCGGCTACAACTGAATGTCTTGGCTTTGCCGCTGTTAATTGCGTGTTGGCCAAGTTTCCTTTTCTCTTTGAACTGCACAATCACAAGTTGAGTGAGTGGAGAGTGGCATGCAGAGGATGCACACGCAGAGACTTGTGTGTTGAATGCAGCCTGACGCTCGTCCAGTGACTGAAACGATGTTGCACGCCATTTGCAACGCGACCAGCAGTGCTCCAAGTGCCCCCCAAAAGCAGCGGGCTGCAATTGTCATCGGCTGCTCGGTTGCTCGGCTGCTCGGCTGCTCGGTGCTCGGCTCAGACGACAGGATGCTGGACTGGACACGACGAGCCACGACGAACGCGCATCGAAGCACGACGAACGAGACGAATGCAGATTGGGCTGGCAGTTCGTTGCGTGGGCATCGAGTTTGAGGCCTGTTGTTGATATGTGGCAACTGCAGGTCCACTTCACACTTAACTCAACTCAACTCGACTTCAATCTAATGCTAATCGAATCTTTATAGAGTGTGCTGGAAGGCCTCGTAGCAGCTCTCATACTAAAAGAGACAAACTCAACTCTCAATCCTTGTGGCAAATGCAATCCCAAGTTGTGATTGCCTCTGGCTCCCCCCCCCCATTCCATAGCCAATGAGCGCGCTGCATTCAAGGTCAACACGTTTTGACGGCCATTTTGAAATTGCTTTGCCGTTCAATGGCCGCCCAAACGCGTTGGCTGCACGCTGCACTTCCGTGCCCAATCAGCTTGGCCCTGAGTCCGAGCCCAGCCCGCTGCGTTGGCGTCGTTGCCTTGGCAACGTCCTTCGATAGGCGTAACCTCGACATTGGCTCTGAAATTGGGGGTTGCTTCCGCTGCTGCAGCAGCTGCACTGCGTTCAAGGTCAGCCGCCATCATCAAATCAAATGAAGCTGTTCACATATATGTGTATGTGTGTGTGTGTGTGTATAGGTGTGTGTGTGTGTGAGTGTGTGTGAGTGTGTGTTTGCATGCCAGCTGATGGCCAGAGTTGCCACAGCACTTTAAGTTATATCGAATTGATTTGCTAAAAAGGCGCGTAGCTTGAAGTTGAAAGTTAGATATAGATATCTATAGACTTTATGTGTTAATTATAAACTGGTTGTTAAAAAACTTTGATCTATTTAGATGTCTGAGTTGGAAAAGAAGGCTTTGCTGAACAACCTAAGTATACAACTAACCCAACTCAAGTTATTTTGAAGTAAATTATAGATAGAGCGCAGAGGGCCTAGGTTGATAAGTTTTAATTCCAAATATTAGATAGTAAGCGGTTAGTAGCTAGTATCTTTAAACGATATCTAGCACGATAACTATGCATAACAACAATATGATTGAGGTAGAGATGACACCAAGAAAGAGACTTGGCGAAGGAAACTTGTGAAGTTCGACTTCGACTTAAAGCGATAGGAATTCGTATATTTATAGCAGTTTCAATCATTATCTCTATTTGCAGTATCTAAATTCACATCAAGTATACACCAAGTCCAGTCTACGTTAAGTATACGCCATGGCCACATTAAGTATACGCAGCAGTTATATCTATGCAGACATAAATATGAATATAAATAGCTGCAGAGCTTTGCTTGACTTTCAAGTGGACTTCAGCCACTTCAGTTCCCTTTCCGTCTATAGGCCAAATCCATTTCCCTTAAAACCAAAATAAACTTAATTTTCGACAAATCAAAGGATTTCGCCTTTGCCTGGGTCGCCAGCCAAATTGAAAGGGTAATCAAGGTAAAGCAATTTGAAAAGGTCAAACTGTTTTGGCATTCAATTTAGGCGCACAAGTAAATCGAGCAAATCGATTCATTCATGCACACACACATATATATATGTGTATATGTATGTTTATATATAATTATATATATAAATAAATAAATGTAAGAAATACAAAAATAAATGACAATTCATTGCGACGCGTTCGAAATACATTTTCAAATTCATTAAACAGCAAATTTTCACTAGCTGACGAGATATATATATATATAAAGATGTATATATATCATTATATATATATATATGCATATATCTGTGTAAGTACATACGTATGTAAATAAAAATTGGCCATCCAATTTTCTGTGGCTGAGTGGCTTTGACTTTGCTTTTGGCTTTTTGGTTTTTGGTTTTGGGTGCCTGTGGCTAGCAAATCGCACAATAAATTTGTGCGCTGACTGACGTCACAAGTGTCCTAGATAATCAACGGCAACAGCAAACGTCGAGGTGAAATCTATAAACATGTAATCATGGCAAACAGCAACAGAAACAGAAACAGAAACAAACAAACAGGCAGCAGCAACGGCAACATTTACAAACAACCAGGCCAAAAGCACGTGCATTTCACGAATTTCTTTTCTTTTTATTTTTTGGAAACTTCCGCTGCTCTGAACTGCGATTGACGTTGATTTGATTTTCATTACATATTTTTTTCGGTTTTCTTTGCGCTTTTCCATTTGACTTTTATTTCTCCTTTCATTCATTAGATATACCCATAGAGAAACTGAGAGAGAGAGAGAGAGAGAGGCGCTGGCTAAGCATTTAAGCTGCTTCTGCTGCCAGCATTCGTTTTTCTCAATGAAATTTTCAAACCCCTCAGCCAAAGACTGTCTGCCTGGCCCAGCCTTGCCTTACCCAGCCTTGCCTGCTGCTGCTGCTGCTGCTGTTGCTGTCCTAGTTCCACAATCCACATGACGCAGCCACCAACAACAGCAACAGCAACAATAGGCGCTGCCTTGTGCCTTGTGGATGCCATTCGCTGCGCCTTGTGAATGAATTTTGCATTCTCTCTCTGTCTCTCTCTCGCTCTCTCTCGCTCTCTCTTTTTCTCTGTGCCTCTTTCCAGCTGGCTGAGTTTTTCAATGGCCACAGCTCGCACTGTGTGGCGTCATTGAGGATTATATCTAGCGTTTATCCTGTCTGGCTGCCAGCAAATATCTCTCCCCTTGCTCCTGTCCCTGGTCCTCGTTCAGGCGTGTATTCTAATGGCATTCCTGCAGTGCCTGTCTGTGTGTTAATGTGTGTGCATACCTTAATGCAAATACAATCTATTTTATATGCATGTGTCATGAAAGTATATGTATTTGAGGTGGAAATTTTTGGTCCAGATAGATGAAAATCAAAGTAAGCTTAATTCTTTGATTTTTCCTAGAAAGACAAATAATCACATCTTCTAAAACTAACATTTTTCTTAAAGAATATCAATTTTGTGGCCCACACAAAAAATTTTATAACTCTGATTGTCATATTTAGCGAGATACTCCCAATTGAATTCGGGTGCGTTATCCTTTATTTAAAATTTTTTAATAAAATACTTACTGAAATGATACAAAGCCCAATTTTGTTTTATTTTAAGAAGAATAACACAGAGTTCAATAGAAAAATCATTGTAGGACTATGCTTTATAGATATAGAATATATTCCATACTAAAATTGCGCTATACTGATGTCTCACAGCTTATATAAGAGAGCAGCTCCACACTCCCAGCTTGGCCTGCTGCTTAAGCTGATTATGACTTCAATGAAGTCATATTAAGTCCATCTCCATTACAGTAAGTGACTCAGCTTAGCATTGACTTAACTCTTAGCCTGCCCAGAGCTAATATGCACAACTTGATGGGGGAAAAAAAAGAAATATCTAAATGCATATTAAATGCAGATTCAAGGATATACCCTGAGCTATGCCAAAGCCTCAATGACACAAGGAGTTTGCTGTAATGTGTTTCAAGTGGAGCATAAAGCAGATTTTGAGTGACGCACTTGCTGTACATATGTGTGTGTGTGTGTGTGTGTGACAGACTCTAGAACTGTGCCGTGTTGTGTGTGCGACAGAATTGTCCTTCCCAGCATAGGTTGAATGAACTCATGGCGGCTGGCTGACCCAGTTTTTCGTGCAGCGCTTGGCAAGCTAGCAAAAACCCATTCACAAGCAGCAGCGGCAGTCGCAGTCGCAGCATCCACATTCACATCCTTGGCGCATTCAATGACAGCTATGAATGAAAAAGGAGCTGCTGCACTGCGCATGCCACCTGGTTCAATGCACTGAATGAAGGTTACGCGAGCTCAGAGCTCTGAGCTGCCGTGACGTCATTGCTGACACAGTTTTTCCAATTTCCAAATGACAAAATCTTCTTTATGTGTCTTTTTATAACTTTAAATTTACTTTTTATTTTGAGGCGTAACAAAAAAAGGCGCAAAATGTTCTTCTTTTTGTTGTAGTTGTTGTTTTTGTTTGTTTGTTTGTTGTTGTTGTTGTTGTGCAAAAAAAGCGTTTACAAATTTGATTTAAAAACCTTTTTCCAAACACATTTTGTTAGCGAGCCAGCGACTGTAAGCCAAATACATCTATATAATATATATATATCTGTATATATATAAATTTATATAATATATATATATATATAAATACATATATATATATATTTACAATAAAAACTAAAGCATTTTCATTCGTTCTTCATCTGGCATTTATAAGCTAAGTCAGCCGTGCCTCAAGCTCAAGCAGTCTGTAGTTAAAGAGTTCTCAGTTACAAGTACATAATTGTTGTGGCAAATGCAGTTGCAGTTGCAGTTGCATCTGTAGCTGCTGTTGTTGTTCATCTTCATCTTCATCTTCTTCTTCATCATCATCATCATTTCATAGGTATAGTTTGGCAAAAATGGTTCCTTAAAGTATTTCGAATAACTTTTTAAGCTCCACCATGAGCGCCCAGTCGGTTTTGATCAAATCATCACGGAAGTAGTCCTTGCAGGCATCGATGCTCTGGCGTGAGATCTGCAAAGATATAGGAAATAGATATATATAGAGATTAAATATTAAAATTTACTTATATTACTCATAGAAACAGTTCTCTTAAGTCTAAACTATATAGAGTATAAATTCTAAATAAAAAAAATTATTATTTCAGTTAATCTTTTCAATTTGATATTGACTGCGTATATATATTTATATATATTTATATACTTGTAAATGCACAATAAATATTATTCTTAACATCCGGTCGATACGCCAAGGCAGTTCGATTGTATACATTTCTTAGTCTCCATTTCCATTTCCATTAGCATTTCCATTTAATTATAAATTTTTTGCCAGTTGCATATTAATTAGCTTGAACAATACTTTCAATATGGAGAGCTGCATACATAATGTCCCGATAAAAAGATATATAACTATAGACGTATCGCACAATAGTGGCAATGGGCCATGCATATCAATGAGCTCTCAGCATAAGCTAGGCTTCTTCTATTTTATTGGGTTGTTCACTAAGTAATTTCGTTTTTTTTAGTGCAATTCAAACACAATTTTTTTTATTATCTAAAACATTTTTATGAAGTTATGTATTCTCCATTTAGACTCAATACCTTTTGCCATCTTTCGTGCAAAAAATTGTTTCCACGCCCATACAATTTTTGGTCCTTGCTGGCAAAAAACTGGTCCAAGTGGTTTTTAACGTCCTGATTTGAAGTGAAGATTCTCCCATCCAAAAAATGTTGCAAAGAGCGGAACAAGTTCTAATCCGAAGGTGCCAAGTCTGGAGAATATGGTGGGAATGATAGCACTTCCCATTCAAGCTGCAAAAGCTTTTGGCCAGTCATCAAACTTGTATGAGGTCTCGCAGTATCCTGGTGGAACACAACACCTTTTCTATTGATCAATTCTGGCCTCTTCTGTTTGAGTGCATCACTCAGTTTGTCCAGCTGATCACAATACATTTCAGAATTAATCATGGTGTTTTCCGGGATAAGCAAAAAAAAAACGATCCCGTTGAAATCCCACCAAACAGACAACATAACCTCTTTTTGGTGCATATCGCCCTTCGAAGTGGTTTGTGCTGGTTCATCCTTTTTAAGCCATGATCTCTTGCGCTTTACATTATTGTAAACAACCCACTTGACTTCGCCAGTAATAATGCGCTTCAAAAATGGGTCATTTCTTTGACGTTTGATAAGCAAATCACAGTCGTTAATGTGACGAAGCAAATTTCGTTCTGTAAGAACATGGGGAACCCATTTGTCAAGCTTCGAAATTAATCCTAGACGTTTAATGTGCTTGTGGATGGTTGCATTCGACAAATTTAGTCTTTCAGCAATCTCTAGAGTTGTTATTGACGATTTGCATCAACCAACGACTTTATTTTATCCACATCGGCTTCAAGAGGCCTTTCAGGATGTGGTGCATCCTTAAAATCGAAATTTGCCGGAACGAAATTTTGAAAACGAATTTTGGCAGTGGCATTCGGTCAATACATCTTCTCCGTACACATCCCATCATTTTCGCCTTAATTGAACTGCATTTTCACCATTTCGGTAGTAAAACAGGAAAAAGTGCCGAAAATGCTGTTTTGATCTTCCATCTTCGATAGGGCACCAATCCAAAACTATTCCAACAAATTTAACAACATTTTTTACAAACAAGCCTTACTATATCATCTTTTCAAAAATATAAGGGTAAAGCGGTTAAGTGCAAAGTTGGCTGCGAAAAAAATCAATAAGATCAGCTATTGTCATAAAACGAAATTACTTAGTGAACGACCCAATAGTTTGTTCAATAGGCTGAGCATATATATGCATATAATCGGATAAGAAATTGTCTATAATACTTGCGCTGGTCTTTAATCGTGTATCAATATGTTATCTATAAACTTATCGATAGCATATATTAAAGAAATATCTCATATATATAATATAAAAAGTTATTTCTTTCTATAAAAATTTATCTATAATATTTACTATACGCTTCTTATCGATAACATTATCGATAACTTATATACAATAAGTAACATATACAATATATAATCGGATTAGAATTAAGTTAACATAGAGATATATATCTATAATGTCTACTGCAGTTCTTAACTTGTTTTTAATACATTTATCGATAGCAATTCCGATAACAATATTTATCGATTTTTATGCAAATAAATAATAGAAAAGTTTATAGAAACATTAAAAATATTCAAAATATCATTGATCTATTGTCATATCGAAGTTTCCACCACAAACTTAAAGAAAATAGATAAAAATAAGCCTCAACTTAGTTTTTAGTCTTCCATTTGACCCCATACTTTGAGCTATTTATAGCTTGTGCCACTAGAACCTTATCTACGCTTTAAAGCCAGGGGGGGTTATTTGGGTATTTGGGTTGCTGTCGCTTGAACCGGGTCGCCAAATGCGTCAGAATCTCTGATAAAAAAAAAACACCAACGACAGAGTCAAAGCCGCTGTGGCACAATGCAAAAGCTTGAACCCGGTTGCACGGCAACTGGGTCAAGTGAGTAGCCAAAACAAACCGACGAACAAAAACTGGGTTATTTCGCTGAGAGAACGTCAGAAGTCAATGAACGTTGCGGCAGCAAGTGCATTGCCGTGGAAGGTGAAACGTGACGTCAGCCATGGCCCCAGCCTCTGTGGGCGGGGATGGCGCTGCGGTTGGTGCTGGCACTGGGGCTGGGGTTGGGTTTTGGGGCGCGCCTTGATCAGGTCAGCCATGACATAATACCCTTTGATAGCACGAGAAGGCATTGAGTGCTAAAAATAGCCAAGCGGCTGTAAATAGATATAACTGAACGGAATGAGCACGTACACACACACAGCACACACACACTCACACAGACACAGACACATCAGCACTCATACTACACTCATTCTGTGTCCGCCTCGTCCTTGATGTGTTTTTCTCTTTTCATTTTTTGCCTTTACATGTTGCGGACTAAATTTGATTACCCAACTCGACGACAGGCAAACAATTTTTTACGACAAATTAATTGAATCAAACTCGCTGCAAAGTGGAGCTCAATGAGCAATTACCCAACGATTCTTAAGGCCTCAAGCCCAGCCCCAGCACCAGCACCAGCACCAGCCCCAGTTCCAGCGCCAACCCTAACAGGCAGTCCATGTTGCTGACGTCACTGATGCCGCCTCATTGATAAGCGACACTAAAATAGCGCGAAAATTAAGTTCATTATCGATTTCAAAAGTTAACACACACACACCCACAGCACAATTACACATACACACACACACACACTTGTACGCACAGTGTCCTTCTGTTTGACGTCAGCAATATTATTGTATTTGAATACCCTGTAGTTGATGTAAGTCGATAAAAGGGTGGAGGTTGGGCTAGCTAAGGTGTGTGAGGGAAAGAAAAAAGGATCAGCAAAGCCCTTAACTGAAATTGATATATAAGCCTTATCAAGACTATATGTTGACTCAAGAACTAAGTTCATATAGAGCTAAATTTAACATGAGATACATTCAGATACAATTGGTATAGAAACATATTATGAATACAGATATAGATATAGATATAGATATAGATATAGATATAGATATAGATATAGATATAGATATAGATATAGATATAGATATAGATATAGATATAGATATAGATATAGGTATAGATATAGATATAGATATAGATATAGATATAGATATAGATATAGATAAAATATATAGCTATAGATAAAGATGTACATCTATACAGATACAGATCATAGATATAGATACTTATTGTAGTTAATATATATATACAGATTGTAACAGATGCAGGTTAAAGCTACACATGAAGATACACACATGTATCACTGCAGATACAGATACAAACTTGACTGTATCATAGATGCACTCAGAACATCATACAAATATTAAGATTATCTGTTTATTCAGCAATCAAATACCTAAATTCAAATGTTTTTTAATCCAACTCGCAACTAGTTACAGGGCATCTTATAGTCTCCCTCTATCCACTCCACAACACTTTTGTTTTTTTAAGTAATTAATCAAATAATGTTGCTGGCCATTTGCCGTAGCGGAAGTTGCAAAGACCTTTTAATGCCGTTTATATAGGCTGCCCGCCGCCCTAGTCCCCAGCCACCAGCCCCCAGCCCCCCTACCAATCAGCTGCACACCTTTGTTTTCACCTTCCGTCGAAGTTTACACAACTTGGCCATGTAATTTGATAAGCCAAGTTGGCAATGGAAATGCGAATGGCGCACTGCCAAAGTTTAAGTGCCGAGTGAACTGATAGCGAATGGAATGGGAGTGGGAGTGGGAGTGGGAGGTGCTAAACGTACCAGGTGCTCGCGCTCAACCGGTGCAGGTGTCACTCGGCGAATGGCAATTGCAGCTAACACCTTTTGATTGCCTAACTTAGCTGAAGAGTCAAGTTTCATAGCAAGAAATCAAGTGTTGCAATTAAGGCAAGGAAGATGTGAGGGGCGAGAAAGGAATGGGGGGGGGTCATTTGAGGTAGAACAAATATATTGTAAATGGATAAATTTCTGAGAAACATATATTAATTAAATGTTAAATATAACTAAGATTGTAACTAATGAAGTTAAGCCAAGGTTATTCAAAAGAATTTTAGCTTTTCACTTAGGTTAACTAGAATTCTCTATAAACGAAGTCTACTTATAGCTATACTTAGACTTAACTTAACTTATATATATTTATTAATTAGTATTATTCTTAGTTCTTACCTTGCTCACGAGCATATCGTCCGCCTCGAAGTGTCGACCAAACATTTTAGGTGATTCGCCAGGAATCGGTTCGATTTTGATGCAAATCTCTTGACCTTTACGTGCAAATTCGATTTGCTTGTGATTCGATTCGATTGAGGTGACAATGCCAATGTCCACAAACTGTAATTGAAGAAGACAAAAAGTAAAGAAGAATTTAACGAGACTCAATCAAAGTGTTTAGTCGGGCTTATGGCTAATGGAAAGACCAACTTAATCAACATGTGCTGTCACACTTCAGGGATTCATAGCGCAACAGTTAGCAAAACAATAGATAATTGCACGTTAAGCTACGAATCAGTTGTGAAGGAAAGTATTAGCGAAAGGGGTTTAGATGGGAGAGAACGACTAGCAGATACTGTGTAACCTGTAAAAGTGAGCTGAAAATAGATTGGTTTTGATATCTACAGATCCATAAGAGTTAGTTTCAAACAAAAATTAATCAAATGGCGCTGATTGATTTCGAAATCGATATATATTGCCAATCAACAGATCTACGGAACTTTACGAGTTTTTAACCATATTAAAACTATCAAACGAGATCTTTTCGAGTTAGAAAATTTCAGTTTTCAAAAGATCGAATTGCACTTAAATGACCTATAGTCACGCAAAGATCAATAAAGTCTGCCTATCGAATTCCAATTCGTTCAGATCATAAAAATAGTCAGAGTAGTATTAAAATCAATTGAGATTGGGGCAGTCGGACAACGACTTGCTACTGCTCAAGCTCAAAGCCAAGTTTCGTCAGACTTCCTACAGCAATTCACAATTTCTGATAGACTGCTAAATCCAACAGCTGTTAAAGACAAAACCAATAGACTCATTATCACTCGCTGAGCGGGCATTCGAAAAACGAAATGAAAACTTGAGTCTTGAGTGCTATCAACATACATCTGGCGTCCGGCCATTTCCTTAATATCGCCACTGCCACTGCGCCCGACTGATAAAAAAACGAGAGCTTGTGGGTGTTTTGGCTAAATGGGTGTTTACAGTGGGTTAGATAACGCCCCCAAGCAGCAGCGAGCTGCGAGCTGCGAGCGGCGTCGCCACTCTCTATCGCTGGGCAAAGTCATTGAACCAAATTGTAATATGTTTGTTGTCGTAACTCGTTTGCACTCAGCGACAACAACAACAGCAACAACAACAAATTAAACACAGGAAACTGTTGCCAAGCCAACGCTGACATCGACTGCGTCGCCAGCGTCGGCGTCAGCGCCAGCGTCAACGTTTCCTGTGGGCGCCCCAATGGCGGCCACGTCGCCCGTTTGCTTCGTTCGTATTTCATTCAAACCAAATAAATTATTGAAATTTTTTTCTCTTTTTTTTTTCGTCGTTTTTGGCTTGTTGCTATCGGTGCAAATAGCTGCAACACATTTACATACATAGAGAGACAGAGAGAGATAGAGAGAGCGAGAGAGTGAGAGAGAGATAGAGAGTGAGAGAGAGACAGAGAGAGAGGGAAAGGGGTCGCATTTGTCACCATTTCCTGTCGTTGATTACTCATACGCTCCGTTTTCAGTTCTAGTCCGCTTGTCGAATTTTCATTAAATGTGTTAATTTATTTTCATTTCCACACCATTTGTGTGGGCAGCGCTGCCAGATTGAGCAATACAAGAGTTATCGATAACAGTTTTAATTGATTTTTAATGATCGATTGCTTAAGCATTGCAATGCAATTGATATTTATATCAAATTTGGGCTTGGCATGGAATTTTCGTTCTATTTTCTTACAATTCTAAAGTAGTTTTGCTGGCAATGTTGTTAAAATTGGATATCGATAACAATTTTAATTGATTGTTGGTGAGCTATTGCTTAAGCATTGCAATGCAATTGATATTTATATATATTTAAACTTTGAGTTGCATTTTTTTATATTTTCTTATATTTCTACATTAATTTTACAGACAGCGTTGCCAGATTATAGTTCGATAGTTTTACAGCTGGCAGTACAAAATTTACTATATGCCTTGTTCCACAGATTATTCAAATATTATGGCGTGGCAAATCTAGAAAATTAGTACAGCTTACACAGCATTTAAAACTACAATCATCTAGTATTTCAGTTGTTTATTAACTTTTGATCTGCTCTGCAGATAGATCTATAAATAATACAATCCGTGGATTGGAATTTGGCAAAACGGAAAAGGTTCATTCTTGCTCAGCGAATAGATATAATCTGTCACAGCGTCAGCTTGAAACTAAGACTTCAAAAGGATTGTTCTATATGTTTGTTCTAATGTTTATAATATATTTATATATTTAAATATTGTCTAAATATCTAGATTTATTCCATGATACAACTATAAAGCTGTTAGTGCTCAAACTTTAACATTCACTTTTTAGTGCACTTTCGTTCTTTGCTCTTTTTGCACTATGAAACTGGGTTAAAATTTCCAGATATATACATCTATAAATATATACATATTTATATATTTATCTATCTATACACAATACGCATTTGATACACTTAAGTCCAAAAACGAAATGCATTTCAAATATAAAAATATGATTGGTAATGACAAAAGAGCAACTCAATCATGCAACGCGTCGACTCTCTGTGTTTGTGTGTATCAACGTTTATCTAAAAATATGATTTATATATATATATATATATATACATATATATATATATATATATGCAGTGTTTTTTTTTTGTACAGACCGGATGTCGTCTATTTTCAAACAAGAACAACAACAACAACAACAACACGAGTCACTGCCTCTGCCTCGCATGTTTCTTTTTTGTTTTTGTACAAAAATCAACAACATTTATTGTACAATTTATGAGAGATACGACATAGAACAGTTTTGATACAGCCCATCGGAACGTGCGTACTCGTTGTTGTTGTTCTTGTTGTAATTAACTTAACTCTCGCAATTAATTTCACTCTCTCTCTCTCTCTCACTCACACTCTCTTTGTCTTTCTCTGTGGTTTTGTTTTTCTGTGCTTTCTTTATCATGTCATGGTTTGCTTTTGTCTTTGAAGCTTAAACTGCAGTTGTCAGCAGGAAACACTAAATTAGCTGCCGGCTGAGAGAATTACGGCATTTCGACACACACACACACACACGCAAAAACAGACCTGTATGTGTGTGTGTGTGTTTGTCATGCACAGACAAATCAGAGTGCCAAAAATTTGCGACATCCGTCACAGCGCAACCTGCGAGTGAGCGAGACAGCTGCGCTTAGAGCCAGAGAGAGAGAGAGAGAGAGAGAGAGAGAGAGACAGAGAGACAGAGATGAACATCTGTGATTTCAGCTTTAATCACAGCCATTGACAACTTTGGCAACGTCAACAGACAATGGCTCAGAAGCATTTTCCCCTCACACTGCGCAGCTGCAAAAGGCTAAGAGAGAGAAAATCTGTTCAGTTTCATCAATGCCTAAGCTCTTCTTCTTCTCAGTTGTGGGCTGTCGGTCTTTGTGCTTTAACGGTATACAATTTCCATGCATTTGAAATGAATCTGCGACTCAAACCACAAGCAAAAGCTGCCAACGTCATCTGCTGATTGCATTCGGCACTGGGCGTTGAGATCTGGGAAGCTTATTCAAGTGTTTGATTGCTTGATAATGAAATCGATAACAATGACTCTTGAAAAATCGATAGATAGCTTCGATAAACGATAGTTACGATATGGATTCTTTTAAAATAGTTCGATATATAACTTTCATAAACGAGAAAGAAACAAAGCAAATTTTATTCTTCTAAGTTGTATTTCTTGACTTTGCAGTTAAACGTGGCTTTACTTTAAGTTCTCACTGAGATTCTGATATTATAATATTTCAATAGATATTTGTCATTTCGTCTGCTTTTATCAGTTGGAGCCAAGTTGCCCACATTTGTTGCTGCTATGGACAGACAGAAGTCGATGAGGGACTATAAAGCAACTGTTGAAGCTTGCTGCATTGTCGCCAGTTGGCCAAGAGCAGCTGCTGTTTGGCAGCTTGCAGCGCATCTGCAACGCCTCGGCATAACGCCCCTGAGGGGCTGTCAACAGCAGCAGCAGCAGCAGCAGCAGCAACCGCAACAACGACAAATAGCAATCAGGCTGGCATAAGTCTAGTCATGCTCATTAGCATCCGCTGTGAATGCAGCTAACGCCCACATATTGACAACAACAACAGCAACAAGAAGCACGTAGGAGGGCCAGCACAAAAGTCTTTCACTTCACGCCACACCACACCACAGCACACCACAGCACAGCACTCAACACTCCACTCCACTCACAGGAAGTCTGTGGGCTTCAGCTCTCAAGTATGCAGCTCAGGTGGGTGCTGCAAAGTGCAAACAGTGTCAACCAGTGGCCAAGATCAACAAAAGCAACAAATGACAATTCATGATTTCAGCGATTGTTATTATTGATAAGCAAACCCATTCGAGTCTGCCTATCGAATCGGAAACACTTAGAGATACATTTATCAGTCAACGATCTAGCCAAGTGCAAAACAATTATGAATCAAAGACCATAAAATAATTAGAGCCACAGTTTCCTTCTCTACTCGATAACTGCATTTGCTGACTGATAAAAAGACGCCAAGGCGCAATTGCAATCGGCCATCAGTCTGCTGCTGCTGATCGACTGATTGAACGTGATCGGAAGTGAATAAGCAAAAAATGGCAATAAATGTTTCAAGGTGACTGCTGTTGAGACTAACTGAAACAATGACAATGATAATGCTGCTTAGTAGAGCAAGGTAGCGACGCGCGAGCTCAGCACAGAGACCCAGTTTAGCTAACCTTTCATAGGTGCTCTATGTGGAGCAACTGTTCCAATTTGAAATTTAGAATACTTTGCACTTTTATGAGGCCTTAAAAGCTGTTGATTAGTAACATTCTGTGTAGTAATGAGGGTATATCCAAGTCGGGCACTTCCGACTAGAACACGTTTACTTGTTTAAGCTAATATAAACATATATAGATTATAGATTATATATATTATAGATCATAGATCAAATATCACATTTTCACTCCAAGATTACCATCTCTGCTCAGCAAATTCTAAGTAAAGCTTTGCTTCTACATAAAATTAACCTAATAAACTAATCACAGTCATGCCTAACTATCTGTCATGTTTCTATATAAAAATATTGATGAAACAACAAAGATATCCATCTTTTTGACAGTTCAATGAGTATACTAAATCATATAAATGTCATATACTGTGATTCGTTTCAAGCTAACTGTCACCAAAAACCCCCTTATATATTTTGATTTTAATTATGAGCAGCTTTTAGACAATCAAGTCTTTCCTTATCAATGCCAATTCGTATATCACTTTAGACTGCCAACTTCCAGAGATACCCGAGAGCATGTGTTCCCTCTAAGTGCGTATGACTCTTAGATGCTTGACTAATTGGCCAAATGACAAACGGAAAGCGATTGAGCCAACTGGCCTCGCCAGACAATCTGTCAGCCCTTTTATTACTTTTATTTTCTTTTCGTCATTTTATTGTTCCAATTTCAGCAATGCTCGTGTGGGCGAATGCGATATTTCGTTCTGGCCAAAAAGCTAAAGTATGCGGCATGCAGAATGCCAGACCAGCCAGGCCAGCCCCAGCCCAGCCCCGACCAGACCAGACCACAGCAAACAGTCCAAAACAGTCCAAGCAGTCCGTGCCCCACATCATCTTTCGTTGCGATTAACAAACGTCAATTAAGTATATTTATTTTGGGAGCGCGTGTAACCAAAAAAAAACACACGTAAGAATGTTGCAGGCGGGTGTAAGCAACTGCATGATACTTGCTTCCGTCTGATGTGCAGACTTATAATTTGTAATGAATATATTTATGTTCTCTGATTTGGCTTGACTCAATGTGCATATATTTATACATCTAGAAATGGAAAACATTTAGAAGATAGTTATACAGATATACTAAATATCTTAAGAGTATACCTTGGTTTATCTGTACAATCTATCTATCTCTAACTTCTATCTCTAACATCTATCTCTAAAATCTATCTAAAATTTCTATAACGAACACATATATAGACAACAAGCTGAACCTTATACAAAAATCCAATATACTCTTCTTATTTGCTGAGCGAGCATCAGCACACACACACACGCAGACACACAGAAGCTGTCTGTGAGTATTTATGCGATTTTCCGACTTTTGTGCAAATTCAGCATATCCGGTCAAAAAAGAAACTGAAATGCGACGAAGTGGAAGGCGACCGACTGACCAACCGACCAACCGACCGACCGACCGAACGAACGAAGCGACGAAGTCGACGTCAATTCCAAGCCATAAAATGAAACAAAAGTGAAGTGGATATATATATATATATATATATATATATATCTGGCGAGTAATTTGCTAATTACGCTAATTTCTGTTGTTGTTGCTGTACAGTTTCATAGTAAAAGCTATATATATATAAAGCAGATATATACACATATATATCTACAGCTGCACAGAGAGAAAGAGAGAGAGAGACACAACCAAAAGGAAGACGAAACGCAAAAAGTATAAAAAAAAGCGCGTATCTAAGCGGATTTTATTATCTTATCGCTAGTCTGAATGACTTTCCGTGTCTGTCTGAGTGTGTGTGTGTGCGTGTGTGTGTGTGTGTGTGTGTGTTTGGTGTGTGTGTTTTTTTTTATGACTGTGCAAACTACACTCGAAACATGAAGCGCTCTAGGCGGTCGCCTAGCCAAACAACAGGAAATAAGCATTTTTATGAATGAAACGTCGGCGAGCTAGCAATAGCGAGCAATAGATACAGATACAGATACAAATACACACACACACACACACACATAGACCATATATTGAGCTATAGATACAAATACACACAGCTCCACTTACAGTTACGTGCAAAATGTTTAGCTTAAGTGAAAAATACCAAAAAAAAAAAAACAGAAAGCAAAAACAAATCATTGCTATAGATACAGATACAAATGTGCAGATACAGATACATATAGACATATATAGTTTGTGCGTTTGCAAACTTGTTTTTTTTTTTTTATAGTTTCTATTAGCGTAGTTTTTCATTCATGCCTTTTGCTTTGACTATTGCAGTTTCAGCTTTTATGCTCTGCTTGTTCCATTTTAGATACATAACTAAATCTCTGCAGTTATATATATATTTTTATAGCCAGCTCTGCCCACGCAGTAATTTCATAATATATTTTATATATATATATATATATACATAACATAATTTACTGCTGCTTTTACACACACATATTTTTTTCATTCATAAAAACATTTTTTTTTTTACTTTTACTTCCGGCTAAGCAAACGGACAGCCAGCCAGGCAGCCAGGCAGCGCACACCTGCCTTGCTTAAGGGTTTGAGCTACTTCCGCTGCTGCCGCTGCCACTTCCGACTTGTAACACACACACACACACATGCACACACACACACTCTGAAGTGTGTGCACACTTAGAATTTGAGTCGAGTGTTCTATCTTCTTTCGCTCTCATTCATTTCTGTTTTCCTACGTGCGGAAGCATTCATATCCGTTCTTCTGCTTCCGTTCTGCTGCGACTGCCGCTGCCACTGCCACTGCCACAGCCACTGCTATTGCCTCAAATTGCAGCCCGCATCTGCTGCTGCTGCTGCTGCTGCAATCTGTTTCCGCAGCGCCTCAGCTGCTACTTATTTTCCATTTAATTACTTGTTCCGACTCTTAACGCTGTTTCTATTGCTTTATAGTTAAGCAGCATTGTTGTTGTTCTTGTTGTTGTTGTTGTTGTTGTTGTTGTTGTTGTTGTCTTTTGCATTGTTGTCGTAATGCTCAAAGTACTTCTTTGTCGCACACGTATTGCAGCCGTATCGCATATAATACTTCACATTACCCTTAAAAAGCCAATGTGACGCAGTTGCTCATTGTTGAAGTGCCAATTGTTGTCGTCTGTTAGGCGACAGCTCAGATACCCTTACGCCTAAGCAGCTGCTTTAAGTACCTAGAAAGCTAAGGCTATAAATAGGAAAACTTAAGTTTATAGCTAACGGAAATGGTCTATTTGATAAGCATTCTGATTCATAGAGTATTGACTCAACTTCAGTAAGAATTTATGAACTATGAAACTATTTATAATATGAATTTCATATATTTATATATATGAAATTCTATATATATTAAAGTTTTCTATATAATTCTCTTACAAAATATATTAGAATTCATTTTGTAGTAAATTTCTTTAAATATTAAATTTAAATATCTATAAAATTCTTTCATATATATTCATAGTAATGTATCTCACACTTAAATCTTCTACAAATCAATTCATAATTCACAACGACTTCACATCTACTCTACACCTTTGCCCGAGGGCGACAAACGGAAGTCGTACGCCCATTTAGGCTTAACAATTGAAAATCTTTACTTGAAATGCGACGGCACATGCGTTAAGCACTACGATTTCCGCTACAAAAGGGGGCGCCCCCTCCCTTCTTTTTTTTGCGTTCTCGAGTCCATGAATTAAACAAGATCTGGGCAGGAGTTGAGGCGCGAACAAAAAGGGATAACGGCCACGGCTACGGCTACGGCTACGGCTACTATGGTTATACAAAAACAAATTCAATTCAACCCGAGGCATTTAATTAACAGATGAAAAAGCAGCAGCAGCAGCAACGGCAGCAGCAGCATGTTGAATAAGCTTTCATTTCCGCTACAACAACAACAACAACAACAGCAGCAGCAACAGCAGCAATAACACTTGAGTGCTGTTCAGCGCCGACTCGAGGCATGAATGAAATTATTAAAGATATCGATCGACTCTTCGATCTCTCACCAAAAAAAACAAAAACAACTGAAAAACGAGTAGCTGAGTAGCCAGTGTAGCTGCTCGAACAGGAGCCCGCTCGACGGGTAACAAACGACAACAGCAGCAGCAGCACTAAAGAGTTGCTCCAAATTAAAGGCAATTCATTAGGAGTGTCTGACTAGTAGCTACCCTGTATTAGGGGGAATCTAACCTATGAGAGATGAGAGCTATTCATTTCCTTACTGATCAACACTGGAGCTATAATATCTTTGAAGAAATGGTAGTAGAATTATAGTAGTAGAAACTGTATAAGTGAAAATAGTAGTAGAATTACAGTAGTAGCAATTGCATAGGTGAAATTAGTAGTAGAATTATAGTATATGTAAAAATGATAGCTGAAATATTTTAGTAGTAGTCGTATTGGTAAAAATAGTAGTAGAAATATAGTAGTAGAAGTCATATAGCTAAAAAAAAGTAGTAGAAATGAAGTAGTAGTCTTTTAAGTAAAAATAGTACTAGAAACATTCTACCACCGATAATAATAGTCAAAATAGTATAAGTAGCAGCAATAATAATAGAACAGTCTCAGGGAAAGACTTTTCTTCGATAGTTAAGTTTTTTATCAAATTTTTACCAACGCATCATACCCTTTTAAGCAACATATATTAAAGGATATACAATATGTTAATATATAAATATATATATATATAAGAAATATGTAGAGATCTCATCATCTGTAACAAGTTTTTAAAATTTACAAAACTAAATTTCGCTTTCTCGAGGCGCTTACGCTTTAATCAACTCTGCCAAGAAGTGAACAAGACTATTTAACTCATTTTTTTACACTACAGACAGCTAGGCGTGCAGATAGTGTGTAGATATGCAGATAAACACACACACACAGGTACACACACACACACACACACACACACACACACACACACACACATTGGCCACATGTGAAGTGTTTGTCGGATTTGGCGCTGAGTAACGCCTCCAACTTCCGTTCGCTATGCGCAGGCCGGTCAAAAAGAAAATGAGAAAAACAAGTAAGACGAGGCACGTAGGCTATGAGCGACTAATAGATATGCTGTAAATGGTAGGGATGTATATAAATAGCATATGATATAGCTGAGCTTAAGCTGTAGTTAAATCAAGGCATGATAATGCGGGGTATATACTAAAGATTAAGTCCTTATTCAAAATCTTAAGCATTCATATGATTTTTAGTTCTACTCCCTGTAAGTCAAAGATCGATAGCATTTTTGTGCTGCCAGACCACAAAATTCAACCCTTCGAACCCTTAAATTACGCACAAAATTTACCCTAATTAACCCTTGCGGAACTTTTTGCGCAGCTCGAATTACTTTTGGCCGCTTTTTGACTTTTGTCCATCTCTGCAATTTGCGAACCTCAATTGAACTAGGGTTAAGGGTTGCAGCTATCGATCTCGGACACCACAAGAACAACGGGAAGTGGAAGTGGTTTTTGGGCTGGACACAGTTGGTCAAGTGGCGCATCAGTTGTTGTTTGGCCGTTGTAAATGTTTCTTGGGAACGGAAGTTTTTGGTGGTGCGCAAGAAACAATTACGCGGCACTCGAAACAAAGGCAAAACTGGAAACTGGAACTGAAACTGTGGCTCAGAGTAGAGTCCGAGCTGGGACTGGGGCTGGAGCTGATAGCTGGCGTGCAAGTGGTTAAGCCACTGTCATTACAGATTTAATTAGATAATTAATAAAGGCAATCAATGTTAGGGCCAAGGTCTGCCGCTGCGACGACCGACCATCTGGCAGGCAGTTAAACAACGTATCGAACGGCTGACACGCACGCGCACCAGTTGAAGTCGCTCCAAAGGAAGTGGGACCCCTCGTACGAGTTGACGGAAATCGCGAGGCAAAGGAACAACAACAACAACAACAACAAACTGACGACAACAACAACACTCGTTCGCATTCTTTGGCCGCAAAAGCAGAAAAAAACGTGCACATTTAAAGTAGAGTTGATTGGGGAGGATGGGGAGAACTCACATGTTCTGGTAGCCCCCAAAGCCAGCGGCTGCAGAGGCTACGCAGACTCAGCAGATGAGCTACAAAAATGCGATCTTTTGTTAGGTATGACAATCGATAAACGATAATCGATAACTAAGAGCTGATTGTCAGCCGAAATTTCAAACTAAAACCTGTGAGTAAAGGTACCAAATAGAGTATTAAACATTAACGCATTAGAAAAATCGATATTTATCGATAACTTTAAAGCACCTGTACCTCGCTTTCAGTTACTTTCAAGTTCACACCATCAAGTATCCGGCCTATATTGAGTGTTACAGTATCAATTACAAAATCAATCGATATTTATCGATAACTTAACAGCTAGTTCACAACTTTAACCCTACAAAACTAGCTTCAGCGCCCATGTAGGGTATTAAATACTCCACAAACAGCACAGAAAATCTGTATGAATTTAACTTTAGAAAGAGCTGTTGCTGCTGCTGCTGCTGCTGTGACTGCTGCAGAGAGAAGAGACGAAACAACAAAAAAAAAGGAGGAAAATGTTAAAAAGAATGACGATGAATGACGGGAAGCGCACAGCTTAGCTGCGCTCCGTTGGATAATTGAGGAAGTTATAATTGCCAATGAAGCCAACCAGCCCAGACTAAGAGATTGCCACGCCAGAACGGGGGGAACCAGCTGTCCAAGCGTTCCATCCATCCAACTGCCTCTGCCTCTGCCTCTGCCCCCCTCCTGCAACAGGCAACGCAAAGGCAGCCAGAGTGTTCGAACCCTTTGCAGAAAAAAAAAAAAAAAAGATCGCAGTAGCCAATTCAAGTTGTCGTCGTTGTTGTTGGTTGTTGTTTTTTGTTTGTGATTGTGGCAGAGAGGAAACAGTTATTGTTGTCTCCTCTGGCTGACGATGACGGGAAACAGGACATGTCTTCGCATAAATTGAACGCCAGTCCAGCCGTCGAGCAGAGTCCAGTCAAGTCTCAGCGGAAGGACATTAATTGAAGCACTCATTCGCATTCGCATTCGTATTCACATTCGCAATTCAATCTAATCTACGTTTTGATTTATGAGATAAGCATAAATTAATACAGAATGTGCTTGTATTTACAGGCTCGAGCATCAGCTGTTGAAGCGGTGGCGTATAGGTGTGTAAAGGGGGTTAGGCAATGGGTTTAGACTGTGAAAACTGCCTTGAAAGGGTAGCTATGATCTAGGAAGTCTGCATAAGAAAGAGGAGCAAAGAGAAGATATCATCAGATAGTGATCTTGGTGATTATACCTCTATCAATGGATTATCTACATAATTTACCTCTACAAAATCTATAAAATTACCAATTCCACAAATTTCAACTTCCTTCTTCAAAATCAATCTCTATTTCCCCCACACATATTCAAAACTCACATAATTCATCAATGCTTAAGACAGAAACCAGCTCAGGAAACTATCTCACTTAGCAAAGCTGTCCACTTCACATAGTTTTCACTGTATGTATGTATTGTGTATACGTATGAGTGTGTGCTTTAAGACGCAATTGCATCACAAGAGCATTGGCAAATAAACAATAAATACCAAGTGTAGCAGACACAGCAACAACGAGCACCTGTGTCAACAATGAAAAAAAAGCCTCTGAGTTGGATACCAAAACCAAAAGCCGAAACCAAATGCGACGCAGTTTATAAAGATGGGCCCTTACCCTGCACACACACACACACACACACACACACACACACAGGCATATACGCACACACACAGGCAAACAGATACGCACAATTTTTGTATCTAGATACTTGACACGATTTTGAAAACAAGGATTTTCATTGTGTCGCAAGTCGCAAATAGTTCGATGCGCGAGACCCTCTATAGATGGATCTACAATGCTTTTCCATTGAATAACCTTTTGTGATATATACTCTCACTCTCTCTCTGTCTTACTCTCTCTCTCTCTCTCTCTCTCTCTCTCTCTCTGTCTTGCAAAATAGTTAAATATTTGCATGGCATGGCCAGTTCTTCTACTGTCTCGGACTTACCTCTTTGCTGGGCACACAGATCGGCGTGCCGACTTTAACGATTCCATTCTCTACCATAATGCCCATGACAATCGGATCGCGACTGTTGAATATAAATTGTGGCAGTATCTGTGGGAGAAAGGAAGATAGAAGATAGAAGAAAAGCAAAATTAGTAAACAACATATAGATAAAAGCTTAAATTCGATAGATAAAAGCTTTAAGCTTAAAGATTTGTTATTAGATATAATATTTCTCTAATATTTATAAGATATTATTAAAAATAAACCTTCTTTATTCTTAAGTTTAGATCAATTTCTAATATTCTTGCTATAGTTTTCTAGATTTAAGATCATATCTTAAACTTCTTACAATCAAATTCTTATCAGAAAAATCATGTACTTAATGAAGCACAAAATATAATTAGATCCAAATCAGCTTCTATCTTCAACAAAAAAATCTTTTTAGCTTATATACAGAACATATCTAAAGTTTATCTTTATCGAAAACTAATTTTTTAATCGCTTTCAAGCTGAATGCAATTTGTGTTGTTCGCTTTGAAGAGCGTTGCCAATGCTATTTTGCCTGGAGCAGACTCAACTCAAAGAGGGCCAATGATATGAGAATGTAAGAGGCAAGAGTTAATAACTTAACTAAACAACATCATTGTTGTTGTTGTTGTTGTTGTTGTTGTTGCTGTTGCCTGGCAGAGGCAAGGCAAAAGGTCTGGCAACTGGACACAGCTGTGAGCCCAATTAACAGCACAGTGGGAGACAAGACGGTGGCTAGAGAGAGAGACTGGGCGACTGGGAGACTGGGCGACTGGGCGACTCGAGCAGAGTCTTGCCTAGGGTTGAGTCTCGACTGCAGTTGCGAGTCGTTGTTGAATGCGACTATAACCTAATGATTAGCTATAAATCAAATATGCTATTTTCAACATTATTTGAGCAGGAAGTGTGGACGTGATGCAAGCGTCTCACAAAACAGGCCTTAATCGCTCGTTGGCTCACCTGCTTGGCCATCATTAGCCAAGAGAGGGAGAGAGACGAAGGCTGAGAGGCTAAAACCTAGCAGCAGTTGCAGTCAGCCACAAAGGCGAGTTGATTGCATTTTACACCTGTAGCTCGCTTTTGGTGTAATTATTGTTTCGATCAAGAGTGTAATATACATATATAGAAATACTCAATTAACTGAGCAAAGATATATATAAATCAAAATATATATAATAATATTCTTTTAGAATTTAAAATTTAATTAAGAGATATTTTTCATATAATTTATAGACCTATCTTAAAAGGTGTTCAACGCTGATCCGAAAATTAAAACTTGTTGATCGTAGCTCAGAAAATGCTGAAGATTTACAAGATTTTCCATTTGCCACGCCCTCATTGAGCATAGCTTGAAGTCAATTAATAGAAAAGCTTCTAGATCTCTGGTTAATGATCTTATGATCTAGATTAGTTTCATGATTAATGCAATTACTCCCACATTATATGCTTCAATAAGAGATCTTGATCAATAAGATCATCAGTTTTAATGATCCTTAGTTCTAGCTTCCGAAACATTTCTCAAATTTCAAATTTCTTAGATCTCTTCACTCACCTTTAGTTTGCATGGAAAGACGGCAATTGAGCGGAATTCTTCGCGTTTCTTTTGTTTCAGCTCCTCGCGATAGCTGGTGAACTTATCGAACAGATGATAGATAATGTCCGCCTGGAATATCTTGACACCCAGCGAATCGGCCATTTCCTGTGCCTCGCGCTCCACTTTCACGTCGAATGCCAAGATCGTTGCATATCTGTAGAGTGTAGAACCAGAGAAAGAGTTGGCCAATTAAATCTATAACAAATGATCATCTTACATTACAATTATAATTATAATCATCATCATCATCAAATATCACTAACTATTTGGGTTTTCCTGTCTCTGACTATGCCAGGAAGCGTCAATAATTGAAATGAAAAAGAAGAAGTAGCCGGCGTCTATGCTACTTCTGCTTCTTCTTCTTCTTCTTCTGCTTCTATGGTCAACGTGCTTTCAAAGACAGGAAACAGTTGGCATTAAGTCGATACGTGCCACCTTTTGGAGTCAGCCGACAAGACAGGTTCCACCACACAAAATGTTGAATAACTCGGGAAGGTTTTTGTTTTTTTTTTTTGGAAAATGGATTTGATGACGAAAATTGTTTGGAAATTATTTATGACTTAGTGTTAGGTAAGAGTTAGGATCATAAAACTATGATTGGGGTAAGCTTGAGATGTCTTTGAGCAAGAAAGGCTAAGCTTGTAATATAAGACTGAGCTGATCTTTTGATATGTTTGAGTAGGTATATAAAGCGATCCTCAGATGTTGGAAAAGATCAATTTATAAGAAGTTCTTAATTAGATCTTAGATGAAGGAAGGAAGAATGGTAAATAAGGAATAATAGGAAATAGATATTTGGTATATAAAATATATCTTAGCTATGCCAAGATCATATCGAGCCTTAATAAACATACTATCTATGCTGTCTATGCCGCTATAAAAACTTCTTTGCTCAAAAATCCACTTTCAATTTAAAAGATCTTTCATTTTACTGCCCATCTTCCATTTATATAGTCTATAAATAAATATTTTCAAAAATTTCAAATCAGCTTAAAGAAATTCCAAAAGAGAACAAATTTTAATTAATAAATAAAGCTCATTGTTAGCTGATCTTTCGCATTGGGTGGTTAAATGTTTTTTTTTAATGTTGCCTGAGAGTGTAAAAGTTGCCATAAAGACAGTTAAAGTTATATTTTATGATGCTTGTGGCAAGATAAATGTGGACAACCAAGGACGGAATCATGATCATCATCATCATCATGATCATCATTATCGTTGTCAGGGAAGACACTTAAAAAAAAAAGAAAAGAAGAAGAGACAGAGGCAGAGGCAGAGGCAGAGAAAAACACAAATTTCGTGATCACCTGCAGCGTAAAAAGCAAAATTTTATGGTTAAAAATTCCGCGCGCGTAAGAATCATCAATAAATAAACGGCAACACATAGTAAAAATGTAATATTGTGTTTATAGCCTGACAGCGAGTGTGCGCGAGAGAGAGAGAGAGAGAGTGAGTGAAAAAAGGGGGTGGGTTGCAGTGCTTGCTTTAAATGTAATATTGAGTTTATAGCCTGCCACTCACTCATTGGAAAAGCACTCGCAAATTGAAAGATAGAGAGTGGGCGAAAGAGGAGAAATGAGAGAGAGAGAGGGAGAGAGAGAGGAGAGATCGGAGGGTGGGTTGCACTGCTTAGTACATATGAAATATTAAGTTTATAGCCTGCCAAACTTTATAGCTGCAAACTCTCACTCAAAGAGAGAGAGAGAGAGACGGAGAGAACTGGACATGTCTGAGTGCTAGGCAAATGCATAAATAACTCAAATGGCTGCGCATGCGCAAAGGGCCGGATATGTTTGGCAGCGGAAACGACACGTCTATTACATGGGCGTTGATATGCAGATACAAATGTGGCATTCAGATACATTTGTATCTGCATAACTACACATATTTCTATTTCATTGTTGTTGTTGTTGTCGAAGTTCTCGCCTCATGTGAGGCAGTAATGTGGGCAAGTGGGCGTACGACTGAATTGTAAATGTATCTGCAAGTGTAGCTGCAAATGTATCTGCAACTGTAGGTGAAAATGTATCTGTAGCTGCAAATGTATTTGCAACTGCGACTATAGCTACAGCTAAACATATTATTTTGAATGTATCTGAAGATCCAAATATATTTACAGATCCAAATGTATCTGTACTTGTAAATGTATCTAAACGTATATGCATCTGCAAAAGTATCTGAAGCTGCACATTTATCCACAACTACAAATTTATCTATGCAAACAACAAATCTATCTCTTCAGCTGCAACTCTAGCTGCAAATGTATCTGTATCTGTGCAACTGCATTCGCTTTGTTGCTGCCAAGCAGAGCACGAAAACCGTTGTCGCTGCAATTGGAAACTTCTCATGCAGCAGCCGCGAGGCAGCTACAGCGACAGCGACTCTGGGCTATTTGCAAAAGTAACTCTAATGAGATAAAGCCGCCGTCAAGGCATAATTTTCTTAAAGGGTATCTCTCGCGCGCACAACAATAAATCATCGGGCATCGAGGCGGTGGAAAGGAAAGTGCATTCTCTGATTGCCGCTAAATGAATCACTTAACCCAGAGCACAGCCACCACACAGCCACACGGAGTCCATGTCGGCTATATCAGACACGCTCTTCAAAGAGCCGCACACTGCACATTGTTTATAAGTCTTTTGTTCTTTGGGGGGGCAGAGGATGGGGAATGACCAGTCGCTGGTGTTAATAAAGTTAAGCTGCAATAAAATTGAATTGTTTGCTGAATGCAACATTGTTGTTGTCTCCAACAGCTGATATAATAATGATATGTAGCCGCCGCTTATAAATGGACACCAGATCGTTAAAATGTTCTGTGGCCAGTGCTTAGAGTCGTTAAGGACTTAGTATATTTGCTTGACTTACTGCGCCTCGTGCTCCAACATTGTCGAAGCCTTCATCACATCACGCTTGACCACGGGTCCAATGCGAATGGCAGAGTACTGCAAGAGAGAGAAAGAGATAGAGAGAGTTAGTAAACTAGCTTATAAAATTCCTAATAAAAATCTGTTTACAGTTCAATAGGTATTAAACCCATTTAAATGCCAAACGCAATTCTCGTGAACCATTAGCAAATCTCAAATTCTGACGCAGCCAATAAAGTTACCCAAAAAAAAAAAAAAAAAACTTTGTGGGCGTAGGAAGTGCGTAAGAGCTGAGCCGCAAAGCTAATTAAATAAAACGCACGACATCGATACGATATACGGGTGCTAAAAGGTAAAAGGTCAACTGACACCTGCGAACGCATCGGCTGACGTCAGCACTTGAGCACGGTCAGAGGGCAAGGCAAGGCTTACGGCTCAAGTGCCCAGCCGGAGACAATGTTCGTCTCTCAGCAAATTGAATAATTGCGTTGCTTATTTTATTTGATTTTTTTCTTCTTTCTTTATAGTTTGTTGTTTTTTTAGTTTTTTTTATTGCTTTGCTAACCCCTGGTGTTTAGCTCTGCACGTTCCGGTCAAGACTTCCGTTCTTATGCACATCTATTTATCTACATTTCGGGCCAACTTCCTTCGCGCTGTTGATTTCATTAAAAATGCGGTCGCAACGTGTTTATGAATGAAAATTAAGCAATAAGCTCTTCAAAATGCTATCGTGTGTGCGAGTGTATGTGTGTGTATGTGTGTGTCTACGATGCAGGAAGAATTACTTCCGTTGTTGTCGTTGCTTTTTTGTTTTCATTTGAACGTATGAACATTTACTCATTCATTCATTTACTCATTCATTCGCTCGTTGGTTCACTCATTCATTTGTTTTTTTCATTGTACGCCTGCAAAGGGTATGCCAACTGAAGCATGTCATAGGTAACGATTAGGCAGAAGTTAGCTTGGACAGCACCAAATATATATGCACATATTTATATATAGTATATATCTATATAATTTTGTGCATTAATATTGTTATACATTATTGCTACATATTAGTCTAACAATTTCCTTTCATTTGCCCTGCCTAGGGTATTTGCTCTTCCATAACCTTGTTTAGCTTCCCTTTAAACTTTTTTTTGCTTGTTTTTATATTGACGTTCTTGTTGTTGTTGTTTTGTTCTGTTCTTGGCAGCAACTACGTCGCATTAATGAAAACGTTGGCATTGTCCACTTCTTCTTCTTCGCTCACTTCCTTCCTTTCATTCTTTTAGTGCCTATGTATATGTAGATATATAGTACATGCCGCAAAAACATGAGAAAAAGCGCACAAAATTAAATTCATTCATTAAATTCAGCGATACGATGAACGCGCCATGGAGTAAGAAAGTGGGCTAGCCACTGAGTGAGAGTGAGCGAGAGCAACAGAGCCAAAGGGTGATGCAAAGCAGTGAAGTGACAGAAGACAACGCATGGACTTAGAGCTAGAGCGAGACAGCTAATTGAGTTGCTTGCAGTACAATGGACTAAATTTGTTAACCGTTTTATTCTTTGTTGTTGCTGCGCACTTCTTTTTGACATTCTACTTCTTTTTTTCTCTTTTTATGTTATTTGAGTAGCAGCAACAATTGTTAGAATTGCGAGACGAGTAATTAATTTGCTGTTTCAGCTGGCTTTTGCTACTTCTTCTTTTGCTACTTCTGCTTCTTCTTGATATTCTCCTGATTTTGCATTTCGTTGTGGGCGTCGTTGCATTCGCGCATATTTGCATGCAACTACGTCTCGATTACAAATTGTTGCCAACGCTTCGCGCTAAGCATGGCCGAGTGCCTCGACTTGCGAAACTTGCTATAAGTGCGAGTGTCTGTGTGTGAGTGTGAGTGTTGTTGACTTTTAATTAAAATGCATGGGGGGAATCAAATTACCTACACTACACTATAACAACGTATCTACGTACGTATGTATATATATGTATGGAAGTGTGTATGGATTTATGTATGTATGTAGCCTCTACCTAGTAGCCAATGCTGTTATTCCATGACGTCGTCGCCCGCAGAAGCAGCAGCAGCAGCAACTGCAGCGACTTACAATTATGGCAAAAGCAGCCACAAAAGTAGCTAAAACAACAACAGCAACAACAACTTGGCTGATGGCTGCATAATTACAATTACAGCCCAAATACCTGAATTAAACAAAACTAACTCAACGGCAGCCATTCACAAGTTGCATGCGTTTTCCCTTATACTCTACATGAAGTATATTAGCTATGGCATACAATGTGTTACATAGCGGAAATGAAGCTAACACACTCTCTCTCACTCTGTCTTGCGCTCTACGTCTGTCGTTGATCGTTCCTTTGTATATTCTTATCTCTCTCTCTCTTTCTCTATCTCTTTTTAACTACTATTCAACCTCTTTCACCTACTATATCATATTACATATTGCAGCGTATTAGCTTAGTCTGCTAATATTCATTATTTTTTGGCACATTCAAGATATCTGCTATTGCTGTGTATGTGTGTGTGTAAGTCTGTGTGTTTGGTTATTTCTGCGCAATTTTTCATTCATGAAAGAAAAACGTCACGGACGAGCTAACAGACTCCGACTTGCTGGCTTGTTACGTATTTTTCATTCATAAACGAAGAGGAAGAAGAAAAAGTAACAGACACAAAGAAAGAAGAAAAAAATTTGTTGGCATGAATGAAACTTTGTTCAGTTGTTGCGGGTGTTGCTTGTGTGTGTGTGTGTTTGTGTATGTGGGTTTACTAATACCATTACCAAAAAAAAAAAAGAGTTGTATAAGCAAACGCAGCTTTTTTATGAATGGCAGCTTGGCTAGCTATATTTGGCTGTTAACGACAACGAGAGGCAAATGTTAATGAAGCCGCAGTTGGCAACGGAATTTAAGCACAGATTGCAGGCCAATTGCATAACGGTGCTTGCAACAGCAACTGCAATGCACACAAACATTGCACCAAAAGCTCTGCCTGCGTGCCTTCCTCTCCCTCTCACGCTCTCGCTTTGTGGTTATTCCATGTCTGCGTTGTCTTTGGTGTCTCATAAAAATATATATGTATTGCAAGCAAATACACTGCGCACCATAAATCTGCGACCAAAAATTTACAAGCTGAGGGAAGGTTGCCATAAAAATCGAGTAGCTGCTCATAATACGACTTCCTGCTTTAATGTGTTGAGCAAACATATAGATATGAATATGTGGGTTACGCTGCTCGAATCTAAGCGTTTCCTCTTGACAACATGCACAGTAGATATCGGTATTTTTAACTGTGCAACAGTAGTATATCAGTATTTATGCATGTACATTATGCAGATATAAGAAGTTGTTAGACCACCCTCGAACTGAACTACAACTAGGCTGCAGCTCAATGTTGAAAACGAAACAACGATGAGAGAGAGTTTAAGGAAGCAGAAGAATATATTTACATACACATATATGTACACACAGACATACCGTTTTAACCTTACATTTTTTGCATTGCTATTTCGTAGCGGTTTTCATATTTGAGAATGCTTTTGCTTAATGGCCTTTGGGTGTGAAATTCGCGAAACCATTTAAATTGAGGGGCTGCTAATGAATTATTGTTATTTGTATAAATATTGTGCGTATTGCTATTATAAGTGAATTATGTTAATCTTCAGCGTAAGTGTGTTTATCTGTGTATGTGTGTGTGTGTGTTTATGTGACGCACGCCCCCGCTAAACACATGGCCTGCAAGATAAAGATGGCAGATGGGCAGCGAGGCAGACGCAACAAGTGCAATTAATTTTTATGAATAGAAAGCGCGGCTGCCGCTGCTGCTGATGCTGATGCTGATGCCGTTACGCCCTGCCGCGTCGTGTTTAATTTATAGAAATGTATAGCAAATGTTTATTTGATCAATAAAGTGAATTATTGTACGCGAGCAGATGTGCGTGTGAGCGAGCGAGAGCGAGAGCTTCTGTTCAGTGTACAAACAAGCAAACTGTCTGCCAAAATGAATGAAACAACAGAAATGAGAAAAAAGAAGCAACAGCAACAACAACAAGAGCAAAGCCAACAGCCAATAAGCATCATGGGCGCTGCAATTAAGCAGAGCGCAAGTGCCAGCAGCTGAGAGCGCAGCACAGAGAGCAGGCGAGAAAGAGAGAGAGTAGTGTGTGTGTATGTGTGTGTAATTGATTTGTTTTCCATACAATTTATTGCCTGTCTGCTGCGTGTGCTCTTTTTGCTTCTTCTTCTTTATTTTTTTTGGCGACACTTGCGGAGCTGGTTGATGTTGCTGTTGTTGCCATATGAAATGCGCTCAATGAAATGATGAATGGGCACTCAAGCCAGACAGAGCGAGAGAGCAACAGGCAGTCCATCAATTGAAGCCGAGCTCATCAAAAAGAGAGCCGCACTCACTCTCTCGCCCAACTTTATTTTTTGTATCTATTTAAAGTGTCGATTGTTTTCGGCTCGGACGTTGTGCCGTAAATTAAACCTAAACGACTTTTTAACGCGAATGGCAATGTGTCTGAAATCAATGAAAAACGTATTTTATTTTATTTTATTTCTCTTCTGCCGCCAACAACAGCAAACACATACACACACACACACACACACACAACAGCAACACACAACAAGACACTTAAATGACAATTTCCGGTCAGTTTGGTCAGAGCCAATATAAATTGGAATCCCTGTTCGTATTTCATAGCGTGGGTGCTTCAAATAATTACTCGATCTCAATGAAATACACACACACACACATTTAGATAAACAACTATATGCATATATGTGTAGTGAGTTTCACAAGTAGTTTGATCTGTTATGATATTAATGCCATATACGAATTGCTCGATGAGAGAGCGAGCTACTCTATAAACAAAAGCTCATTAAGCTTAAGAGTAGAAGAAGAATACCAAGTTGTATACCAGTTTAAGTAGCTATGCATAGTAAAGTTATAGGTATAACAACTGAATTTTTAAATGTAAGTAGAGCAGAAGAACGAATTATTATTAAACCGTATAATAGCTATAGTCTAATTTAAAGCTAGTTATACCCCATTATAACAGTTTGACTGGTTATATGTAGCAAAGTAAGTATAACATAGAGTTTGTTATATAAGAGTATAACAGAAATACGAACAGTGTAACTGTTTAACTGTAATATAAGCACAAATATAACAGTTGAGCTTGTTGCATACAAGTATAACCAAACAACTACTTGTATAATTACTAACATCTAGCTAACTCATAAGTATAACACTTCAATTTGTAACATCATCCACTTTCAAACTGATATACCCTCTCTTAATGTTAATTAAATAGTTGACAAGTGACATTTGGTATTTGCGTCGGCGCTAGTTAGTTACTAAATTTGGCTTAAACGAAGGCGGAACTTGTTACACAGCCGGCCGGCCCGCTGCCCACATAACCCACACTCAACTCAGCTCAACTCAACTCGACTCAACCTAACTCAATTCAAGTCATGAATGAATGAATGAATGGCAATCAAGCCGCTCGCTCGCTCGTCCGTCGTCTGTCCGTCCGTCCGTTTGTCACGCTGTCAGTCCGTCCGACATTTTGCCATAATTGATTTTTGATGCAAACGCAAAAAAAAGTTGACGGCGACAAATTTTTGCGTTCCAAATGTGTAAAACGAACTAAATCATATGAGTAGCTAGCTAGAAGTGAGTATACTAGAACTGAACTTACCCTATAAATAATTTCGAATAAAAGTTGATGAAAGAGAAGTTATCTTATATCACTTTTTCTCTTGATTAACCCTAGGTCATGCGAGGCATGCTTGACTAGCTAATACTCTATAGTAACTTTAGTTTCTAGTCTTTCATTCTTTTGATTACATTAAAAACTGTTTGCACTTTACAGATCTCATCTCATCTCATTTCAACTGAATAATTTCCATTGAATAGCTGAGATCACAATTAATCACCTGCTACAGCAACGTTCCACTTTACTTGCCACACAAAGTGTGTTTTTGTCAACTGTTATACGCCTCTGACTAGCATTATGTAAGCTTTTATTAGCCAATTTGCATAGTTGTTGTCTCCATTGCGTTGGCGTCTTGGATTTGGCTTTAGACTCGAATTTGGATGCTTTGGAGCAACGATGGGAAAAACTTTTCGCAGCTGCCTGCATAAAAAGATGATGAAAATGTGCTGATGAGACTGTGGGAAACCCTACAACGCATGTGGGCTGCCCTTAATGAGCTTGTAGTGTTAGTTAGCTAATTGACTCGCATCTTGCTCTGTGGGCCACGACTAGTTTCAGATGCAACTTGAAACAAACTAAAAGTGAACTAAATTTAGAATTGGAATATGGAAATGCGATATCGCATGGAAATCGTTTTGAATTCCGTGAAGCTATGCCATTTTTCTCAATTACTATATATATAGGTATATTTTTTGTTGCATTATAGAGTAATGTATATAGAGTAGTACAGTGATGTTACGCAATGTCGAACGCCATAACATTGCATATGAAGTCTATCAAGATTGCATTTCAAATTTAAAAACTTATAGAATGTGGCATATTTTAGATATCGTAGTATAACAGTTACAGTCTAAAAGTATCAGTATAACAGTTATAGTAAACTGTAATACTTTAACTGTTATGCTGCTCACAAATTCAGTATAAAACATTTAAAGAGTATAGTATAAGACAATATCTTAAAGATATCCCAGTATAACAGTTGGTTTAGTATATATAGTTTCATATAGTTAACACTAATAATACAGTAAAACAAGAGTATATACAAATGTCTCTTAATTTCTTTAGCAAAAAATGCAAATGCAATAAGAAATAATAATAATAAACTGAAATATCTGATTTCACTATGGGCATATAACACCTATATATATCTAAATATACAGAAAGCTATAAATTCTATTTATTTTTGTTACTTCCGCTGAGCATTTCCGCTGCCTGGCATTAAATTTGAATACCAAACGTGTTCTTTAACAAAAACAAATACAAAATGCCAATAAAAATATATATATGATATATATATATCGTGTATATTATATGATTTTATAGAAATTATTTGGGCTGGCATCAAATAGCCAGGCATCAAATGGCAACGGGCAAATGCTAAGAATTCATTCATAAAAGTTTATATAAATTTAAGCAATATATATATATATCTATAGACTTGCCATAATCATTCAGTTGCATATATATATATTGATATATCTATATATGTATAGTTATATATAATAAATAGCTGCTTATATAGCATGTCTCCATCTATATAATTATATATATATAGAGCGCAAACTATTTTTAGTTGATGTTCAATCTTTTCGCAATTGGTGTGGGGGGTGGGGCAGGGGGGAGGGATTGGATGCTTTGGCTCTTTTGGATGGGGCAGTGCGTGTTGTTGGCTATGCGCCCGCCTTTTGGCTGCTTGTTGCATGAATCATTCCGAATGTGGCCGGGTTTCTAGTTGTTATTTGTTATTGCTGCTGTTGCTGTTGTTGTTGTCGCTAATGTTGTTGCAACTATTTGCACCGCATTTATAAAAATACATTTTATGTTTACGCCAACAACGTCGACGTTGTCTGCCGCGCTGGCTACGCCAACAGCGCGCTGCGATCTGAGCAGCAGCAGGAGACGGAAACGCAGGTGGCGACTCGCGACTCGCGTCGGGCAACTGAGGAGACAGGGAGCAGTGGAGCCGCGGAGTTGGGGCACTGCGAATCGGGGAATCTGGTCACTGAGGTTTAGACAGACGCCGCCGTCGCCGTTGCCAGCGCCTCATGCACTCATAATTTTCCAAAAATACTTTTTTGTACGACAATTTACAACTTTCTCTTTTTGTTGCCATATTTCACAAAAAAAAAAATTCTGTTTTTGAAAATAAATTTTAAAAAAGCCTAAAAAAATTGTTTTTGGTTATTTTTCAGCAATTTGTTGGCTGATTGAGTACTTTGATTATGGTTTTTCTTTGATTATAAGAAGTGTATATAGATCTATAGATATAAGTATAAGTAGCTATATAGATCAAAGTTGCTTTAAGTCTATGGTATAAGTATCTTTATAGATAAAAGTATCTTTAAGTCTATAGTATCAGTATCTTTATAGATAAAAGTATCTTTCAGTCATTTAGAGTCCAGCTGAATACTGATATCTTATGGAGCAATTTATTATACAGGCAGAAGAAGGCATGATGAAATCTATAAAGGATCTTTAGCTAAGTCGAGCTAGCTATGTCGACCTGTCTTGACCTTATGTGGTACAACTAGTTAAACGTTTTACTATAAACGTTTTAGGTTAAACGTTTTACTATAAAGCAAGCTGATCAAATCTTATTCAAACTATCAAAAATTTGTTCCATTTTTTCCTTACATCGATAACAAATCGTTCAGTTATTGAGAATATAATGTCTTATATAGAACAATTATAGAATAATACAACAGATTATAGAATAATACAATAGAACAATGCAACAGTTTACATGCCTTTAAATGAACTTCATCTATCACTGATCTTCTATTCCATCTATACAATGGTATTACCTGTCAATGTTTTTTTCTTATACAATAACTAGGTTCATAGACTTAATTATTAAGCTTATTTCTAGACAAACTATGTGATTGAACTTGGGATTCAATTATTAGATTTATCCTTATACATAAATAACTCTTCAATTGATTTAGTCTTCCATCAATAGCCCAAATCAATTTCTATTCCACACAAGTTTTCTCTACCACAAATAATTCCTTTATGTCTTAACTCTTCAATTTCATATCCTTTCTGAAGCTTACTTACCGGAATCTTTGAAGTGCGTAAAAATTCGAGCAGAGCTTCCAATGAGCCCAATGTAGAGGCTTGCACATAGACGCCCGATTGAGCCAGCTTGATGTGGCTTAAAGCGCTCTTCAGTTCGCGGGCAACTTCCTCTCTGTAAATAGGAATGAAATATATAAGCAACTGGACTATATAACAGACTATATATAGAACTATTACAAACTCATCTATAATAGACTATATAAAACCTCATTTCACCCACTTGCATATTTCGACTTCATCCGGTTTGTGCGCAATCAGCAAATTGATGCCAGCAATTGCCTTCTCCAGATCCTTGGCCGCAATCTTAACGCCCTGAGCTGCCTTCACCTCCTTGTACTCCACATAGGCATTCTTGACGCGCAGCTCCTTCATGGGCTGTGGCATCAGTAGAGAACGAATTTGCGTAGTTATCGGTCCATCGGTGCCAGCTAAGATCATGGTCTGACCCTCGCGCAGCCTGCCATTGATCAGAATGGCATCGATGGTGGTGCCCAGGCCGGGTATGGCCTTCACTTCCAGCACTGTGGCCTGCAGCTCCTCGGAATACATCAAGCGCTTGGCCAGCATATTCTGGCAGAAGTCCGTGATCATGAACAACAAGTTGCCCATGCCCTCGCCTGTTATGGCGCTAGTTGGCACTAGAGAGATATAGGTCTTGGGATCTTTGTTCTCATAGAACAAAGCGGCATTCAGTCCTTGTTCAGCAAACTGTAGGATAACATCCTTTGTGCGCTGCTCAAACTCCAGTTGAGTATTCATCTGCTGCTCCTTGATCACATCCCGGACATCGCGACGCGCCAAGACCTTCCAGTCGTAGAGACGATCGATCTTGTTGAGGGCCACAATGAAGGGGCACTTCTTCTTCTTCAGCAGCTGTATGGACTCGATTGTTTGCGGCTCCAGGCCGTGCATGATGTCCACAACCAGAATGGCAATATCACAGAGAGATGAGCCACGATTGCGCAAATTACTGAACGATTCGTGGCCGGGTGTATCAATGATCAACAAGCCAGGCAAACGATGCTCGAAGCTGGCAACATTCTTAACATATTTCGTCTGCTCCTTGATGGCATCAATGGGCACATTGGTGGCGCCAATCTGTTGGGTAATGCCACCCGCTTCTGAGTCCTGCACGTGAGTACGTCGCAGCTTGTCCAGGATCTTTGTCTTGCCCGTATCGACATGGCCGAGCACACAAACAACGCCCGCTCGCAGCTCATCTGTGGTGCGTTTCTTCTCCGCGTCCGCTTGACGCTTGATGATGCGCGCCTCCGCGCGCAAACGTCGCGACTCGGGATCATTGGCCAGCTGAGCATCCTCCTTCTCGGACTCTTCGCTCTCGTCCTCAGACTCATCGCTGTCATCATCGGTGTCGCCATCATCATCGTCATCGGATTCGCCCTCATCGTGTGGCTCATTTTTGCCGTTGTTGGTGGTTGTTGTGGTCGCTTGCGAGGATTCCTCCTCTGGCTCGGCCTCGCTGTCTGTGGCATCCCAGCTCTCCTTGACCACCTCCTCCTTGGCCGCTTGCTCAGCTGCTGCTGCAGCAGCGGCCGCTGCTTCGGCTGCCTTTTGTGCCTCATCCTTGGACTCACCCGCTCCATCATCCTTGGGTCCCTTCTTCTTGTTGGGCCGGATGCGAGTGCCTAAAAGGTATTCCAGATTACTGAATAAACTAATTCATCTGCGTCACCAACTTACCTGGTCTAGGCGCACGCCTATCATTCGGATCGGGTATTTCCAGGCCCTGCGCTTTGAGCGATTCGAGTAGCGCCTGTGCTCGGGCACGATCCTCCTTTTGCTTCTTGGTCAGCAGTTTGCCTTCGGCCTTGAGACGTGCCTTGCGCTCGGCCTCCTTTTGTTTCTTCTTCTCTTTGCGCTCGGCCTCTAAGCGCACAGCCTCCAGGCGCGCCTCTTCGCGCTCATCCTCGAGTCGCATGCGCTCTTCCTCAAGCTTCTGCAGGCGCTCCTCTTCCTCTTTGCGCTTCTTGAGCTGCTCCTGCATGGCGGCCACGATTGAGGCAGACATGCCCTTCTTCTTGGAGTCCTTTTTCTCATCCTCGGCCTCAGCTTTCTTGTCCTTTTTGCCCTTCTTCTTGCCCTTACCCGCCTTGGCGCCATCTTCTGCAGCTTCATCGGCTTCGGCTTCAGCCTCAGGCGCTGCTTCCTCGGGCTCAGGCTCCGGCTCTGGCGCTGCAACTGGGGCTGGCGCTGGCTTTTGCTTTGGCTCTAAAGCTGCGCGTTGCTTGGCCAGCGCTGCCTCTCGCTTCTGTCGCTCCTTTTTCTCTTTCTTCTTTTGAGCTGCTGTCTTCATGCCGCCGCCTCCCTCTTCATCATTCTCATCATCTTCGGCTTCGGCCTCCTCGACAGCTGCTGCTGCTGCTGCTGCTGGTTGCTTCTTGCCCTTCTTCGGCTTCTTGCTAAGATCATCCTGTTCAGGCTCTGCTGCTGCTGCTGTGGCTGGTGCCTCGCCGGCATATTCCGCCTGCAACTCCGCCAGCATCTTATCCAAGTCCTCCTCATCATCTTTGCCCTTGCGCTTTGACTTTTTGCCCTTCTTCTCGTTCTTCTTCTGTGGCTTGGCAACCAGCTCCTCCTCCTCCTCGTCGGGTGAATCATGTGCAGCTGGCGGCTCGTCCTCATCCTCGTCGTCCATCAACAAATTGAAAGCGGACTTCTTGGCGGGCTTCTGACTGGGCGCCTCATCAGCGGACTCATCGTCCAAGTTCTTGGACTTCGCCTTGCCCTTGCCCTTCACACTCAACTTTTTGACAGCCTTGGTAATGGTCTCAACTGGAGCCTCGTCCATGATGTCGCTGCCTTCATCCGAAGCATTGGCATTTTTGTTGTTCTTCTTCTTGTTTTTGCCCTTCTGCTGGTTCTTCTTGTTGTTGGCGCTCACTTGATCGTTGTCCGATTCTAAGACTGCCGTTTCACTAAAGGGTACAAGTTTTGTTGTTAATAGAAACTTTTGCCAACGTTGCCATCGTGGCAACAACAACAACAACAACAATGTGAATAACAGTACTTACTTTTCGTCTGCCGAAGAAGCGCCCTCGACATTGGTCAATATCTCTTTCTTGCCCTTTTTAGCTTTAACCATCTTTCCTGTCGTAGTCTCAACACGCTTCTTCTCTGAACACCCACGAAACGCCGAAATGAATTCACTATTAAAAATCTAAAACGCGACGCAGAGGTAAACGAAGTCGACGACGACGACGGCGACGGCGACGATTTGTCTGGATTTATGATTTTACAGCAAGAAAAGAGTTTCTGCTGCTATCTGATCTGCTCTTAGTTGCCACAAATTGACTCCTCTGCTAGGCGTTAAATTCACAATTTGTTTGCTTCGCCAAATAAAAATTGATGAATTTTTCTTTGCACGCCGATTTGGTTAGCGAATACGATGCACCTGTGCTAGGGGTGAGCAAATGAACGATAGTGCTATCGATATCTTGAGAGCTATGTTAACTATCGATGATCGAATTATCACAGTGACATCGAACACTTAAGTTCTTAAACTTAATTTAAAAATTTAATTTGTAGTTAATCTAGGCATATATATTATTATTTTAGAAAATGTCTTGAGGGTATTGCTGTTATATGCTTGCAACTTGAGCTATAGTTGGTCATAACGTTTTTAAATGCACAATGGTAATATAATCTAATCTAGATCAATGGATCTAATCCAACAGTTAAAGCTTATAAACTTTTTATCACAACATTCACATCAATTTTATTTAAATTCATTCATTATTTGTCATAACAGCACGTACTTTGTGCACGACTGTTAATAACATTACACGACACTGTTATGTCTTAAAACGCCAAAAACATATGTTATACATTTTGTGGATTGTGTGTTGCCGTGTTAGGTTATGTGGGCCGTCTTCCTTCAGTTTCGTGTCGAACTTTGAAGCTTACAAACGTCGAATTGAGTTTTATCCGAATAAGAGTGAAAAAAATAAGAAATAAAGTTGAATTTATATATTTATATATACTGTTTATAGGTAAGTTAATATTATTTATAATATAATTTGTATATTTCGGCATAATAAATATATTATTTATAGTAAAACTTTGATTTTATAAACTTGCGTAGCCAGTGTTTGTCTTATATTTGTTGATTTGTTCAAAGGATTATGTCGATTATGTCCGGCGACGCAACAAGCATCAACGAGAGTAACAATACAGCCAGCATTTCGGAAGGCAGCAGCAATAGTGCTGAGGTCAGTTGAAATTTGAAGCCGGCTCTCGAGTCTAATGTGTACAAAATAGAATTTCATGTTTTTCGTTCCTCTCTCTCTTCCCCCTACCCCTTTTTATTTTCAGATCAAGAAACTCGACACTCAGCCCACAGGCAAAGTCATTTCGTTAATATCGAGCGAGAGCGGCTACAAAGAGGAAACGAACGATAGCCACTTAAATCGCCTGCAGTTTCTACGCAACGAACTGAACTACATAAGCGAAACGGACTGGATGTATGACAGCCTTGAAAAGAAACAGCAGCAATAGGAAAATAGTTGATGAGAGAGCGAGAGAACGAGCGAGTGGGGAATATTTGAGAAGAAGACTGTAGGAGAGAAGCAACAGCAAGAGAAAACCGTTACAGAAAATATTGAAAGCCAGCGAGAAGGAACGTGCGAGAAGAAAATTATAGGAGAGAGAGAGAGAGAGACAGAGAGAGAAAACCTTGAAAATAAACGTCAGCAATAGGCAAAGATTTGAGAAGAAGAATTACGAGAAGAAGAGAATTAAGAATAAACGACAGCAAGGCAGAAGTGAAAAAGCTGCAGCAATAAGTAGGAAGAAAAAAAAATGCTTTCGTTCTGGAGTCGAATTTTCCAGAATAGTGAAAAGGAATTGGAGTATAAGCGTGATCTGCTGGCCTTAGAGCAAAGCTTCCTAGACAACGAGCCTAGTAAGGAGAACCAAACCACGGACGAGATGAAACTCAATGAAGAGAAAATGGGTGCTGACTCTCCCACTTCGTGTGCGTCCCGCAAGGGCGTCATCACGAATTTGACTAAACAGAATGGAATCATAGACAACTCTTTGAGCTTTGAGCAGCACGTGGCAGGACAGCTCTTCCATGAGCTTAGCGTGGGCTCTGTGATTGAGTATTTGACGTATCAGCAGGAAGAGGATGAGGCCATCAAGGTAATCAAGATACAGAAGATAGTCGAACAGTCGTGGGAGAAGACAACGGAGAAGAAGGTGAGCCGTAGGGCATACTGAATCAACATCATATAATAGTTATAATCCTGAATCCTTCTCAGGTTCTGGATGTGCTTGAGTCCTTAAAGCTCGATCATCCAACCTACTTTAATATGCAGCTGCGTAATATCTTAGGCATGATTACGCAGCGTCTTCCCTCGGCCATTGAGGTGGATACGGACTATGGCGAGTTGACCGTTCAGCTGGACAACATTGAGACTAATTTCTTGCCCAAAACGGGTGACGAGATTACGCTGGAGTGCCAGGTGCAGCTGGACGAGGGCTATGTAGACCAGCAGGGCGAGATACTGGAGGTGAAGAAGATCTTTCCCACACGCATAGAACCGGATCAGAAATGCACTGTCGAACGTGTGTTCGAGGAGTTCACTGTACTCACCTCGAATGCGTATGTGCTTAAGGAAGATGTGCCCAGAGGATGTCAATTGCATCTGGGCGACATTGTCCAAGTCGACCTCATCGAGTGCAAATATGTAAGGCAATTGACATACATTCAACCATTAGCAAGGGTATTTCATAGTCTATATAACTATTTTTTAAAACAGGCTAAATACTCTCGTCGCGCCATCAAGTTGGCTGTGCTGGAGAAAAACTTTGGCCAGATCACGAACAATCAGCTGAGCAGCTCGTCAAGCAACAAGCGAGCCATTGCCATCGAGGGTGAG
The DNA here is from genome assembly GCA_037075265.1 of Drosophila nigricruria. Taxonomy (NCBI): domain Eukaryota; kingdom Metazoa; phylum Arthropoda; class Insecta; order Diptera; family Drosophilidae; genus Drosophila; species Drosophila nigricruria. Next base: position 7,781,053 of record JBAMCI010000227.1, on the reverse strand, counting down.
GATCACTTCATCTACACTGAACAGTGGAAGAAGCAGAATGTCACACTTACCATCAGAAATGTGGGCAAGCGCACCTTTGACCTGTGCAGCATCAAGATACCAAATGCGACGGATGCACAGATCAGTGTCGTGGAGCCGGTTAGTCCGAGAAGCATTCAGATGGGTAGCCAAATCTCGTTGGTCTTCGAAGTGCACACCAAGTTCATTGGCGAGTCGAAGGAGTTCTTCAGTCTGCAATTCGATACGTTTAAGGTGACACGCTTTCTGACCGTCATCGTGTGCGAAACGGAGGAGGAGGCCATTGAGGCAAAACGTCGTCTGATTGCCTCTCAGCAGCTAATGGTTACGGGACGCAACGCACGGCAGCGTTCAAGATTTTACGCCTACCAGGTGTATTCGAACAAGCAGCCATTGGTGCCGGGCGAATCGATTGCTACCAAACGTCGCTTTGTGCCTGTGCATCTGTCCAGCTATGATGTGCCGGAGAAACTCTGCGCCATAGTGCTTAAGACTGAGTCGCTGTTGGATGTGAGGGAGCTGTTGGGGCAGGAGTATACGTTTGTCAATGAGAACCTTACCTTTGGCAACTATGCCAGTCGCTTTTCAGCTATGCTGCACCTGGAGGAGATCGACTACAGCATTAGCTTTCGCAACTATGATCGCGAGCGTGCTCACTTCAATCGCGAGGGCGAATTTCTATCGCTGCAAATCGAGAATCTTGCCGAACGTCGTCCGTCGCTGGTGCTGGGTGACACGGTGAATGCGATCAATCCCTGGCTGGATGCCGATAATAAGGAGAACAAGTTGTTCCAGGGAGTCGTGCACAAGGTCTTCTTCAATAGAGTCCACTTGAAGTTCAATGCCAACTTTCAGCAGAAATACAATGGCGAGGATTATCGCCTGGAGTTCCACTTCTCACGCTTCGCCTTCAGGAAGCAGCATCATGCCACATCCCGCATTGGCGATCATATGGGCGAGAACTTTCTGTTTCCCACCAAAGTGACCAAACGCGAGCACGTCCAGCTGGACGTCAACCTTAAGGACGGTCACATGTATCTCTATGATGACAAGCTGAACTGGTTCAACAGCTCTCTGAACTCCATCCAAAAGCTAGCTGTTTACAATGTTTTGAGAGGCGAAGCAGATCATCTGCCCTATGTAATCTTTGGGCCACCCGGCACGGGAAAGACTGTTACCCTAGTGGAGACCATTTTGCAGCTGGTGCACAATCTGCCAGGCTCTCGGCTCCTGATTGGCACACCATCAAATAGTTCTGCTGACCTCATTACTAAACGCATTATCGCCAGCAAAGCCTTGAACCCCGGCGAATTTATACGCCTCGTCTCACAGAATCAGGTTGAGAAGGATCTGGTGCCGCCAGAGCTAGCGTCATATTGTGCTACAGTCGACATAGGCACCATAGACTCCGCACACGATAGCGTAAGTAGCTTCAATATATATATATAAATCTATATCTTTACATTCCTTTCCTTGCAGATGATCATTACGGATTCAGGCTTGAAGCTGCGCTGCCAGGCCAAGTTTCTGGGCAAGCATCGCATTACGATCAGTACTTGCACTACCCTTGGTAACTTCATCCAGATGGACTTTTTGCCGGAGCACTTTACACATGTGTTAATAGACGAGGCGGGCCAATGCACGGAGCCGGAGACAATGGTGCCAATTGTCCTATTGGGACGTAAGCGCAGTCAAGTCATCCTTGCCGGGGATCCCCATCAGCTGCAGGCGATTGTGACCAGTCGCTATGCTAGCGAACTGGGTCTAGGTGTCTCCTTTCTGGAGCGGCTGCTGTCGACTTCGCCGTACCGCAGGGACCTACAACGTTATCCGGACAGCTCGGGCTACAATCCAAGAGTGCTGACTAAACTCTTGTACAACTATCGTGCCTTGCCCTCCATCATGTCCGTGTACAGCAAGCTCTTCTATGACAACGAGCTTATCTCCATGGTTTCTGAAGAGGATTCCCGCGAGGCACGTTTCCTAGCCGAGCTGCAAGCGATCTTTGAGCCCAATCGTGACATGCCACGCACTCATGGCACCTTCTTCCACGGCATCATGGGTGAAAACATGCAGGATATGGACTCGCCCTCCTGGTACAATCCGGCAGAGGCACGCGAGGTCTTTCTACTGACCATCCTACTCTATCGTCGTAATGTGCTACCTGAGCAAATTGGCATCTTGACACCTTATGCCAAGCAGGTGAAAACTCTGCGCGCTATGTTCATTGCGGCCGATGTATCCATGCCCAAGATTGGCTCCGTGGAGGAGTTTCAGGGTCAGGTAAGCTGATTGATTGTTAACTTGTCTATACCTCAGTTTAATATACTTCTTTTCACACACCTCTCCTAGGAGCGCGACATCATGCTCATATCCACGGTGCGCTCTTCGGAGACCAATCTCAGAGCTGATGCACGCCTCAGTTTGGGCTTTGTGCGCTGCAACAAGCGCATGAATGTGGCAATCTCTCGTGCCCGTTGCCTGCTGGTCATCTTTGGCAATCCTCTCCTGCTCGCTGTCGACGATTGCTGGCGCCATTTGATACTCTTCTGCGCCAACAACAATGCGTACTTTGGCTGTGAGATGCCTGCCTCGATTTGCATGCAGGACGATGACTCAGACAGCAATCATTCAGGCTGCTCTGATTTGGTGCGTTAAGGCCAACGAGCTACATAGTACATATGGGAGTGTACTTAACGTAAAGTTCCTGATCCCCGGCTAGATTTAACCAAAGTCTCGAATGATAAAAAATAATTATTATCGAATTTGTATTCATACATACTCATTCCATTATTGACAACAATTTCTACTCAGTTAAAGAAGTTGATCTTCCAAATATATTTTTACACTTTTTGAAAATAAACTGTTTTATTTCCAAGTTTGGGTCTTTGTTATGTTAGTGATGGATAATTTTCGTGACTCGTGCTGGGAAAACAGTGTTGTGATCACGTCGTGACTACCGAACTATTTGAGAATGGACAAAGTATTATTAGTACATGTGATTTAAGCACAAATATTAATTATATATATTTATTAATAAATGCAAGCGTTATTTCTAATAAATACAAAATAATATATATACATAATTCATATACATCGTTGGAACGTTCGTGCGTGTTTGCGGCTTGTGTTTCGTGCTGTACATAATTTTTATTGTGCTCATCTCTAGATCTCGCTCAACTACACTCAGCATTGAAAACTGTAACGGTTATGTTTTCAGTGTGTCCACCAGTGCTGCCAGTGCTGCTCTGCAGGGCATCGACAAGCCAGATCAAGTAGTCAAAAAAGCCAGAAATAGTTAAATAAAAATTTTAAAAATCCAGAAAAGTAGCTTTAACAATTCTGAGGGAATTTTCAGTTTGATTTTATAGCAACAACCCTTAGATAAGATTTTATAAATTTCATAGGATATTTTCAATATAGCTATAATTCACGTCAGCCGCTACAGCACAACCAGAACTAACCGGAAAGTAGTCAAATTGACAACACTGGCGTACACACTGTGCTTTTACCGTTAGTGCCGGCCATGTTTTTGACTCTGTGTGTTTTGTGCGCACATTCGTAATGAGTTTCTGCGAGCGAGCTCGATTTGTAAATAGAAAAATATTCAATTGAAAATGACAAAACCTGCGCTCGAGCAAAACATCTTTATGCTCAGCGAAAAAAATGAGCATGAAAGAAATCAAATTGAGGTGAGTTGTCAATATTAAATAAACTGTGTGCTAACTAAGTGAGTTTAACCGTGAGTTCGTTCCCTGCCCTTTGCAGCGCCTATCGAAATCGCAATGGCTGAGCGACTACGCAACCGACATCTTCAAAACGATGAAGGAGTCCGAGCTGCGTCGTCGTCCCGTACTCTTTATGTCCACTCAAATGGACCAGCGACCGAAGCTGCTGCAGCTCTGCCAACTGATCACGCGCACCTACAGACTGAGTCGAGCCGCTCTGCATTTGGGTAAGTTTGTCGATGTACTGGATTTGTCCAGAATGTGAGAGGAGCGCGCACCGACTGGATGCTGTAGGGGGTCTCTAGCAAACGAACGAGGGGTTGGTCAATTGTCTCTGAGCATTCGGAGAGTTGGGAGAGGCTTTTTGGCGCCTCCTTCTTTCTTGTGACCAGCTACCTGACCCGGGCAGGCATCCCAGCCGCTCCCCCAGCCGTCCCACAGCCCCAATTTACGTGTATTTAACTGTAAAGCTTCCCTTGTATATGCACAGGTATATATTATATGGATCGTCTGATTGATTGTTATACCATACGCATGGACAAACTGCAGTTGATTGCCTTGACCTGCTTGCACATAGCAGCACAGATCGAGCATCAGGATTCGTGTGTGCCGCGCTATAGCGAGATGAATCGCGTGATCAAGAACTGTTATACGGCCTTTGAGTACAAGGCCGTGGAGCGCAAGGTGCTCACCTTCTTCGAGTTCAATTTGATGCGACCGACGACGGCGAGCTTTGTGGAAATGTTTGCCTGCAGTTTCCTGACACGTGAAGATTATGCAGCCTATTGCCAGCAACTCGATGAGCAGCCCTCGCTGGCACCCAACTATCCGCGCTTCAATTGCTTTGAGCAAATGCTGGCCTCACTCGCTCAACTGCTGCTGCGCATCTCCGATTACACGCTGAGCAGTAAGCTGATATATATCTCTGTCTAACTTTGTATTAAATCAAGCTTCAACTTTTACAGTTAGCAGACTTTGCAATGAGCGACCCTCGCTGCTGGCTGCCGCCTGCATTGCAGCTACACGACAGCTGGGCGGAGTACCCAAGCGCTGGACGCCCTATCTAACCCAACTGACTAGCTATACGGAACAGATGGTAGAGCCATGTGTGGATAATCTTGTAATCTATCATTATTATCAGCCTACAACAGTTGTTAAGGATCAGCAACAGCTGTCGGACAGCACCAATTGGTCCAGTCCCGATTCTGGCTTTGAGGACCAGCTCCTAAAGCCCCACATGAAAATTGTCTCCGTTGAGATGGAGGCCTTCAACGTGATCACAGTGCAGTTGCAAGCAACTGTCAAACGTAATCGAGATGAGAATTACGAAGATCAACAAACGAAGCGTGTTAGAATGGACAAAGATCCCGGAAATACCTAGAATTTATCAGGATATATCAATTATATTTTCTATATATGCATAATCAAAACTTGAATAGTTTGTTGTATTCGCTATTTGTTAAGAGAGATCAAATGAAGCTCAAGTATTTCGTTTGAAAGTAAGGACTTTATGTTTATGTTTACCTAATTTACACAATTATAAAAGAAATGTTTGATTATATATGGATATACATATATATAGATATATATGTAAACTATATGTGCCTACGAAATGCACAACTTGATTTAATAAATATCAAAATTATATTAAGATTTCGTTCATTTAAGATATGTACTCTAAAGAACTTGAAAAGGTTTTGGTTTAAGCAAAGATAATGCTGAAGATATCTCGACTGAGATTAAAGAGATATTCAGATCATCTTATACTGAGTCAAGACAATATGCAAAATACCCTTTGTTAAATATATACATATATATAACATATTTCCCCCTTCCCAGATTATTCTTTCCCACAATAAAAACGCAATTTTCATTTCTGTTTTCCATGAGAAGGCTTTTCGGTGTTTTGTTTCTTTAATATTGTAGTTGTAAAGGATTTTCATCATTTTTTACTATTTTTCTTTTTGTTTCATTTAGTTAACTTGTGTTTTTATATGTATTTTTGATTTGTCAGAATGTTTTTTAAATTTTTTGTTACATTTTCTTTTTAAAATTATGTTACAATTGGACCGAAAATAGTTTTCTTTTTTTTTATAATTTACATTTTCTTTTAAAGCATTTATCAAAAACTGAGTGTATGTTTCGAGTTGTCTCTGTGTGTGTATGTGTGTGTTTGTGTATATTTCTTGGAAATACCTTCTCAACCTTCCTCTCTTGCTCCATCTAACATCGTTTCAATGTCCTGTCAACTTGCCTACGTCTAACTCCAAATAAAAAAAGAAAACAGTCACAAGGCGCGCTTTTCCTTCAATGAAAAGTGCTTAAAGAACTGTTTCGTATTTTTGTTTTGTTGTTTTTCCTTTTTTAAAAGTACGAAACAATAATGATTTAAGACTGATCATCAACAATTCAAATTTAGAAACTACAATTATAATATTATTAATTTTTACAACAATTAGTTAAGGTTTTTTTTGGTTGCATTATTGAGTTTTAGCAACGGCTAACATTTTTCTTTCGCTATTTGATTGGATTCTTTTAGATATATATATATGTGTCTGTATATATATATATATATAGTACTTAATCAGATTTTGGATTTTGTTTAAAACTCATCAGTATGTGGTCGATGGGGTGTACAAAATAATGATTTGATTTCTTTATCGTTATTACAGCTTACAATTTTGCTTAAAATCTAAAATCTAAATACAAGTTAAAGTTGTTTGTTTGTTTGCTTGTTGTTTGTTGTTGTTTGTCTCTTGTTGTTAAACACGTTAAGCTTACGTAACTAACTTATTGAATCTGATTTGTAATTGTATTTGTATCGTTTATGAAAATTACTTTTTATATATATATTTATAATAGTTGTTGATTTTACGCTTAAAATATATAGACATTTAATTTGGCATGTATTGCGTATATTTCGTCGCTCAATCTCACTTGAGATACTCTCCAAATATACATATACAAAAACAATTATGCAAATATACACAATTATTTACACTTTAACATTCGTTCAATGCATTGTTTTCAAATTGCTCTGAAGACCAAGTTTAGGGTTATTTGTTTTTCTTGTTAAAGCTATAGACTCCTTTAATGGGATAGTTGTTGCGGGTGGGTGGGAGCTAGATTCATCAAGTGTGGTTAGAAAATTTTGGAAATGCAAACATAATGGACTAGCTTTAAGGATTTGTACAACATTCAATTTAAAAAATATATATATAGATATATTAATTATTTAAATAAATATAGATACGAAGTTATGAATGTAGTTTCGGCACTAGGCTAGGGCAGCTCATTTGGGGTTTTCGAAATGTAGGAATTAGCTTAATTTATATATCTATATATGCGCCGTTGATTTATAACTAAATGTGAGTTGTATATGAGAGACGTCTAAGAGCTAGCTAGATTCACAGGAAACAGGACTTTGATGATCATCACATGTGTGTTGTTTGTTGCTTTATGGTTTATTGCTGATATTTTGTTGTTGCTTTTGTTGTTGATGATTGTTGGTTTGTTGTTGTTGTTGTCGTTTGTGTGTGTGTGTTTTCATGTTGTTGATGTTATCTGATTTTTGTTTTGTTTTCAGTCCTTTGAGTGAATCGGTATCACATATTTATGTCCATACGGACTTTTGTACTTAATGCCACAATCACGATAAAATTTATCTGGTATACCTAAATTACATAAATACAATTTGCCACAATTATTCGTTGCTGTCTTAACTGTTGCCGTTGCCGCTGCTACTGCAGCAGCAGCAGTCGAAGTGCTTGCATCGTGGCTCAATGGTAGAATGGGCAAAATCGAGTACTTGATAGCAACATCCTTAATGCCACAAGGTGGCGGGTCCACAGCAAGCACCGAAGCGCTAAAAGAAAAGAATAGGTTAGAAAGATCAAAGAGAAAGAGAGAGAATAAAGATTTACCGATTGACGCTTAGCCATTGCTTTATAGCATCCGATAGATTAACGGTATTTGTCGATAGTATCACAAGATCTGGTGTGGGCAGAGCTGTAAAAGAGAGAGAGAGAGAGATGTTTTCAATGAATTTAGAGTTTTTTTAAAGCTACAGACAGAGACACTCCAGTCCCAAGCACTGTCTCTTGGCATACACACGCTCTTCCATAATTTACATACATATATATAATCTTAATTCTGATTACAAATAAACATATTTTTAATATATAATTAATAACTTTATGCGTACCGTCCACCGAATGTACTACGGTGTTGTCAGTAGCTTTAAATAAAGCAACCTCCGAGCTGCTGGTTTTTTCTATGAGCTGCGCATTCTCCACATAAAGTAGAACAGTTAGGCCATGCGAGGCCAAAAGGCGACCTGTAACAGCGCCAATGTTGATTGTTCTGTAAAGAATATAAAACAAGAGCTATTACATATACACATTCAACTATATCTAGTCATCAAACTGACCTCATGGTATTAACGCCATCGCAAATGATGGCAATCTTCGGCCATTGATGATTGTTGGCGGGCGTCAAGCGACGTGCGCCCCCGAGTAATGTGATGGCCAAATCGCTGGCACCACGTGCTAAAATATCTATTTGCCGCTGCACTGATAAGCCCGCCTTTTCGGCACTCAACTCAATGCGACTGCGCACATAGGCCGGTATAGTGGGTATGATGAGTCCGTCGTCCGTCACATAGTCTTTGCTGCCATCGAAAATGCTCTCAATTTGACGCAACTGCAGTGGCTTGCTAGCCAAGATGTTCTCATCGTGACGATACTTTTTCTCCTGTTGCTGCTGCTTCTGCACGTGGACCGCATGACGCACTACATCCGGCTTCTGGTGCGTCGACTCAATATCATCCCAAATCGCCTGCTTGTCGAACAGCGCTAGATTGCCTTCGAAATCGAACTCCTCGTGCAGCAGTAAATCATCAGCTTCGCTGCCAAAGGTCTGCTGCTGCTGTAAACGCATGCTGCTCTCTCGACGCACTCTATTGCGTTGCTTACTCTTCATATTTGGATTCCCGTTGCCGTTGCCGTTGCCATTATACGAGTTGGAGTTGTAGCTGCCGTTGCCATTACCGTTGCCGTTGCCATTGCCATTGCCATTGCCATTACGTTTGCCATTGCCATAGCTGGCTGCTGCTTGGTTGTAGTAGCCACCATTGGTCTGACCATTGCTATTGTTAACAATATCAATAGGCCTGCTGCTGCTGCTGCCAGCTGGCTCGCCACTGCCGCAACTGCCATCTGCACTGCTGCTGCAGTAGCTCTCCAAGCGGCTGCCACCTACTGCTCCTCCGCCATTGTAGGCCGTGCTGCCTAGCTTCACCTCCACCTTGGCTGGTATCATGTTGCCAAAGAAGGCGGCTACGCTATTCGGCGTCGTTGCCAGCTGCTGCAAGGCACTCGAAGCACGTGACGTTTGAGGTGTTCTGCAGAGCAAGAAAGTTCAAATAGGGAATACAGCTTAGTTAAGGCATGTGTCTTACCTTCGCACTCCATTTGCTGCACTACCATTTGTGCTGAGCATTAGTTGTTGCATTTTATCACTCAAAGCTGAATGGCTGCCAGAGGCTGCTGCGGCTGCCCCATTTCTGCCATGGTTAGGCAGCTCCTGTTCGCGCTGCTGTTGTTGTTGTTGATGCTGCAGCTGCTGCTTGCCCAATATATTGGTAAAGTGCGGCAATTTGACAGGCGTCGGCTTATTGATCACAGTCGGCGTGCTCGCCTCAGTATCCTTCACTGGCTCAATCAGATTAATGCTCTTGATGTCGGCACAGCGGAGCACCACTTCGGCGTTCTGTTTGCGCAATGGCACACCGTTGCGAAAGGCGCGCACAATGGTTATCTCGTCGGCAGAGATTTTCTTAATCAGTCCTTGGAATACGCCCAGCTCGTCGTCGCAGGTCAGGCTGACCGCACAGCCAATCCAATCTTGATCTGTTAGACCCATGTAATAAGAAACTAATCTCGAACTGCACAAAAATGTTTTTTTATTTTATGTTTGATTTTTGCTTTTTGCGTTTTCTTCTTTCTCTTTCGGCTTCAGTTTTTTGCCAGCGTTTGCAGTTTGTTGTTTAATACGCAATTACCACGCACTAACGCACGCTTCTTGATTGAGCGCGTAAATGATATTATTTTTTGTTTGCAAGTTTTGCTTGGGATATTTGGATTTGTTTGATTTACATGAAATGACCTCTAAATATTAATACTCCATTGAATTTCAAAGAATTTTTGTTGTTTCGTTTAAATTTTTCACTGCCTTTCGCATTTACGTTTTCGTTAGAGACGGACGATATTTGCATGCAAAAAAACATGAGAGCACGAGCTATTGGCGAATATCATAGTATCGCTGTCACTAGTAACTGCAAATACTTAACAGGCAATTTGAAAAGAGCGGGAACACTTTCAACTTAATATAAATACTCATTTTTACTTAACATAAACAAAATATACATTAAAGTTGTATTTTATTTTTAAAGCATATTTATGCTAGCCAGTTCGGATTTATAATACAAAATTTATCTAACATCTGTAAACATATTTAACAGCATCGATATTAGCTAAAAGTATCGATAATATTTGGCTGCACAGTTGCCCTGGCAAGGTATCAGCAAGTATATCGGAATTAGTTAGTTGTCGTTTTTTGTCGGGCGTGTTTAGCCGTGAAAGTTCAAAAAATTATTGTAATATTTGTGCAACAAAAAAATAAACAATCAATTTATTTATATGTGAAACGAAAGATGTAAACGCGATCTAGTGCTGACACGCGAATACAACGAAATCGAAGCGTACCGTGCAGTTGGCAGTGCGAAAAGATGTATGTGAGATGAGTTTTCCCCCAAGTATTTGCTCACACACACACACACGCGTAGACACACATTCATAAACAGGCACATGCAAACATGTATATGTATGCATTCATAAATTGCACACACACAATCGCACATTTATAGTAGAACAATTTAGTTAAAAATACAACATAAATCAAACGAAATTATTGTGCAAGTAGACACGACAGTCATTATCTGTGCGTATGTGTGTGTGAATGTGCTTTACTTTAATATTAAGCGGAATGGCATAAGTTTAGAATTTGGCTAGCAGCACGAAAGCCGGCCAGGTCGAAACGGCGTTGAACCTTTCGCGCTTGGCTAATTACTTGACTTGGCTCTTTATGCTTTGTTGCCCATAAGTATTCTATGTGCACAAGTGTGTCTGTGTCTCTCTCTCTCTCTCTCTCTCTCTCTCTCTCTCTCTCTCTCACTGTCTGTATGTGTGTGTGTGTCTTACAAGTACCGTTCGTTCTACGTCTTTGTTGTCTGCTGCTTTGGCCTTGCTCTGCAGCAGCTTCCATTTGTTCTCACCTCTAGCTTTTGTTAGTGCTTAAGCACTTTTTTGTTTGTTCTTTTATTTTTTCCTTTTTAATTAAAGCTGCACTTCCGTTGTCTTTTTATCTGTTTCACGCTGTTTCTTTCTATTTTGCAGCTGCATTTGGTAGGCCCACGCCATGTCGGCGCGCAACAGCAGCAGCAGCGGCGGCGTTGCGGCTGCATCCTCGTCAACGGCCGACGTGCCACGCCCGCCGCCACGTCGACGCGCCGCCTCCGTGGCGGGACAACAGCAGCGCCTGGACTACAATAACGGACATACACCACGTAGATCGTTGGCTGTAGTGGTGAGTAAAGGTTGGGTTGTAACTGTAGTGGTGAGTAGGCCTAAGGTAGGTTGGGCTGCGTGTAAAGGTCAGCGGCTGTGCGCCCGGTTAGGGGGTGGCGCACGGCAATGTTCGCCTTTTTATCAGCGTGCTTTGCTTTAGTTACTGATTATATATGCTTGTATGTGTGTATATACTTATGTATGTATGTATTTTACGATACTTATACAATGGATCTTATCTGAAGATAGACGATGGGAATTCGCTCCATAAACAGCTGTGACTCGCCTTAAAATTTATTTAAATTCTGAGAAAAATGCAATTTTTTCCCTAAATTATTTTGAAATTATTTCATTTATTTTTTTATATATTATTTTTGTTCACTTTCAACATGTACTTTTGTGTACTGTCTGAGATAAGCCGACGTGCTTGATAAGCGTTAACAGCGATTATCAAATTCCAGAGATCTATACGAAAGGCACGTTTCTAGCTTTTGGGTGGCTGCTGCTGCTGTCAGAAAATGCGTTTCCTTTGCACTTCCACACAATAAATAAACAAAAACAATTTATAATTGCTCTACGCTCTACGCTCTATAACAATAATAAACAATGAGGGACAGAAACACTTTTGAGCAGAAGTTGCAAATTGATTTGCTAATTAAATAAATAAACAGCAATTGTTTGGCTTGAATGTGCGTAATTTGAGCGCTCAATGAAATTAATTGAGTGATTACAGTGAAGACTCTGTTAATTAACATAGATTTCATTAAAGTAAACAAATGTGTAGAGTAGGCCAATAGGAATTAGAGGTGGGGTGTACTATCGTTGGCCAGCGATAGTTAACGATGGTATCATCGAAAGTGACGAAATAAGCAAAGTATCATCATTAGTTAGAAATTAAAAACAGGATAGAGGAGATAAAGAATTATGGAGCGCTTTATTAGGAGCCGCTCACCAATGTGGCGCGAGTTTACTCTAGTGAGCATTCACTGTATTTGCTTTACTCATTTGACACAGTCAGTCGGAGAGCAATCGCTTTTTATCTTCATTAGCGCGCTTGTGCTAACCCAGCAGGGGGCGTGGCAATCGACCTCTAGAAACTTAACAAGCTGCAGTTAGCGCGCTTTTCCACTGTGCGAGTGGGCGAGCTTTTAGTCAAAGTCTGGATAATTGCGTCACACAGACACACCTGTCAACGTCACGAATATGTACATTAACCACATCATTTGTCATTATCATAAATCTAACTATTTAAATATAGCTGTCTGAAGATTTGACGTAAGCCGGTTGCAAACAAACGTTAGTTCTAATTACTTGACGTATGTATATTTTGGAGTTGATTTTGTTTGTGCGTTTCATTCACATCTCTACGCACACACACACGCATGTGTGCTACAGCTATTTACTTCAAATCATATGTTTTTGTTTTGTTTGCCTTTGCCACTTGTTCGCACAGCAGCTGCCAGTTTCAAAAAGCTCGCGCGCGCATAAGAAAAAAGCTTTTCCCTTTTCAGTGTTAAAAAAATACTGTAAACGATACATTTGCACATTATGGACACACTGCCTTTGCTTACTATATTTATTTACATTTGTATATTTATTTACAAACACTCACATGTGCGTAAATCTAATCTAGGTATTGTGTATATATCAGCTATTCAACTCAGTTCCATTAATAAAAGCTTTTTGCTGCACATCTCTTCGCTCTATTTGCATTTATTTGCTTTTCACATTTGGTCACACTGCATTTGAGCAGAAATTTTTTTAGTTTAGCTTAGAACGCGAGAGCTACCGTTACGGGCAGCGGCAACCGTCGTGTTGTTGTTGTTGCTTTTGTAGTGTACAAATACAAGTGCAAAAGACTGACGTAGAACATGTTTCTGCATTAGTATTGGTGTGTGTTGTGCGTTGTGCTCACCCGCTCGCTCGCTCGCTCGTTTTTGTTGTTATTGTTATTATTCCTTTTTTTGCGCGTTGGTTTGTTAATGAGAGATAAATAAATGAATAATTGAATTATGTACACACATATAAATATATATAACAAAAATATGAATGCCGCGTGCGTTGCCTTTTTCTGTGAAAATGTGTTAATTATATAAAAAATACATCTATGTATATGTGTATGTGTATGTATGTGTGTGTACATAAAGCAACAGCCTTTTGCTTTTGCTCGTGAGCTAAGAATCGAATCAACGTCGCAAACGTGAAAACAAGATTGGCCATCGCCATTTCGACTCTCCCTCTCTCTCTCTCTCTCTTTCGCTCTTTCATTAGTCATGTGCACATAAATGCCAAAAAAAAACTTGTACATTTTTTAATGTGTTTCGCAGACCTAATTTTGCACTTATTTATATATAAATATATTATATATGCAATTTAAGACCCAGCATAATTATATTTATATTCATAACAACAACAAAAATATACTCGAGTGTCTGGCGTAAACCTGTTCCGTTTTGTAGGCTTTCAGTAAATAAGAAATAAAGCCTCAATAAATAAATAAAAACAACTCAAATTTATATTGCGCCAAAATCGAATTTGTGTTTGAAGCTTGGTGGCATCTCTCGTTCGATGCAGTTAAAACCGAAATTCGTATAACCCTAAAATGTTTATTGCTTTTTAGTTAAAAGGCGTGCAATAATTAACACTCTTCGTGGATTAGAGAAACAACGTAAACAATAATCAAACAAAATGGCCGAATCAACAACAACAACGATCACAAACAATGCCGAAGATGGTCAAATTCATGGCTTCAATAACACTGATGTAAGTGATCACAGGTGTTGCGCTCTCTTTATCCTCTCTCTCTCTCTCTCTCTCTCTCTCAGTCGTTATCTGTGTCTAGTATGCATACCTTTTAGCGCCTAAAACGCAATCGGCGCTTGACGCAAAAGCTTTTTTATCGAATAGATGCAAATACTTGGAACAGCTATGAATGTATTTATAGAAATTATTGACTATTATTATTAGATATTAGATATGTTATCTAAAGAGAGGTATCTGCTTATAAAGTTCTTTTACGGGTTTTTCATCCCCATCTCGTACTTTTTCTCCCTCTCCTGTAGGCATATGTATGTTAAACCTAATTGTAAATTGTCTGGATATAAGTGGAGGAAGATCTCGCTCTTCATTCTCTACGTTCCACTCGTAGTTTCTCTCCTCGTCCTCTCATTCTCTCTCCCACTCGTCCATTCTCTTTACCTCTCGCTTTCTTTTCTTATATCTTCCGCTCACTCTCTCTATTCCTCAACTCAGCCTCTCTTCTCTCGGTATATCTCTCTCTACCGTTCTCTTTTCCACTATAACTCTCATTATTTTCTTGAACCTGCAACGCAAATCAACCACATTGCATCAATCCTTATATTTTTGAGTATCGCATAGAAGGGCATTACTATATTTTATAAATTTTTAAGGCTATCGTTGAATGCTCCGTCTAACACGTAATATCTAAGTTTTTCTCTTTCATCTATCCGATTCAGTAGCATAAATTGGGCAAGAAAATAAAAGAATTCCTTTGCGTATTATGATGGGGAAAACAGCTTAAGATATTCACACTCTAAATGCAGGTCTTTTTTAAATCTATTTATAAATGTTATTTACTTTTTATACCCTGAACCCATTGAAAATGGGAAATCAGGGTATAATGTTTTTGTGAAATGTATGTAACAGGCAGAAGGAGACATCGCAGACCCCATAAAGTATATATATTCTTGATCAGCTCGATGAGCTGAGTTGAAATAGCCCTGTCCGTCTGTCCGTCCGTCCGTCCGTCCGTCCGTCCGTCCGTCCGTCCGTCCGTCCGTGTGAACGCAGCGATCTCGTAAACCACAAAAGCTAGAAATTTTCAGAGAATACGCGTCTATAGCCTACGCAGTACGAGTTTTTTTTAGATTTTCGATAACTCATCCCGTTTCCTTATTATCGATAAAAATCGATAACTTTTCTTCGGTTAAGCATACCGTAAGAGCTAAAGACTTCAAATTCACTGTGTAGATCCGTGTAATGAATGCGGACAATTTGTAATTTTTGGATTTTTGATGCCACGCCCCCTTCGCCCCCAATTTTCAAAATTCGTATTTCAAATACTAGAGACTTGTGCTTTGGCAAATACATACATATGAATGACATAATTACGCTGTGAAAGTTTGATCAAGAAAGTCCATCCACAAAAAAAGTTATTAAACATTTAATTTCCCACACAATAGGCACATTGCAGCCCGAGCGCAGTCGCTGCGTCAACTGCGCAGTCAGCAGAGCGCGTGCTTATGCGTGCGTGCGTATGCATGTGTGTGTGTGTGTGTGCGTTGCTCGCAATATTTGTATATGTAAAATAAGCATATCATGTTGGGAAGATTGGCTCTTGGCAGGGTTCAGGGTATCTCGTAGTCGAGCCGTCTCGACTAGAGCACTCTTACTTGTTCATATTCACACTTCGCATCGCACTGTGTTAAATTTAAGAGTGCTTTCCATTCATTCAAGATCCCCTGCATATTTGTGTATAGATATATGAGTATAATATATATATCTTTGCATATCTTACTCTCTCCCTGAACTCATCTGCCCTTTTGCTCATCCATCAATATAACTGTGTGTATGTGTGTGGGAGGAAAACTCTATTGAACGAAAACTCATATGCGACATCAAATCAATTTGTGTAATGAATTTTCGCTGACATTCAGATGAGCACAAAAAAAAAAGATAGTAATAATAATAGAAATCAATTTAATCAATTTAGTTAATGGACGTTTGTCTAGCTTAGGTTTTTATTCATATTTTCATTGGGCAACTCATATTTGGTATTTACAAAGTCATTTACCTTCAATTCAAGCAGATATAATTTCCACTTCCGTCTGATAGGCTGACTTTAAATTTTTCTATTACTACCTGCAATCGTCGCTTATCGGCGGAAAAACAATTATTCATATATATATTTTTATTTGCTATTATTCAGCAATAAAAATCATTTGAGGTTGGCTCGACTCTTGCACCTGTTTGTCACATGCTGCCAGGTATTCATTTGCTTAAGCTAAATAACTTAATTTGATAATTAAATTCGTGGAAAGCGATAATCTTTTTTAGACTAGACTCTCTTTAGACTAGATTCTCTTATAGGACTTAATGTATAACTTCTAAAAATCTTGGTAGTTTACCTCAAAAGTGCGTTAGAAATTTCAAAATCTTTCTAGCTATAAAAATTAGTATAAAAACGAAAATTTAAAATCTGCTTCTCTCTTCTCTTCTCTGTTCTCTCTAATATTGCTTAAGGATTGCTGGGAACAACATTCAGCTAAACAAACACATCATATCATATTTAAAGCTCAGATTGAAAGCTTATAAATGTCACTTTAGAGCTCTTAATTGTTATTAGCTTGTTCCATAGACGTCTGTAGACGTCCGTTGCTTAGTGGGACAGCTAACAACATTCCCAGCTGAGATTTAATGGCTAAAAATCAATTAAACGTAGAGCTTAAAGTGACGGCGCTTAGCTAGGCCTAGGCGGCTTGTCGAGGGATTTGGGATTTGGATCGGGGTTGCTGTTACTGACTGACTGATTGATTGATTGATTGACTGATGTAATCGTGCTGCATATTTGAGCTTTAATGCTGGCCACAATTCAGCTGCACACGCTTGTCATTGACATGTCCAGAATGAACTGTAATTAAAAGTAAAATGCCTTTGCGCCGCTATATCGAAATACCAACGTGTATATATCTATATATATACTGCAGTAGTTAGCAATCGGCTGTCGAGACAAACCACAAGCATTCCAAGATGGAAAACCGCTAAAAAAATCAATATAATAAGTTCATGGAAAACGTGTCATGCGGCCCTGCAAAATGCATTCACAACGTGGCGGAAAATGTTGACACTACATTATATATGTATATAGCATGTAGTATATATAAAAGTTATACATAATATATATATAGAAATATATAGTATTGAGCTAATCAAAATATTGTGAACTGCTAATGAGAGGAGGGCGTTGGAGAAACCGGTTAGGCAGATGACCTAAAGACAGCGTAAAATATATTTTTGCATATGCCTATAGTATATATTTACTTGTAAACAGAAAAAGAGTTGCAGTCGAGCATATCCGACTATATAATACTCGTCCAAAAATAGGTAGACTGTTGAAGATGAAAGGTATTTAGATTTTTCTTCTATGTATATCGAGCTGATGAACATATAGTAGGATGCTCTTAGTCTGAGCGAGTATACAGAGTGAATAATTGAGTGATGAAGACAGTTTTAGCTACAAACTGTCTTTAATTTCATTCATTCTCTCATATTACTAGGTTGACTTGACCAAAACTTTACATATATTATCCCAAAGAGCATAAAATTGTCTTAAATAATATTTAATTCTATTGAATTACAGTCATTAAATAGATATTAAACCTCCAATTAAGTAGCTAATTACTAGGCATAAATACGAATTAGAGTGGCTTTTGGGTCAAGGGCGCAAGAAGATTTGGTTATATATCTGCATATATACATATATATATTATATTTCAGCATTCAACTGCATAAATTAGATGTTGGCAGCAAACGTTGCGTATGCGTAATCACAGACATTAAGTATACGCATCTTATACAACCAACAGCAGCATATGTTTTATAGCTATATATATATATATACAAAGAAATTTACATGCGAGGAACATAGCACAGTCTGTGAAGTCTGTGTCTCAGGGATTTTCTAAGAGTTTTGTCATTGCATGTGGCACGTGGCATGTGGCAAGTGGCAAGTGGCTCATTTGACATGCTGCACACTTAAAGTTGTTCAGCCTTAAGTTCTCACATTTTCTTGTTGCTTGTCTCTTTGTAGAACGACACCGGCGATTCATGTCACCTGCGCATAGTTGTGCTAAGCGGCAAATCCTTGGCCAAAAAGGATATTTTTGGTGCCAGGTAAGTTGGGACTACTAAACTACCTTTCCCTATCATAGTTAATGAACACATTGTGCCTCTTCCAGTGATCCGTATGTCAGAATCGATTTGAATACCATACACGGCGATATAAACATTGACTCGGTTTTAACTAAAACTAAAAAGAAGGTAAGCGAACTATTGCCACAGAGCAATGCCAACTGCGGGGGCAGCGTTTAGTTAGTCGTTAGTTTGTTATCTTATCAGTGCACATTTGCAGCACTTACATTTGCCTAGAAGTACTTTTTTTCTTGCCGAAGTCCAATATAAATAGCTGTGCAAATGCTGGCCAATGACTAATGATTAATAATACGCTTAAGGTCAGGGGATTTTGTTGAGAAAACGAAAGAATTTCACAATGAAATGTGAGGGAGTCCGGAAAAATTGCCAAAAGTGGATTTTTTTTATTGTTATCTATCTTATTATATACCCTTTAGAAATGGTTAAAAAGGGTATATTGTTTTTGTGAGAGAGTATGTAACAGACAGAAGGAGGCTTGGTTGACTCCATAAAGCACGAGATGAGTCGCATTTATCGTTGTTATCGATAATGTGAATTAGGATTGTAGGAGTTCCGGTAATCTGCTAATCGGACATGCCCGACTAGAGCACTCTTACTTATTTCAAATACTCACTACCTTTTTCTAATCCTGACAGACACTAAATCCATCCTGGAATGAAGAGTTTATATTTAGAGTAAGTAAACTATATATCAATAAATGATAAATTACTGTTAAACTATATATATTTATATTTCATATCTGAACTGTAGGTTAAACCGTCTGAGCACAAGCTGGTTTTTCAAGTATTTGACGAGAATCGCCTGACACGCGATGATTTTCTGGGCATGGTGGAGCTGACGCTGGTCAATCTGCCCACGGAGCAGGAGGGTCGTACGATTGGCTCACAGAGCTACCCGCTGCGTCCGCGCAGGTCAGTAGGGTATGTTTATTTGAGTTGCTGTTTGATTTCCTTTATTTAATTTCAGTTCATTTAGAGAACAACATATACAAAAAAATCTATATCAAACTAGTAAACCAAAAAAATTACAAATTAGATGAAAATAAAAATAATTTTTATATATATGTATATGTTATATAGACATAGAGATATATCGAATCTAAGCTGTACACAATCCATTTAATTAGTCGTTGCATCACGTATTTCCCGCTTCTGTTAGTCTAGAAAGTCGTCATAAGCATTTTTCGAAATTCTTTATCATTTGGCTTTATTATTGTTTGCTGTTTAGACAGCGCTTTGTGTAATTGTTTATGATTTTTGATTTTGTATTATTTGTAAATATGAGTGTGCGTGCGTGTGTTGGTACTTGGTATTTGGTATTTGGTATTTGGTATTGGTGTTGGCATTGATAGTGTGTGTAATTGTATTGTGTATGTGTGTATATATACGTATTTGTTGGCCTTGAAGTGCGCTTGTTGTTTAACATTGACTTAATACTCCGTTCTACACATTTTTCATATGCAAATATAGCGCTAAATCACGCATCAAGGGCACCCTGGAGATATATCATGCCTTCATACGCGAAACACGCGAACAGAGCGAACCGTCCAGCAACAACAGCGACGGCGAATGGGAGCATGTCGAGGCTACAAATGCCGGCGAGCAAACATCACAGCCGGTAGCTAATTGAGAAGCTTCAACTAAAATCATATTTTAATTCACTTTGAAATTTGTTCTATTGTTAAGCATCCATTTCCTACTGGCGGCTCGGATGCCCTGCCCGCTGGCTGGGAGGAGCGACAGGATGCAAATGGACGCACATATTATGTGAATCATACAGCACGCACGACGCAATGGGAAAGGCCAACCATGTAAGTGGGAGTACATGATGAGAAGCTGAGATGATAGACTAGCTGACTGATTGATAGAAAGCGAAAGAGCTATTCAGCTGTAAGAGAGTGATTGACTAATGGGTTAATGACAACCGAAAGAGTTAGGTAGCTCAGTTGTAAGAGGATAACTTAGAAAACTAAGCTGAAAGACTAGTTGATAAACTGATTGATGAAAAGCTAAAGAGTTAGCCAGCTGTAAGAGAAGTTAATGACAGTCAAAAGAGCTAGCCAGCTTAGCTGTAAGAGAAGAACTTAGAAAAGGAAAACTAAACTGGCTAAAGGAGTGATTAATAAATATACTGATAAATAAGAAGCAAAAGAGTAAGCCAGCTGACTTTAGAAATACAAAGAAAACTTACCTGACTCACAGACAGATTAACTGATTGATTAATCTATGATGATGTTTAATGATAAACAAACGAATTAGGTAACTGTGAGTAAAGCGCACTCTGACTATCACATAAGTTAGTTAGTGAATCAAGAGTTAAATTGATTTTAGACTCAATTTTAATGATCTATAGAATAGTACATAGATATAAACCTCTACTTTTATTATATATATATATTAATATCTCTCTCGTCTTACAGCTTGACGAGCAACAATAGCCAAAACGTTGATCAGCTGGCATCAGATTTCCAAAGACGTTTTCACATCAGTGTGGATGAAACGGAGTCGGGACGTGGACCGGTAAGTCCAACTGCTATGGCAGCTGCAACTATAACTATGCACTTAAAGGAAAATCTATTTTTGATTTGATTTTGATTAACAAATGCCAACAATAACAAATACTATTTATTATTAAACTATGCTGCATGTGTGTTTGACAATTGACTCAATTGTTATGCATGAACTTTATAAAAACTTTTTAACTATACACACAACACACCTACACTCACGCACACATACACACAATTCATCTCACCTGTACAAATATATCCTATGAGCCTTTGTCATACACTAAACAAAACAACAATGACAACAAACAGCGTGCAAAATCGTTGCTGCCAGCTACAAGGGATGAGCGTAGCGCAGACAACGGAGATGATGATGAAATGGAGGAGGAGGAGGAAGAGGAAGAGTTGGAGCAGTTGGAGCAAGAGCAAGCTGCTGATCAGAGCAATTGTCTGCACTGCGGAGAGCAACACAGCGAAGTGGAAATGCAGCAGGAAGAGACTGAGCCGGAGTCGCTAGCAGATAATGGAACAGATCAGCAGTTGACGCTGTCCGAGAATGCTCAAACTTGTGATATACTCGACCACAATTTGTACCTGAGGCGCATGTTTGTAATGCCAAACACAGTTCTCTAATGTCTCTATATAGTAATCGTGAACAACTGCTAGAATAGTATATAACTTGCTATAACTATTGATTTTTATAGTTATCCGCTTTATAATGCGCTTCAGGCGCTCGATTCTCAGGCGATTTTGTTTTGTAAATTAATTATTCATTTGCGTTGACAAATATTGTTTATGTAGTCTGCTGCCAGTTGCTATATATATAATGTGTAAAGCTAAAGGATATTTAAGTGAGTGTATAAACGAGGGGGGACTCAAAAGTTGTTAGAAAGATTAAAAATTATAATAGATAAGATAAAAGCTTATGTAATTATAGAAATTTATACATAGTGAACATTTTTAGTATACTTGTCCATATATCTAAGATGTTGTATAGACAATGTATATATTGCAAAGCAGATCGGACGACTATTTAACTAAGTTTTTCTATAAGAATCCAACTCTAGAACTCTACACCTCATTCTGTTCATACAACATATCTAGCTAGAATTCTTCACATATACAGCATAGTTTCAGTCAAAGATATATCATAATCTAATATACTTCTCATCCATTTCGCATTTTAAAGAGAATTTTGCTTAACTTTTGGCTAACTATTCAAATCCTGTATATATATATTAAATTAATAGGATAATAATAATGCCACGCCCGCATATAGTCCCTCAACGCCCACAACAACGACACCAACAACACCGACACAAATCTCACGCAGACAGTCACAAGTGTCAGTTAGCAACAACAACAACAACTATAATTGTGATACAATAACTGAACAATCTGAACTAGAGTCCAATCAAATGGTGGATCACGCCAGGTTAATATGCCCCAATCTCTGTGTGGATTTCGCCACGAACTCACTTCCAAGTCAAATTCCGCCCACTGTTTGTGTTTTGTCTAAATCCCAATTCCGAATTCGAATTCCCAATTGGTTAAGTCCTTGACTCCCTTTCCCTGCCCCGTTGTGGCTGTCTTTCTCTTTAATTCGTCTCTTTTACAAATTCAGTTTTGTTTACAATTCACTACAAAGTCGTCGCGATGCTGGCAATGAGATTGAGGTCTCATCGAGCAGCTTGCAAAATGATTTGCGACCAGTTCGCCAACCTGGCGATCTGGTCAATGTGGCCATAACGAATCTATTGACCCGACGTGCCAATGACAACGGTGTGGGTCGCCAGCAATTGGACATCAGGCAGCAGAGACGACGCCAAGTGCAGCAGCAGCATAGACAATTGGTTAGCATACACCCACGCACACAACATACACGCATACACGCACAACACACACATACACTCACACAGTCATAAGTATTAACTATTAACTAAAGTTTGTCTTTCGTCCTTCACAATCTCTATTCGCGCTGTTGTTGTTTCGTTCTGCTTTCAAATTGATATGCTCATGTTGTTCAAGGCCATTTGCCAGTCCATCTATCCCAGCCAAGGTTATAAGATTATTGCTCAAAATGGTATATAAAAAGGCAAAATCAAAAATCAAAATTTTGAACGTATGTCTGTATATTAGTATATTCAGAAAAAAAAAAACATCCGAAAATCTATCTCAGAAGTTCAAGTCCAGAAACAAACGTTTTCCAAATTAGAGCTTGGATGGGCTTATTATGGTCGCGTGTAGCGGATGGGGTAAGCTATGAAGTATAGACTTTCTGAACAATTTATAGTAAAAATATATACAATTTTATTACAAATGACAAATAACGACAAAAAGCTCGAGAGTAAATTTTACTAGAGTTGTTAAAAATCAGGTGCATATAGATTTTGGTTGTTGTCAAAAGAATTTAGTGAAGTTGAGCTACTTTAGACGGGATCGATCGACTATGAGATACCGCGAAGTCAGCTGCAGTCTTAGTTGTATCCATAAACATTTAATTTTCGGGGTATAATAGGCCGGCCTGATTAGTTTTTTGTTTTATTTTTGGGAAATGGGGATAGTCAGTATCTATGAGTATGCATTATCAGTTCTTTCATTCAAAGAATCTATATACCAAATTTGTTATCTCTAGCTCTTGAAATTTCCGACATATGCTCAAATAACTGATAGAGATTTTAATCGATTGCAAAGCAATTGAAAGCTTGATAAAGCAAACTTTTTCTGTTCCTATGGGTTCATAATTAGGTGCATACGGAGAGGGCCTAATCGATTCAGCTGTTGATCTTGATCCAGAATATAACTACTTTATGTAGCTGTAGATCACACTTCATTCTCTCACATACATATTAACCAAAACATAAACTTTCTTCAATGCATGCAGAGTATACAAATTTTATAAATTATTTCTTATAGTTACTATATATTTATACTATATATAACTAGGTTATATGCATGATATACATACACGATGTACATAGCTCCATCTATCAAACATATGCAATACAAATTTGTACTTAACACATTCATTTTTCATCTAATTTTCTAATTTGTGTTTCAAAATAGAGCTGCAGAAGCATTGATCTATATATTTATTGGATATTTCTCTAGCTCTATTTCGAATAGTTATATATATATTTTCTGTGTGGTTAATTTTAATCGGCTGTGCTCTATATATATTTTTATGTTCTGCTTTTTTCGTTTTTTTTTTTAATATTTTATTTTTTGTATTTGGCAAAATTATTATAATTTATTGGAAACATTTCTTTTCTGTTTCTTCCAATTGCAATAAATAAAATAAATTAAACAACTAAAATATACAACAACAACAAAAAAACATATTGCAACCATATCAAATTAGAGTGAAGACACCGATCACACAGACAGCCACAATCCCTCAGAGATCTCAGCTCCGTCCACCCGACGCAATTCCGAGGAAGACAACGCGGCTGTGCCCACGGATCAAGTAAAGTTTCATTCCATATACATAATATATATCTATAAATATATATGCACTTGTATGTGCATGTGCTTCTTTTAGCTGCCAACAGTATATAAACACTTGATCTAGGAATATATTAAAAATATTTATCCAGATAGCTAAAAGGTTCTTCTTTTGTCTTTGCAGACCGCCGCCAGTGAGGAGGAAGCGCTGCCTCCACGCTGGTCAATGCAGGTGGCACCCAATGGGCGTACCTTCTTTATTGATCATGAGGCACGTCGCACCACCTGGATTGACCCGCGCAATGGACGCGCCAGTCCCATGCCAAATCAAACGCGACGCGTTGAAGATGATCTCGGCCCACTACCCGAGGGCTGGGAAGAGCGCGTGCACACAGATGGTCGCGTCTTCTACATCGATCACAGTAAGCACTAAATTGGCAAAGAAAGAAACTTTTGAGTGCTTAACTTTGTATTTATCTACAGATACGCGCACCACACAGTGGGAGGATCCACGCTTGTCAAATCCAAATATCGCTGGCCAAGCGGTTCCCTATTCGCGAGATTATAAACAGAAATATGAATATTTCAAGAGTCATATTAGAAAGCCTGTAAGCATCTATCATACAACTTAAATTGAAACTCAACTAATTTATCTACTCTTTAACTTGCTTTGCAGACAAATGTACCAAATAAATTTGAAATACGCATTCGTCGTACATCCATATTGGAGGATTCTTATAGAATTATTAGTTCGGTGACAAAGACCGATTTACTAAAGACTAAATTATGGGTCGAGTTCGAAGGAGAGACTGGCTTAGGTAACTCACATGCAATCCTCTTCATTTGTATTTAACTAAACGTGTTATTTTGTTCATCAGATTATGGTGGCCTTGCCAGAGAATGGTTCTATTTGTTATCCAAAGAAATGTTCAATCCGTATTATGGACTCTTCGAGTACTCAGCCATGGATAACTATACGCTGCAAATCAACAATGGCAGCGGCTTGTGCAATGAGGAGCATTTAAGTTATTTCAAGTATGTAACTCTATGTTTTTATCTCTATTGTTTCTAAATATCTTATATTTGTCTATAGATTCATTGGACGCATAGCTGGCATGGCTGTGTATCATGGCAAATTGTTGGATGCCTTCTTTATACGACCGTTCTACAAGATGATGTTGCAGAAGCCCATTGATTTGAAGGATATGGAATCGGTTGACACCGAATACTATAACTCATTGATGTGGATCAAGGAGAACGATCCACGCATTCTGGAGCTCACCTTCTGTCTGGACGAGGATGTGTTTGGCCAAAAGAGCCAGCACGAGCTCAAGCCAGGCGGCGCCAACATTGAAGTAACCAACGAAAACAAAGATGAATACATTAAGTGAGTGACAAATAGAAACCACCTAAAAGCATATATCTGAATACTCACTTTTATATCTTCTAGACTTGTCATCGAGTGGCGCTTTGTGGCGCGTGTTAAGGATCAAATGACAGCATTCTTGGATGGCTTTGGCTCAATCATACCACTGAATCTAATCAAAATCTTTGATGAGCACGAACTGGAGCTGTTGATGTGCGGCATACAGAATATCGATGTTAAGGACTGGCGTGAGAATACGCTGTATAAGGGCGATTATCATATGAACCACATCATTATTCAATGGTTTTGGCGTGCCGTCTTATCATTCTCCAACGAAATGCGTTCGCGTCTTTTGCAGTTCGTCACGGGCACATCTCGTGTGCCCATGAACGGTTTCAAGGAGCTTTACGGATCGAATGGTCCGCAAATGTTCACCATTGAGAAATGGGGCTCACCCAACAACTTTCCACGTGCTCATACCTGGTAAGAATCTGCCTTTTGCAGTGATTGGGTTTGATTATAAATGCTTGATATATTCTTTTAGCTTCAATCGTCTGGACCTGCCACCCTATGAGGGCTATCTGCAGCTGAAGGATAAACTGATCAAGGCCATTGAAGGAAGCCAAGGATTTGCTGGAGTTGATTAATAACACTGGTCCTGTGTGCGACGGCGTTGGCAACGTGGCTGATACTGTTTGGCTGTGGCAAACGGTTCAGCAGCTATATGAGGAGGAACAGCAACAACGACGACACACAACATCACTACGACAACAAGAAGAACAGCAACACCAACAGCAGCAGCAGCAGCAACAGGGCAACCGCATTGCGACTACTTGGAACACCACCGCCACTCACTCGTGTACTTATTTGTTCGTTTGCTTTTGTATTATAATCACTTTTGCTAGTTTAGTGCTGTTTCGTATGTATTTTTAGCTAGGCGAAAGCACACACACACACACATACATATACACACACGTACACATACATAAACTCCAATTGGAGACCTGAGGTCCATATAATTGGAGTAGACTATACACAAATGGGTCTATTTGTATTTGTATTCTAATTGGCCCATGCCGACAAACTGTAAAAATTAGTAAACCTAACTAAACGACAACAAATTAAAAAAAAAATATGCATTGCCTGCGTTTACACTCACACACAAACACACATATAGATCGAAAAATCAACAAATTATACAAAAGTAAAAAAAGAAATGAACAGAGAACATATATCTTATATAAAGGTTTTTTATAATTGTTATTTTTATGCAATATTCGTGTCTACAACAATGAAAAGTTATGCCTAATTGACATTCGATTGATAAAGACCATTAAACTGTAACTTTTTTATTCTGTATAACTATGTATGTGTATTTAATAATAATAATAATAATTCTAATGTTAAACTGTGCATAAGTCTCTCCAATTTTTAATGATAACGTTTATATAAATAACTATTACAACAACAACAACAACAAAACGATGCCACTAAATCGCAAATCAAATTTATGTATATTGTTAAATTTAAATTATATAAAATGCATTCCAAATGTTTATTAAAATGAAATGAAGAAAAAAACAAGCAAAAAATATGAAATTTATTGATGATATATATTGAAGATATATATGAACATATATATATAGATATGTAAAAGCCGAGTAAAGCCTAAACTAAACTTTAAAGTCAAATTATGATATAAAATGCAAAAAAAAAAGAATTATATATTTAACTGTTTCAATGTGAAAGAAACTAAAGAACAACAACAACAAAACAAGAGCAAAAAACAATAAAAAAAAATGATTAAAAGATATGAATTTGTTAGATGATTTTTGCTGTTTATAAGGCTAATGCTTTGAAGGACATATGAAGGGATATCTAGAGGTTGCAGGTAAGTAAAGAACTGACTTTCTTCTGCCCTAAACTTTTTGTTGATAAGATTATTATTTTAGGCCAAGAATGGGGCAGATGATCTTGTACTTAAATTGAGAATCTAACTAAAGGAGAATATCCAATTGGATATTACTATCTAGCCCAAGATCAATAAAAAGTAAACGTTTTGATATTCTATTATTTTTCTAATATTCTTTAATTTGAAGAAAATATCGAGTGCTCACGCACTTCTCTGACTACACAGCTTAGCGAGAGATGCCAGTGTGATCCTTGATCCAGTCCAAGTAGCTGGTGACACGGGTGAAGGCAGCTGGTAGCTGCTTCTCGCAACCGGCGGAAGAGCCGAAGGAGGTCAGACCGATCTGTTCCTTGTTGTGCTTCAGGACCAATGGGCCGCCGGAGTCACCGTTGCAGGTGGAGACGGCAGCTGGGGTGGACACACAGATGTTGGAGGAGCGGATGGTCAGACCGTAGGTCTTCCTGCAAGCGTCGTTCGAGATGATCTTCATGTCGGCGTACTGCAAATGGGCAGCCACAGAGCTGGAGGAGTCGGAGGTGCGGCCCCAGCCGGAGGCAACAACCTCATCATCGACATAAGTGGCGTAGTGGGCGTCCAGACGGGGCAGCTCGACGGCACGGATGGAGCTGCTGAAGTCGGTGTATGGCATGCGAATGAGGGAGATGTCGTTCAACAGAGTCCTGGGATTCCAGCCAGCATGGATGATGATGTGCTCCTTGCTGATGGAGTGCTTAACCTTGGGGCTAGAGCGGACAGTGCTGCCCAAATGAACATCGACGGAATCGACACTGGACAAATAGATAAAGAAGCAAAGGATTAGCTGAGGATCAGTTGGCAAAAAAAGAGCTTAAACTTACCCATCGGTGCAGTGAGCGGCAGTCAGGATCCATTCGTGTCCGATGACGGAGCCACCGCACCAGGCGGAGGACTTGCCAATTTTAAGGGAAAGACCAGCCTGGTAGGGGAACTGATCAGCGCTGGCATCGTGTCCATTGGTGATGCGACCATCAGGTCCATCCAAAACGGGCATGTAGACATTGCGGAGCTCAGGCTCCACGTTCACTTCATAGGGGGCACGCAGTGCCGATCCCGAGGCGTAGGCCAAAGCCAGAGCAAATACAACGAACACCTTCATGTTGAGTTCAGTGAAGACTATAATCTTGGTCAAGTCAGACACTAGCTTTTATACAGATTCGTTTCTATGGGAATGACGTCTGCAAAATTAGGGTTAGAACACCTGTTGAAGTGGGCTCGCACGGCTCTTGTAACTCTGCCATGCTTATCAATTAAATTAAATTTTTTTTTGTCTCTGTAAACTTTAGATAGGATTATTTGCCAAAAAAAAAAAAAAAACAATAATTGCGTATCTATTGCTAGAGCTATTGATAACTGTAAAGTGTAGATATATATATATTTGTTATATATTATATACATACATATATATTCATTGTGATTATACGTCGTCATCAGTTTCATCATTTCAAAGTTCGCTATCTATTCGAGCATTACGAACTCAAAATAAGCTCAAATCTAAAATTTTCCATGGAAAGTAATTTAGGCGTTAGCGTATTATCTATAGATATAGCTTTAGTACACTTTCCAGGTATTAAGCCAAATTTTATCTATTTTTATTTTATTTATTAATTTATCTATTTTTTTTGTGGTATTCGTTTAATAAATGATCAAGTTTAGTGTTATG
Organism: Drosophila nigricruria; assembly: GCA_037075265.1. Lineage (NCBI taxonomy): Eukaryota > Metazoa > Arthropoda > Insecta > Diptera > Drosophilidae > Drosophila > Drosophila nigricruria. Next base: position 7,751,804 of record JBAMCI010000227.1, on the reverse strand, counting down.
TACAGCACTCAGTGCTATAGTTCGATTCTTCCAATATTTAGAAATTTATAAAATTAATAGAAAATAGTATAAGAAAAAGTAGAATGCATCAAATAAAGAAAAACAATCTGAGTTATGTTTTTACAAAGTATTTTGATTTCAAGAATATAAAATAAAAAAAGATCAAAGTTTCATAAAGTTATAATATAACATTTCGTATTATAAAGTAAGTATGATTAAAAATCAAGTTGTTTTTCTCTTCTTCCTACAAAGAAATCCAAATCTCGTTATAAAACCGATAAAGTTTCGTTAGAGTTATCAAAGTTTACTGATCAAGTACTTTAAGCTTTCCAAATCTTCATCAAAATAAGAGTTTATCTGTGAAAAACCCATTTGGATTAGGTAATCTTGTTAAGGTCTAACGACCAAATACTTTTTCAAATATCTCTGGAAAATCCCTTTAATTTTTGATAATGTTATAAATGTTGGATAATCAAGTACCTGTCAAGAAATCACTGTCAATTCCAAAAGTCTTTTTGGAAATCTCTATCAATATCAATGAAATCGTTGAGCTTTAACCCTTAGGCCGGGCAACATCCAATTGACTCTGATTATAGCTTGCTTAACCGTTATGCAGTTAGCATTTACTCGATTCTTAGAATTATTTGGTTTTAATAATGTTATGAATACTGGATGATTAGATACTTTTCGAAAAGTCTTCAACAAAAGTATCTAGAAATTTCTATCAATATCATTCAAATCGCATAGCTTTAACCCTTATGTTAGCATAGCAGCCAAGCAGCACCCGCTCGATTCTGCTTTAAGTTTGCATATTCGACTGTTAAGTTAACAGTGTTACCCCTTATGTTAGCACAACAGTTATGTAGCAGCTCGATTCTGCTATTCACTTGAATGTTAAACTGTTAGCCCGCTCCATTCTGCTTTAGGCTTGGAAATTCGACTGTTAAGTTAACAGCCTTAACCCTTATGTTATCACAGCAGCTAAGCAGCACCCACACTTCCTGTTGAACTGAAGAGTCACTGTCTCAAGTGTGTTCTTTGCGATTTTGTTGAATGGGCACTTCAGACAGAGGGAACGTGGCATTACGTAGTTATGTACTTTCAATAAAATGCTGTTATTAGAGATTGGGTACTATAGTTCTTCATTCAGTCTTTTAGTGCAGTGCATACGTTCGGACAAGTGGTCAGATAGAGATGAATGCTGAAGGCTCGACAGTTTAATAGATAAACAAAACAAAATCGAAAACAAAAAATTTATTTATTGATTTTCTATAGAAACCATCGAGGCTAATCAGTTTAATTAGTGATTCGATTGTCCAAACTTATTTATTCCATTCACATATCAGGACAAATATATATATATTTATATATATTATGGGCTACGCACGCGCCCTTATCTTAAACTTCTCGAGAGTCCCTGTGTGAACAGATACTTTGATAAGATATAGCATATGCCAAGACATTGATTGTGGGCGCTATAAAAACGTTTGCTCCAACTCTGTCCAGATCAGAAGTAAACTCCGATACGAATCATGAAGTTGTTTATTGCTTTGGCTGCTCTTTTGGCCACCGCGGCTGCTGCGCCCATGGAGGGTCGCATCACCCGCGGCGAGGAGGCGCATGTGGGCCAGTTCCCCTACCAGGTGGGATTGAGCATTGCCATTGGTAATTCCGGAGCATGGTGCGGCGGCACCTTGATCTCCAGTCGCTGGATCGTGACCGCTGCCCATTGCACAGACTCTGCTGATTCGGTGACCGTCTTCGTGGGCGCCATCAAGATCAAGGAGGAGGAGCCCGGACAGCAGCGCATCCATGTGGAGAAGCACGGCATCATTGTGCACGAGGACTGGGATCCCAAAACGGTGGTCAATGACATTTCTCTGATCAAGCTGCCCGCTGAGCTGGAGTTCAACGAGCGCGTCAGACCCGCCACTCTGCCCAAGAAGGATGGCCGCTACTCCACCTATGCCGACGAGTTGGCCTTCGCCTCTGGCTGGGGTCTGGATAGCGACAAGTCTGATTCCGTCTCGCCCGTGCTGCGCTATGTGGAGCAGCCCATCATGAGCTCAGCCACCTGCAACAAGTACTGGGCCGGTCTCATCACCGACAAGGTCGTCTGCATGAGCACCAAGGGCGGCAAGTCCACCTGCAGCGGCGACTCTGGCGGTCCTCTCGTCCACAAGGACGGCGAGACCAGCTATCTGATCGGTGCCACCTCCTTTGGTCTGTCCTTGGGCTGCGAGAAGGGCTACCCAGCTGTCTTCACCAGAATCACCGCCTACCTGGACTGGATCGAGGAACACAGCGGCGTGGTCAACAAATAGACTGCATCTACTTCTCCTGCTTAATATGCAATCGAAACTGAATAAATGATGATATTACTCTGATTATGGGTGCTTTTTACAGAGATGGGATATGTTTGACAGGGCTAAACTTGGGGGATAGTTTCAGTTACTAAAGTAAAGCTCGTCTTAACTTGATTATCATAGAAATCGTTCGTAAATCTATCATTAATCAAAGTTTGACCCTCTCTTGATGCACTTCCGCTTTTGTGAGAATCACATAGAGAGGCATTGAAGTTATCTTTTTCCGTATAGAGTCATACATTAATCTAAGCTCTATGCAAAGTTGTATCACTAACCATACATGTTGTATGGTTAGTGGTTGTATTCAACCCATTGCACCAAGCCGCTAAGACCTTTCTGAATCTTCCTTGATTAATCATATCATAAATATAGTGTATATGCATCTGAAATGCTTGAAAGATATTCCATAATGGCGTAAATCTACATGAGTATACGATATTATAGCAAAAAGTTGATTAATAACTGAGCGACTCCACTTATATACAGAGATGAGGGATATATAGGATCGCCTTTCGACTTGTCTATTCATACCAACAGTTGTGTTCATGAATATACTACCACTTCACTACACACTATATATATTTGATAATAATCAGCTGAAGGTTCTTAACTTTTAAGGGTTGATTGTTGATGAGAGATACTTGAGATAATTGCGACGTAGTTTTCTATATAAACAACATAATCAATGACTTTGTTATTAAATGTTTAATTGAGTTTGAATAATGAAGTTAACTGCTTTAACCTGCTTTATATGCCTAACACTCTGCATACGTCAGGTGGAGCTGTTCAGCCTGAGCAATCGCATTACAAACGGCGACCTCGCTGCAGTTGGTCAATTCCCGTACCAGGTGGGCTTCAATGTTTCGTTTGGCAACAGCAGCACCTGGTGCGGCGGCACCTTGATCAGCCATCGCTGGATACTGACAGCTGCCCACTGCATGGATGGAGCAGTGAATGCAACTGCCTACCTGGGCGCACTGAATATCACGAATGAACTGGAGCCAGGTCAGCTGCGCTATCAGGTGTCCAAGTCGCATATGATCGTGCACGCCAACTGGACGGCCAGCACTGTGGCCAATGATATAGCGCTGGTGCAGCTGCCCCTGGCCGTGGAGTTCACGGATCGAGTGAGGGCAGCTGAGTTGCCTAGGGGATTGAATGGCAGCTACTCCAGCTATGAGCAGATGACGGCCTATGCCTCCGGCTGGGGCAGGGCTAGCGATAGCGCCAACTCGACCTCACCAACACTGCGCTATGTGGCAATGCCCGTGATGCCACAGGCACGTTGCAAGCTCTACTGGGGCGGCTCGCTGTCCGACAAGATGTTGTGCATGACCACCAGCAGCGGCAAGTCCACCTGCCAAGGCGACTCCGGTGGTCCGCTGATCTACAAGGAGGACGACAAGAACTATCTGATTGGCATTACCTCCTTTGGCCTCTCCTCGGGCTGTGAGATTGGCTTTCCGAGCATCTTTACCCGGGTTACGAGCTATCTCGACTGGATTTGGCAGCACATCAACAACTGAAAATTCCTTAAACATAGAGAAACAACTTTTTTGTATTTTGTTTTTTTTTGTTTTTATTTTATGTGTTTCCAATTTTTTTTGTTTATTGTTCTTTTTGGGTTTTTTGAAATTTTTATTCGAACCTTCGAAACGTGCGTTAAAGTCGAAAAGAAAGTAATCCATCTTCGAAGCGTAGTTAGAGGCTTCCAATGAAACTTTTGACGAAATTTCCGGGCAACTTTTTCGAAAATGTCATTTTCTTGTTTTGTTTTGTTTTTTGTTTTTCAACTATGTACAAAAACTTAAAAAGTAGAGCAAGGGGGAAAAAACTAAGAAATATAATTACGTGTTTCATTTTGTTGTTTAAATATATCTAATGCTGCTTTTGTTGTTGTTGTTTTTTGTGTGTTTAGCATTAGCAATATTTTTTTGTTGTTTTTTGTTTTTGTTTTCCTTGGAAATTTGCGTGTAACTCAACATTTTTCGTATTTTCCAAATATGAATATGTATATGTATATATATTGTATGTGTGTTTAGTTAGTATATAGCTATACGATCCTCCTCTCTTATTCTTCTTCTTCTCCTTTATTTTGTTTTAGTTTTTTTTTATTATTATTAGCTTAATGCAATTAGAATTAGAAATCGAATAGTTTGTTTTTTTGTTTTTGTTTTTCTGAAAAAACGCGCAACGTTTGATTAAATTTGTTTTCTAGTCGAAAAATTACATAATTTATGATCGTGTTTGATATATGTTTTCTCTTTTATCTTTTATCATTTTGCTTAATTTCATATAATTTGCATAGCTTTTTGTTTTTGTTTTTGTTTCTTTCGTGTTGCACAACAATTGTATTTTGTTTTATTCATATTCATTTTAATGCTATTTTAAATTTAAAATTAAAAACAACTCAAAGCTATGTCGACTTTTAAAATGTTTGTTTTGTTTTGTTTTTTTTTTTTTATTCTTTAGCTGCTATTTTTTTTGTTTTTTGTTGTTGTTGTTTTAAAACTAAAAACTAAACGAATTCATTGATTGTAAAAAAATAGAAATTATCATAATAAAAAACGAAAAACTTGGCTAACTAAAAATTAATTTCACACAATTTTTAACGGCATTCACTTTTGTTTTTATATATATATATATATACTATTATTTAATTCAAATAATTTAATGTGTGTGTGTGTGTGTGTTTAGTATATATTCTATGTAGTTTTTGTTTGTGATTTCTAAATTTGTTTATATAATTGCTTTGCTCTTTAATTTATAATTAAAGCGCGCTGCTCTCGACTTTGCATCAATTAATTCTCACAAAATTTTCGATTCATATTTTTCTGTTTCTCTTTTTTTTTTGTTTTATTATTTGCATTAGTTAGGGCCGTATTATTTTTTGCTTTTTTATTTTTTGTTTTTTTTTTTTAGCTAAGCGGAAGTTGTTTCTCTTGTGGCTATATACAACAGTTCAATATATATATATATATTTGTGTATTCGTGTGTGTGTGTGCGAGTGTGTATGTGTGTTTTTATGCTTATGTATGTATGGGTATTTGATTTACTAACTTATAGACTAAACGGCCGTGCTCTCGCGCTCTAATCTGCAAACGAAAGGAGTTTGCTTTGCTTTTACATTATATCTGAATTCTTTTACAATTACATGTGGATACATATATGTATGTGGTAGATGTGTGTGTATATATGTGTGTGTGTATATATGTGTGTGTGTATATATGTGTGTGTGTGTGTTATAATTACAAATTAATTAATGCTGTACAGACGTTTGTTTTGTTATCTTCCGAGTTTTTCATTTTGTTGATTATCATTACATGTTGAACACAACTAACCGAACGAATTCCGGCGATTCAGTTGCAATTCAGTTGTGTGGGTTTTAGGCTTAACTAAAATATATAGTTCAATTAATAACTTAGCCAACTTATGCATCATCATTATCATCATCTCACCAACAATTACGACTACCGTATGACATTACATATAAACTATATCGAGGGTAAAGTTTTATTGGGTGTTCCAAAGAATAGATAGTTATGTGAGGGGGACTAAGGGCTACTTGAGGACTACGACTACTTTTTGTTATAAATGGGCAGAGCGGTCGGCGCAATGCCAGTGGACACGCCTGTTGGGGCCATCACCATCGACGCAGCGGAGACGGCAGAGTTGGAGCTCAGATTGGCATTTGACGACGCCGTCGTCAGATTGGGTGGCAGACCCAGCAAGCTGGCAACGGCTGCCTGCGTATTGGACACGGCGCCAGCACCGCCTAGAGGCGCATAGACGCCACCACCCCCACTGCCAGAGACTCCGTTGTACTTGACATAGTCTTGCGTTTTGCTCTTCTTACTCTCCTTCTCCCGCTCCCGGTCGCTATGCTTCTTTTTGCTACTGTTACCGCCGCCTCCACTGCTGCTGCTGCTGTTCGTACTGTTCGATGAGCTATACCCGCCATACCCCGGCATCCCACCTATCTGCTGGCCCGCCGTAGTCGTTATCCCCTGCACAGGTGGAGCAATTCCAAATCCAGATGCCGTTGACATTGGCATTAGTCCTGCTCCGGTTGAATAGTTGTTGGGCTCCACCTTGTTTTTGCTAATCTTCAGTTTGAGCGGCGCTGCGGCACCCACTTGGAGGCTGCCATTCGGATTGGCGGCGGTCTTGATGACCAACTTGAGCGAGTCCATGGACGTGTCCTTGCTGCTGCGATCCTTTTGCTTGTCCTTTTTGTGTTTCTTACGCTCCTCCTTGTCGGGCTTGTCCTTCGACTTGTCCTTCTCCTTGTGTTTATGCTTGTCCTTCTTCTTCTTCTTCTCCGACTTGCCAGCACCATCCACATCCTTGCCTTCGCCCAGCTTAGTCAACGCATCCAGCTCCATGGCCGGCGCTGCTGACAAGCTGTTGCTCAAGAGATTTGTGGGCGCACTCAGCGATTCCTTTTTCATGTGTAGTTGTGTTGTTGGCGGCATCGGCTCCAGCAGCTCCGCTGGCGGCTTCAGTCCGGGCATGGTCAATGCGTCGGGCTTCAGCAACGAGCCATTCGTTGTGCAGAGGCTCTCCTTGAGCAGTGTGCGCACCAGATCGGGCGTTGTCTCAATTCCACCGTTCGACATGGACAACGGCGCATGCTTGTTGTCGTCGGAGTAGCTCGGGTAACCCGGCAGTCCCATGCTATTGTCCAGCTTGCGCACCTTGTCCCGTGGCATACTGCTCGCATCGTGATCGTCCAGCTTATTGAGTCCGTACTGACTGCCAGAGATTTCATTGGCTCGCTTCAAGCTGCCAAGATCACGACTTGAATCATTGGCTAGGAGGTCGCTGTGGCTCTTCTTGTGCGGCGGCAGCATAGGCTTAGTTGAGCTGCTGCTGCTGCTGGTGCTGGAGCTGGTGCTAGTGCTGGTGCTGGTGCTGCCCGATGATCCACTGACGTGTGGCAACGTATTGCGATGTTTATCCTTCTTGGTGGGCGTCAAACGATCCTTCTTGGGGCTGTCCCGATCTCGCGCATGATTGTTCAGCTTATAGCCCAGACTCTCGTGTGCAGGTCCTGGTGGCGGCGGTGGCAACAGCCCATTGAATTGCGGCTCCTTCTTGATGTCGCTCCACTCCGGACTGAACAGCGAATTGTTTTTGCTGAGCTGCTGCGACTCCAGCGGCGGTTGGGACTGTGACTGCGACTGCGACTGCGATTGCATATGATTGTAGCTGGGCACTGCCTGGCTCTGGCCATAGGGCAGCTGCTGCTCGTAAGGCGGCATGCTGTGGACGGATGACGATGAGCTTGATGACGAGACGGATTTATTGCGATGCGAGCCGTGCGAGCCATAGCCAGCAGGCGGCGCAGGGTAGCCGCCACGCGACATCAGCGGATTGCTGCTGGGTCCGCTACTGCTGTAGGACGGCGGTGCGTTAGGATACATTTTGCTGCTGCTGCTGCTCGACGACGACGACGACTTGCTGACATCTTTGGCTGCTGCTGATGCATTGGAGGCGGATGATGAACTGCTGCTGGTGTTGCCACGACTGTCTAAGAGCGGAGGCGGTGGCTGCTGAGGCTTGGAACTTGCGGACATCTTGTGACCACCATGCGGCTGCATGCCAACGGGCGGCATGCCACGCGATGATTTGTGATAGTCCATAGGCATGGGTGGTCGACCAGACGGTTGACTCGAGGAGCCGCGCTGACTGCTGCTCGTGGAGGAGCCGCTGCTGCTACTGCTGCTACGCTGCGCTGATGACGACGAGCTCGACTGATGGCCAGAGGGCGCACGACTGCTATAGCCAGGTTGCTTCGATTTGTGATCTAAACGAAGGAGAAGGAGAATGAAATGAGATTAGCGAGCGGACATTAGATGATGGCTACAAGCTGAAGCTTGGCGATACACACCTCCATGTGCCTCGGGCGGCAGTGCGCCTGGATAATTTGGCAACTTGTGATTCGATGAAGATGAGGAGGTAGAAGAGGACGAATTACCTGGGGCACAGCCCACCGATGACGAACGCTGATGGCTGCCATCGCCGCGTCGCTGCTGCGACGGCACCATGGCAGGTGGTGGTAACAGCGCTGACTGCGATGAATCGCGACTGTCGCTGCCATTCATCAGCTCTGGCGGCGCCGTGATATTGGAGTGATAGCCCTTCATCATCTCACTCAGTTTCCAGTCTTCCTTCGGCTTGTTGTCCTTGCTGTTACCGGTGGCCGTACGATTGCTGGCGCCCTGTGCAATGGCCTTGATCGAGTTGAGCTTCGATTTGAGCCGCGCCGGACTCTTCTCGTAAATGGCTATGAACTCGTCCGTCAGCTGCTTGAGCAGCTCCAATGACACACTCTTGTCCACATAGTAGAACCAATGCTTGCCCTCAGTCGATTGCGGTATCTCCCAGCGCGACCATTTGCAGGCCAAATAAATGCAGAAGCAGGCAACCACAGTGGGTCGATATTGCAGGCACATCGAGGTCAGATGTAGGCTAATCACCAAAAAAAAAACGAGCAACAGCAGCCGAAGACAGCATAAAAATTTATATTTTAGTAATGATTAAATGTGGAGTATACAGAGAATATATACTCTATATATATGTATCTAAATTATGTCATATCGAATATTATTATCTATTATATAGAACATAATTAGATGTGTGTGCGCGTGTATTTATATATATTATTCTGTATTAATTATTTTTCAACTTTCAATCATTCATAGTTCCATAATATAACTAACCATATATGGCTGTGAGCATAAAATATTCCCATCGGGGTATTTCGGTAATGCCCAAAGATGAAATACCCTTACTGCTTGCAACAAGTATATGCATATTAATATAGTACAGCTCTTCTAAGTCGAATAATTCCTAGCCTACTCAGTATAAATAGGCCATGCACATGACAGCTGTATATGCCCTAATAGAGCTCTAATCAGGGCAGCTTCATATAACTGATGACTGCTTAAATAGTAAATGCTCAGGCGAGCCTTATATGAAATACCCTTTCTGGTACATGATACATGGCATATGCATACCATAGTATAGCTTGTCTTAGACGTAAACTCCCTAGACTATGCACATGACAGCTGTCTGATGCCTGAAGCGAGCTCTAATCAGGGCAACTTCATATTACTGATGCCTGATCTAGTGGCTCAGACGAACCTTACATCAAATCCTCTTCAAATTTACCCACAATTATATGGAAATTTTTACATTTATTACTGCAATTTCTGAGTAACATCTGCAGCGACCATATAAAATTAGAAACATGTTAGCGTAGGTGTCATAAATGGCTCAAATCTTTTTGCAGAATAAAGGGACTTAGGGTAGAGCATTTAATGACCTTAACGCACATACAGGTAAGCAGCAGGCAAAGAGGGACGCTAACAAAGGGAGCAGGCTAAATGATTTGTTGACTCTTTTGTGTCCTTGTTGCCTGTACACATATACACACGCACACACACCAACACTATGCCAGCTAGTATCCTAGTTTATATGGATACCATTAGCCATACCTGTTTGAGGCCAAGAAGTAGGAGGTTTGCGCCAGATCCTTGCATGCTAAAATATATCACATTGTTAACAAAATCACAATTGCTCTAATCATCGGGCAGCCAAATGACATTTGACATTGGTATTGGTATTAGGGTTTAGAGCATGAAGCCTACCTTTGACCAGCTGGCAGGTGCGCACCACATGGGTGTGCGGATGATCGATGGCCACATCGAAGCCGAGCGTCTGCAGCAGTACGTTCTCATTGAAGACAAGCTCCTGGGCGAGATCTGCATAGGTCTGTTCGGTTGTCTGTGGCAGGCACTTGTTGGCCGCCCTTATCACATGCTCCAGCTTGCGCGGCTGCTCCTCTACCTTGGCGGCCAAAAACAGGCTGGCCGATGCCATGGAATTGCGATGGAAATGTGTAAACGAGTGGAACGCATAGAAGCGATGCATATAAACAATAGCGGTATTTATGCACAACTGCGACACCTGCAGACGCTGACCCATCTCCTGTATCAGATAGGCGGTCATTTGTCTGTAGTGCAGCTCATCGTCGCATTTGATACCGCAGCGACGACTTGGCGAATTGCCCAGCTGCTCATTGCTGAAGTACCATATCTTATCCTTTTCAAAGGGCAGGTTGTTGTTGTTATTGCTACTGCTGCTGCTGCTGCCAGAGGTGGAGGTGGAGGCGGCGTTGGCGGCGGTGTTGCCCGTTGCAGTTGAGAGAGCGGCTGCGGCGGCAGTAGCGCTGCTTGGTACGCCCGCGGGCGTTGCCAGTAGACTCATGGCTAACACGCACACGCTCACGCACGAACACCCACACACACGTTAACAACAACGTCTTCTTCTTCTTTTTTTGTTAATTTCACATGCAAGTCAGCGCACAGTTTTACAGCAATTTGATTTGATTTCTTCTTTAGTTGTTTTGGCTTGGCAGCTGAGTCAAATGTTGTTGTTGTTGCTGCTGTTGTTGTTGTTGTTGCCGTCGACGTAGGAACTGTACGATTAACAAGAAGAAGACGAAGCAGAGGCAGAGTCTCTTTTTTCTTTGTCGGCTGTGGTAGTTGCGCTTGTATTGGTAACGACGTACTGCTGTAGGAGGGAAAGGTGACTGACGCTCGCTGCGCTGCTGCTGCTTCTGCTGCTGCTGCTGCTACTGCTGCTGCTTCTGCTGCTGCTGCTGCTTCTGCTGCTGCTACTGCTGCTGCTGCTGCTGCTAATGCTGCGCGTCTTTCGTGGCTGCCACAACACATTTGCTATCAAAATTTGAGCAAAATGCACACTTGATTTCGATTTGTTTTGCGTTTTCACACTTTTTACGCCATTCAAAAACTGCTTTTCTGCTTTTTCTGCTGTTTTGATGGCGTTTTACGAGCATGTGTGTGCCTGTGTGTGTGTACGTGTGTATATGTGTGGTTTTCTGGAAATTGCGACTGCTCAACGAGGGACATATACATAGACGGAGCCCGACGACGTACGTTATGCAACTTATATACATCAGTTCATTGTTATCATTGTTGTTATTGCCTTCTTTTCGCCACACAAAAACACCTCATTTTTGTTCTATAATTTGCAATGCAAATGCATCGCAAAAATGTGATTTTGGTTTTGGAACGCACAATGACACAAAAAGAAAAAAATGTATGTATGTGTATATGTATTTACAGTATGGCCGTCGCAGTCGCATTCGTTATCGATACCGTGCATACATCGGTATGCCAGCATAGCACGATGCGCGAATAAGGCTGTACGATAATAGCGCTATCGATATGCTATGTTAAATGCAACTCTGATTTGTATGCATATACTACGCAGTAAGGAATATATAATTATTGATTAAATTGGCATGCATATTATATTAATATTTAAGCGTTTTGCTATATTTTAAAAAGTGTAATAAAGCAGGGAAGGTATAATCGTAAGCAGATGATTTTTGCAATTAACAGAGGTTGTTTGCAGTGATCAGTGGTTGATTTGAAGTGCCATAGCAACAAGCTTGTTGTCAGTAATGCACAGTATAGCGAATCCGCTAATTTTTCCTTAATTTTCAAAAATGTATTTTACAATAGTTAAAATACAAAAATTTTTTTTAGTCTCATTTATTAATATTATTTATAAAACAGATAATATAAGTATGTGTATATATATATTTTTATAGCAATCTGTAGATTAAAATATACAAAATTTAGCTAAAAATCTTAAAACTCTAACGTTTTCTCATAACAGTAAATAATTATGCTATTTCCTTTTACCAATTTAATTTTGTTCGGTTGCGTGTTAAAATTAAATTAATATCTGACCTATATGGTCAGCTATATATATATATGATGCTCCGATCTAATTTCTAATTTGTGGCTCGCATTTGCTGATTTTTGAATGCAGACGTTGGAAAATCGCCTGTTGCATATATAAAAAATGAAACTTAATTTCTTATGCATACACAAATATATAGTATATGGATGCAGATGCACATACGATAAGTTAAATATACTATATATAAACTACATATTAACTTTTCAACAGATTCGCTAAAAACCTTTTCCAATCCTTTCAACTTTCACTTTCAACTAGCTACTCCTCATGCCTTTTCCCTATTTTCCCAAACTTTATTGCACTCAAATATCAAAACTCATCCGTTAACTCACTCGATCTTAAAAACTATATGTATATATATTCTTCAATAAAGTAAGTATTTGACTTAATTCTTCTAGAGATCTGTTTTTCTTTCAAAATCTAAATCTTTAATATTTAGTTGGTCTTATCCAGCGTTTCATTTCGTTATATATATATGTATATATATCGAATATATATTTCATAATCATATAATTATTCTTATTTAATTTCTAATAAGTGAAACATGAGGTCCAGAAGTTGTTTATATACATTTAAAGTGCATATTTAGCTTGGCGGTTCCAAAAATTGTATCAATAAAAATTGAAAAATTAAAAAAAATTATATATATATTTAAAAAAAAATTAAAAGTTTAATATTTCGTTGTTATTTGCTGTTTAAATAAAAAAAATCTGTTGCTATATTTTTTGTTTGCAGTGTAAAACACTTTTTTCTTAGAAAATTATCAAAAATTTTAACTATTTTTCGTTGCATTTGGTTGTTCTGTTAGTTTTTTTCGAGGGTGGTCTGAAAAGTTACCTACAAATGCTATAATGAACAAATATACTCGTGCACAATATCAAAAAGAGTATATTCGTTTTGTCTAATTCAATGCTAAGATTTTAAGTATAATGTTTACAAATTAGAATAAAAATATATATCATAAAATATGAACCTTGGTAATTGCAGACTGTCTGAAATCATATATAAAACTATTTTTTATAAATATTTTTTCATTATGAACGAGTATTATCTAGTTGGTTGTAACCGATTCATATTTTCTTTTGTTATGTATACTTCTTGCTTTCTTCTTTTATCTTCTCAAACTTTTCAGACTACCCTCGTGCTGTTCATTTGTTCTCATCTTTAAAGCATCTGTTAAATAATTGTTTCATGCATCTTAAACTCTATATAATAGGTATATATTTAGATAGACATATGCTTCTCCCTTTCACTCTCCCTCTCTCTCTTTCCCTCCATAATCGAAACCTCAAAAACTGAGTTTTGTTTTTCATCTAAAAAACGAGCTACATCGAAATTTCGTGGCTTAAATTTATCTAAAATATGTTCTATATAGACTTTGAATATATATATATATATTATATATAATTGTTTTTTATATATATATTTTAATGGGAGGTATATTTAGATTTCAAATTTGTAACGGGTTGCAAATATTTGTATTTTTTTTTTTGTATATCATGGATCGTTGCTATATATATAGATATATATCTATTTAATATGAAAATAAAACTCATGCACATTGAAATAATAATTTTTATTTTAATAATTAAAAAATAAAAAATAATCATAAAAAAATGTTGTTTACAATGAACAGAGTTGAAAACTCTCAAAACTCACTTCGTTTTTGTTTTTTTGTTTTTTATTATTTATAAATCAATCAATCTGTCAATCAATCAATCAAACCCTCAATCAATTTGAACAAAATTTAAAGAAAAAACGTAAAACTCTTTATATTTTGTAATAATAATAATATAATAATAATAATAATAATAATAGATAGATAGATAGTTAGTTAGTTAATAATAAAGGTACTTAGAGAACGCAAACTATATAATAAGTATAAAAGAAATACACATATATATATATATATATAGAGACATATATATATATATATATATAGAACTAGGAGTTGGTTTTACTCTTTTACACTTTCTTCTTCTTGCTACTATTCTTTTAAACTTTTAGTTTAATGCATTTAAGAGATTGCACTTATTTTTTTTCTTTTCTTTTTTTTTTTTGGGCAGTGTTTGAAACATTTTTGTGGATTTTTGTATTGTTTGTTTGTTGTTTGTTGCATTGAAAGTTTGTTTTGTTTGTTGAAAATGTGAAACTATTTTTAATATATTTTTTTGAGTTGTTTTTTTTTTTTGTTGTTTTTTCTTTTAGTTTGTGGCAGTGCTTAGAAAAAAAAAATATTTCAGACATAAAATTCAGACCTAAAAGTTGTTTGTTTTTTTGTTGTTGTTGTAAATTTTGTTTTGTAAACTTAAAATTTAATAATTACAATGAAAGTTGACTCCTGTTTTAGGATATTGGGGCAGCGCAGATAAACCATATATATATGGTTAAGAGTAGAAAGCAAGACTTAAATAAATAAACTAAGATTAGGTTTAAAAACTAATTAAAACTATTAAAATATATATATATATATATTTCATATTTCTCTCTTGATCTCTTTTTATAAAATAAGCAACAAAAACAATGAGCCCCCAAAAAAACGAATCGTAAATTAACACTAAAAGTATAGTTAGGGGTAGGTATTAGGTATATGTATTGGGGGTGGAGTTATATAGTTCATATATATTAGGCTAGGCGTTGTTTTTTTTTCCTCCTTCTTTTAGCTATGCAGTTAGCTAAAACTTTTCACAAATATCAATAAGAATTCACTGATTCATCAATCAATCAATCAATCAATCAATAATAATAATCAATAATAATAACAATACAATTAAAACACTAAAGCCAATGAATAGAATTATTAATTACTAACGAATTTTACATTATATATATATATAAAGACACACATACATATATGTACATATATGCCTGTCTGTGTGTGTGTGTAGGGTATATGCCTAGCAGCTATGTAATTTATACTCTTCATCCTTCAATAACTTCTATAAAAAACTCAACATGTACAAAAAGAAACACACACACATACATATATCATGTGTGTGTGTGTGTGTGTGTGTGTAGTTGTGGTTGCTACGCTCCTTATATACTCTATACATACATATATAGATATATTTTCTACTATTGCCGCTAGCCGCTTTAGCTCCCATTCTATTGCCACCGTTAACATCTATATACATGCTCTCTCTCTTTCACTCATTCACTCTCCTTCTCCTCTCACTCACACACCATTGCAATCAATCTCAACAATATCCTTGGGCACATCCACGAACTGATAGACCAGCCGCTGCCCATCCACTTTAGCCAATATGCCGCGCTGATAATAGTAGCGCAGCGCTCGGCCCATCGTCTCGTAGTTCATGTCGGGCTTGTTCTTGTGCATGCCCCACAGGCGGGAGACGGCCTTGGAGTCCACTAGCTTGAATACGCCCTTTTCGCGGTTCGTCCATTTGATGAAGCGCGGACAGTATTCGCGATCCTGGAGCAGCTTCAGCAGAAACTCCCACAGGTAGGTGGTGGAGCCCTCGCGACTGCGACGCTTCACGCCCATCTCGAGCTTCGGCTTGCGCGGCTTTTTCGCCTTGCGCTGCTGAAAGCTGCCCAGCTCCAGCATATAGGAGAGATCATAGTTGACGCTCGATGTCGCCGGCTGTTGGATGACGCCGTTCTGCGTGCTGCCGGCGTTGAGCATCGCTGCGGCGGCGACGGCGCTGCTGCTGCTGACGACCGCTGCGGCTGCTGCTGCCGCTGCTGCTGCAGCATTGGCAATAGTGGAATGCGAGTGCAGCTGATGTGGATGCTGAGACTGTGGATGCTGTTGCTGTTGTTGCTGCTGCTGTTGTTGTTGTTGCTGCTGCTGTTGCTGTTGCTGCTGCTGCTGTTGATGATGCAACTGCTGTTGGTGATGTGACAGTTGTTGTTGCTGCTGCTGCTGCTGCGGCTGCTGCTGATGTTGCAGGGAATGATGCTGATGCGTGCCAAAGCCGTTGGCAGCGGCGCTGCGCTGCGTCGAAGTCGCCGTTGGCGCATTGAAGTAGGACGTTGTCAGATAGCTGGGCGTGCCGGGTGTACCAGGATTAACGCCCCCAGAACCGCTGTTGCCACTGTTGCCATAATAATTATCGGGCACTATAGAAAAGGGAGAAAAGAAAGAGCGAGAGAGAGATAGTTAAAGAGTTGCCAAGTAAATGAATTCTGTAAACATAGATTCCACAGCCATGATTGTGGATTGTAATACAATACAATCCACACACACATTAGCACAGCAAACAATTTCACTCAGTTTTACAGCTAATGTGTACCACTGTGCGCTGTGCTGCGCTCTTCGCCTGCTATGTCTGACTATTTCACAGTACATGCATACATACATACATACATGTACATACATATGTACGCCTGTGTGTGTCTGTAATTTTGTATGCTATTTAGTAAGTTTTGTTTTACATCCGGCGTCAACGGCGCTGCCGTTGCCCAATTCAACAGCCAGTTGCCCACTGACTGTGAGAGAGAGGGGCGGGCAGCGGTTGGGCGGGCAAATGACTGAGCGCCGCGTTGAATAAAATCAAAAGTGTGTGCGCGCTCGCTCACTCACACCAACACAACAACAACAGACAGCAGTCAGCAGAGAAGAGAGAGCGCAACGCAAGCTTTCGTTTGCTCGTGTCTTCGCTATCGCATTGTTGCATTAGCAATGAGAAGAGGGCAAGACAGAGAGAGAGAGCGCACGAAAGCAAGAGAGCGCACACAAAAATGAGAGACGCTCACAGTGCCCAAGCATTGCCACACACTGACTCTGTCGCTGTCGCAGTCGCTGCTGTTGTCGTTGTCGTTGTGACCTTCACAATTTGCGCAAAGGCAATGTGTCGATGACCACAGATTTTACACAGCGACGAACACACACACACACACACAGAGACACAAAGCGAAGCGCAAAGCATAAAAGCAGCGAGTGCAACACATTCTTATTGCAATTGATTGTGTTGAGTATGTGTGTGTGTGTGTACATATGTATGTATGTACGTATTGATATGTATGAGCCTGCCATTTTTCGACTGCTGAACTTTTGCTGCACACACACATATACACATATATATGTATTTTCACTTGGATATACTCACCCCCAACACTGCGATTCCATATATTCCGCAACGAATTCGCCGCATTGTTCTGATATAAATTCGGATGCAGAAATGTGCCCGTATGCAGGTGCGCGGCTGCTGCTGCCGCCGCTGCGGCCGCTGCCGCTGCCGAGTGGGTGGCAGCTGCTGACGCCGATGTGGCCGCCGTTGTGGGCATGCCCAAACGCGCCTTCAACTCGTCGGCGCATGGCTGCCCACCGGAACTGGAGCTGTCCACGTCGGAGACGCCGCTGTCCGCGGGACTGGGCGGAAATGAACCTGCGAAACGAGACGAAACAAGCCAAGAGAATGGGCCAAGATTAACAAGTTGCCAAAGGCTGGGCCCAAAACCAAAAAAAAGGGCGTGTGCAGTGGTTCACCTTGCTGCCTACTGATTGCACTCACCTGTTGTGGCCGTCGTGTAATTTCTGTGATGTGGATTGTGAATTGCACCGCCGCTGAGCAGATTATGCAGCAGCGGCCGATGTGGTATGGCCAAAGGTTGTTGCTGCTGCTGCTGCTGTTGTTGTTGTTGCTGCTGTTGCTGATGCGCATTGTTATTGCTCTGTAAGCTGTGTTGCTGTTGTTGTAGTGGTGTCAAGAGCGCATTCTGCTCAGTTTTAATGTGCAGCAAAGTGCTTGCAACGCCAAAAGCTTGCTGCTGTTGTTGCTGCAGGTGTTGCTGCTGCTGTTGATGTTGCTGCTGTTGTTGTTGCTGCTGCTGCTGTTGATGAGGTGACGGACTGGTTGATTGTTTGACAATAGGAATTTCAGTATCTGCAAAGAAGAAGAAAATAAATTAGTGATATATTTTTTATAATTTTTATATATTTATTTCATGGCTGCAACACTCGAAACAACTTGCAAATGTCTAGCAACTGTTGCGACCCAATTATAAAAACAACTTTATCTCATCAACAACAGCAATTGTAACAAAAACAACAACAACAACAACATCAAGCAGCTCCATTCAAGTGCCGCCCTCTTCGCTTAAGTCGAGACCTGTCAAACTGTCCAAAACTAACATGAAATGCAAAGCTAATAATACTTAAATAATTCGCAATATGCATAATTATATACAATTGTTGTTGTTGCTGCTGTTGTTGTTAGCAAGTTGAGCGACATGCAAAAGTCGCCAAGAGGCAGTGTTGCCAACTATTCAGGGCTTCGACACGCCAGATTCACTGCTCAAAAAAGCCAGAAATAGCTAGAAAATTATTAGAAAGTATAAATAAACTTTTTACGGTTTTAACGGAATTTTTGTATGAATTTTGATATCGAAAGGCATAAAATGCATCGAAATCAGTCAGCATTGCATAAATTTGGATTCTTATGACTTTTTTTCCTCAAGTCGCATTGAAATACAGCTAAATCACAATTTTCTCCCGAACTGACGGGAAAATAGCTAAATTGGCAGCACTGCCAAGAGGCTAGAAACACACACTCATTCACTCACTTACACACATGCAATTGAAATGCCCCAATTTGAGCGAGCCATGAACTCAAAGCAACAATAACAAACAACCGTTAAAAACAATGACAAAAGAAATGCAAAGTGAGAGAGGCAGCAAAAGCAAAAAAGGAAAACAACAACAACAACAGCAGCAGCAGCAAAAAATTGCATCTCACTTTCTTTGGCTGGCTGGCTGACTGGCAGCTGCTGCTGCTGCTGTTGTGCATTGAGCTGCATCGCAAGAAAAATGCACAAGTTGTTGTTGTTGTTGAAAAGTAAAAGTGCATTTTCACTTATTTTATGCGAATAACGCCGCGGCGGCTGCTGCAGCAGAAGTAAAAAAAAAACAGCAACAACAAAATTGCATTGAATGTCAAGCTGTTCACACACCAACAGCGAGAAATAAACAAGCGCATATAGTTGTCTCGCTTGCACAAGTGCAGCAATAAAGCTTGCATGCAAGCGTGCTCACACACACACAGAGACACGCACGAACACAAACAGTTGGCAGCAAGAGAGGAAGAGAAATCAGGTCAAGGCTTGTCGGCGTTGCTGCTGCTGTTGTTGTTGTTGCGGCGACGACGGCGACGACGACGAGTTTACAATTTATGCTTTGCTGGCTGCATTATTGCATGTTGTACGCGCCGCCTTTATATGTATATGTGTATGTGTGTGCTTTTTTACAGCTTTTTAAATACCTACACACACACACATGGGCAATTCGCCGCCTCGTCTCGTTTTAATTGCCGCTCGTTTCATTTCGTTCATTTGCTCGCGCATTCGCCGCGTTGTGGGTGAATGAGAAGCAGAAAAACAAAAAAAAAAACAACGAAATATACATATTAATGCATATAAAATATTCATATGCTACTGCTATATATATATATATATTTATACAAAATTCAAAAGCTGCTGTAAAAATATGACACATTTACATAGACGTTTTTTTCGATCGACCCGTGCATGCATGTGGCTCTAGCCAATTCGTGACGGAAATTGCGGCCAGCCAGGCAGGCAGGTAACTCAAATCAGCTGTGGCTTGTCAGTATACCCTCCCCCTCCCTCTGGCCATTCTTCCTTCTTGATTTTTGATTTTGTGCAGTGGAAAATCAACTTTTATTTCTTTGACGGAAACTATAAAAATTTATTTATTTATTTTTTGGATTTTTTTTTTTTTTTTTGAGAATTTTTCTTTTTTAGTTTTTCGGCACACGAAAAACCTGATATTTAGCTGAGCGGAAATTGCTGTCAATTGTTGTTGCAATTTGTATTTCGCATGGATATATATGTATATATTTCTTGAATTTAGTGGCGGAAACAACGAACGCTGCTCACGTGGCACAGCGCAAGTGGCTAATAAGGCGTATACGTAATACGTAAATGGCCACAGCTGTGAGCAGCGGCAGCAGCAGCAGCAGTTGCTGCGTATACGTAATACGTATGGCCACAGCTGCGAGCAGCAGCAGCATCAGCCACTGTACGTAATACGTAATAGTGCATATAAATAGTTGCGTGCATTGCATATGCGCCGTTACCAAGAACATGTCAGAACATGTTATGCAGACGCCGCTGCTGCCACACCTGGCGTATATGCATAGCACACCAATTACGCATACGCAGGGCAGTCCGTTGGGGTCTAAACGATATATTTTGAAGTGAATTGAATTGGCAAACCCATTTGGAATGTGGCACAAAGAGCGTCACACACACACACACACACACACACATAACGCATTGCAATGTTGACCTCTAAAAATGCGGTCTATTAAAAATAAAAATAAAAACAATTTAATATATTATGAGAAAACAAAATTACCTAACACACACGCACACAAATGTACAATTAACGGTAGAGTCATGTGCAGACACACACACACACTCGTCTATTGGCTTTGTGTAGTTCCCTGCTCAAATTTGGACTTGAACTGCTTCGTTGATATGTGCGCCGCGTTTTGGGACAGTTACATCACAATTCACAATTTACAATGCACAATTCACAATGGAGCCGCAGCATATTGCGAATAGTAGGTCAATGTAGGTTGCTGTTGTTGTTGTTGTTGCTATGATTAGTTGACTTTAATGTGACTTCAGTTACTTATCAACTCATATGCAGGGTATTTCATAGTCGCGCAAACTGAACTAACTCTTTTTTCAGCATGTCTCTGTATGTGTGTGTGTGTGTGCAAAGTGTTTTGTTTACAGTTTTCGAGCTATTTCCGAGGAAGCAGCGCGTTGTATAGCTCACAATTAAACAGGTGTTGTTGTTGTTGCAGTTGTTGTTATTGCTGTGTCATTACGTTATTGGCCTATTTTATAGTTAACTTATGTCTAGTGGGTGTTGGCATAAAAGAAAAAACAATAAAGCCCCAAAATGTTGTGAGTGTGCGTTATATATCTCAGCGAAAGCAATTTGACTCTAACAACAACAAACAACAACAACAACTGTCGACCGATTAACCAAAAGTAATATGCGAACAACAGCAACACACAGACACAAAAGAAAGCAACAGCAGCAGCGACAGCGACGACAACAACTCAAAAGTTCTATATTTAAATATTATAATTTATGTGTTTGTTTGGCTATTGTATATGTACACACACACACACACACACATGCATACTAATGTCGTGTAGTTGTTGTTGTGACTGCTCCCTGTTTTACTCTCTTTCTTCCCCAATTCGCCCATGCCCGCATTCCCATCCATGGACTGCTTCCGTCAGCGAACTCAGTTCCCAGTTCATTCCCACTTTGCGTTCCCAGTTCTGACTCGCACTCACACTCTCTCTCTCTCCCTCTCTCTTTCTCTCTGCCTCCCTCTCGCTAAATTCCTGTTCTGCGTGTGCATTGTTGTTGCTGCTGCTGCTGCTGCTGGCTGGCTGGCTTATTTTGGCTTTCATGCCGCTGCCGCTGTCGCTGTCGCTGCCTCTGCCGCTGCCTTTGCCGTTATGTGTGTGTGTCTTTCACATTGGTCGTGTATGGGTGCAAAGAATAAAAGCCGCTGTCGAGAGTTGCTCTTGTTGTTGCTGTTATTGTCTTTTGTTCTTGTGTTTGTGAGTCGCTGTCGTCGTCGCTGTCGACGCTGGGCGCATTTGTTTGCCTTTGTGTGTGTGAGTGTGAGTGTGTTGTGTGCTTGTGCGCTTTTTGGAAATTCAGTCTCAAGTTCAAGGTCTCGCGGATAACGCACACACATGCAGACAAGTGCGAGACGAATACACATGTCTGCATGTGTGTGTGCGATTCTTATAGCTTGTTAAAGCTTTATGTATGTATGTATGTCTGTATGCCTCACTGTTTGTATGGTTTTAACGACATATGTAGGTATGTCTGTATGTATGTATTTTTGTGAACTTAAAGCAGCATTTCTCATTAGTTGCATTTGTATTAGTGCTCGCTGTTTACTTTTTGTTGCTGTTTTGCCTCTTCTACTTCTTCGTTTGCCTATATACAGTTTTGTATAAAAATAAAATAAGGAGCAGTGGAATAAAAAAAAACGCAGCGACTACAAAAATTATTCCTCAATATTTCCGCATCAAGAATTGATACCGAGTTGTATGTTGTTGTTGTTGTTGTTGATTTGTTATTGTTGTTGTTTTAGCTGTCTCTTGATACAGAAATTTCTCGTTTCATACAGAAGGAAATGCATACATACATATGTATATATGTACAGCTGTATGCCTACATGTGTGTATGTGTATGTATGTAAGTCAGTGTATACATGTGTATATGTATGTCTATATACAGCTTGTTTATTGTAATTTGTTGTGAACTGTGTTTTTGGGCAGCTTTTTTATATAGTATTAAAATTGTTTTTTGTTTTTATTATATATTATTTTCGTATTTTGATTATTCTTATAAAATGTATATATTATATATCTGTATATATTCTGCGAATATTATAATATATGCATTAAGATTTGACGCATTTGTTCGCTACGCAATTTGTTAGCTGAGTAAATAAAATTTTGTAATAATTTTTTTGGTCTTTTGTTAAAATTTTAATAAACTCTCTCTATATGCAAGAGACGACAGGTAAAAGGGGGTCGAAGAATTTCAGACCTTAGCTAATTTGAATTTTCGATAATATTTATGGAATTTGAATATAACATCATGTGATGTAAAGTGGTTGGCTTGATAGTTAGGATTAGCTGAGCTATATGTTATATGTAGATAATAGATTATTTTATTCTATTCAATATTTGACGAAATTACGGCGTGTATCGAGAGTACGGTGACTTAAGTGGCACTCTTTATATCTATAATAGTTAGGAGTAGCTAAGCTATATATGAACTTCAGTATGTATATAGTATAGATCATAATATATTAAATAGTATAGTATAGTATTAGATCATAAGTACGGCTATATACAAAAATATTATTAGAGTATATATAGAACATGTTCCATATAATATTTATAAAATATACACATAAATCATCGATTCTCTGCATTTTAAAAACATTTTTATGGCATACAAATTTCTATATAATAATTTCATTATTAAATCAATGCCTAATTCTCAATTTCTTAACGGATATTACATAATTTTCATAATAATTTATTCATTTGCTCTGTTGCCAATCTCTTCCAATTAGCACTATTCCAGCTCTTCCCAATTAGCGCTTTCTCTGCAGAGTTCTTCTATTTCAAGCAAGTGCTAATTGAGCTGTTCTATGTATATGATATATCTATATAGATATATAAATATATAGTCTTTAATCCTAGCCAAATTCAAGCTAACCAACTGCACGGCTTGTCAGCTGTTCAATTAGAACTTGAATAAATCCAATAAGAAATTGTTAGTCGGTCTTCTGATTAGCCAATATTCCTATGCCAATCAGATTTTGTAATTATATTGCGCTAGGCATGACATAATCTCAGTTCTCACACACACATGCACACACACTCCTGTTAACTCTCTCTTTCACGCTTATTATCAATTATCGCACTGCAATCAATGGACAGATAAGGAGACCCCACGACGACTCAACATGCTGGGCAATTGCTAGAGAACTGCGTCTGCCAATTGCATGCGCTTACAACACTCACACACACACACACATATACACACTCTACACACTCACGCAAAACAGAGATAGACAGAAATCGAGACATGGCGCTTACATAATTCTAAAAACTCAAACGTATTTGGGTTAAGCTAAAGAAAATGATTTGCTAATTTCTTGCGCTGAAACGAGAAATTTAAGTTTTTCCGTGCGCCACTGTCTCACTCTCTGTTACACTCTCTGTCTCTGTCTCCCTCTCTCTCTCTCTGTTTTTCTCTATTTGTGTATGCGCTCAGTTGTTGCCAATCTATTCCCAACCTACCTCAAAATGTTTTGCGTTAGGCCTCAAAGCAACAGAGACCTCGTTGTGCAGCTCGTTTACGACGAGGGGGTGGGCTGGGCGACGACGACGTCGCTCTTTGCCACTATTTCCCATACACACACACACACATACACGCGCTTACAGAAGCTGCGCTGCTTACTCATGTAAAGGGAGACCTAAGGCAAAGAGAGGAGAGCGGCAGCGCAAGAGAGCGCGTAACAAGCGCTTGTAAGCGCTCGTTGCGCTCTTCGCCTCATGTCGCAATTGAAAGTTGCCTCTGTGTGTGTGTGAGTGTGTGTGTGTGAGTGTGTGTGTGGGCGGTGAATTGGGAACGGGAGCAGTGGCTGCGGTTGAAACCCCAAAAGGTTGAAGGTAAAACAAAATCAAAAGCAAAACAAACGAAATAAAGTCGTGTAGAAAAAAGGTTACAAAAAAAAAAAGAGAAATAAAAAAAATGATTGCATGTTGTAAGAGGATGTGTGTTTGTCTGTGTGTGTGTGTGTGCGTGTTTTAAAAATACCCAAATAAAGTTTGTCAAAAGAGTTTTGTATAAAACAAAAGGAAAAGGAAAAACATTTTTTATATCTTTTGGTAAAATTTGAAAAGAATTTGCTGAAATCAAGTTTCCCAGCAGCGTTTTACATGACTGAAGATCTTTGTTGAAGATAACGATGATTTGTTTGCTGTGTGCAGAAAGAGCAGAGAGAGAAGAGGGAGAAGAGAGAAGGAGGGTGAATTGAGCTTCAGCTGCAGCGAAATTAAGCGCTTTGGCATTTGATTTTGATTTGATGTGAGGAACAAACCAGCATTTTGTGAAATTCTGCGGGCAATTGCGGTTGGATTTAAACGTAAACAGGAAATTTGCACAACAAAAATGTTTTATGCCATTGAAAGCAGGGCATTATCTGCAATGTGATTAAATTGCACACTTTATGGCAGTTGACTAAGTCAAAAACTAAAGCAAGCGATAGTTATTTAAAGGGCGATAGGTATTTTAAGTGACTATCGATAGGTTTGAATTGGCAAAAGTTGAGACATATTAGAAATATATTATACAATATATATTATATATTATATTTTATTAAATTTAATTAAAATTACTAACAAAATAAATTCTACATATAAGATTCATTTAATTACCATCACTGTTTTGCTTTTTATCAATATTTTAAATATCGATAAGTTAATGAGAAGATTTGTTTAAAGTACCATCTCTAGTGCTTTAGCTTAGCACATATCTAATTTTCATCGCTTTCGTTTCAGTTCCTTCTTTTGCAGCAAACTTTCCGCGCAGCTGGCAACTGCATAAATCTGTCATGGCCATGTACTTAATAAACCGAATCCCTGCTAAAGAATGCTCAACCCTCTAGCCAACGTGCTCCACTGCCTTCTCTGTCTTCCTCTCTCCCTGCCACATTAGTCATTTTAGCAACGTGACGCCCACTTTGTGGAGCTGTGAGCGACGCGCATTTCCGCTAATACAAAAATTTCAAGTAGCTGACGCCCTTTTAAAGAACAAGTAAATGCTATATATACATACATATATATGTCTTGTATTTGCTTTTTACATCTATATACAATGTATGCTTGTATTAGTATAAGATTGCGCTTCCCTCTGCTGGCCAAATCGGAGCAAAGGCAAAGGCAACAACCGCTTGCAAAAGTCAAAAGAGACGCTCGTGTCAAATAGAGGAAACAAGTTGTTGGCTGCTCATGCGAAGGGTTACCTTAGCCAGTCGCAGTCTACTAACACAAACACACACACACACATACACATACACATGTAACAAGTGCCAACACACATACACACAAATAGTTCCCCAGTTGGCAGTTGGCGCCTTGGCAATTCGCCGCAGAAACTATTTCACACACACACACATTTACACAATATTACAATTTACGATACACTCACACACACACATGCAGGCACTCAGGCAGCGTGAATGCAGCGCGAATGGCAAAGCAAAGCATGGCAAAGCAAAAGCAAAGTCGAGAGCGTTTGATAGTTGAGCGGCATTGCCGCTCACTAGAAAGCTGCTCGCACATTAGCTTGCTCTCTCGCTCTCGCATGGCTCTGTTATAGTAGTAGTTGCTGTTGCTGCGCTGCTCTTGTTGTTGCTGTGCGTTTGCCGCCTAAAGTAATCAATAAAATTGTTGAGGTGGGTTAGGAAACTGTTACGAAGCTGCCGCCGTTGCGGCCTGCCGCTCTCTGCTCAGACAGCGCGGGCAGCGACGTCAGCAGCATTTTTGACGTCGCCGTCGTCGTCGTCGGCGGAAATTGCGCTATTTTAAATAATGTTTATTTTGCGTTTGGACGTCTTTGTTTTTTGTTTGGCTGTCTGTTTGGGGGAGCACATTTATTTTTTGTTTTTTCTGCTTTATAAATTTTGGCCTGCCATTGTTGTTGTTGTTGTTGTTGCCAAATTGACATTTCACAACTTTTTTCTCTGCTAAAAGTTGAAAGATTTAAAGCAAGCCCCAAATGGATTTCGAATGGATACAAAACAAAACCAAACTAAAACAGTAAAGCTTAACAGATTTACAAGAATGAGCAAAAGTGTATGGGTAGCTAAACTCATGCAGACGATTTTTGAGGGGCATCAACAACAGTTATAATTCACACACACACACACATATACACACATGTTTATCTGTTCATCAATCAAATTTGTTGGGCTGAGAATATTCAAGAAAGAGACACGCAAACTTGATATGTGTAATCGGATGATTATGAAATAGATATAGATAAATATATATAAATAAAGACTAAGACTTAACCAGCAATAGATGAAGGTTAAATATTTTGCAGTTTGATGTAAATCTGTAAAAACATTGTTACATCATTCTATATTTATCGAAAATATCCTAGATCTATATATAGAATGATGTTTTTTATAGTTATATATTAACTCGAAAATACCCTTTGTCTAAATAGATATAGGGTATATAGTTTATAATGACTATTTAGACATAGGGCATTTTCGAGGTACTAGAAACTATAAAAAAACATTCTATAAATAGGTATAGGGTATTTTTAAGTCAACTACTTTGATAATTTGCATTAGTTGCCTTTAGAAACAGATCTGGATCTTATAAATAATAATAATAATATTATAATTTACAATCTGTAGCTACAAAATTCTAGTATATGTTACAGGGTATACTCTTGTCAAACATTTGAGGGTATATTCCAGTCCAGCACTCCCTGCTTATCTGCCAGTTCCAAATGCTCCTTCTTTACTTTCATTTTCAACTCATTTCCCATTGCCAAAAAGTGCTTATTTATCTCATATGAATATGATCATATATTCAATATAGGGAATTTCCCAGTCAGGCATATCTTCTGTATATATAAATTAATAAATTATATATCTTCCTCCTTTAAGCACTTCCAACTTGTATTTCAATCAATTCCATTCATAGCCCACCTTCATTTAAATTTAGAATTTACAGGGTAACTTCAAGTTAAGCATTTCCTGCAGCTACTTCTCACTTCACAGCTCTTCTTATACCATATATCCAGTCAATAACTTCTCAATTTCCCCATTTCCTTCTACTCTCTATTCTCATAAATATATATGCATTATAGGGTATCTGCTAGTCAGGCATTTTCACAGCTCTTTCGCACTTACAGTAGCGCTTCATCAAGCTCTTCTTGTAGGCCGCCGATCGTTCCGCCGGCTTCAGTCGCATCCTCGTTCGCTCGCAATGCGCTGTTGTTGTTGTCGCCTCCTCGTCGGATTCACTGCCCGAGTAGGCGTGACCGCGCCTCCTGCTGCTTGCCACAGGAGTCGTCGTCGCCGACGACGCAGCAGACGCCGCCGCTGCCGCTGCTGCTGCAGCACTGGCTGCATTCGCTGTCGCCGTGGCAGCGCTGCTCAGCGAGAGATCCAAGGGTGAGTCATAGCCATTTTGGTATTGCAGCTCCAACAGCTCCTCGTCATCGGCATCCGCTTCGATGTCCGCATCG
The DNA here is from genome assembly GCA_037075265.1 of Drosophila nigricruria. Classification (NCBI taxonomy): domain Eukaryota; kingdom Metazoa; phylum Arthropoda; class Insecta; order Diptera; family Drosophilidae; genus Drosophila; species Drosophila nigricruria. The sequence continues at coordinate 7,723,817 of JBAMCI010000227.1, read as the reverse complement.
GCGTCCTCCTCGAGCGTTTCCTCGTCCTCAATGTCGCTCATTTGCTGCTGCTGTTGCTGGTGCTCATGTTGCTGCTGTTGCTGTTGGTGTTGCACTTGCAACTCGTTGCTGCTGGTGATGACGCTGCCGCGCTGCAACTGCTGCTTGCGCTCCCAAAGTATCTTGGAGACATCATCCAAGGTGCTGCGCGTCTTATCCGGCTCGGCGTGAAGAGGTTGCTCCGATTGTTGCTGCTGTTGCTGCTGCTGCTGTTGTTGCTGTCGCAGATGATTGTAGAGCACTTTGAACTCTCGGCAATCTGTTGCAATGTGCTCAGAGTCCTCCTCAGCAGCCTCAGCTGCTGCTGCCTGCTGCTCGCATTCCTTCTTAACTTCGCTTGCAACTTCTGCTGCTGCTGTTGCAACTTCGACTGCTACTGCTGCTGCTGCTGTTGGTGTTGCAGCTGGACTTAAGCTGGGCGCAGGTGTTGGACTTTGTTGCTCTGACTTGATTATCTTTATGGCACCTTCGATAGCTGTTTTCGTTAGTTCCGCCGCATCCTTGGGCAGGCTCGCTGTTTCGGGCGTCGGCGAGGCGACAGGTGTGGGCGTGGGCGTGGCACATGCCGCAGCTGTCGGTGAGGCGGCCGGCGAGGCGGACGCCGAGGAGGCGGAGCAGGCGGATGAAAGCGACAGCAGCGAAGAGGAGCTCGAACTGGAGCTCGAACTGGACGACGATGATAATGATGATGATGATGCCGATGATGATGATGATGATGATGTTGCTGTGAGTGCCGCCGTTGCAAAGTTATGCGCCGTGGCGGCCACCAAATGTTGCACCATTATCATTTTAGCAGTTTCTATAGACAAACAAAACACATTCACAGGTTCTCTCTCTCTCTCTCTCTCTCCCTCTCTCTTTCTACACGTTGCACATGTTATTCATTTATTCAGGTGTAAATTTATTGGATTTGAGGTAATTTTGCACAAATTCTGCTGCAGTTGGCGGCGACTGCAGTTGGACACATTTTGTCACACGCAACGCGTAACGCGCATACGGAAACACGTAAACGTACAACGTAAGACGTAAAGACGTAAGAACGTATTGTGCTTGACGTTTGGCTTTGCTGCTGCTGCTGTGTCTCGCTTTACTTTGCTTTTTGCTTTGCTGTCAGCCGCGGCACGTCATTTATCTCTTACGGTATCAGCAAAACTAAAATCTAAAGTCAGCACAAAAAGCACTGCCGAGTGTTTATTAGGCGCAAACAAACGTTGCAGGCGGCGACTGCGACGCGACTGCAGCGTGCGATGTGTCGTTGGCAATAAGCGTCCGCTGCCGATGCCACTGCCGCTGCCGAAGCCAACGTCGACGTTTCTGGCAAACGCGCGCGCGCGCCCCACTCACAAACACAGAGCCAAGCCAGTGAGAGAGCGTGAGCAAGAGCGAGAGAGACAGGTGGGAAGGCAAAAAAACAAAAAAAAAGGCGAGAAAAGCAGCAACAACAACAACAATGGAAATAACAAGTAAGAAAGCTCTAGTCGGTGGTACCCGACTAGGAGATCCCCTGAACCCTGCGATGAACCGATATTCCAAACATTTTATACTTATTTAACATATATATATGCAAGCAACACATGCACACACACATACACACACAAATACACACACATACGTACGCACGCATAAGCGAGCGCTCTGCTGACTGCGCAGTTTACGCAGCGACTGCGCTCGGGCTGCAGTAAGAGCAGTATTATGAGAAGTTAATTGTTGAATAAGTTCCTTTGTATATGGACTTTCTGAATCAAACTTTCAGAGCATGATAATGTCATTCATATGTGTGTATTTGCCGAAGCACAAGTCTCTAGCACTTGAAATACGTTTTTTTCAAATTTGGGGCGAAGGGGGCGTGGCATCTAAAATATAACAAAAACCAAAATTGTATAAACTCCACATGCAACTATGTACAAAATAAAGAGTCTCTAGCTTGAAAGATGCGCGAGACATAATTTTAAAACAGGTTTTCGATTTCGTTTTTAATCGATAACATTAAAACGATCAAAGTTATCGATTTATTGAAACAAACTTGATATGCGCGTGCAATACAGGAACCTCCATAAAAAATTTCAAGTCTCTAGCTCTTATAGATTCGGTGATCCACGCGTTCATACATACGGACAGACGGACAGACGGACAGACGGACAGACGGACAGACGGACAGACAGACAGACAGACAGACGGACAGGGCTAAATCGACTCAGCTCGTCGCCCTGATCAAGAATATATATACTTTATGGGGTCTGCCACGCCTCCTTCTGCCTGTTACATACATTTTAACAAAACCATTATACCCTGTTTTCCCATTTTCAATGGGTTCAGGGTATAAAAATGAGCAAGCGACTGCGACAGCGACGGCGACTGAATGGGGCTCGCTTGCTCGGCTCGCGCCAACTGGAAGAGCGCGAGCCACGAAATGTTATTGGGACCCGCCGCTGCGCTATTGCGAAAACGATGTCGGCGTCGCAGTCGCCGTCGGGAGCGCGCCAAAATGGTAAAGCAGCAAACGTAACAGTTTTTGCGTTTCGAGAGCAAAAATGTTTGGCGCTCTCTTTTGCTGTTGCTGTTCGTATGTAAACTGTAAATACGTGTGCAAGCTTGTGCTTACATCTGTTTGTATGTATGTATGTGTGTGTGTGTGTGGATGTATATTTATGCATGTGTAGCGCTGCTGCAGCTAAGGCTGTGTTTGCGTTGGGTGGTTTTGTGTGCCACATGCGCATTTGCATTGCATTTTCTCCTCTAGGGACATTGAGTGGCAAACATAGTCAAGCGGCACAGTGGTCCAGAATATATAAGATTTCATTTATTTTGCATGTAACATGCAAATAGAGATAAGTATGCTTGACTAGCTAGATACCCTTTAGTTAGTAAAGAGAATATCAAAAGATCTTATAAATACATTTTCCTGCTCATTTCCTTGTTAGTCTGATCTGCCTACTAGATCAATTATGCATACATAAAATACACACACACATGCACACATACTCATGTAGTTGTCTCTGCCTCTCTCTCTCTCTCTCTCTCTCTCTCTCTCTCTCTCTCTAATAGCTGTGGCGACCCAGACCCAGTGCGTTCACTTCAGTGGAGCAAGTGGCGAGCAATTGCAGCTATCTGGACACCCAAATGGGTCAGGCCAAGTCAAAAGGGCTGTGCGATCATGGGGGAGCAGCACCAGCAGCAGCAGCAGCAGCAGTGAGTGCAAAATGTGCCAATGCGTGTGTGTGTGTGTGTGTGTGTGCGAGAGTGCGACAAGTGAGCAGGAGCTAACGCAGCCAACGTCGACGTCGCTGCAATCGACGCGACTATGACTCAATGCAAGTGTGTGTGAGCGAGAGCAGGCGACTGAGCGAGTGAGCGAGTGAGCATACAAGAGCAAAAGTGTGCGCTCTCAGTTACCGACGTCGCCGTCGCCGTCGCCGTCGCTGTAGCCGTCACCGTTTGACGATGCCAGTAGAGCAAATTTTCACTTTCCGTTTGTTTAGTTGTTGGGGGCCTTTCCATTTACTTGCCAATTGCAATAGTATGAGTGCCTCTGTGTGTGTGTGTGTGAGTTGCTCTCTCAGAGCTCAACATGTGTGTGTCTGAATATTGCAAATGAAGGAAGCAGAACAAGAGCTGTAGAAGATGAAACAGAAGGAAGAGTTTGGCGTTTGCCGTTTGCCTGTGCAAAGAGGTGGAATGAGGAAGGCAGAAGGGGGGGGGGAGGGTGTCATGGAAGCCATGGGGAGAACTTTAATGAGGCGACGTCGCTGGCGACACAGACATACTTTTCGTTGAGCTAGTGTGCGTGCGAAATGAGTCCAATGTACCGACAGCTGGTAGCTGAGCAGAGCAGAGCTGGGGGAGGGGCGCGCAGACGGCTCCTTTGGCAACAACACAAAATACACACAGACAGAGCTAAATAGAGAGGGAGGGAGGGAGAGCAGGGAAGGGAGAGAGGGAGAGGCATAGGGACAGACACATAGAGCTGTAAAAGAATTTTTTGAAGAGGAAGCGCATTAGGTGGGCACCTCGACTGCGAACTGTGTTGGAACTGGAACTGGAACTGGCAACGCGACGGAGTCTGAGTCTGAGGTTTGGGCTGGAGCTTAGGCTTCTGTGTAGTCGATTCATGTTTCATGTTTCAGCAAAAGTCATTGAACAGACGACGACGACGACAACTGCTGCTCCTGCTGCTGCTGCTGCTGCTTCTGGCCACGTCTCAGCTCAGACGTTAAGTCAAATGGTTAGAAAGTGTCGGAAATGTATCGCTTTACTTGCCACCCGCACGCTCACCTCCTGCCCAGCTCCAGCTGCAGCTCCAGCTCCAGCTCCAGCTCCACTCACTCCCCAAGTTCCTTCGAGAATGATGCGAATCGCCGCGTCATCGGCGAGACAACATTTTCGGAGTAAACAGCAGTGAATGACCTCATATCATCTAATACACGCGCCAAGCGCCCAAACCCCAGCCAGCCCCCTCTGCAGCGTCCCTATCCCAGACTAGCCTGCAGACTGGCGAAGCTCCCCGAGTCTCTCATTCTCTGAGCGAGAGTCTCAGTCGACGATTACGATGGCAACGACAACGACAACGCCAGCGACGACGACGTCGACGTCGTTGTCGACGTTTGTCAAACTTATTTTTATGCGCTTCTCTTTCACGCAAAAAATCATCAGACTTGTAATTGTTACGGTTTCGTCTTATACACAAACATATATATATATATATATAGGAGGCGGGTTGGGGGGCGTGTCCGCTTGTAGGGTTGCGAGCAGATCTCTTTGTTTGGCAGCTCGGTAATCTGGTCAATGATGTTAGCTCTTTGTCTGCCCCCATCCAGTCAGCCCCCCCTTGGGTCAGTTGTAGGTTAAGCGACGAGATGTCATTTGATTTTGATTTCGATTTTGATTTCTAGTCTAGAAGATCGACTATAAAGATAGTTCTATATGCCAGATATAGCATAATTTCAACAAATTGAATTGCGGGTCAAAGGGCATGGGAGAGCTGCAAGCAGCATGGGAAGGAAGGAACTGCAAATTTCTGGTATAATTTGGTAAACTCAAGTGATAACAGAATGAAGACTGAATTACAATGAAACAAACTGGAATATTTTTTAAAAATTTCAAGAGATAACAATGCACAGACTTTGAATTCCATTCAAAGATGGAATTAAGGAATTATAATTATAATATATTGTTTAATAGGCTAAAAATGGAGAGAAAGATATTCCACATGCTCAGAAAATTGTGAATAACAAGAAACTCTTGACATAACATAAGAAATATTTTATATAAATCATACATATATCAATCACAGCTATATAGAATTATATCCGACAATGAAGAATTTGCTTAACTTTCAAGCTTTACCAATAACTTGCACCATAGTACAGAAGCTTGATAGCATTATTAATCAATAATATCTGATCAAGCGATAACATATACAAGTTCAATACTTGATAGACTTAAGAACTGATTCATATTTGTTGCCAAATCCTATGCCATGCTAAACAACAGTTAAGTCTAGAGATTAAAGAGAGAGAGAGAGAGATAATAACAGGAAGCTTAAGCTAAGTCAATAGTCAAGTGCTTAGAGCTAGTCTAAACAACATAAGGCAGTTGCTTAAGCCAACAGCCCTAGACAACAAACTTAGATAACTGATTCAGCCAAGAGTTGCAGCCAAGACTTGCAGTTAAGACTTGCAGTTAAGACTTGCAGCTAAGAGTTGCAGCCAAGAGTCTCAACCTAAAGCGCTTTCTTTGCAAATCTTTGCAATTCTTCAGGAAATTTCCAGCGCAACTTTTTGCTCAAGCATTTGTTTTTTTTTGTTTTATTTTCTTACTTTTATTGCTGTTTCAGTTGCTGTTTTTGTTTTTTTTTTTTTCAATTTTTTGTTTTCATTGTAATTGCATTTGTATTGGCATTCACCTTTTCATTCAAAAAGCGACTAGCTCAGCGCTTTTATTGCCTAACAGCAACAACCTTCAGCTCAACTGTTTCCCCATTTCTTCAGCAGCAGCAACAACAACAACAACGAAGAAGAAGAAGAAGAAGAAGAAGCAGAAGTTCAGTTGCATAAATAAAACAACGCACTTGACCGTCAGCGAAAGACATAATTATCATTGTTAATAATTAACATTGGAGACAGAAAATACAAAAAAATGTTTTTTTTTTTTGCTTGACCCACGGTGCGTATGAGTAACATTTTTTGACTGTGTTGTAAATGTGTGTAAATGCGGCCTTTTACATGGCTATAACATGGTAAAGTGAAATGAGAGAGAAGCATAAGAAGTTGAAGTCAACAAGAAATAGTAACTGGAAAGACAGAGAGAGAGAGAGAGAGAGAGGGAGAGACAGACTCGAGTAGCCAAGCAGAGGTCAAGGAACACGACGCAGCAGGGGGGCGTGGCGTGGCGTGGCATGGCTGTGTAAGTCGTTCTAGACAAACCTAGACAATCCTTGGCCATAATCAAGCTTTGTCTGACGACCAAGCAGTTTTCCTTTTGCTTTTCTTTTTATGTGTTTTAATTAAAGCTTCAATCGAAATCGAAAGCCAACGCCAGACGCGCATTAAATGTTGTTCAAAAGGAAATAACTGAATCGAGTTTTTTTCTTGCTTGCACTTGACAACGAAACTGACAACAACAAGCAACAACAACAACAACAAGCAACAGCAAACAATGGCATCCTACTTTTTAGCCACAAACAGCAACAACAACAACAAGTTGCTCATACGCCCCGTTGGCCCGTTTTAGCCGCTTTGGCATTGTTTGTGCCTCGTCTGCTTAGTTTTTTTTTTTGGTTTTCCTTTCTGTTGCACTTGCACTTTCTTTTTGCATTATGGCGTGTGGAAAAACTTTCGATTTTCTCGCATCAAAATGGAGAAAAAAAAATAACGAAAAAGCAAATTATTTTTACAGAAAATGAAAGCGAGAAGTGCAACAACACAGAGACTGAGACAGAGACAGAGAGATGGCAAGACGGACGACTCACTCCTAACCGAGTTAATAGCTATGTGTGGAAACTTGTGGAAAACTCTAATCAGGTTTTCCTTGGCCAATGGCAAGAGCAAGCGCAGCGCCCTAAATTTGCAGCTTGCCTTTACGATGCGCCGTTTGCTTTTATGGTTCAGCACTTTGAGGAGATTGTTGGCGAGTTGGGAGTAGAATCTAATATATATATAGAGAGAGCTAGTTGCATTGCCTGTGGGTGCTTGGGTTTCGGATACCCCAGACTGAATATACCATATAGAAAATATTTCTTTGAGCTCTTGTGCATCTGGAGTAGCGATTGCTGAAGAGAATATTTTTAAATTTTGTTGTTAAGGAATGTAGCTCGACTTTAAGATATACGATCCTCAAATATTTAACTTGTTCTTACTCTTTTAGACTCCTACTAATGATATATATAACATATACAAAGTTTGCTTACTTTTGGCTAGTTTCTATGAGTCTTTGAACTTCATATTGATTCAAGTTTGTCTAATCATCAATTTGGTATGATCTTTCGAGCTTTCACTCTTCGATCATGAGATCTTCTGATCTTGAGTCTTTTGATTTGTAGTCTTCCCATCTATGATCGTTCGATCGTCAATCGACTGATCTTGCGATCTTCGGCTCTACAGTCTTTCCATCTTCCATCTTTCGATCTTCAATATATCGATCTACAATCTTTCAATGTTCGATCTACCGACTTTAGATCTACCTATTTTCGATCTACTGATCTTCCAAACATCTGATCTACTCATCTTCCGAAACTTCTAACTTCGATCTACCCATCTTCAATCTTCCGATCTTTCGATCATCCAATTTTCTTATGTCTTCGATGTCCTATCTATTTGTGTTCCTATCTTAGATCTTTCGCTGTTCCGAACTTCGATTTTTCTATTTTCCGCTCTTCACAAAACTAAATCATTTCGAATTCCAACAAATATCTACAATCAATTCGTATAAAAAACAAAATTTTTCTAAAATATGATCTGTAAACCTTACGATCTCAGCTATCCCAGCTCTATATCGCCTCGTGGCATTTCAATGAATGTCTGAACAGTTAAATAGATTAATTATAGACGTCAGCTTCAGTGTTAGACGAAAACACAGTCGTGTGACTCCAATTGTGATGTTGCATTGAATTGAGTGCGACTTAATGGCCGCATCAACGGTCACGTGCCACCTGCAACTTTGCAACTTGCAGCTAGAAAAAGGAGAGTGAAAAAAAAACAATCATGATTTTTGCTAACCAACTCAGCCAGGTTGGATGACTTCAGAGCCCGGTTTGCATTTGTATGCATCGTCGGTCATTCATAATGAAAGTGAATTCACTTCGCATTGCTTTTTCTCTGCCTTTTTTTTCTTTAACAGTTGCCAATTGGCTTGTTTCTTCTCTATATATGGCTAATTTCTAATGCGCTCAGCCTCTCTCTCTCTCCCTCTCTCCCTCTCTCTGTCGGCTGTGCAGAAACCAGTTATAGCTGTCTCTCTCTCTCGCTCACTCTTTGGACATCGTCATCGGCCCTGGTAACACTGACTGACTGACTGACTGACTTCTTCGCCATGCGGCGAAAACGTAAACAGCCAAAGGAAATCGCTTCGCAAAAAGCAAAAAAAAAAAGAAGCAAAAACAGAAAAGAAAACGTGCCTCACATCTGGCCAAGCGCTGCGACTGTGTGTGCCACATGTGGCCAGTTTCGCCAGGCGATGCTATCGTTTGCTCGCCTCTTGATTTTCCCAAGTTTTCTGGCCAAGCCGGAAAGTATTTATTTTAATTAACGATCGCGCCGCGTTGGAGTGTTCGATTGTTCGATTCTCCAATCAGCAGAGCTTAGCCTCGGCTCGCCGGCTGCCTGATTATTTGTTTGACCATTTTCCACAATTTCCGAAAGCTATCAGCATGTGTGAGTGTGTGTGTGAGTGTGTATGTGTGTGTAGACAACTTTCGCTTTAGCTGTGATTTGAACTGAAAGGATTTGCTCCTCGTCTAGCTGGAGGAGCAGCCAGAGCTCAGGCATTGCGTATACGCAGCGTTTGACGTTGTCTCTTGCAGCTCTACCTTTTTGTATAGGTCAAAGGACATTTTTGTGACTTAGTTATATATAAATTATATGTTATTATTTATTATGCTGATATAATTCATTATATATCAAAATGATAGCGTAGGCATTGCGTATACGCAATGTATGCTGGACATATATTCATGTTTATGTATATATGTTATGCATATACTGTAGCTTTTTACTTTAAGTAAGTCAAATGTAACTTTAAATAGTAATTAGTTAAGAATATATATACAAAATATAGTAAATTTGGCTATTATTCTATGTAAAGGCGTATAAATATTGCGTATACGCATGGTATGCCCGGTTAACTAAGGCTTCTTATGCAACTTCCTTGTAAAACTATGAAGAATATCTATTCAAATAGCATATTCTTCATTATATTTGAATTATTTATTAAATTTACCCATATATGTAGTATTGTTTCATTAGATTATATCAAAGCATATTGCGTATACGCATAGTTTAACCTTGCTTGAGATATTTTTGAGCATAAATATAAAGTATATCACATATATAGATATATATCTCATGTATCATATCTTATAGACTAATTACTATAATATCTGTCTTATCTCTCTCTTACACACTTCAATCTGTATCATAGATACACATTGCGTATACGCACTGTATGCCAAATAATATCCTAACTAAACAAAAGACCTTCTTTGATTGTTAATACTTTAAGCAAACTCAAACTTGATCTCATATTCATAAGCATCGGAGAGCATTCGCCTAGCCTACTCGGCTATATAAACCCAACTAAACAATATTTGTATCCTTGATTAGCAACTACCTAGCATAATACAACAACAACAACAACAACAAACACCACTCGACTGCTCAATAGCTGAAGTGCAATTAATTGCAAATGCTTTTCAGCATTTTCATACAAGTTTTATTTTGTTTTTTTTTTATTTTTCAAGCAACAATACGTGCTGGCTGGCCAGGCATCCCCTCTCTAACAACAATGCATCTAAATATCCATATCGAAATGTGCATTGAAATGTTTCTCGAAGTCTCCGAACTAAAAGTTGATTAAACTGCACAATAACAAACGGCAACAACAACAATTTTCAAGTTCAACACAATGAATATCAATTTGAAAGAGCTCTGATGTTTTTGTTGGAAATTTTCCAAAATGCATAGCTATAATAGAGTGTGCATGTGTGTGAGTGTGTGTGTCTATCTGTGTCCGTGTGACAACAAAAGATGCAGCTGCAACAACAACAACAACAACAACACTATATGGAACAACTTAATCAACATAATTCTCACACATTATAATGAACTGATTAGTACCTATGCTGAAATATGCAACAAAAAATCAAAACTATTAAATAAAAGTTCACATTTTATGCTATACATATATATATGTTATATATATCTATATATCTTAGTCTGTTTATGTTAAGTATATACATTTAATTTTTATTTGATTTGCATACCCTGCAAACATCTATCATACGCATAAAACCCATTGAATCGACAGACTCTCACAGCTAAAAGCTGTCAAAAGAGTTAGATATAGAGATAAGCTTTATATATAGATAAACTTTATATATATAATGTATATATAGAAATAGATATTATGGAAATATATATTTTAAAAATTATTGAAATTCAGTTATCTATAAAAATTGTAAGAGTTATGAAAAGCTTAAGCTAAGTCTAATTATGTTTCATATGAAAATTCTCTACTAATTTAACTAAATTTTTCAAATTTATTTATTTTTTTTTTACATAACAATTTATAAAAAATGTTCTAAAACTTAAAAATATATCAAACAATTTTTCTAGAATTTTTATATATTTATAAATTATTATTTATATATTTTATAAATTTTCTATACTTTTCCATAATTTTTATAGATTTTATATCAAATTGTTGATTTTATATCAATTGTTAAAACTAGCTCTAAGTAGAGTATGGCAAAATCTAATTTCTATTTTTATGACATCTATCTATAACTATATCTACAGATATTTATTATGTTTTATATATCAATACCTATATCTAAACTCAAACATTTACCAAATATCCTCCTTAATCTCCTAACTCAATATCCACTATCCCAACACTGCTAACCACTCATTCCAGGGTATCTGCTAGTCGTACGCACTCCAACCTGCCTGGTCTTACTTGTTTTGGTTTAAGTTTTTTTTGTTGTTTGTTTATGTGTTTTATTGAAAAAGATTTTCAATGCCATTATTGTGCATGTCTGTCTATGTGTGTGTGTGTGTGCCTATGCATGTACACACATGTGTGTGTGTGTGTAAGTTGTAAATGCAAGCAAAGCAAACGTCCGTCTAACTGTACGACCGTCAACCGCAGACATTGGGACAGAGAAGACAGAGACGACAGGCATTAGAGGCGTCGGCAGACGGCGGCCACTGACGCTAACGCTAACGCTGACGTTGACGTTGACGTTGACGTCGACGCTGACGCTGGCGCTGACAGCAGCCAGCGACTGCAGAAATAGCTTAGCTGACGGCGACAGCTCATCCAAGTTACGTTTTTTTTGTTATAGCTTTAGTAACTGTTACTAATATAGATACAGATGGGCAAATTTATAAATATATATATATAGAATATATAATAGATATATGTAATATATACTATATAAATATATATTGATATAGATATATACCTTGATTAAAAGTTTGCTTTGATACACGTTTTTTCCACTTCCTAAGTGTTTAAATACTAAATTTCTAAGCTCTGCTTATGTGCTATAAAATTTATAGCAGTTTTCTATAGCTTTTATAGTTCTATAGGCAGATGGCTCTGTAACAAAGGTAGTAGTTAGCCATGGCAATAGACTTAAAGCATAATCGAAGCTAAGATTTTCTAAAAATGCTAAAAACAAAGCAAAATTCAAGTCAATCTGAGACATAGAGTTCAAATTTCCTACTTTCAATGAAAATTTCCTTTCAAAATAATTTCTCAAAATCAATTTATGATCACATTCCCCTCTTCCAACCATTTGCCAAAGACTTTTCTAGCAACATCTAACTCCTAACTGTTTCCACTTAACTCTTCAAGCAACCCTCGCTTTTCGCCTTATAACTAACATATTAATTTCCAACTATAATCTCTCTAAACTAAAACTCTTTTCTCCAACAATCCTCCACAATCTTCTCTCACCTCCCACTCAAGTCTTCGAGCAACCCTCGCTTGACAACACTAAGCTGTGTAATTATGAATAAGTATACATTGTGTGCATACGCTCAAAGAAAGTTTTTGCACCGACATGGATGGCCGGCAGCCGGCAAATTGATCGTGCAATAATTACTGCATAGCTGCAGCTAGTTGCAGCAGCAGCAGCAGCAGCAACAGCAGCAACAGCATCAACTGTTGCTGATGATGATGAAGTTGTTGCTGCTGCAAATGGAAAGCAACGAGAGGGAAAGTGTTTTTTTTTTTTTTGTTTGCCAACTATTGGCAGTTTTCATTTTCCATGGCATGCTGCCTGCCTGCTAATAGTGCCAATCGCATAATACACACACACACATACACACTCGCACACACACACACACACACAGTCGTCGAGTGACAGAAACACATTGGCATTGAAACGAGTCAAACGTCGTTTGCCTGCAGCTGGCAGCGGCGCAACGGCAATACACGCTACCTACCCTAAGTGAGATCGATCTACAACTGCAACAACAACAACAACAACAAACAGCAAACAGCAGCAGCAACTGCAACAACAACAAACAACTGCAACAACAACGACATCAAATTTACACAAACTGCAAAACTGCAAACGACATTCAACCAATAGAAGTCAAAGTTCTGTGAGAAGGCGACAGATAACACGTCACTTGACTCGAATGGGGACATGGACAACATGCGTGCCAGCCCACCCACCCTGCCTCCCCCCGCCAACCGAAGCGACGCGACCCGACAGCAATGCTCTGCCCGTGCCCGTGCCCCTCCCCACTCCCCTGCCTCACGCCTTCTCTCACTTGTTCTCGGCCACGAATCGCGTCGAGCCACTCGAACGAACAGTCAGCGATGTGAATCGGAATCGGAATTGAAATCGGAATCGTCGTTAGCTTCGGGGCGACTGCTGCAGCCCCCATGCCCGCCTACCTCCCTCCCTCCCTCCCTCTCAGTTTTTGCTACGCCAAACCCGCGCCCCCCCTTCCCCTTCCCTCAGCCCACTCAAGCGCTTGCATCTAAAGCATTCTCAGCTCTTGAGCTGAAAACGTTTTCAAATGCTTTTTTGCTACAATTTTCTCTCTCTCTCTCTGTCTGTCTCTCTGCCTCTCTTTGTTTATATATTTTATATAAAATTTATTTTGCGCGTATCGAACGAACGTTGCATTTATTCTTGCCTCTTCTTGTTGCAACTTGACTTGGCCCAAAGCAGGCGCCAAAATCTGTGGCAGGGGCGCAATTTGTTGGCGTTTTATGGTCGTGCCTAGGCTGCCTATCTATCGGTAGCTTCAACAACAACAACCAGCAACAACAACAAACAAACAGACAACAAATAAACATTTTTCAATTTAATTTGTTGCAGCTCGTTGTTGCTGTTCGCAGCACTTGTTCAATGTTCTCCAATGCTGGCTGCCTACAGGTAATCGCCGCACACAATCACACAGGTAAATCTATATAGCTGCATTTATGTTGTTGCCACATGCAACGATTGTGCCGCAGATTCGGTTATTGGCAACGGGTGTTTTTTAGCTGAATGCTTGGCTGCGTCTTGGTTGCATCATGGGAACACTTAAGTTTCTCGTATTTTATTTGTATTTAAATATGAATTTAGATTTTAAGAGATTGCATAATTTTAGCTTAGTTTACAAGGGGTTTTATCGCAGGGGTTTAAAGGTTAAGTTTTCTCAGCTATTTCATTGGCAACTCTTGGAGATTTTCAATATTCTGATTTTGATTTTGTTTGCTTCATACTTAGTCTCGATCTTTCTCTCATAAAAGAGTATAAACAAAGCCTATGAGTTTCATATCCCATCCTATATTCTTATTCTCGATCTCTAAGATCACTCTGATTCTATATCTATATTTCTCAATCTAACTAATGTATCTACCTTTCTCTCTCACTTTCTTCTTAGTTTTCTCTATGTCTCTCTAAGTCTATATCTATAAGCCTGTCTTTTTCTCTGTGTCTGTGTCTCTTACTCTCCCTCTGCCTTTCTTTTTACCCTATTTCTTTATCTCTCTCTTTTTGCCTCCTCATTCCTTTACTCAACCTCATACTCTCATTTTTTATGTGTTTCCTCACTTTAATTTCTCATGTACTAATGCCCTTCTAACTCTCTCTCTCTCTCTCATTCCCTTCTGACTATCTCTCTCTCTCTCTCATTCCCTTGGTTATCTATCTCTCTCTCTCTCTCTCTCATTCCCTTGTTTCTCTATCTCTCTCTCTCTCTCTCTCTCTCATTCCCTTCTTTCTCTATCCCTATCTCTCTCTCTCTCTCTCCTCCTCTCCCTCACACCCTACATATTCATATTCCACTAACATTCACTCTCACTCAATACGTATCAGTTTTCAATTATCATTTTGCCATTATCATCCATATACGATCTCTAATAACAGCTCAATGAACAACACTTACCTACGGCAACACCCTGTAACGGCAACTAAAGCCTACACACACACACACAGTCACACACACTCAAGCAAAATGCATTTTATTTGCTTAGGCATATTTTTAATTTGCGAGGAAGGAGAACAAATAATGAGGCACTGCATAGATAGCGACGACGACAAACTGCACTCGAACAAGAACAACAACAACAACAATCAACACGAATCAAACCGAATGAAATTCACGAATCAAAACCGAAACGAATAAAAATACAAATAATAAAATAGCAACAACAACAACAACAACAAAAGCAACAAATTTCCTTTTCTAGGTCTAGGCCAGCTGAACTGCAATTACATTCTAAAATATGCACATATGTTTTCTTCGAGTGTATGTGCCACACACACAAAGAGAGAGAGGGATAGAGAGAGGGCGGGAGGGAGAGAGAGGGCGAGAGAGATAGGCGCAAGTCTTTAAGAGTTTTGCTTGATACTCGTCTGCACTTGACTATGGAAAGTATATAGAAGATATAGATATATATGTGTATATATATGTTTGATATATGTTATATATATGGCAGATATATATATATATCGAAGAATCGTTCTATATAGCTATAGCTGCCTAGTCCAAGTGCTTCCCAATTGCAATTCATAATTTAGCGCTTGCTGGCAATTATTTGCCTTTTTGGCCATAAATATTAAAGTAGATATATCTATATATATCTATATAGACATATATCTGCTATACTTATATATATAGATTTATGCCTGCATATATATATATATTCGATTATAGATGCACACGTTGTCGTGCTCAACAGACATCCGCCTAATATATATTTTTATTTGCAGTTGCTGTTGCAGCTGTTGTTGTTGCTGTTGTTGTTGTTGTTGCAGTTGCTGTTGCAGTTGTTATTCTCATTGTTGTTGTGTCTCTTACGCATGCAGCGTTTCGCTTTCAATTTTGCGTGCCTCGCGTCTCGACGCTCGTCGCTCTCACAGTGTTTATTCTTTTTGAAGGACAGCCTATGTCTATGCTGTCTATGTTGTTGATGTTGTTGATGTTGTCGCTGTGTGCGCCTGGGTGTCGATCTGAATACCGACCAAAGCGACCAACGCACAACACACACACACACACAGACACATGCATAGGCATACCTTTAAAGACAACATACAGACTATACATATAGAGACATATATACATAGGTATGTATGTAATAGCTCTAATATATCTATTAAATCTTGCAACTTTGTAGCAGCATTAAAAAAATGATCTAGCATAGATCTAGCTACGCATTATTTATAACTATATATATGTATATATATGTATATATAGTCTTATATATATGTATATATGTCTATTCATACTGTAACATAATTTGTCTAGAACTTGTTATGTAAATGAGCTCAAAGCTTATGAAGTTAGCCTTAAAAAAATTCTAATTGAATTAAGTCTAAGTGAAAGACAAAATGCTTATGGATTTATAACTAAGAAGAACTCGAACAAATAGTATTTCAGAATAAGTTTTCCTAACGAAAGAAGGAAGAGAAGCCCATATTATGACATAAATTCCTATTACAGGATGTAAAAATATCGTATAATCTACCTTAGCCAAAAAAATACTCATAAGTAAAAAATATATAGTATTTTTCCAGATCCCAAAGAAAAAAGTTGCTGTACAAAGACATTATTGGTATATTGTATAGAGAATTGATATTAGGGAATAGTATTTACTAGGAAAATACTATGAACCTATATACTTATTATACTTAAACACACAGGTAACTACGGGCTCTGGCTAAAACTACACCAAATCTCCATACTTTTGCCTAATTAAACCCGGATCCTCTCTTTGTCTAGATGCTTAAATAGCAGAGGACTACTTAGAGAACTGTTCTATATTCTAGAAGTATAACTCTAAAATAGGCCTATATACATATGCATATAAATATATATATACATATATCTATATCTGTTCAGTTTGCACACAACCAATTAGTCCACACACACACACTCACACATACTTCGCGTCGCAGATGACACAGATACATTTTGCAGCTTGCGCTGCTTTTCCGCACATTTTCCTCATTTGCTCGCGAACGTAATTTGCTTCTTCTTTTTATTTTTGTACAAAAAATTTGTGCGCCATATAAATGTCTATCATGCATATCCGTTTACACAGATACTAAACGAACTAGTAAGCGTGTGTGTGTGTGTGTGAGTGTGACGTGTCGGCACGATCTGAAGATCTATAAAAGCTAGACAGATTATGGCAACAAAAAACAAAAAGATGCTGCAATGTGAGTGGGTGGCAATATATATATGCATAGGTGGGTGGCCTGACGACTGATTGATAGAAGGTGCTAATTAGGAACACACTAATACACTCAAACACCCAAATGCATTAGTAAATGTTTGCCAATGGGTCACAAGTAGCAGTCGAGCACATGAACTAGAGCTGGAACTGCAACTGTAAGTGAAACTGGAACTAGCGCTCAGCGTACTGCGCTCAAAATGTTTGCTGAATGAGATATGCAAACAAGCAGCAAGAACAAAAAAAAAGTAGAAGAAGAAGAAGAGGTGGAAAGAATAAAATAGCAAGAACCAAGAGCAGTTGATTTTGTATAATGAAGCGCCTCGCGCCAATGAAAGCAAAACGGCTGCGACGCTGGCAGAGACGTAGACAACGACGACGACGACGGCGACGGCAGCGTTGTTGACGATGCGCATCTAAGTTTTTTCGTTGTCGCGGGGCAAAGGAGAGCTTTCGCAGACTCTCGCGAGCGACTCTCTATGCTTGTGTGTGTGTTTGTGTGCGCTTATGTGTTTGCCTTGCGTTTGCTGCGGCTACAAGTACACACACACACTTACACAGCATACATAAAATACAGCGTCACGCGAGTGCAGCGAACTAATTCAAGGCTGCATACCACACGCTACAGCAAAGCAAAAATAAAGCTTTCGTTGTATTAGTGTGTTGCTCTCCGCTTGGCTGGGCTCGCCGCGGCGAGTGTGAGCGAAATGTTTTTGCTCTCAGCGTATATGCATGTGCATGTGCATGTGGCTGTGGTTAAGTATGCGTGAGCTTGTGTTTCTGTTTGTGTTTGCGCTTGTATTTGTATGTTTTTGTGTATTTGTGCGCAGGCAAGACAAGTTCAGCGCTAAACATTCAAAGCCGACCAAAGCTAAGCGCAGCGACGAAGTTGGGGGCGAAGAAGCAGACCGAGATCTGAGACCTGAGACTCAGTGACTGCGGCTGCGACAGCGACTGCGAGAATATTGTAAGGTTGTATCATCAGCAGCAGCAGCAGCAACAGGCATGATCATCATCATGTCGATCATCATTATCATGATCGTTGTCATTTGGCGCTGGCTTTTGTTTTCATTTCTGCTTTATAACGAGATGCGAAGTCGGCGGCACACGCTCTAATGCAATCAACGCAGAGCAAGCGAACGTCGCACAAGCTGTGAAACTGCGAAACTGGAACTGGAACCGAAACACACTCACGCACACACACATACACAAGTGCATGCTCCTGTCTCCCTCGCTCTCGCACTCTCTCTCTCCTCTCCTCTCCCTTTGCTAACATTCAGGGGGAACTGTATTCAGTTCATTTGCTCAATTCTTGTCGGTTTGTTGCTGTTGTTGTTGTTGTTCCTGTTGTCGCGCTTTTTTGTTTCTTTTTGTTGGTTTTCTAATGGGCACAGCGAAATGTGTTTTGCTTTTCTGCTGTTGTTGTTATTGTTGTTGTTGTAGCTGCCATTGCATATGGAAAAGCATTGTGGCTGTCGCCGCATTTCATTTTCATTGGCCGTAATCGCGTATGTATATAGAGAAAATGCATTTCGTATCCCCGTCCCGTTCCGCCATTTCCACCTCTGTTCCGCCAATTCACCACCCCACCAGAGCTGCTGCTGCTGCCGCTGTTCACCACCCTATGGATGTGCTCTATTATTACTTTTCGTTTTCTGTTTTGTGTCTGTTTTGTTGTTGTTGTTTTTGCTATTGCTGGTTGTTGTTGTTGTTGTTGTTAGCTGTTTGGGGTGAAGGTGAAAACTTGCAGCACAACGGGAGACTCAACGACGATCGTCGACCGACAAATAGTTGCCGATCGTTTGTTGTTGTTGTTGTTGTTGTTGTTGTTGTTTGGTGTGTTAATGGGTTACAGTGCAATTAGGACAGTGTGCCTATGGAGCGAGCAGCAGTTGTTGCTGTGTTTGAATATGCAATTGAAATTTCATTTTTAACGTGTGCCTAGGTGAGAAAGTGAGAGCGCATTGAAGGGTGTTTAGAAATAATGAAGGGGAATGGAAGGGAATGGGATGATCTATATAGAGTTGAATATGTTATAGAGAATAGAGATTAGAGAAAGGAATAGATTCCATATGATCTACCTACCTATCTATCTGTATATAATCTATATATGTAAGTCTCTAAAGATCTATAACAGGATGTAACTGTATAGAGTTTATCTATGTAAAGGTCTATAAGAAATGGATTAGCATATGAAACATATAAAACTTTTCTTCCTTCTCTATATAATTATATTAAATTTCTTATATTCTATCTATTACCTTAACAATTTAACTTTATTCACAAAATCTTTTTTCTTACTCTCATATTAAAGTTTTTCTTGGCCTTGCTGAAAGCCTAGCTTTACGGATCTGGGTTATTCTTGTTAAGCTCTGGCCACGCCCTCTTCATCTTTGTGCCAAAAACTCATTACAGATATATCTTGATATTGATGAAGTCGCCATTAATCAATTCCAAAAAAAAAAAAAAATGGCGCCCAAAATGACATCATGTAAGACACAAAAGAGACGAATGACAAAAGACCCAACACCCGACATCCATCTAACACACACACACACACACAACAGAAATCTAAAGGTGAGGCTCCTGCAAGGGGTTACGTATTAAGAACCAAAATGCAATTGCAGCGCAAGTTGAACGACTATTAAATACTCTGTAAGTGTGTTGGGAGAGTGAGGTAGAAGTGTGGAAATGAATATGCATAGAGAATATAAGTCGGGAATGGAAGTAATAACAGAAAGAGTAGAGTATAAAGTAAAGTATATAGAGAATATATCATAGAGTATAGAGTATGGGGTATATACATAAATACACCTAGACGAAGTAGGTTTGGAAGCATAGAGAGAATATAGCACACAAACTAAGTGAGTTTAGATCAACTCTTATATTGTATAAGACTGAAATATTGGATTGTGAATGTAGTTCTTTAGTATAGTATAATGAGCATAGGATACTATATACTCTATAATGAGAGCTAAGAGTATATGAATGGAAAGTAAGAAAATTTAAAGTTTCATCAATCAACCTAAAAATTAGTTATAAATGATCTTAATTTACTATATATAGTATATAATATAAGTGGTTTATTGTATATTGTACTGTCTATAGTATATAGAACAGTATATTTATATATACTTCATCATATATAGCTTAATTATGCAAGGTCAAATTGTTAGATTTCCGCAAAGTCCCTATATATATATATGACAACCTTTCATTAAATATTCTATTTGTAAGCCAACTTCTATATAAATATGTATATATAATTATATCTGTATCTTATGCCAGCTATATATATATAAGATATATGTGTGCGTATCTAACATTTTCCAATCGATTCTATTCTATTTCAACTTAAGAGTCAAAGCTCTGACAAAGCTCGCAAAAAAAGTTGCCTCGTTAGCCATGAAAATGAACTACCTTGCACGCACGCTTGCATCCCAGGGTAGTTCAAATGATATCCGTTAATACTTGAACCCAGCGGTCAGCTGCGTCTTGCGTGCAACAAAACAACAGCCAAACGACAACAACAACAACAACAACAAAGCAACAACAACAACAAGAATCGAACAATTTTAGACAAGTCGCCAAAACAAATGCATGAAAATGCAAACAAAAATCAAATAAAAGCTAAACACAAAAACAACAAACATATATATATATATATATATATATATATATATATATATATATATATATATATATATATACCTGTATAGTATAGCATATATATATATATTTATATGTGAACAACAATTGCCAATCGACCAATCAACAAAATTGCAAAGTGCATTTAGCAGTGGCAACATTTTGCACTTGAGGCAACTGGCAGTGGGGTAGGCAGCAGCAGGTGGGCAGGCGGGAAAGGTGAGGGACAGGGGGCTGCTTGGGGCTTAGACGTCGGTGACGGTGGTGACAGTGACGTTCGCTCGACTCGGCCCGGTTCGCTGGCTGGCAATGGACAAATGAACGCCCCTGACATCGTTCGTTGTTGTTGTTGTCGTTGTTGTTTCGGTTGTTGCAGTTGTTGCTTTAGTTGTAATGTTAATTGTCGTTAGGCGATTCGCCGCTGGCCCGTTGCACACGCAGAAATCCTGATTTGGCCATAACAACGCACATTTCAGAAAACAAAAAAACAAAAAACGCGCGCGACACGATTTGAAATTCAAATTTTTGCCACAGCCACAGAAATGCGTGCAACAACAACAACAACAATAACATTGTTGCTGCTGCTGTTGTTGCTGTCGCTTTAGCCATGAGCCATGGCTAAAAGCACTTATGCATTGGCAACTAGAATAGAAAATGTCAGTTAACTAATCAAAATCAAAAGCCAAACGCACAGCGAACGAGGGCTGGGCGAAGCCAACAAAACAAACGAAAAACAGAAGGGAAATATAGATATAGATATTGATATACATATATGTATGTATGGAGAATAGGGAACTCTAAAGGAAGTATAAATGTGTATATAAGAAGAGCTGAAAGAAATCCTTAATAAATAAATATGGAGAACAAAGAAGTTTATGGGAAAACTTTAGATAGCCACAGCTGAGAGTAAAACCGAAAAGGATATATATAGTAAGTATATAAGGATATATATAGTAAGTATATAAGTATATATAAGTATTATGTATGTATGCATATACAAATATATAGTCTGCCTAGGCAACACGCATTCATATTATCGTCTGCAACTGAAACACGAAAGTCCTTTGGGTATTATTTGTATTCAACTATCTATTTGGGAATATGCGGATGGAAGGCTGAAGGGAGAGACCTGACAGCATTGCTGTTTCTCTCTCTCTAGCTCCTTCAATATCTCCCTCTCTCTATGTTCATCTCTGTCCATATCTGTATATTGTTCTATATCTGTGTACCCATCTCTGTCTCTCTCTCTTTCTCAATCTGCCCAACTCTGTCTTTTTTGCGTTATATATGTATATCCATCATACTATCTCTCCCACATTCTCTCTTTATATCTCTGTCTCTCCAATTTCTGAGTTTGGGAGATCCCAGATCTGTTTCTCACTTAATATCTCTCTCACTCACTATCTCTATCTCTCTTCTTCCTCGTCTTATTGTGTCTCTCTGTTTGTCCTCAGACTGTGTCTCTCTCTCTATCTCTTTTTTTTTGTCTCTCTTACTTTCTCTCTCTCTCTCTTTCTCTCTCTCTCTCTCTCTCTCTCTCTCTCTCTGTCTGTCCCGCAACCTTCTCTCTCTCTCTCTCTCTCACTCTGTCTCTCTACCTGCTTCCCTACACACTGACTCTCTCTCTCTCTCTCTCTCTCTCTCTCTGTCTTCCTCTCTTCCTTTCTTTGGTTCTTTTCTGAACTCTATTCTTCTCTCCCATAAATCCCACTCTATCCCTCATTGTTCTTCTCCACCTACAATTCCTTCCTCTCTCTCTCTCTTTATAAGAATTGTACTCTCTCTCTCTCTCTCTCTGTTTCTCTCTCTCTCTTTTGTTCTCTCTCTAAATATATCCAATTTATATAAAATCCGATTTCTAAGCCTTGCAATCCATCACCATCATCAAGCATCACACAGTGCATTGCAGCCCTGAAGTGAGGGGCCCAAAAAGTCGCGAACGCAGAAACTAACGCACTTTGTGCAAATGTGGCTAAAACGCAGCTCGCTGTGTCGTGTGGACCCCCTTGACATTAATAACGTGGCCAAGTCGCCGTCAAAGCTGCCGTCGCAAGCAAAAGCTGATGACAGAGAGGGAGAGAGAGGGAGGGGGATGAGGAGGAGGAGGGTAGGCAGGCCAGGCCAAGCCAGGCCGGGCTGGCCGCAATAGAACCTTGGCGCTACCCTCACCGCTCTGAACACAAAAGTGAACAATCTTTGCAGCCGCCGTCGTTAACCGTTCACAATGTCAACGGCTTGACGCGACTGCGACTGTGATTGGGCAGCAGCAGCAGCAGCAGCAAAGCAAAATCAAAAGAGAAAACGAGTGAGAGAGAGTGAGAGAGAGAGAGAGAGGGAGAAAAAGGTGCCCACTCATCAAGGCGTATCCTTGAAATGGTAAAATTAAAGTTCAATGCTTGAGCGGCGCTTGAACCCAGGCCAGGACGCGTCAGGACACGACCCAGCCGAGCGGCAGCAAAGAGGCGTCTAGTCTGCCTAAGCCAAACAATCAGCCAACTAAAAGAGCGAGAGAGAGAGAGAGAGAGCTAGCGCCTAGCATTGCGCCCATTTTGATGTCTCGCTTTTCTTTTTTACGGCTCGAACTCGCACGAAAATTTCAAGTTCAAGGTTGCCAGGAAAGCAGCCAAGCACCCCGACCGAACACCGAACCCACACCCCCAGCCACGCCCACCCGGCCAGACGTGGGCTTCGTCTTTTGTCTGCCTCGGCTGTGTCTCGGCCCATTGCTCATTGCTCATTGCCTGCCTGCCTGCCACCCCCTCCCCCACTGCCAGCCGCCATTTTGTCTGCCTCTCTTGCCCCTCTCTCTCCCTCCCTCTCTCTCTATCTCTCTCTCTCTCTCTGTGTGCGTGCGTCGTTTCCTACACAGCGTCGGCCATGGCAATATCCTTTTGACCTTGAAGCGCACAATTTCCACACGCAAAATTTTATTGACCTGCCTGCAGGGCGGCGACGTCTAGCGCTAGCTCTCTCTAGCTCACTCTCTCTCCCTCTCTCCCTCTCTCTCTGTGTGTGTGTCTTGAGCGTGTAAAGGAAACATAAAAAACGTCGACAGCAAAAAAAAATATAAATAACAAACACAAAGCCGACGGCCACCCGCAGCCCGCCTCGTGCTCTGTCTGGCTGTGGGTCCTTTTTGCCAAAAAGGAAGTAGGTGCTGTGGGTGGGCGTGGCAGGCGGTTGTTAACGGTGTCTGCGGCAGCAGAGAGCCAGCAGACAGCGCAGACATTTGTTAATGAAGAGTCATTAGGGCATAAATCTGAATTTTTGTAAACATATTTGACATTCTTCAGTTTTCATTTCATTTCAAATTAATTAATTTGAATAAAATATTAAATAATTTCCCTTTTGCACTATATCGTAAATGCCCTAACTACGAAACTATACTAAAACTCTCCAATTGAATAAAATAATATCCACTATTTAGTCAAGTTCTGCACCAGCTGTTAAAGTTAACTGCAATAAGGCTGTCTACACTTTTAGTCAAGTTTACAACCCATGCTTAACATTAAGTTCATTACGATATTTATATTTTTAGTTAAGCTTAGCACCAGCTGTACCAGCTTTCAGCTTATATTTAGTTTATACAACTACCGTTGCTTAGTCAAGACACATACCACAATCAATGGCAAAGCAGCACAGTGAATGCCAAACTGTGTGCTTGTCTCACAGCCAACTTCAAGTGACTCAAACTGCGCGCGCAGCCAACTTAACGTGATCGCCCGCCAAGTGCAGCTGACTTCACGTTAAATAACGCGCGCGCATTTGAATTTTGAATTTTATAGAGCGCAAAAATATAAGAAAAGATAGAAATAATAAAACGACTTACCATCTAGCTTATCCAATCGCTTGTCTATATTTAAGCACTTCGACATGAGCTTCTCCACTAATAATGGATTCGCCGAGGCGCTCGTCACAGTGACAAAACGCGATTCTTCCGGCGTGCAATCGCCATTGCCATTGCCATTGCTATTGTTGTTGTTGTTGAGCAGATCGCAGGGTAGCAGAAAACCTAAAGAAGATATATATATATATATATGAATAGGTATATATATGTCTATAACTCATAGCTAACCATTTCGCTTGGCTGCCGCAGCGGCCGTCGTCGTGGCCGTCGCTGAGCTGGCGCCAAAGCCAAGCAGCGCCTGGCCATGCCCACCGCCTCCGCCACCACTGTCCGCCAAACTGGCGCTGACCGTATCCACCAATCCTTGAACGCTCAGCTGTACATTGTCCTTGGCCAGCAGATCGTCGCCGGCAACAACGGCGGCGGCAACGCTCGCAAAGTCGTTGTCGCTGATGACGTTGTTGTTGTTCTCCTCCTAGGAAAGAGATGGGCAGAGAGGAGGAAGAGGGACAGAGAGAGAGAGAGAGAGAGAGAGAGAGAGAGAGACAACAAATAAAGAGAGTACACGTTGTTGTTGTTGTTGTTGTTAATGTAAGGGAAGAGAAGAGCAAAAGAAAAACACATATTTGTGGTAGGGAAGAAAAGAGCAAAAGAGAAAACAAATTATAAACGGTAAATTGCGAGATGAGCTATACTCAAAGTTTAAAAGCGAAAAAAAAGTCCTGCGCAAAGGAAATTTATGTGTATGTGTGTGTGTGGGAGAGAGCGAGAGAGAGTGTGAAGCATGTATGTATATGTGAGTGTGAGTGTGTGTGTGTGTGTGCTTTAGTTCAACTTGTCTGCGGATGTACATTTTCGACTTTGACCTCAACGGTCGCCAAATCGGACAGCAGGCTCTCGATCTCGAAGTTGCTCTCGGAGAGCGTGCGGAACAGCTCGTCGGAGGAGTCGCTGCCGCATAACGGCTCCACCACCACGTTCACATTCCGAGCCGCTGTGCCGCAAAGCTCCGAGGATTGCTGCTGCTGCTGTTGTTGCTGTTGCTGCTGCTGTTGCAACTGTTGCTGCAACTGTTGTTGCTGCTGCTGTTGATGCTGCTGCAACTGTTGCTGTTGTTGCTGTTGCAATTGTAGCTGTAGTTGTTGCTGTTGTAAGGAGTTGTTGCTGTTGTTGTTGTTCACGCCAATTGTTGCATTTATGTTCTCCGCATTGACCGAGGAATCATCCTGCAAGAAGAGAGAAATTCCCTTATTAGAGAGATTAACACTTTAAAGGGTATCAGCTTATACGCACTGTCATGCAGTTAGCCAAGTCTAGGCCGCCAACTAGACGACCATCGTTATCCGGACACCAGAGCAGCGCGTCATCGATAAAGGGCATCGCTGATAGGGCAAAGCCTGCACTGCAAATACTGTTAACTGCCAGCGTGTAGCCGTTTCCTCTGCACCCCTTCACTTGAGAAAATTTCCTTTTTAAAATAACCCTCACTAGCTACCTCACTCACACAATGTCCCTCGAATATATTTCCCACTCGCTTTGTCTCTCTCTCTTTAACTTAGATGAGCTTTTAAATTTATTGTAAACTTTTGACTTATCACACTTTTGTTTTTGTTTTTTTAATTTTAATTTTCAGTTTTCACAAATTTTGTTTTAGGCACTTTTTTTAGACGGTTTTGGTTTGGTTTCCGTTTTTTTTTTTTTTTTTTTAATTTTTAACTTTTTTAGTCTTTTGTTTTGGACGTTTTTTGTCGTTGAACCAAAAAAATAAAAAATAAAATTAAGTTCACTCTAAAATTCGTTTATGTACTACGTGTGTATATCGTAAATTACTTTTTATAATATATAATATATATTATTTTTATTTTGGCTTAAAGTTTTTTAAGAGTTTTTTATTTGATTTGCACGCTTAAAGTCTGAAATGAAAAGAAAAAGTCGAAAATTCGTATGAGATATTAAAAATGTTTCTTAATGTGATTTTTATATATGTATTTAAAAATATTTATTTAAAGCAAATTATACTTATATTTATTTTAAGAACATATCTGCAAATCTTTCTAACAAATTTCTCTAAGGGATATTTATAAGCAGTTTGAGCAGAATTTCCTACTGGCCTTGCTATCTCTCAGCGTTGATATGCTTAAAGCTATGCACACTCAGGGATATTCCCTCAGAGTGCTTAGGGGATATTTACAATTAAGCTCTTATACTTTTTCCTACTCGCTTTGGATATCATTGACTAAACATATATGCTTAAGGTTTTACACACACGCTCAATAAGGGATATTCGGTTAAGGGACATTTACAGGTGCTTAGCTTAGCAATTTAAGGGATATTCGCTTAAGGGATATTTAAAGGCGCTTGCTGAGCCTAGCAATGGCTAAGGAATATGCGCTCAAGGGATATTTCCAGGTACTTGCTTAGCGATCACTAAGGAATATTTGCTTAAGGGATATTTGTATGTACTTGTGTAGCTATAAAGCGCTAAGGGATATTTAGAAGCATTTGCTTAGCTTAGCAATCATTCAGAGACAATTTACTTAAGGGATATTTACATCTAATTTATGCATTCTACAATTCATACACTTATGCAATTTCCCATTTGCTTAGTTATCCAATATAGAAACATAATTTTAAATATATACAAATATTTCTTTGCAAATAAAGTCATTTATTTATAATAAATAATAGTTATTCAGCTCAGCTCGTAATTGAGCTGTCGTCGTTAGACCAGGTTTGCCATGAACGTCTTTGGCTTAGCTGGAAAAACAAAGCTGGGGATGAGCTGGTGAAATGTTGATGGAAAGTCGTCTCGATGCATTGCATTGTTTTGATTATATTTTGCTTAACTTCCGGTTAAAAAAATAACAAAACAAAAAAAAAACATAAGCAACTATCAAAGTTAATTTCGTTTAAAGTTCAATAACATTTCAAATTGCGAATTACGATTGAGCAACAACAGCAGCAGCAGCAGCAACAAAAGGGACTGCAAAATTATAGTTAAAGGTTTTGCCATGTGCAACAGCTGCAACAGCAACAGCAACAGCAAAAGGAAAAACAAAAAGTTGCAACAAAAAAATAAAGAGAAAAATGATAGAAAAAAAAACAACAAACCAAAACAGCAAAAGCAACTTTGCAAAAAATGCTTTTTACATAACATGTTGTTGAACCGCATGCAAAGCAAACAGCAACAACAACAGCAACAACATTAGCAATAGCAACAACACGTTTAGCTGCAACTGTTGCCGCTGCCGCTGCCGCTGCCGTCGCTGCTGCATTTCGCTCTCTCTAAGCTGCCAAAACCAATGCAAGTGAAAGTCTAACAACAACAGCAACAACAACAACAATTGCAAGTTGCGTTCATAGCGCAAAAAGTTCGTTAACATTGAACTACGAAACATTTGCTGCAAAGCGCAATAACAACAACAGCAGCAACAACAGCAACAACAACAACATCAATAGCAACAACAGCAATAGCAACAACTATAGAGAGAGAGAGTACATTGAACAGCAACAACAACAACAACAATAATTGACATTACAACATTGCGCTGCCTGGCACTGATGCTGCCGCTGCTGCTGTTGTTGCTGTTGTTGCTGCTGCTGCTGCTGTTGCTGTTGGCTGCGCCTGCGTTGGTTTTTCCATTGCATGCCAGTTTGCAATTGCAGTTGTTGTTGTTGTTGTTGCTTGGTGATGCGCATGCAGCGCGGAAAACTCGTTTTTCATTATTCAATACTAACAGCAGCAGCAGCAACAACAACTCACAGCAGCAGCAGCAGCAGCTGGCGGCTATTCACTTTTCTGCTCACAAGTTCAGCAGAAGAAAACTTGAAAGAAAAGCCAAGGCAACAGCCAACAAGAACAACAACAACAGGCATTAGAAAATGTTGCTGCAAGCAACTGTTGCTGGTTGCTAGTTGCTGGCGCCAATCTGCTGCTGCTGCTGCTGCGTAATGCACATTGATTAGAAGATGTCGACGTTTATGCAAAATATTGCCTTTTGCCTTCTTCGCTTTGTTGTTGTTGTCTTAATAACAGAGCAACGGTGCGTATACACAATGTTTGATTAGACAGCAACAACAACGACAACAACAGCAACAGCAACAGCAACAACAACAATTGCTCGCATTTTGATTAGCTAAAGCTCATTACATTGTTGCATTTGTATTTGCATTAGGCTCGCAGCACTTCCTGGTGAGCGCTGCACTTTGAAATTATTCTTGGAATTGGGCGCGGTTCCAAGTTGGGCGGCCAGAGCAGCTCGATTTTCGCTTGTTCTTTTACCTTTTTTGAAAGAGTAGCAAATGCAAAAGCTCACGAGGGAAATACCAAACAGAGACAGAGCAAGGGAGAGTTCTTAGATATTATATAATTGTCATAATCATTAGCTGATTGTTCATTGGAACCAGTTCCACAAACTAAATATTGAAATATATATTATATTCTATATATAAATTGATTTAACATCATATTCAATAGATTTAAGTAGTAAGAGATTCAGAATAAACTATATATATATGTATAGAAATAAGCGTAGATGCTGCTAAGCCGACTGGCGTATACCCTGTTCAAGTTACTCAAGAACATATATATTTACTTGGGGCTCTACCTGGCCTTTATTCTTCTGTTTTAAAAGAAGCTTTTAGTGCTTTTAGTACTTTTAATACAACTTTAAGAATTTCAAAGAGCTTTTGGCTTTGAGCAATGTTAGACTTTCTATGGCAGAAATCTGAAACTAGGTATATATTCTCGCATATAACAGAGCTGAGTTAAATAAAGGCGTGGCTTATCTAAAGACCATAAAGACTAACTATAAAGACTAGGATTTAACAATGAAAAGCTCTCTTAAAAATCTTATCCATTCTAAATTGGGAAATTTTTATGTCTTGATAAATTTTTAAACTAAATTAAGCAGTGTTTGGACTATGAAAGAGTATTAGCTAGTCGCTCATGCTCATTTACAATTTACCTTATGTATGCATAAGTATCTTATAGAAAAGTAAGTTTCTTTATGAAAAGCTTTTTCGCTTTGTCTAGATTTACATGAGATAATTATCTATTATTTATTATTTTAAAATATATATATTATATACTTTTATATACTATAACAAATAAATAATAATAAATTCCATAACTCACCTCTGTTGGATATATATATATATATATATGTATAAAGATATATATATCTATGTATATATATAGATGTAGATGCGGCTTATCCAGAACGTGTTGTAAATATTGTTGCACGTCTTGTTCTTTAAACAATAAATTGTCACTAATATATATGTATATGTATATATACACTATATATACACTATATATATATATATAGATATATGTATATGTATGTCTAAATGTTTGTTTTTTTTATCTACAGCTAGAAGGCAGTGTAAAGTTGTCCAAAAATTTGATTGTTAATTTGCATTGAAGCTTTGTTGTTGTTTGTTTGTTGCACTTGTTGCAGCAGTTGTTGTTGTTGTTGTTGTTGTTGTTGTTGTTGTTGTTGTTGTTGTTGATTAAGAAGTAGAGGAGGTTGCCAACACTTGGGTGAGCGCAACTGCTGCTGTTGCTGTTGTTGTTGTTTTATTTTACAACGTATGCTATAGATGTACAAGTATAAAGTTTTATTGTCATTAGCAACATGGCTGACATTGACCAAATTTGCATTTGTTCCCAGTTTCTTGCTTTGGGCACGCATTTATGGTGTTTGCACGTGCACTGTGGCATTTAAGCGAGGCCAAATGGGGGCCAAAGGGCGCCTCACCCCCCTCTCTCTCTCACTCACTCTCTCTCTTTCTGTTAGGCACTGGCTCTATCTGTGATTGCTGTGCGCTGGCCTCTGTAAAAGAAAGAAGAATATATAAGTATGAATTTTAAATAATAATTATGTTTAAGTTTATAAATATATTCTATATTAAGAGCTTAAAGTTATGCAAAGCAATGCTTAGAAGTCGTGACTGGCTATAGAAATATGCTCATAGGTGTAGTATTTAAAGAGAGGGATATTCAGGTTTTCATATGCACAATTTCCCACTTGCTTCGATGAGCCGAAATATGCCTGAATTAAAGACCCATACTCATAGAGTTGCATACACTCAAAGTGTTTAAGGGATATTTACAGAAAGTACCAATCTTCCAATCGCTTCGATATCGTTCACACACGCTCACTGAGGGACATTCACTCAAACTCCTGAAGGGATATTTACAATGAACTTCCCACTTGCTTTGGTTCTCATTGTGCCAAAATATGCCTAACGCTTCACACACACGCTCAATAAGGGATATTTACTTAAGGGATATTTTCAGTTACTCGCTTAGCTTAGCAATTGCCAAGGGATATTTCCAGTTACACGCTTAGCATAGCAATTGCTTCGGGCTATTCACTTAAGGGATTTTTACATCTGCTTTATGCATTCCTATAATTTCCCATTCCACTTGCTTAGCTATCGATATGCCAACATATGCTACACACACACAAACACATTCATAACTATTTAGCTGTTATATTTATGTACATGCTGAGCTAAAGCTTTCGACTGCACTCGCTCCGCAACTCGAGAATGAGCTTTTAGTTTTATTGCCTAGTCAGCACCAGAAGCAACAACAACAATAACAAAGGCGAAAAGCTACGCAAATAGTTGAAACACAAAAAAATGCGTTTGACTTGCGCTCTTCGTGGGCTTTGCGGCAACAAGGTGCAAAGAGTTGTGCGGATCAGGCGCTGCGTGGGAGAGGCAGGGAGAGAGAGAGAGCGAGAGCGAGAGAGTGTGTATTATGTCTGCTGTCTAGAGCGCCGGCGTCTTTGGCTTTGTCTACTGTTGTTGTTGTTGTTGCTCATTTACTGCGTAAATATGTTTTGCCTGCTCTTACTTTTTGCTATGACTGTTAGCTTTTTGCCATTGTAGTTGTACGCATATACTATGTATGTGCATGTGTGTGTGTTCGTGATGTTGTGCGCTTGTTTGTATACTAGTTTGTGTGTTTGCATCGTGACCTTCTCACACTGTCATGGCTACGTATAAAAATTGTATAAAAATAAAAGCTTTCGTTTTATAATTTGTATGCAGCTCCATGCGCGCGAGTGTGTGTGTGTCAGTGTGTGTGTGTGTGCGTGAAGAACATAGACGACTCGTGCCTTAGCGACGACAACAACAACAACAACAACAACAAGAATTGTTTTTCATTGAACAAAATATTATTTATGTTCCGCTCAAGATCGCATTGTTTTTTTTTTTGCTAGCTTAATATTGTTGTTGTTGTTGTTACTGCTGGCTTAGCTAAGCTTTTGCAGCCGTCTACTTCCGACTCTGTTTCGATAAAAGTGTGATTTCGGATATACAAATTTGTTGAGCTGTTAGAATTTCGAATTCAAGTTTTCTATATTCGCTCAGGTGTCGTAAAGATTTTTGTGTTGCAGATGTTTCAAGGTCATTCAAATAGTTGTCTACAGTTTTCTTAGCTGAATATGCAAAATAGCTTAAAGACATAGGAGTGAGATCCTCTTTGTATGCCATATAGAGTTGAGTGTTTACAGGGTAGATACTTTGCTTAAGATACACTATGAATTTGGAATTGAGTTAGTTTCATAGGGGTAACTACTCTATATTGTAGATACTCTTTTAGCTTTTTACAGGGTATAAGCTTAACTAAACATCGTTTGTCTTTATAGATGTATAAAAAGCTTATAGAATTTTTGTGATAACTTTACTAGAGTTTAGCTAGATTTTAATTTTTACAGGGTATTTGCTTGCTTAGACAATATTTTCTTGAGTTCTTTAGTCAATATCAGTTATTTAAGCTTGTCTTAGTCATACTAGAATTATAGAGTTGCATACCAAATAGATCAGAATGTGTATTTAGTTACTCAAAGATACCCTGTAAAAATGTAATTCTTATTGGTATATAACTCTATTATAGAGTGTTATCATAGAGCGCTATATCAATAAGATTATCTTTTTTACAGAGTATTTACTAGTTCAATAATCCTTTATTGTTAATAATATTTCATTGAGTTACATCTATAAGATTAACATTTCTACAGGGTATTTGCTATTTCAATATTCTCTAATTTTTCATTAATTTCATTTATGAGACTAACATTTTTCAATATTCAATATTCAATATTCTTTTTTTTTATTTTCATTAATTTGTATCTATAAGATTAACATTTTTACAGGGTATTTTCTAGTTTTAATAATATTTTTTATAATAATCTTTCATTAATTTAAACTGCGTCCTTTTTGTTTTGTCTTAATCAAGCCTAAGCTTTTAGTCGTTGCCAACTATTTAACACATTAATCTTACAGCTAATCAAATTTATATATATATATATATTATATACATATTTATATATGTATATATATTTATATATATAAAATTTTAGCAAATGGTCTAAAATGCGTAACCTTCCTCGAAGTGATTTTTCTCTAGCTTTTCGTTGTTCGCTTTTCGTCTAACCGCAGCAACAACAACAACAACAACAACAACAAGAACAACGTGCTTGGCAGGTTGATTTTGTTGTTGTTGTTTTTAGTTTTTGTTGCCTTTGTTGTTGCTGTTGCTGTTGTAACCTTCTGTTCTGTTCGATTCAAGTTTAAGGTCGCGCTCAGCCCCGGCCCCTCTGCCCGCCTTTGTCTAGACAACAGACCCTTGAGTCGCTAATGCCCACTAATAATGCCTTATGCAGGGTGTTTGCTGTTGTTGTTGTTGTTGTTGCTGTTACAAGGGCACAGCCAATGCTTGTTGTTACACGCACCTAAGCCTACTCACACACACACACACACATACATAGTAAAGCTAAGCCTATAAGAGAGCAGCTGGAAACGGGCCTCTCTTAACTGGCAATTTCTTCGCTATGCTTTGCCATTTAACGGTTAATTTGTAATCGAATTGTTAATGAAAATAACAAAAACAAAAAAAAATAACAATAATTAATGGACTTGTGACCAATGCATTGGATAATGTTGATGCCATACAGAGCTAATTGCTTCAGCTATTTACTATTTACTGCTATGTCTGGGGTCTAGGTCTAGAGTATCAAGTGGAGCTAAGAAATTTTACAGATTTCACAGAAAAAACTACGATGAAGGTTAAAAAACCATTAAAGTAGAGCATAGAAATAACTGGGTCTAAGAAAAAACCCTGAAACTGTTTCAGAAAATTATAATTATGTAATATATAAGAAAGCAAAATAATAGATAAATAAATTAAATAAAAACACTTAAAATTAGAGGTAAATAAATTAAATAAAAAATTAAATTAACAAACAAAATAAGAACATTTTTAAAATTAACCTAATTAAACTTTTTAAGATCTTTTATTTTTAAAGAAAACAATTTAGATACAAAAAAATAGTTAAGTGTATAAAATATTTATTTTTTAATTATTTAAATATTTAAGAAATTTAGTAAAATAAATGCTAACAAAATTTTTAATTTTTTTATTGAATTTATTTAAGTTCTTTTTTAAATCTAAACTATTAAACTTAAGACTTATTTACGTATATTTACGTATATTCATATGCAATATAGTATAATAAATTGTTCCTTACATCGCCATTTGTCTAAGCTTTAATAAAAGCTTTATATATAGCTTTTGTTTGTTTTTTCTTATAAATCAGATTCGTCTTAGACTTAGCTAAACTAACTTTGTTATAATTAACCTTCGGCGAGGAATTTGTGTTGACTAAGATTAAGACTTAGACTAAGAATATGTTTTTTTTTTATGTGTTTACTGTGAAAGATGACAACTGAAATGAAGAAGGAGAAGAAGCAAAAGCAAACGAAGATGAGTATGAAAACGAAATAGTAACAAAGAACCGAGCGCAACTTGCATTTTAATAAATTTAATTTAATGAAATAACCATAAATTCAGATGTTAAATGGAAAATTTATTTTTGCTTATTCTTCTTCTTTGCTGTCATAAGAATTGTGATACAATGCAATACAGACGGACGGATAGACGGACAGACAGACGGACGGACGGACGGACGGACAGACGGACGAACGGATAGACAGATGTGTATGTAGATGTGTACATACAGATATAGATAGAATCATACATATGTATATTTACAAATATGTATGCAGGTGAACATGAATACATCATATATACATACATACATATGTACATACTTATACATATATATATCCATATAGACATCCAGGTATACTTATATCATACATACATACATACATACATATAGATATGCATGCAAGCTAACATACATCCATCAAGTATACGCACATGCATACAGACAGGCAGACATATAGACATACATACATAGAGATAGACAGACATAACATACATACATTCATACATACATATGCATAACTATAATAGAGCGAGAAAAAAAGAACATAGACAAAATCTTAAGTGTCGCACAAGTTGTTGTTGCTGTTGTTGCTGCTGTTATTGTTGTAGCTAAACTGTAAATTCAAAATAAAATACATAATGCTATAAAAACAGAATAGTCAAGCGCTACTAACCTTAGACAAAAACAGAAAGAAACAGAGAGAAAAAAAAAGCAAAAGGCAAAAGCAAAAGCAAAAGCAAAAGGCATATATCTATCTAACTACAAAATATATGTTTCTATGTCTGTCAGCCACTATACACACACATACATACATACACACACATACGTGTGTGTATGTATAAAATACGCAACCTTCAAAAAATCTAACAAAGCAAACTTGTTCAATAGTCATATGCGTATCAGGAAGTCAACATTTCAAGGATTGACTCATTGAAAAGTCGAATGCGACAACAACAACAGCAACAACAGCAGCAGCAGAAACAAGTTAGTCGCGCGCACACACATGCGCATATCTATACACACACAGACACCGACACCAGTGCATTAGACGAAAACTTTGAAAAGCGCGCCGGCAAAATGCAGTGCAAAAAAATATTTACAGTAAAGCACACACACACACGCACACACTCATGTGCTCTGAGATCACTTGAAATGGCAGCGAGTGCAGCAACTGCAGTCGCTCTCACTCTCGCTCTCTCTCACACTCTCTAGCTAAGCTTTTGTTGAGCGTCGCTGCTTGTGGTTGTGTGGGTAAGACGCATTCGCTTAAGGCGCACTCTCTTACGCTTGCACTCTCTTATATTAAGCGCTGACTTCATTCAACGGTGCTGTCGCTGCCGCTGTCACCGCTGCTGCTGCTGCTGCTGCTGCTGCTGCATTGTTAAATAAAAAGTGCAAATACCGTAAGATTTTGCTTTTGTTGCAAAATTTTACTTTTCAATGTGAAATGATTTAAAAACTAAAAGTTATTATGCATGGCAATGGCATTTTGCTTATTAAAAATAGAATGTATTTAACTGTATTTGGAGTATGAATGTTTTTAAGAGCTTTAGTTTTGACCATGCTTTAAAAAAGTTCAATATGTGAACCTTCAACCTGTCGCGTGTGTGTGAGTTGTCACTCAGGTTCACTGCTCGCTCACATTCAAGGCACTAACATAATAACCTAGCCCACGGCGAATTTCGTTTCAATAACGCGATAAACTTCTTCAAAATAAAACAGCAAAGTCAACAATAACAACAACAACAAGTACAGCAATTGAAATTCGTGCCGTCGATCGCATGGAAGGTCGTTGCATTAAAAAAGAGTTTAATGACCAAGGAAACTTTTGCCGAAATATGAAACAAAAGCGAACAACAACAACAACAATTGACGCTGCGTAAGCGCTGCAGCAGCAGCGCCAATTCGCCGTGCGCCCACAACTTACGACGCGCATTCGCACTCCGCGCTCCTTTCATGGCAACAACAACAGCAGTAACGGCAGCAGCAGCAGCAGCACTTGGGAAAGGTCAACGAACAACATTGCCTCCGTCGGTCAAAAGCAGAGTTCACACGTACACAGACAAAACGCACACATGCAAGCGCGCGCACAAACATGCACACACACACACACACAGACACGCATACGAATGCATTGTGAGGCGGCGGCGCAGCGAAGAGCAACAAAAAATCCAACGGCAACGGCAACGGCTGGCAAATTTTTGTTTTGCTTTTGCTTTCGCGTTGAGTGAAGTGAAATGAGTGTGAAGCGAAATGAAGTGAACTAAAATGATGTGAAGGAGTGAGTGAGTGAGTGAGTGTTACAGCCTTGTGCAGATTGAACTGCCTGGCTTTTTGGCAATGACTCAAACGGCTGGCTGCCTGGCTGGCTGACTAATTAATTATTTATTAATTGTTACTCATATTGAGCTATTTCCATGCGGCACGCAATGCCAGCCGATGCGACGCTGACGCCTACGCAAGCAGCAATTCATTCACAATAAAAGCGTCGCTGCGCGCTGCTCGCTGCCAGCGCTGACGCTGCAGCTGCGTCACGAGATCAACGCACTTTCTGCGCTTGTGTGTGTGCGTGTGTGTGTTGATCCCACGAAACAATTTGCCGTTTAATGCACCCCGAAAAGTAAAACAAAAAGCGAAACAAACAAAACAAAACAAAACAGAAATGTGCAGCGGCAGCTCAGTGCGAATGACTCAATTTTTGAGTGCAATTTATGCAATTTCATATTCAGCGATTTGCATGCAGTTTTCACTTTTTTTCAAGCAACTTTTCTTATTGACAGCAATAAAAAATAAAAAATGAATAAACCAAAATATGAAAAAATAATATATATACAACGAAAGTTTGCAATAAATATTAATAATAAAAGCAGATAAATAAATCATAAAAGCAACAGGCGAGAGACTTGCAATTGCACTCAAATTCCTGGCGGTCGCGGAGACTGACAAAACTGAGCAGCGGGCAGCGCGACGGCCGCCCCGGATACAAATACAATGCACTTGGCCAGTGGCCAGGCTAACGATGCAGCCAAAGCTCGAAGCTGGAGACGGAGCAGCAGCAGAGGCGGAGGCTGATGCTGCGGCTGCGGCTGAGGCTGAAAGTACTAAACTTGTTTGAAAGTTGCAACTGTCGATGGCAGCAACTGCAACAAGAGCAGCAGCTGGAGATGGCAGGGGGAGTGAGGGAGAGAGGAGCAGAGGGGAGCAAGAGCCAGAGTATGTAGGAGTAGGAGGAACGGAACGAGGAGTTGGCAAACATTTGCAATTTTTTCGGCTAAACTTGAAAATGATGTAAAAGAGAATTAAGAAAACAACAAAATTACAGCTGCATAAATAAAGTTAAAAGGAATTTGAGTAAAGAAGCTGAGCAAAAGAAAATGAGAGAGAAGTTTAGTAAAAACTATATACAATAAAAGAATATAAACATAAACAAAAATAAATAAATATAATAATAAATAAATACAAATAAATATAAAGAAATTTATAAAGAATTTAAAAAAATCTATAAATAAATATAATTTAAAAGATTTTTATATTATTTTAATTATTTTTAAATCTAACTCTCAAAGTAAATTTCAACAAAATTCCCTCGGCTCAAAGTTCACAGCGCACAGTTCGTCTCTCCTCCTCTTCCTACTCATCCACCTCCACCTCCTCCTCCTCTTCGACCTTCTCTCTCTCACACACTCAAAGCGAAAGTGTGCGCGCTCAGCTCTCGCTGAGATTATGAATTCGCCGTCATTTCGATTGCCGCTTCGATTAGCCCAAAAAGGCCCAAAAAAAAAACAAAAACAAAAACGTAAAACTAAAAGCGAATGCAAATGTCTTTGCTGCAGGACATAAAACAAACGAAATTTCACAGTGAATGCAGCGCGCCGCAAATAAACATCAGCAACAACAACAACAACAACAACAGCAGCAGCAGCAGCAACAGCAACAGCAGGGAGTCGCGTGCAGCAAACATTTGAAGATGCCCCGCACTCTGGACAGGGCCATAAAACTGGCTGAGCCTCAAGCCTCCAACCATGCCCATGCCCAACATGCCAGGCAACATTAGAAAACTGCAACAGCAGCAGCAGCGGCGGCGGCAGCGGAGGCAGCGAAGGCAGCAACAATAACAAAATGTAGTAACAGAGCAGCGAATGAAGCAAATGAACGAACAGCGTCGCAGTTGCAGTCACAGTCAGCGTCTGCGTCGCGGTCGACGCTGACGTCGAGTGTATGCATCAAAAAACAGACAGTAAATCTGATTGTTTGGGGTAATTGAACTTTCTTAAGAAATTGCGACATGTACACTTTGAAAAGCTCTGGATTTGCGAGCAGCAGCGTCAGCTGAGACAGCGCAGCAGCAGCAACAGAAACAGCAGGCAAAGGCAGCACCATCAGCCGCAGCCGCAGCAGCAGCAGCGACAGCAGCACACAAATGTACGCCAATGACCGAGTTCGGGTGAAAGACCTTCGATAACCATCATCATCATCATTCGCAGAGCAGCAACGGCAACATCATTAGCGAGTCCGAGTCGTTCGCAGCGTAGTCATTGCACTAGCTGCCAGCCAGCCAGCAAAACAAAAACAAAGCAGCACAGAGAGTGAGAGCAAGTGAGAGCACGCGCCAGCCAAAAGAGAGCTGCGCTAAGAGCAAAAGTGCCCAAAGAGCTGCTGCAGCAGCGCAATTTCATTGAACTAAATTTAGCATTGTGTGCGTGTGTGTGTGTGTATTAGCAGCAAAAGAGAATCAGCACGCGCTGCAGCTCACGCTCTCTCGCTCTCACTGATATCACACAAATACACTAAAACAAAAGCGCGGGAGTTGTTTTGCTCTTGCCGTGCTGCTCTGACTGGCTATTGCTGTTGCATTTTTGCATGTGCATTTGATGTTAGTTTTTATTGTTATTGCATTTGCGATTTCGAGGTGCATGGCAAGACCTCAACTAAGGCTAAATTTGTTTTGTTGTTGTGGCTGTTGTTGTTTGTGTATTAGTGTGCGTGTGTGCGATAATAGTGCGCTATAGGCGCTGCCGCATTTGGGGGCTATTGAGATAGGCGCGCGATTTGGTCAATGCAGCTCAAACTATAAAAGCCTTGGCGCGGCATTAAGTGCGGCGCGTGTAACAGTTTGACAAGCGCTACAGTGCTATTGAAACTGTAGGCGGCATTTTACAGTTCTAACACGACAGATGAAATGAATAAATTAATTTTATTTCTTTTTAAATTGAAATAAATTTAATAAATATTTATATAAATATATATTTGTGTATGTAGCACATTAAATTTATATTTTATTTCTAGATTATTACAGAATAAAAATAACTGCAAGCGCATTCCACTCAGCATGAGCGAGGCAGAGAGAGGGAGGGAGAAGGAGAGCACAGAAATTTTGGGCATGAAGTTCGAGTGAACGCACTCGCACTCACAGTTGGACGCGTCAATGCACGCTGACGTCGCCGTCGCCGTCACAGCGCTAAAGCAATGACACTGATCCTGGCGTTGAACTCTGTCAATGCAGTGCTGCCACGCTTCCGTCAGTGGTGGGAGCAGAGACACAGTCAGTGCTGGGAGCAGCGGCACAGGCGAGACAGAGACGAAGAGACAGACAAGAATAGCAACTACAAAAACAAAAACAAAAGCCATCAATTTCGGTTTCGTTTTCGCTGCTTGATTCTACGGCTTAGTTAGCCTCCACTGCGAGTTGTTGTTAATTATTATGCTTGAAGCTTTTTGGGCAAGGTCATTAAGCAGCGACAGCAACAACAACAAGCATTAATAAAATAAGAAGAGTAGAGCGAAAAACCCTGCTGCTGCTGCCGACTTCTGTTTGGCCTGCCCAGCGACTTCTACTCTGCGTTTCTTTATGCTTTAGTTCGGTTCGTTCATACGGTCTTAATCAAGGTGAGTAACCTTGGCCTTATTTTCGAGCAGCGCACTCTTTGCTGTATGACTGTGTGTCTGTGTGCGTGTGTGTGTGTGTACGCGCTCACGCATTGCCAAAAAAGCTAGCCACGGCGCTCGCTCACCGAAAGCGTCGCTCACGAAGGCACAGCCGCAGTGCGAGCAAGCGAGCGCGGTATAGAGCAACAGAGGGCGAACGGCAACTGTTGCTGCTGGCATTGCGGAAGGTCATGATTTTTTCGGCTGCTCAGCGTGTGTGTGTGTGTGTTGGTGTGTGAGTGTGTGACTTGCTGGCATTTGCTGAAACCGAAACTGAATGTGAATGTGAATTTGATTTTCTGACGTCTCGTTAAGCCGCCGACTGCGACGGCGACGGCGACTGCGACTCAAGAACTACTGTTAAAGCTCGATATGCCGAATTAATTAATTTTTTTTTTGACTAAATTTGCAGCAGATAGCTAAGTTTATGCAGTTCATTTGATTTTTTAACCTTCACTTACAGTTTAACCTGATCTACAAATTAATCGACTTGCCAAATTTGTTGCTAAGTATCATAACAAATAGTCGCAAAAATGGAAAAAAAAAAGATTTTATTGCGACTTATGTTAAGTGCTTATTTTCTATGTGGGACATTTTCTTGCAGGTACTTTTTCGCCTTGAGCCGTTGGCGTGGATTGGTAAATGCAATTAAAGAACTTTTACTCTTTATGGGAATTTTTAGGAAATTTATTTATTTTAGGCAATTTTATGCAGCTCAGACTAGACAGTAGCTACTGTTAAAGGGAATTTACTTCTGTTGGGCTATTTTATAAGCTTTTTTGTTGATCTTAAGCTGCGTTTGTGGCATTCAAGAATTGTTAAAGGGAATTCAAGTACATATTAAGGCATTTTTATATGTAGAGTTATTATTAGATTTTTTAAATTTTGGGATATAAATTTAACTGTTTATATAGAGCTATTATTAGATTTTTTTTAACTTTTGGAAAATTTATTTAGGGAATTTTCGCATTTTTTTGTATTTCTTTTCACTTTAAGAGCTACTGAATTACTGGGAAAAATCTATTTAATGTTGGGAAATTTAATGAACTGGGAAATTTTGGCAACTTTTTAGCACGAAAAGTGCCAAAGCACGTGCTGTGCAACTTGTTGCCTTTTATAGGCCTAAATACATATTTATTTTGGAATATACATATATATAAATATATATATTCAGTTATATATGTGCGCATATTTTTGATGTGTGTGTCTAAAGCATGCATAATCAAGAGCCGAGAGCTTGAGACACGCCACGGTTTGCACTTGGCCTTGTCGAGCGCCGTTTCGTTGCTACCTTGAACCTCAATGTGCCGAATGTTGAGTTTGCTGCTGTTGTTGTTGTTGTTGTTGTTGTTGTAGAGTGGGGGCAGCAGCTTCAAAAAAACAAAACGAAACGATATCAAAATTGAAAAGCGATTCGCAGTTTTACGTTGAGTTGGCAGTATGTGCTTTTCGTACGCTTCTTTTTACCCCTCAGATTTAGTTGTTGTTGTTGTTGTTGGACGTGAACTTTTTTAGCAGCAAACAAAATGAAAACAATATAAGAGAACGTTGTAAATGGAAAAATTAACGGTCGCAGACCTACAACAAAACCGAAAACGTGACTCTCAACGACTTTAGCTTGATGCGTCTGCTATGACTTTTAATAACTTAACTACATACAAACATATATACATATATATATATATATTTTATTATACATATATATATGCCTGACTTTTAGAACTAGTTTTCGTCTACATCTGCCTGAAGGCCGCTAGCTTCTAACCCGCTTCGACACACACACACTGCGTATGCGTAATAATTTGTAAGGTTGCCCTTTATCAAGCATACGCCGTGCTGTGCGCTTATCAATGTTTTTGGCCAAGTTAACGCAGCTGGGGAATTACCTATCGAGTGGCATTAGCTCGACGATTCTCAATGACCAACAGCAATACATGAGTATTGCTCACCTCAGCTAACATTTATCAAATAAAATATCATCTCAAGCCATTCCGAGACCCTGCAAATTCTGTTTCTTTTTTCTTTTTGTTTGTATATTTCTTATCGAAACGGGTTTTCATTTTGAAACAATAGGAGAATTATAACTGATAGCCAATATTCATATAAATTCATTAAGTCTGCACATGCGTACATAACTATGCATATTTCTATTCAATTTTAATATTTTATTAAATGTACAGTGAAAACTCGACTAACGAAAAGTTCCCTCTATTTTTACTGGCATTTGATATTTATTTTAAAAATTTCCTTTATTTTAGATACTGTACTTTAGAGTTTACCCTATTTTGTTTCCCATTTTATACTTTCTTTAAAAGTTCCCTTTATTCAAATTTTGTCTAATGCTCTTCATAGAAATTCCCATTATTTTCGCTATCATTTTCTCTACAGCTTCCATCATTTTAATTCTCGTCTTCCGTTGCTTAATGCCTCTCTGATGCTCTTGTATATTCTTGTAAATTCCCATTATTATTATTAAGTTCCCTTCCATTTCATTGTATACTATATTTTTATGTTTTTGCTTCAAGTCCCTGCTGATACGCCTCTTTACAGTTCCCATTATTTTAATTTCCCAATACACTCTTCAAATTAAAAATTCCTTTCCATTTCATCCTTCAAGCAATTCTATCAAGCTCTATAGTACTAGCTATTTGCCTTAGTGAAATTTCCCTGTATTTAGATTTTAGTACATATGTATGTATGTAGACGCATTTGCACTTGCACTTGCACTTGCTTCCAGCTTTCCAATTGCTGCAATGAATGCATCGCCGCCCTCCTCTCACACATAGCTCATTTTAGACATAACAACAACAACAACAACAACAACAACAGGCAATAATAAGAAAAGTATCGAATGCCCGCACAATTACAACTGCAAAAAGGTTTTGCACTATGCAATAACAAGCACACACATAGACGACAGGCATATGTGTGTGTTTGTGTGTGTGTGTGCACATGTGCATTTGTTGCCGACATCGGCGGCAACATGCTTAGTATATATTTTGAATGGTTGCGCTTTATATTGGCCTCCGAATGTGTCTAGCTTCAATAGCAGGCCAGGGTCATGCGACACCGGGGAGGAAAAACTGACGCGAACTGACGCGAGGCACGCATACAGGCGCAGCTGCCTGTGTGTCTGTGTGTGTGCCCGTTATCGGAAGAAAACGCCAAAA
This sequence comes from Drosophila nigricruria, assembly GCA_037075265.1. Lineage (NCBI taxonomy): Eukaryota > Metazoa > Arthropoda > Insecta > Diptera > Drosophilidae > Drosophila > Drosophila nigricruria. The sequence continues at coordinate 7,680,477 of JBAMCI010000227.1, read as the reverse complement.
GCTTTACAGCAGCGTGTTTGCGAACACACACACAGAGAGAGACACACACACACACTCATCCACACAGGCAAAGCAAAATGCGCGCTCGCGTTCATTGCCTTTGCAAACGCTTAGATCGCACTCGCTCTCTCACTCTCTCTCTTATGCTTAGAGCATTAGAAGAGCCAGCCGCTAATTGATTAAAGAGCGGGCAGAGCGGGAGCGCGGCAGAGTTGAAGTTGAAACAGGAGCAGCAGCAGCAGTCGAGCCTTATCGGCCAATGGCAAGCGACACAATCAAAACAAACGGCAAAAAAAAGCTCGCGCAGTGCCCTTTCAATTTTTGATGGATTTTACTTTTTTTCTGTTTTTTTTTTGCTTGCGGAAGGCGGGTAAATAAATGTTCGCATCGATTGTGAGGTTGGTCAGTGTTTTTTCTTCGTCAATTCCTTTTTCGTGGTGAATTCTTCAACATGTGTGTCGAATGCCATTGGGCTGCACGCGAGTATGGTGAACTTTGAGGGGAGCGGGCTGTGAGTGAGGTGTGAGAATTAGATGTGGGATATTTGTAGGGATATTTTGTAATGAATATCGATAGGTGAAGAATTATGGGAAATTTGATAAAAAGTTGGAAATAAATGCTAATAAAATAAATATAGTGAGTAGAAATTTATGAAATATGAAGAAAAATTAAAAATAAATGTTTATAAAATATATATAATATTTGTCTATATATAGAGAGTAAATGTAGAATATTAAAATAAGTAAAAGTAAAGTAATTATATAGAATAAATTTAGTAAAATAAACTAGCTGAATCTAGCCATGGTCAGCGTGGGATAATAATCAAGATTACAAAAAAATTCCTTACTATTCAGCTAAAAAATACATAATTTATATTCAACTCAGCTCTAAATATGCGAGTTCGTTTGATCTGACTCTCAGCCGCTTGATCGATAATCAAATCGATAAATTAATTAATTGGCTCGTCACTTTCTGTGTCGAAGGTCGCACCCATCATTTGCATAGCCAATATTTTGTGGCCAAAACCAAAACTTAATCGACATAAGCATAAATAATATAAGAAAAAATAAAAAACCAAAAGCTACTAAAAAAATTTGCGCTGTTGTTAGCAGTTTTTTTTTTTATAGCGCTTCTTTTGTCTCGAATTTTAATTATTGGTAAATTGTAATATTCGAAGCCGAAAAAGTGGGACATTGCTCTGGCTGTGACTCCAAGACCAAAGCTGTAATTCGAGAAGTCGAAAAGAAACATTCAAAGTAGTCGAAATAAAGAAGTGGAAGAGGAAGAAGCAGAATATAGACTATATATACATTAATATATTGCAAAATATTCGAAATTCGACAAAAAAAAAAGCAATGAATCATTGGTAAAAGCGGAGCTAGAATTTCTAAAAATTAACTGAATTTGAATTTTTTTAGGGGTAATTTCCCTACTGTTAAGTTTTGAATTTATTATGAAATTAAATTGCCTTAAAGGCAATTTCCCACTCTTAAAATTTCCTTTTAAGCAAATTAGCTAATATCCCATAACTAAATTTCCTTTCAAACAATAGCCTACATATGAGTGAGGGATATTTGTTAATAATATCCCAGCGTATTTCTCTCCTTCTACTTTTTCTCTAGTTTAGTTGACTCATTCCATTCACCGTTGCACTTTTATGCACACACACACACACATACTTGCATACATGCATACATATATAAATTAGCATTTGCTGATATTTTTTCCTGAACTTTCATGCACACACACACACACACATACACACACACATACACACAGCTGCGATGACGAAATGTGAGCATAGAAAGCTTTTTTTTTGCTGCGTTTGTCTATTGCGTTTTGCTTCCTGCATTTTTGCACTTGTGCACAAAAGCCACCCCCAAATCTCCCATCTCCCTCTCTCACTCACTCTCTCCCTCTCTTTGACTCGACTCGACTTATCGCCAATGCAACTCTGTTGAGCAAATTCTAGATCGTCGCACGCTGCGTATGCGCAATGTCTTCGTTCTCTCACTCACCATTTGCAGTAGTAGTAATCCAATTTGGCGTATATCCATTATGTTTACCGTTGCTTCAGTTTGATAAAAAACAGTTGCACTTGACTTGGCAAATATTTGCATTGAAATAATTGTAAATATTGCGTATATATTTTGTGTATTTAAAATCTACAACAACAACAAGAGCAAAAACACTTTCAGGCACTGTGGGGGGATCGCGGCTGTTGTTGTTGTTGTTGCTGGTGGGGTGGGTGGTTTGGGTGGTGGGTGGGTCAAAATACAATTACACAAGACTTTTGCCAATTCTCAATTTGCACGGCATTTTGGCAGTGAATGCAGCAGATACTAATGCTGATTCCGTATCAGAATCAGCTTTGACACACACACACACGCACGCACACACGCGCACGCACGCACTATACACAGATTTGTTGTTTCACTTGTAACGCATTTTGCTGCACTTCATGAGGAGAATTACGATTAATATAATTAAAAATTATTTATTTTAATTGCTTTTGATTTTGCGTTTGTTTTGATTTGTTTCAGTGTGAGCGAAGGTTTTGTTTTTCAAGATTTATAGCTGTTGCTGCTGCTGCTGTGATCGACTGTGTTTGCTCAGTTCGAAAGTTTGCGACCGTCCGTTACAGCAGTCAGATGAAGACTAAACGCAAGCGAACGCGTTATTTTTGCACACAGCAATGCAATGAGACACTCACTCACACACACACACACACACATGCACACACGAAAACATTCACAGCGGCAGAGACACGCGCGCGGCCGCTCAAGTTCATGCTCTGAACTTCAAAGCTCAGTTACCTTCATGCACGTCGCTGTGCTGGTATAAGTGAGCACGCTTGCTGAGCGTATGCGTGTGAGCGAGAGAGCGCAAAAGAGACAGTAGGCAAGAGTGCCGAGAGCTGTTTGACTTTTTTGCGCTTAAGAGAGTTTGTGGCTATGGCAAATGCAGTGCAAAACTTAAGAGAGCGCGAGTTAGTGTACAAATCCTTTTATTAGGCTTACTTTCAAAACATAACGGAAATGCATACAAAATATATATATAAAGCATTGTGTAAATAAACTTAAACGATTTTTTTTTGTTACATATAACTGAAAATGGAAACGTAGCTGGTTTTTTTCTTTATGTATGGGAAAACAATAATTTATGTTGTCTTCAAGGAGGTTGGAATCTTAGGCAGACCAAATTCATCCGTTTCAATGGTGCTCTGTGAGGGTAAATAGATTCGCATTAGTATTAATGTTGTTAAACAGCTTTTCTGACATATTCTCACCTTGCCCGGTTTGATGCTATCGGCGCCTGGCTCTCTGTCCGGCGCTTCGGGCGCCTTGACCACATCATCCAAGTAGCTGGAATCATCATCCAAGGCCATCTCATCGCCCAATGCATCGAGCTCCGCCTGCAGATCATCGTCGTCCACCTCGGGCATGCCGTAGGTGCGTCCCATGGCCTCCTGCACCTCGTCGGCCTGTTCCAACATGTCCGCCATATCGTCGTGCATATCCTCGATTTGATCGATATTGATTTTCTTATACTCCGTTTTCATTTGCTTGACGCCATCCTTCATGGCGGCCACTGTGGCCTGAGTATCCTTGAGCGATTGGGCGGCATAGTTGGCCTGTTCCATATTGAACGATTGATTGCGCAGAGATTCAGCTTGTTGTTCATAGCTAAAGTAAACAAATATAACAATGAGTTAACTAATGATCCAACCTGTCTCTCTCTCTCTCTCTTACGCCTTCTTTTGCTTCAGCACACGCAGCGCGCGTTGTTTAACGGAGTTCTTTGCTGGGGATTCACGCATTTTGCTCATCTGCTCGCGATATTTACGCAGCTCCGTCTCCAATTTCGCAATCTTTTCCTCAATATTCGCAGCTCGAGCATCCACCTGAAATGGAAATGCTAATTAGAATTCAAATTTACAGTTAGTCAGTTACTAACCCCCGTTATGCAGTCATTTAGACTCGGGCCGGGCTCCTTGGGCTTGCCACGTCCAAAAAGTCGATTCATTTTGTGCTGAGCGTAAGCTTTTAAAAATAATTTAATGAATTTTTAACAAATTTGCGTCGAATTTTGTTTGATGACTAATTTTTCTGCTTCTTCTTTGAACAATAAACAGCTGACCATGATACTATCGATGCTTATGTATCGCATGCAATAAATTATCGATAGCTTGCGCCAGCCCTGGTAAGCAGCAATGGACAAGCCAAATACATATAAATTTTTGTCATTGTTGTAATTATAGCAATGATTAATTCCAAATTATTTATTTAAATATTTTAAAATGAATAAAATCACCTGTTATTAGCAGAATTAAACCACTTGTTACGAATGAATATATTTTCAAATATCGATTGGGATTCATTGTCATCGCTAGGTAAACTCAACAGCTATTTGATAGTGATGTGCATTGTAGTTCAATTGAATACAGAGATGTAATGGTTCAAAATTTAACAAACGAAATAGTTAATTGTGATTAAACAAATAAATATTTTATTGTATATTTAGTGGTCTCATTTATTAAAAACAGTCATGTAACTACAGTCAACATAGGAAATGCTAAAATACAATATTGCACCCGCAACACAGTTCAAACTGCAATGAACCAAATGAGCGAAAAGAGTTCATTGGTTCGTTCAGCGATTCGCGTCATTTGAGCGAACACATTGCGAGACAATTTGACTATAAAAGCGGATCGCTGCAGCTTCCAGCATTATTTTCTGTAAGCGAAGTTGGTGGAGTGGAGCGGGCGAAGTGAAAAATGCATTGAAAATGCGAGTAGTGCAGCACGAGAGAAACGTTTAATATTTTTTGAACCGCGCAAAGATGAAAGCTGCAAATTGTGCCAAAAAATTTGTTATATACTAGATATAAATCCCAAGAACTCAGTGAATTGCGTTATAAAATAATTGTCTCATAAGCTATATATGTATATATATGTGTGTGTTTGTGTGTGTGTTAGTATTGTTGTTAATTCAATTTGGTGAAAATTCAATATTTGCCACAGCCACAGGCGTCGCATAGCGTGCGCGGGCTTCATTGACGTCACAGCCGCTGCGTCAGCTGGTTCAAGTGACCTGCCACGCCCCCGCCTGCCCCCAACCATGTTGCAAGTTGCTGTCGTAAGCCAGTGAACAAATTTGAGAGCAGCAGTAGCAGCAGCATTATGGATAGCTCCATGTATTATAAAGCATTAAGGGATAACGCTGCAGTGGCCACAGAGGCTGCCTTGGTCGGCAGCGACGTCGACGTCTACAGTGGCAGCGGCAGCACTGCTACGCCACGCGTCGAGGATGGCGTCTCCATGGACAACTTCTATCCGGCTTTGGTGCAGTGTTTTGGCATTATTATATGCGGGTAAGTCGGGCTAATACTTTTGACATTTGCAAAACACAAAAACTGTGCACCTTGACCCTTGGCTCTGACTCTTGCGTGGGCGCTTTGTTTCCCCCATTCATTAACAGTTATTGTTGTTGTTGTTCGTGTTAGTTTGTGCAGTTCAAAATTGTGATCTGGTTTGTCACGCGCTCGTTCAATGACCGGTTCCGATTTATACATATACTATATATAATGCCAATTTTTGATTTCCTTGAATTAAGAGAGAGAATTTACAGTGTCTTTAGCTAGTAATTTTAGTAGTAAAATAAGTTTCTGTAGGAAAAAATGGAGTAAATTGGAATAAAGTGCTTAGAAAGTGTTTCACATCCACTGTAGACTAAGAAAAAAGCCAGATCTGACGGGGGAAAGAACAGAAATTTTGTCTAGCTATTTTTGGCTTTTTTGGCTAGTGTATCTGGCGTGCTGAAGCCATGAAGAGTTGTCAGCACTGGCTTGGTATGTAATTTCTCTCTTTTGTTTTGCTCTCTTAGATCTGCACTAAAAAGGGTTTTCCTGGCTCTTCTTTTGCTGTTTTGTATTTTAAGAGCAGCTTCAAGCTGCTTGGACAAATCGCAAAGAAAATTGAATGAAATTAGCTCGCTTAAGCACATATTTAATTCTATATAAATATTCAATTAAATTAAATTAAATATTATATATATATTTCTATTGACATTTATTATTATTATTAAAATTCATATTTATTGTGGGTTTTTTTTTTGTAAATTATAATTTTTGCCGCATATTTTCCACTTAGTCATGCAGGTCGTTGGCTTAAGGCGTGGGAATATTCCCTTCCCGTGCATAGTTAACATACGAAAATGAATCAGCAAATGGAATTGATTATTGTTTACAGTGTAAATTTATATAAACTTGTTTATTGTTAGCAAATACTAATTCATTCACTTTATAATTATTCGCTACTTTTTTTTTAACAACAATTAAATGTCACTCGAAATTTTTTGATCGCTTTTCAAAAACAAAAAGTGGGTCATAAATCGTTGCAAATTTTTGGATGCACAGAAGCGTGAAGCGTTGCAAATTGCTGTCAACAATTCAAATGCAATCTAAAATATAGACTTATGCAAATAAAAAACAATTAAAAAGGTGCAACAACAACAACAAAACTAATACTAGTTTAAATTTCGTGCTATGCCTAAGGCAATTTCAAAATATTTGCGTTCAATTAGTAAATTACAATAAGCGAAAGTAAAACGTTTAGAGAGTGCGATAAAGTAAATAAACAATATATGTCTATATAGCTATATATAACATATATATATGCGCATTTATATAGACAATTACAAATGACCTTGCAATAGTGGCTGTAAACAAAATCGATCAAAATCGATTGCTGCAATCGTCTAACAATTATGCAATCGAAAATCGACTGACAATGCAATTACGTATTGTTCATATACTGTATGTATATACCCTATGCCTTATACATGCATACATTTGCTTAAATAATATATAGATACAGTGGGAACTCGAATGTAGAAATATTCTTAAAAAGTTTTTGACTTGAATACGTTTCCAGCGCTTTTCAATACTGGAATTGTAAAGGAACTAAAATATCAATGATTATAGCAACTGAAAATCGAGAGATATATAGTAAAATTTAACTTAAATGAACTTCTATATTGCACTTTCTAGCTTAATTGTTAAATCCCTTTCAAGCGCTTTACAACACTAGTCATGTAAAAGCATTTTATTCCTAAGTCAGCTGCTTTTACTAACTTGACTAAAATAGTTCTCTGTTGAGTTTATCAAAACTTTCTTCCTTTTCCAACACCCAGATAAGAGTTAAATATAACCAACTGCATATTGAAATGATTTATCTTCAGTCAGCTGTTTCTTGTGATTCCCGAAGTGATGTAATGGTTTCTATATATATACAATATTGATTCTAATTAACCGTTGGGCTTTACAGATAAGAAATACTTTGAAAGAGATAAACATATTTGCCAGACTGATAATAGCGAGTATGTTTATGTTTTTGTCTTTGTCTTGGAATTGCTTTCTTATTGAATTTAGCTGATTATATTAAATTAAATCAAAGCATTTGTTATCAATAATTGGAAGGAATGCAAATATAGTGAATATATATAAATATATACACTATAATTTAATAATAAATATGATGAAAATACTAATAATACAGAAAATTGAAAAGAATAAATATTACATTATGGCTAATGAGTAATGAATAATGAACAATGAATAATGATTAATGAATAATGAGTAATGAAGATAATAATGAATGATAATAAATAACTAAAAAAAAAATATATAAAAATATATATATTTAATACTAAATAATGAACAATGACTGATGAATAATAAATAATCAATAATAATTGTTGATGCATTGCAATTACTATTAGAGATGATTTTGTATTATACATGAATCGTTATACGAGCTCACACTCTTGTACTCAAGCATTGCCTTTATTTCGTGTGCCCACTGTACTTATGATAATATTTACAATGTTTCGTATAAGTTCGCTAGCTTAGATGCATGCTAAGCTGTTTTAAATGCTGATAGATAGAAGATGCACGCGACTGTCTTATAAACAACAATTCGGTACGTCGTAGCTGCAACTGAACAACAACAACAACAACAACAACAATAATAATAATACTAATAAGAAATTGTATTTTATAACATTGCAAGATCGAAACGTAACAGAAAATTAGATTTGACTTTTAATTGCCTTAGTTTAAATCAAAATAATATAATTATGCAATGTTTTGCTAATTGTTCAAATGGATTTCAATCTCTGCTAATAATTGGAATATATATATGTGTATATGAATAAATGAATAATAATGGATTTGAAGTGAGGCTGGCATGGAAATACCTGAAGTGCTTTAAATGTGACCCGACAGATGAAATATTTCGTAATAAAATGTTATCATCGGAACAGCTGTTATACGTTGAACTAAATGTAGAACAAGAATGTTAAGTGCACCATTTCTGGCTGAGATAGTTTCCCCATTAGTCAGCTTTTGTTGATTTTTTATCGAGAAACGAGGCACGTGACTCCAGATCACATGCTCTTCTTCAGAAATTGAATTTAATATTGTTGTAATGTTAATTTAATATTACAAATAAGCAAAGTTATATTTGTGAATTAAGAACTGAATGAATTTCCAACTCATTTGAATTTCGTCTTTATCATAAGCATAATTTCACACTTGTTTATACAACAAACCCACGAAAAAACACAATGACAAACAACAACAAACAATAATAGCAATAATAATAACAACAAACAACGCACAACTGTTATGACAAAAAGCTCAAGCAAAATTCTTCCAAGACCTGAAAACTTAATGATAGAACATATCTAGAAATTGGAACAGCAGTTAATTTAATTCCACTGTTTGATTAGCTACAATAGGGTATACATATATAATTGATAAGTGAGGGATTATACATTTTCTTTATATTTTCCTATATTTAACAGAATGTTAATTGTAAAATGTTAATTGAGGCAGGCTCTACTGCAAACGCTTAGCAATTTAGTCTCTAAGCAACCTTCATCCAGACTAATTCTAGAACACTTCTTGTTTCATAACAGCTGTGTTTGTTAAACAATTTTTGCAGGCCTTCAAAATGGCTTTAAAATATATATATTTATATACTTAAAAAAATCAGGAATACATAAAGTTATATATTTTTCTTTACACAGCTGTGCGTTGTTTATTATAAGAAATTGATTAACTGCAGTACATCTTGTTTCGCTTACACAATTCTTTGCTGGTTACAGCACAGAGTGTTCTGTCTTACAACACAGGTGAGACAGGTAAAAAAAGATATATTTTATGTACTTTAGTTAAAAATCCAGCAGGAAAACTTTCCGAACTGTTATAAATCGCAATCACGCACCAAGCAAACATTTTGTTATTGTTGTTAAGGTCAGCGAAGTAGTTCAGGTTTTATTTTCGATATTGTTTTTTTGTGTGTGGGGAAGTACTCCATTTAAATTTATTTGTATTTATATGTGTATATATATATATAGTATATATATCTGGGATTTTTTTTGGGCGGAACAAATCGAATGCAACATTCACAAGATTTTGAAATGCAAAACTGGTCTTTAGGCTTTTTGCTTTTATTATTGTTATTATTAATTTAGTTGACTTTGTTGCATGTTAGCTTGTTTTATATATGTAAATGTTTGAAAGTTCCGCATATATATATGTTTATATTATATATATATATATTTAACTGCACGCACATTTTACTTTATTAAAGAGGTGTGGCTCAATCGAAACTTTAATATCTTTCTCTCTGTTTTCCACTCTAAATCTATATATTAGCTTGTCTTTTCTTTATACCCTAAACTTATTGATTATAGCTAAAATGGGTATATTGGTTTAGTGCAAATGTATGTCAAAGGCAACATCTCAACAGCTTTATATTATATATATAATCCCTAATAATCTCCCATATCTCTCTCTCTTCAGCTATATAGCTGGACGCTTTAAGATCATCAGCAATGCGGAAACTAAAGGTTTGGCCACATTTGTGGGCACCTTTGCCCTGCCTTCGCTCATCTTTCTCTCGCTCGTCGAGCTCAATTGGCGAGCCGTGAACTGGACCTTTTTGCTGGCCATGCTCATATCGAAGGCGATTGTGTTTTTTGCTGTCTTGGTCATTTGTTTGCTTGTGGCGCGACCTCTGAACTTTGCGCGAGCCGGCCTAATGGCTATCTTTTGCACGCAGAGCAACGATTTTGCCATTGGATATCCCATAGGTAAGAGATTGATAGCTCTCGAGTAATGACCATCCTAATCTCTGCTTGCTTTTAGTCATGGCTCTCTATAAGGATGTGCATCCGGAGTATGCTTCGTATTTGTATCTCATGGCGCCCATTTCGCTGGCCATACTTAATCCCATTGGCTTGGTTCTCTTGGAGATTAGCAAGATTATTAAGAGCAAGGAGGAGGTTAATCGTAATCCGCCCCTCTGCCCGGAAACCTGTCCCGCTGAGCAGCTAAGCAAGCAGCGTCGTTGCCTGGGCGAGCATACGATTCTAGTGTGGAACACGATTAAGTCATTATTCTTCAATCCTTTGCTGTTGATGACACTGCTGGGCGTGGCAGCTGGTTTCCTCTTTCCCAAAGGACTGCCCGAAATGGTGGCTAGTGTTTTGCGGGTGTTCGGACAGAGCTTCTCGGCCACGGCTTTGTTTTTGCTGGGCCTCAAGATTGTGGGCGGCGGCACTGGCACGGAACGTAAAACAATGGGCATGGGTCTGCTGCTGCCCAGCGTGCTTATACTGGTTAAAATGTAAGTAGAGCCACGATAGCAGCTGTTTGGCTCTGCTTAACTCATCTGTCAAACATGCTAATCACTTTCTTAACTTCCTATTTTAGTCTGGTGTTGCCTCTGGTCTGTCGACAAACTGTGAACATTATTCAAGCGGGCGCGAACTTCAATGATACAACAGAGCTGAGCACCTTTGGCTTTCTTTATGGCACCTTTCCCGCGGCACCTGGCGCCTTTGTTATTGCTACCCAATACAATGTGGAAGTGGAGTTGGTTAGCATACAAAATTATATACCCATAAGCATATATCTAATAAACATTTATATATATCTTAAAGATCGCTCGCAGCATGGTCTTGTGCACCTTCATATCAGCGCCACTTATGTTTATATCCGCCAAGATGATATCCTTGACAAACTTGAAACCTCTGGACTATTTGCATGAGTTGGATGCCTTCTCCTTTGATATCAGTGTGGCAGGCGCCGCTGCTTGTTGCTGGATGTTGGCGCTGTTGATAGTGACGAAGCGGTTTAAGCGCATGCCGCAGCGCATAACAGCTTGCCTAGTGCTCTCACAGGTGCAGACTTTGTAAAACTTTAAAACTATTTAGCATGTTTACCAACTGTTTTTAACTTTTATCAGCTGATGTGCTGCATTGGCGTCATACTCTGGTCGAAGCTGGATCACGTGGAGCGCTGGCCTTTGTACCTACAATTCTTTTTGTTCAATATAGGCACTTATAGCTCCCGCTTGTGGACGGCTATATTGGCCATAACACTGCTATTTTTGCAATGTCGCAGTTTGTGCTTCGTGCTCAAGCTGTGGCCCTATATGGTGAGCTGTTTAAATATAGCTTAGCTGTGCTCGCTCTTATTGACATCTATATATCTTCACAGCTTATCTTTGCCTGGGGCGTGCCTGCACTCATCTCTGGTCTACTAATTGCCTTCGACTCCAAATCAATGCCTAGTGAGAAACAGAATCCCAGCTTTCAATATGGCAATGCACAGGCCGCAATTGCAGTCTTTCTGCTTGTGATGTGCTTTATAGGTGTGTAGCAGCTTCATCGACTCCTTCTCAATAGAAAACTGATGAGAAATTTTATGATATTTGACGCGTTATGACAGCTTGCCCAACAAGCTTACAATGATGCATACAAAGTTTTCAATCTGAATTTAAGACTTGTCATAAACAAGTTTTTTTTGTTGCCATAACTCTAATCGAACCTCCTTTCACAGTTACTGTGGGCTGCCTCGTGCTGCATCAACGTTACAAGAAACGCTACGAAAAGTACCTGACCTATTCGCGTGAGTTATCCAATCCGGATTCGGGTATGCCTTTGCTATTACAATAAGTAACAAAGAGTTAATCTTCTCCATCCTCTACAGCATCCGATTTGCATTCAACTGTATCAACGGCCAATTTGTTGGCCAATGCAGATCGTTCGCCCTTGAGGCAGAGCTTGCGCACAACTTCGTATTCCTCCTCGTCCGACGATGATGAAATGATTACCACAACTGTTGTGCCTGAGACGAGGTCCAATGGTGGCTGCAGCTCAGGCAATGGCAATTGTTGTTCTACCTCAACGGCGACCACGCCCACAACAGCATCCACTGTGGTCATGGATATAGAGGATCTGCTGAATCGCAGCAGGCAGCGTAATGTGATGAAGGATTTGGATAAGATTGATAGTGCACCAGCAGCAGAAGCGTAAGCATAAAGTTGAACTGAATAAGATTATTGATAATTAACCATTTCCTTTATTGCAGTCACATGTGCAGCAGTGCGTACAACTGCGGTCCAAGCACCTCGCGCCAGAGCTGTCAGAATATCATAGAACGTTATGAGGAGCAGACGCGCAGTGGTCTGGAGCCATTGGAGCAAACAAGCGATTCCGATGAGCATCAAACACTAAAGCATACCATTCTCTTAATCATATTGCTGTGCTCCATGTTTGTCGGCCTGGCCGTGTCCATTTGGACGCTGGTCATGGAGGGCATGTCGGGCATCTATTTGGAGTTAAGCTTCCTTGATGCGTTCCTCAACTTTGGCCAAGGTTTGATTGTGTTGGCTGTTTTTATAAGCGATACAGGCGAGCTACTAATGCCGCTAATCAAATTCTGGCGTAAACTATGGTTAGTATTTAATTGAATATTCAATAAAGATAGATTTTTTTGATCTTATTCCATTTTAGGTATGGCGCCAATGTCGTCAGTCTACCTCACTGGTCAAATGTGCGACCGGAGACAAAGCAGATCTGCGAGCAATTTCGCAATCATCACTTGGAGAACTGCAAAAAGGACATTGCCAAGGATAGACGGTGAGTTTTCAGCTTTATTTCTTGATTATGTTTATACAATTTCTGCTACTCCCCGACAGATGGCGCATACGTGTCTACCGCAAGGTATTCTATGGCAGCGAATTTGTTAGCTGGCTCATCGAGGTGGGCCTGTCCAAGGATCGCATGGAGGCTGTGCACTATGCACGACATCTTGTCGACGGTCGCGTACTGCGACACATTAACAACGTTTATCATTTCGAGGATAAGCAATTGCTTTACAACTTCTGCAGTCGCATCTAAACGACAAAAGAATGCAAAAAAAAAAATGCAACGACGCCAAATGTTAAGTTCGTTTCTGTTATGATTAAGTGAGAATCGTGTAATTTGTGTGCTGTGATTGTACGCTAGCGGGTATGCACAACACACACCCACCCACACACACACCACTATAGACAGCCATCAAATAGTGTGTGTGCGTGTGCGTGGGTGTTTGTTTGTGCCTTTGCATAGGAAAATTGTTTATTGTCTATTTATACAAACTATAAATATGCTTTGACACATTTGTTTATACAATAAGTAGTTAGTTAATTTAAGAGCTAAAGTTCAAGCTATAGTGCAATAATTTAGAAAATATATATTATACTTTATATATATGTATACAATTAATCAAATTTGCAAATCTAACGAAGCTTCTGTCACAAGCAACTGTGCATAAAACGTGTGTGAATGCCTATATCGATCTATAACTAAAAGCAAATATGCCTATATCCTATCTTGTATGTCAAATACATACGCATCAATAAATTGATATATATATATACTATATATACACATCGAAAACAAATTACAAATGCATTTGTGTCGCATTCGTTTTTAAAATTCTTTCGATTTCAGCTTCGGTTTGGTTTAAGTCATTTGCATTTTACCTATAGATATAGCTGCTGTCTATATATATATATGTATATCGGCAGTTTGTTTATCTATAGTTATATCAACACATCTTGTGGGCTCTATAATTTTAAATTTATTTTCTTGTTTTTGTTTTTGTTTTATTCTCTTTTGGCTGTGCACGCGTTGAACAATTTGCGTGCTGCGTGCTTGTAATTCCAATTGACTTTAATTCCGGCCCATTTGAATGGAACGAGCGCTACGTTTTGGGAGGCTCTATTGATCAAATGTTAATTGTGAACCAAGTGAGAGAGAGAGAGATACGACTTATCGAGCCATTAAAATGCCGCTGCTGTTGTCTCAATGTTTTGATATTTAAAACTTGGTAATGCTTTTTTCTTCTTGCTTTGTTTTATATATTTTTCTTTTTTAATTTTGGCTGCGCGCCTTTTTCAAGCTGCCAATACAATAAAAATTCTTATTTGTTTGTTATGCTAAATAGTTGCCTGCAAATATGTGAACCACTGTGCGACTGCGACCAATTGTTGCTGCAGCTTCCGTTTGCATGGACTGCACTTCGTATGCCATTCACGTCACAGTATGCACTCGGCATAAACAACTGCAGTCAGCTAGCCAGCCACCCAGTTGCAAGACATTGATGCATGACCGACCGAGCAGCAGCCACTTGCAAGTTTCTTCAAGCTTGCCGAGCGGCACAATTCTTGGAAAAGCCTCAGCATCTAAATAGAAAATGTCGGTTGAGTAGACTATGCATATGTATATACATATATATAAATATATATATATAAGTATATCTAATTCTGTTTTCCTGTGCAACTTATGCAATTGGGACTACCTCAAAAACGTAGCTCGAACGAGTGTCTTATCAGCTGTTAAGATTGCAAGCTCGTAAACTTTAATGACAACTTTAAGCAAATAAGATAAGTTTAGAAAAAAATTTAAAAAAAAAATAAATAAAAATTGCATTGACCTTGACATTTAACTCAGACAGAAAAGTGTATAAATAGGCATATATATTTTAGCTTTTATAATGAAACAATTCTTAAAACAGATTTGCTAAATAACAAATATTTAAATATCAAGTATTACTCATATAGTAAATTCCTAGAATATATTCATATCAATTTTCTTTTATTTATTAAATTTTTTGGATTAAATATTTCAGCTTTAGTTTTGGTTTGTAGAGCGATGCTAATGCGATTTATAAGCAAGATTTTTGATGCGAGTTCATAGAACTGATTCGATTTAGCTGATGATTCTTCATAGTTCTATAGTATAATATATCCGTTGAGTAGTCTCAGATGGAAGTGAATTCTTAGTTATGAAGTAATTTAATAAAAATGTTAATAGAAAGATATATTATATAGCTGAGCAATAGAAAAACTTCGCTTAAAAATGGTTTCGTATAGAAAGTTTTGAGATGTTATAGATGCTATGATTAGGGTATGAAACTTGTATTATATTATTTTAAAATTCTAAACTTTTTAGTTTATTTATACACTTATTCCTTAGCAGCTTGCCCCATATGCAGTTAAAAGTATATTAAATATTCTACTCAAAATTGTTTTAAAATATTTTATATCAACTTGCAGTCAGTATGGAGTCAGTATATAGAATGTAGAGCTATATCTTGCAGTCAGCCCGGAGTCAGTAGTTAGAATGTAGAGTTATATCTTATTTGCAGACCAAATATAATTGTGCAAACAGCTTAAATGGGGTTTGCCAATGTGAGTCAGGAGATTTACAAAGTCAATACAGAAAATAAATAAATAAATGTAATGATAACATTGCTTCCTCTATAGAGTGTTACGATTGTAGTACTTGACTATATATAGATATTAATATAGCTATATATTACTATTTATATTATGCTTGAAAAAAAGGATTAAAGGACTTAGAGGCTGCATTCTCTAGTTCACGTTGGAAAAGTGCTTGTCAAATATGACAAGAAGTTATTAGCAAGTAGACTGAAATGAATCGCGTGGGCTGGCTCGACCTACAGCTACTTCACCATTAATCAGTGACTTTAGGGCGCTAAGCTAATAAATGAAAAGGTCTAGCAAATAATACGTTATTATTTATGAATTTCATTTTGCGAACAAGCCACAGCCAACGAGCCAAGAGTCACAGGTCAGTCAACTGCTCTGCCAAAGAAGATATATATATATATATATATATAGTGTATAGTGTATATAAATGAAATTTTTATGTGCCCTCAAAGAGGCAAGCGAAAAATATGAGGCCGCCGCTGTAAGCTTTCAATTAGCGTATAGCCAACAGGATATCAAGGGATAGACGAATTCACTGGAATATATTACGCAAAAACTTTTGCTGGGCCTCAAGTCAAACTTCGTGTTTGCTATCTGTCTCTCTGTGTATGTGTGCGTGTGTGTGTGTGGGTTTTGGCCAAATTAGCTAAAAATAGTCACGGCATGACGTCCTTCATGCTGCAGGACGGCCTCTTAATAGGAACCAGCATCTGACGGTCTTTGAATTTATTATCAACAAACTCGCTGAATGTGAAGCATATTGTGGGGCAACAATTGATTGCGAGTGTGCATGTGTGCATGTGTGTGTGTGTGTTGTAGGCTGCGAACTCGCAATTAAATTATACACACATTGCGCATACGCCGCATTGTCAACAAATTGAAGTCGCTGACTGCAGATAGCGCTGTTGCCGGCGCTGCTTGCGTCGCCGTCGCCGTCAACGTCAGCTGCGGCGTCTTGTTGCTCACTTCCGTTTCGCTTTACGGCTAATATCGCATTTAGAATGCATTTCGTATGCGCCTCTTTGATCTCAACTCAAGCATTTCGCAAACACTGTGTGTGTGTGTGTGTGTGTGAGTGTGTGTGTGTGTGCATTGATTGTTTGCAATAGTTATTTGTTTCATAATTGCATTCTTAAATGTGCCGAAAAAAATTTACAAATCAAAAGCCGCGCGCACGATTCATCGAAAAATTTCAATAAATACAAAATATTTTAATTGTTCAACTCTTTGCAAAAACAAAAATAATAGTTGTTAAACTGAAAGAGAAAATCATAAAACGAATTATAAATGCACTATTAATAAATATATTAAATATATTTCGGTTTTCTTTGACTCGCAGTCATTACCTCAATTAGAGCAGGATTTTGCGAAATATTTTTCTTTGTAATTGTCAGAGATTAAAATATGATTAATTTCTCTTTCTTTATTATAGATATTACATTTAGGGTTTCTTATCGTATTTCTTGATATGTGTTTCTAGTTTTGTAATACTCTTTCAGGATGTGATAAGAGTATATATGTATATTGGTATATTAGATAAGTATTTGTCTTTCTGCGGTTTTGTCTGTCCGACTGTTCATATATTTATTATATATATATAATATTTCCAATATCTATTAGTAATATTCTAGTTTTCGATTCGAATTCAGATCGTTTTAAGTATTAGACAAACCTGGTAGCTATAATTAAAGATAGAATAAGCATATCAAAGCAATCAATGGTTCATCAAACGTTTAGCTAGAAAACAATATACATAGCTTGTAATATGGTTTACAAAGTCTATATATTTAGATGTCTAGTTGATTAGGTAGGTAGATTTATAGTTCACTCACATATTTATATCAGATTGCCCATGGGAGTGACTGCAGCTGTAATGATGTTAACACTTTGATATAGCTCCATTTGTATGCAGAGAGAATTCAGACATTAGCTAAAGTCGAATTTGATATGCACTTACATATATATGAATCATATATACTATATATTATATAGTAAATAGTTGCAGAATGTTGAAAAGTTTACAATTTTGAGATGACGAATTCTATATACGCTCATATGTAATATTAAAGTAATGAGAGTTAGAGATTTTGCATGGTAAAATAAGTATATATATAAGTAATTTATGATTATACAAATTATTAATCAATTATATATATATACATAGTTCAAGTATCTACCCTGCATGACCGAACGCATAAGCTGCACAACTGGAAGAGCATAGAAAAGTAGCAAATGAATTCCGACCGCACACGCTGCTACTGCCGCTGCTGTTGCTATAGCTATTGTCGCAGTCAGCGTTGCCGTTGACGTTGACGCCGGCATTGTCGTTCGGCATTCGGCACGAGCGACGCATGCCAAATGGGGTGTTCCACCCAGCAACGCCGAGCAGCCACGAAGACGGCATCGTGCGCGTCGTGTGCCAACTGTTGAGCGTTGCCTGGCTGGGCAGCGCTAAGGAGCTGTTGCTGTCGCTGCTGCCGGTGCTTTCACACCCACTAAGAGAATTGAGCAGTAGCAGAGGCAGCAACGACGACAGCGGCAGAGCAGTCAGCGTTGCTGTCGTTGTCGTTAGCTGAGCTATCGGCTCGTTATTCTTAATCGACGGCTCGCTGCAGACGGTGCAAACAACGCACGGCAAAACTTATCGCGCGTGCGTAACAGCCTATACAGAGATATATATAAACATATATACATTTATATATATATACTTATATGTATATACTTATGGCTAATGCCGAAAAACAGCAATTGCTAAACAGCCTAATGAAAAATTAAGTGAACAAGTGGCTGCTGATCGGAAAACTAGTTTACAGCTTGCAGCACTTGCAACACACACACACACACACAGACACATATTTGTGCAAAACAAACATTGGGAAAACTATCATCAAACAAGAAACGCCGCCATGTCCGTGGCCAGTGTGGCTGACAATGCCACTGTGGGGCAGCTGCTGCAGTTGGCCAATGAATTGACCACGAATCGATCAGCGGCGCTAACGGCCACAGCCGCTTTGTATAACAATCGCAGGCGTTTGATATTCAGTTTGATAGTCATGGGGCTCGGTGTGATTGGCAATTTTCTGGCATTGATTATTTTGGCGCGCAAAAAGCATAACAAGAACAGCAAATACACCTTTATGTTGCGGTAAGTCAAGTCCAATATGTGCATAAATCAACACCAATACATACGCAGTCCAGTGCCGAGTGCGAGTGTCTGGTAATAGTTGTCATATATAGTTTGTGAACTCTGAGTTCACGGCAGTTGAGGTTTGTTCACCTTGCTGCAAATTGAAATTGTGGGGGTCCAAAATTTGCATTAAAAGTCGAGCGAACGAAAAGCTCTGCTACCCCAACAAAATACAATCAGCAAAAGCTGAAACGGAAAACATATGCGAGTCTCGCATTTCACATGCCAAGTGCAAACAGGATATTTCAAACATTTTGAATAAACACAAGAAATGTGTAGAGAACATATGGCTGGGTAGGATTTCAGCTTTTACATTTGAGAGCTGTATAAAGAGTGAATGCATTTTATTACACTATTTTTTATAAGTCAGAAATATATGGAATATAGTTTCATTTACTAGGTATAGTACTATGAATGAAAGTTGATTTTGATTGGCTTTAAGCGTGTCGTATACTTAATATTTTTATATTATCTTGATGCATTTATGACATGTCGTATGGCATTTGAATTAAAAATTAATAAATATATATAATTATAATAATAACAATTAATTTTTTAATATTTCTGGGGAATTATAAGATATAGAAAACACTCAAAAAAGACAGCGAACTTTTTTTTTGGTTTTTGTGTATTTGTATCTGGTTTTTGTTGATAAGTAATAATCAACTAATACATGACCTTGCGCCCAAATTATTTATATATATATTTCTATATATATGTATACAAAAAGTTTGCTCTATCGTAAAGTTCATGGTTAGCTAAGCTTTATCTTAATCTTTTATCATACTTTACTTTACTATAAATTAAATTTATATCAAACAAATCGAATTGGTCAGAAAGTCACAAATGCTAAATAAATTTTAAAAATTCATAAAAAATATGTAAAACGTAAAGCATTTCATGTAAAAGCTATAGATAAATAGTTTTTTTTTGTACACTTAAACAAATATATTATTATTTTTAGAAAAGCATTAATTAGTACTATTTTTGGAATAGCAAAAACTTACATGCCAATGAACTATATATTTTATGATGCTTAGGTGATTTTGGCCTTAGTATAAATATTTTTAATTTTTTTAAAAATAATCTTATTTGACCAAAATAAAAGTCAATCACATAATTATTTGTTACTTCATTATAAATTGATAGAAATTATAATACAAACATGTGTCAGAAGTATATATATAATGTCGTAATATCAAAACTAATCAATAGCTATATCTATTGTTATATACATCTCTAATATATATTGAGAAACTTTCTATTCATTCACAATGATTTAAAATCTATTTTTGTGCGAGACCAAATACTATAATGTTTACTATAAAAAGATATAAGCTTCTTATTCTTTAAAGAAAATATATATATAGGTTTTGATTAACATTCATAGGCTTTACGAGGTATTTAATTATAGACAGGGAAATATTTTATTGCCTAATAAAAACAATAAAAGTTTGTATAAAGATATAAAATATTTATACCAAATAATAATTAATCATACTCATTTATTTTAATAAATTCATAGTTTTGATACTCAAATTACATGATGTAAATTTCCATTTTATTTTTCAAAGATTATTTTCATAATTAATTTTTAAGCAAATGATAGACACAATTGAAAATATTTCTCACATCAAATATATATTTATAAATATATATAAAAATGTTTAATAATATTTAATAGTCAGAAAACGTAATTAAATATTGCCCAGTTAACAACTCAATTAAATTTCGTTTAAGGCAAATCTCAAATTTTATGGCTTGGCGATAAAAATTTTGCTTCCCCCAAATAATTATTATTTGACTACAAAAATTCTGCAAGCAAATTTGATGAATGAATAAAAACAAAGCTCTGCCATGACTCTGCCGAGTATATAGAATAAAAAGCTCTTCCATCAATTACCATAACTACCTCGTAATTCAATTATCGTTCGCATAACTTTGCCTTAGTTGCTTTGATTTACTTTTATCACATTTGAAATTTTGGCAGGCAAATTGCGAAACACATTTGAGTTCATTTTTCATCTGGCTTAACTGGCATCAATTTTCACAGCTTGCATTCAACATAATTTGTCCACAGCAAATCCTTCAAGTGCTTGACTAAGCAATTTGAGCTTATAATGGAGGCCGAAAAACAAAAACAGCCAGAAATGTCCTTGCAAAGGACTAGCGCGTGTGCTCGCTCAAGGGAGAAAATGGCAAAAGCTTTGATCTACATTTTGATTTTGATTGATGAAAATGTGCGCATTCATTGACACTTGATGTAAGAGCAATGTATGTTATATGTCTATATATAAATATATTTACATATAAAGCAGCCCTTGAAAGTTTGTGCTTTCATGCGGGCCCTAAAATGTACGTGCATAAATTATATAAGTATATATGTGTATATATCTCTGTATATATATAAACAATATTTACATGTACATATAGTAGATATACTTCCGCTATTCGATTGCAATGATTTGCTTATTTTTCAATTTGATGCCCGCTTATGAGGTAAAAACGGGCATATTAGTTGGCAGAGTGTCTGCTTGCATGTAAAACTAAAGACTCGACACCTTATATATCTTAATATAGATTTCAACTCTTAACACCTAAACACGGGAGGCTGCACACGTATATACGCTTATTTTCGTGTGTACCCTTCTCTGTTCAGGGCGTGGCAGACGGGGAATATCTATATTTTCTACAACAAAAAATCTATTTTTATGGCGCTATTGAAACTAAAAGATAACTAGAATTTTCTGCCAAAGTATACTCATATATGTCATATATATATGCCGATGTTAAAAACTGCAAGTTTTTATAGATAAGCTCATTAGAGGCGTGACAAATCGGGGAAACCCCAGCTGCTGTCCAGCTGTACGCTAGAATGGATCCAAGTAGGTTACACTCTATATAGTTAGTACCATGAATTATATATACACGCCCAGTGAAGGCGCAGAAACTATATGGTTCACTATTTTATAGTTAGGTTGCTCATTGTAGAGTTACTAATAGATAGATACATAAATTCTATAACCTTGTTCAACTGATATCTGTATCTATATCTAGATAACTATATTTTTATATCTTCTATATCAATATTCTATACTTTCTATATCTTAATCTATTTTTTTACATTTTTTCCCCAGCCATAAACAAGTATCATGCAGTCGCTTACGCCCGCCATTCTCACACTTGTTTTTGTTCAATTTGAATTTTTGTTGCCTTAGCAAAAATTTGCTCAAACATTTTCCAATGCAATTACAACTCACTAATGCAAAAGTTTTGTTTACACACAAAAAAAAAAAAACCATAAATCTGCACAGTAATTACAATTTGTGACTATATAAACATATACATCTATCGATATATATATGGTATGTTTGTCTGGCGTCCAGTCAATGTTTAGTTCCACAATGATTACTTTTCGGCATCTCTATCTCTATATATACATATCTGCTGTGGTATTCATACATATTTTCAATTTTCTTCGGACTGTCGATTATTTATAACTAAGACAAATGATTTTCTTATGCGCCACGACGAGTGACAATTTTTAATGGTTCTGTAAAGAAAAAACAAATAAAAGCAAAAATCTAGTTTTGCAATGACAAACAGAGAACTTGTTGTCTTCTATCTGTAAGTAAACAAGGGATTGGCCAAACCGTTTCATAACGAATTTTAAGTGCTCTACAGAAAATTTGTAATATTTTTTATAGAAAAGAATTACGACATATATTAGATACTCTAGTGGAAATGGCAGATGTCAAGAAAATTTTGAAAGAAAGGCGGATATAATTTTCGACAAGAAATTCATTTCGTAAAATCAATTTATTTTAAAATTATGAAAACTGAAACTAAAACCAAAATAAATAAAAATATTTAATCCCTTATTAAAAAATATGAATTTTAAATTTTGTAATCAAGTATTTTCGAAAAATTCATTACACATATATATATATACTTTTTTTCTCTTTTATATTTTCTTTCTTTTCTTATTAATAAATATGTAATTACTCAAAGTTGAATCAGAAGTAAACTAACGTAATTTGTCAATAATTATAATGTGTAATTATTAAAGCTTATTCATAATTATATGATGCTAGAATAGAAATTAAATTTGATCACATGACCAGCGATAACCTCAACTAATGTCTAAATTTGTTTGAATATATAATTTCTTATATACATAGAAATTATTATATATAAGTAAACCCGCTTATACTCTACCGTATCTATATATCAACTATATAAATAACATCACTCACACGTCAATTAACTAACACTCCAGACAAACTATATTTATAGTCATATGAAAAGTCTACGAGTCTGACTTGAATTCATGAGAATCGTATAGAAGGGTTTGCACTTGTATGTCAAGAGGCATACAAATAAGAGATAGAGTGCATTAAACGGCCTTCAACTTTCCTGTCTCTCTCTCTCTCTCTCTTTTTGTATTGGCACATTTATCAGCCAACAACCCAGACTAAAACAGTTACATAAATATATAAGTATATAGAGAGAATATATACCTAGGTGAATACATTTGTGCAGACATTCGTTAATCGGATTCATGCGATAGCCACAAACACAAATTGGTCGCATGTATTTAACTGGACAGATGTTAAGCAATCAAGGAATGAGCATGAATCACTTCATCAATGTACCGGATATATAAAACTAAAGTATATATAGAACTAGTATTATCAACTTGTGCCTGGTCAGTTAATGCGATTTGTCACAATTTGTTTAGGCAATCGATAAGGCCTTATAGATGTGACATCATTAAACACACTTATTGTGCAGAAAACTTTAATTGCGCTATTTACGAGCAGGCGCATAAGACTATAACTTACAGGCTCTGGGTAGGCTCTCAAGAACCGGCCTACGCTGCGACACGCACTCGAGCTCGCAGCTGAGCACGTCTTCCAGTTAAACCTCTAGGAAAAGGGACTTCATGCAGTCTCAAACTGTGCTAATTTATGGACCCATTCAATTGTGTCGTGCTAATCCCACATCCTTTATAATGCTCGCTCGTGCAAGTGCAAGAGAGTATATTGAATCTATTGAAGCTAGAGACTAGAAATTTAAAATATACAGCAAAGCTAGTTGAAAGAAAACCCCCACATGAATGGGCTCAAGCAAGGGAAACCGCCTCTATAGATAGACCTATACATTATAGATAAATTCCCACCCACTGAAGGCGTGGCATATTGAGGAAAGCCATATCTCTCAGTCTCTAAGAACTACGTTGAATAAGCTGTGATTACTCTAGACCCCATCTATAGCTATACAAATGATATGGCATAGTTTACCTTTTCCCTCAACCATGAACGAGTATTAAGCAGTCGTGTTCTCACACATATTATTATTGCCTTTACAGCTGCCTGGCCACAAATGATTTGGTCGGTCTGCTGGGCATGTTGACCGCTGCGCTATTGAAGTACAATTTCTTTGGGGAGGAGGAGGTGCCAGTCTTTGTGCGGCTGGACTGTGTGGGTCATGTGGTGTGGCGTTTCTTTGGCGTCAGCTCGGGCTGTATAGCGGCCGTAATGGCTGCCGAGAGATGTATGGCCCTTGCACGTCCCTTCATCTATCACAAGGTAAGCGGGACATGTTCATTCATTCATTACGTTATTTGCTCGCATCACAATTGAGTTCTGTGTTAACTGTAGCACATCACCTATGAGCTGATACAGAAGAGCGTCCATAGCATTCTGTTGGTGGCTGTTGTCATAACGTTTCTGCCCTTTGTTGGCTTTGGCGCCTACATTGACGAAACGAATCTGGAGAAATTGAAATGTATACGCTATCGAGATGCGCCGGGCACCTGGAACAAGGCCTACTCCATATTCTTTATGGTGTTTGGTAAGTCATTCTCCCTACCTCCTTCCCTCCCTCTCTCTCTCTATAATAATCCCCAACTGCAGGCAGCTTACTCTGCGTGGTTATTGTCGCCTGCAATTTGTTTGTGGCCCGTGTGCTGTGGGTCATTGGACGCAGTCGCACCACCAAGCGGCATATGCAATACAATCTGGTCAATCGCGAGAAGAGCGTACGCAGCATCGATGCCGAGAGCAGCAGCGGTACCACACTCTATCAGGCTCAGCCGTACAGCACCAGCGGCGGCGGCAGCAGCAGCCACCATCACAACCACAATATGCCACCACCACGTCAATTCCATCATAGCACCAGCGTCACCATGACTGCCGAGACCTCACCCGATGAGATCAAGTTTGCAAAGCTTATGGCATTCCTTAGCATCTCCTTTGTCATCTGCTGGATGCCACAGATGGTAAGACATGGGGAATACATATCTATAAATTACAAATTACACACCGGGACCCGAAAAAGAAACTTAAATTTTGTTAGACAGTGTTTATATTTATATATTTAATGCCTTTCCTTTACAGATTGCCATTCCACTGGCCATTAGGCAGGATCGTGTGCCCAAATCGCATCCATTCTTTATCATAGCCGACGTCCTGATGGCCCTGCACTTCACTCTCGATCCGTACATCTATGTGCTGAGCCGCACCAAGAGCATCAATTGGTCTCTGCTTGGCTGCATCAAGCGCTGGCGTTGTGGCTGGCGGGGCGGACGGCTGCAGCGTTCGCAGAGCGACCAGAGTCGCATACGCACCACCACAACGGAGCAGAATACCCTGGATTGCAATTTCAATTAAGTCGTGCAGGCCATGTCTGCCATACGCTAAGTACTTATTAGTCTCCTGTGTGAAGAAGACCCTCTTTGGCTAAGGAGTATCTCAATGCTGGGACACATTCCCTCAGCGCAAGTCAGCTGAAGGAGCTGCCTGTCCCATTTAGTCTTAAGCTATTCAGTAATAAATCCCATTACCATATCAGGGCTGCAACACATATACTCTATATCCGTATGCTAAGTGAACAAACTCACTCTACTTTTCACATACTCTTATAATCTATGAACTATAAATGTGTAGTTGTAAGCATTACATATAAAATTGTCTAGTTCTTACGATACGATATCAATAATCCATTAAATATCCATCTAGATACGAGTGATTTATTACCTTTCGGATTGGGGAAGAGTTTGAAAATAAATTAGTTACGGAAATTTTAGATCTCCATAGATGGAATTCATTACAACGTAAGGCTAAGGTATTCCAAGAAGACTTAAAGAAGTTCTTCAACTCAATTGCCCATTCTCATTCTTAATCCAACAGCTGAAGCCAAATGCCCCCTGATAATACAGCTTAGACTGTTTCCAAGTTCATACTAAATCTATCCAAAGCTTAATTATATATCCACATTAAGTCATTATCCTCCTCTTAAATCAATTCAATAACTTATATTCATCATGTTGTGTACAAGTAAGTTTTTATTTTAAAAGTTATTTAGTACATAATTTGAATGCATTTTTCATTTGTTGTTTGAAATGTTGTTTGGTTTTTGTATTTTTGTATTTTGTTTAATGAATGTGTGTTTTTGGGTTTCTGCAATCGAGGACACATGCTGAAAGGTGTTTGGATCCAGTTGATGTCTGTGTCAATTACAAATTACAAATTGTTTATGCAAAATGGGGTGGAAAATGTCACTAAGAGAACGAAGGTCGAGCTTGCTTTGCTGCTGTGTAAATGGAGTTGAGGAAGTGCATTCGGTTTCAAATCTCTCTTACAGTAGTAAAGGAGTTTCCCTCGATCGTGTGGAAAGTGTGTGTTGTTTTAGATTAATGGATTATAATATATCTATATATTGTGTCTTATGCCCAATATTGCCGCCATCTCCTGCCTCTTCATCTAGTATCGGTTGTAACGGCCGCGCGCGCGGTTGCGTTGCGGCGTTGCCTTTGGACCGGCGGCAGCGCGAGCGGGCGTTGCCTTCTTGGCTGGTGATGGCGAAGCATCGGCTGCTGGAGCAGCTGCAGCTGGTGTGGCAGCAGCTGGAGCTGGAATTGGGGTAGCTGCAGCAGCTGGGGTGGCAGCAGCAGCAGCGGCTGCAGGTGCCTTGGCCGGTGTCTTGGCTGGCTCCGGCTTGGCCGGTGTAGCTGGCTGAGCTACCGCTGCGGGAGTTGGCACTGGAGCTGGCTCTGGCTCTGGTTCGGGCTCTGGCTCGACTTCTTCGTCTTCCTGGGTCTCCATCTCCTCACCGTTCTCATCGCCAGCGGGCTCCTCTTCGCCGGCCTCCTCCTCGCCTTCGGCATTCTCAGTCATCTCGAAATCTTCATCGTCGCCGGTGGCCTCCGATGGATCGTAGAGCTCTCCCTCGCCAGCTTCGGCTGTCTCCTCGGCAGCGCCCTCAGCAGCTGGAGTCTCGGACTCCTCGATCTTGCGCTTCTTGCGCTCATTCTCCTCAAGGGCAGCGGCAGCGCGCTTTTGTGCGATCTTGGTATCGCTGGACTTCTCATTGATGAACTTGAGGAAGTTGCGATGATGGGTGGCGGTGCGAGAGTGAATCTCGGCGGTGACCTCTGTGTCAAAGAACTTGCTGCAGACAGCGCACTCGAAGCACTCCAGCTTCGAGATTAGGCCAGGGCCAACGGGACGCTGCCAATTGTATTTGGGCAGACGGGTGTCTACCTCACTGGGTATCTCATCGCCCTCGGAAAAGTCAAGAATGCAGTCCTCGGGATCAACGGGGAGAGCAACCTCTTCCTCTTCCTGGCTCTCGTTGAGATCTTCACCCTCCTTGGTTTCATCGGCAACCTCTTCACCCTCTTTGTGCTCCTCGGCTTCAGCTTCCTCGCCTTCGGCACCCTCCTCTTTATCATTCTTGACTTCAGTGGCTTCCTCGCCCTCCTTCTTCACAGGCTTCTTCTTGCGCCTCTGCGGTGGACGGAGATCGCGTGTCTCTTCCTCAGCGGTGCTGATGGGCAGAGTCTGACGCTTGCGCTCGCCCACCTTCGTGTTGTTCTCAGCAGCCTTCTTCAGATGATCGGCCGACAGCAAATGAGTGTCATAATCAATACGTGTGGCAAACTCCTTGTTGCACTCCACGCACTTGGGATGCAAGAACTTCTTCAGCTGCAAATGACCCTCCGACTTGCGATGGGTTGAGATATGGCCATGGAAGTTCAGATCGCACATGGTGCAATAATCCAACTGGCGCTGCTTGCTTTTGCCCATGCGCTTCAAACGATCGAACTCAATCGACTTCAATTGCTCGGCAATCTTGGCCTCCTGGCGTATCATGTTGGCCTTTAGGCGATAGCTCTCCTCAATACCCTCGCGCATCATCAAATGGGTGCGTCCCTTGATGTGGTTCTCAAACGAGTTGGCATCCCACATGTGCTTCTTGCACAGATGGCAATAGAACATATCATTCGGCACGCTAGCATACGGCGACTCCTTTGGTGTGGTGGCACTAATTATCACACGATTATCGAGTGGAAAGAGCAAAAGATAATTTATATATTAGTTAACAATATTTCAAAGGAGGCTGACTTTAATAGACGGCAGCTGTAGAAGTCACGCTGAAAGGATCACAGTGGATAAATATATATAGACAGACATATATATATATAATATTAATAGTTCTGGCATATTGATGAAGTATGAAGGATGAACATCAATTGATTGAATGGGAAAAATTATATTAATCATACTTTCCATTACGATTATAATGCATAAGTCGTCTGACTTTGTTTCTTATATACGAACTTAATGGTAGAAATGAGCTATATCATATGATGTGGAATAGACAAAGCACAAAAACGAAATCTAGGCAAAGTTTTATGAGAGTTTTGAGGAGTGAAAGAGAGAGAATAGAAACAGACGGACATGATTTCATTTATATGAAATGTGTTGTTCAAACGGATCAAGAGTATATATAAAATTAGTTTATGGATTCGAAAATGCCCTTTATGAGTTGCAAAAACATAAAGCCCCTCTTATATACATTAGTATAAAAACCAATAAGCGTGTTTTAGTCGGGAGTATCCAACTAGCAGATACCCTGAACACTGCATAGAGGTGCTGTTTCAATCACTCTAGCACTCATGCACACTAAGCCGTAAGACTAATCAGATTGATAGGCTTATACAGACAATACAGAACAGGGGATCAAAAATATATATACTTTATCAGGTAACATTTCCGAGTAGACAAATTTAGATTGATTAAGCAGCTCTATTTAATTTGATAATGGATGGGAATGAAGATAATGGAAATATATATGGAATAATTACAAAGTCCACTACTATACAGCATATCATATTCAGAGCATCTTACAATTCGGTATACCGAAAGTCCTTGATTATAGATGAATGTACACATCAAAAGATATTCCCCTTAAATGACATCTATGAATCATGATGTATACTAACATAAGTTAGCATATGCGAAAAAAAAAATATAAGCAAAATAATATAATATAATATAAAATACGTAACATTTAAAATTCAAAAACAAAATTAAACGAAATACATTTAGTTGACCCATCCTATAAACTAAGACGCTATTTCAACATCAATCAGTAAGGTGGATGTAAGTTCTATACAAAATAGGGAAATATACACATATATTTATATATACATATATATATGTATAGAATATATATATATATAAATATAGCAATCCAATTGAGATAATTAATTGTGATTATTCTTGGTAGAAAGAACTTATCAATATGCATTGGAAAAAATTGGAAATTAAGTACTTAAAGTTATATATATTTTTTAATTGATGCATTGATAAAAAATATTTGTAGAATTGATATATTGATGTGGAAGGAAAAATTGCGAATTGAGCAATTTTTCGCTGTTGTTTTTTTTTGGCAAATGTTGTATTGGAATTGTTTTTTTTTTTTTTTTGGTTTTGTTGTATTTGATTTTTATAGTAGTTGTACTCTTACCTCTCAATTTTCTTTTCGCCAGGAAGAATTTCCTTCTTTTTATTAGTGTTGGCATTTTTAGCCAAAAGTTTCTTGGCACGATCAAAAGCATTCTGTTTACGAATGCCGCCGGCGCCCTGCTTTTGTGGGGGCTTTGGACCACCCGTAACGCCACGATTTTGGAAACCTCCTTGGCCACGACGATTATTGAGACGATTGCCGGCACCGCCGCCGCGATTGACCATCTATTTATGTTTAACACATACATAGTTTTTCGATTTTTTGTTTTTTTTTTGTTTACAACACATTTAAGTAGTAATTTATATAGTTTATATAAAACAGTTTGGTTTTTCATGAAGCAAATGGTATGAATAGTAGAGTTTGAACGATATTCATATAGTTGATAGATTGTCAGTTATCGATATGGTACAGTCATAAATTGATCGATTACAGTTATACAATATAGATATAGAAAGCGAAGGCATATATAACAAATATATATATAGATGGCATTAAACCATTTACAATATTTTAGGATTGTTTAAAAAATTGTCGAAATTAAATTAGTTTCCATTTTGGCAAAACGGGAAAACAGAGTTCACACATATATAATATTAAATTTTCATTAAGATAAATATATATATCAATGAATATATATATAGATTGATAGATAGATGTATATTGGTCAAATCGGCGGAGCGGTTCGCGCAATCAGTCGACGGGGATGTTTTGTTGTTGAAGTCGTTGGCGTGGCGGCGTTTATGGCATTTTGTGGATTTGAGAAACACAGAACACGGGCGGGCGGGCATAGGAACCGATTAAGTGGATTGATCGGTTTATCGGTTTGAAGTTCGATTTCGATTGTTCGATTGTGAGTTCGATCAGAGCAGGAACGTTGAAGAAGAATGGCGATGTGTTATATAATTGTTTAGATATTTTTGATTTTTGTTTGTTTTTTTTTTTTTGGTTTGTTATATTTTTTTTGGTAATATTGCAAAGTGCAGTTGCACACCATCAATCAGTAATCAGTATCAGTACCAGTACCAGATCGGATCGATTAGTTATTCAGTTTCAGAGCAGAGCAGAGCAGATTAGAAGAGTTTCAATCAATCAATCAGTGCAGTGGGACGTCGCATTGGAAGAATTGGGCATCGCATCGTTTTGGTTTTGGCATTTGCATATTTCATATAATATATTTGCGTTTTATGCATTTTGTGTGTTGTTTGTTTGTTGTTTCGTTTGTTGCATGTGCCACAATGTTCATATTTCGTATTGAAATATACATATAGTAATAATAATAAAAACAAATAAATCATAATTTTTTGAGGCACATTTATAAACGTTGTCGTTGGAGGAGGCACGACAACACAAGCAACAGAAAAGTAGTTTTTTATTTATTTATTTTGTTGGCAAACAACAACAACAATTGCAGCAGCAACAACAACAACATTGAATGCACGCAGCGACGAACAACGTCGGATATATATATATATATATATGTTTTTGATGTATAGGCACAATTTGGATGCGATTCGAAATGCGTTTTCGATGCGATGTTTTGAGTTTGTTTTTGCAAACAAGCATCGAATGATTTGTTTGGTTTTTGTTTTTTTTTTCAGTTTTCGTGTAGAAGAGAATAAAAATAAATAATTTGTAAATTAGCAAAAATTGTGATTGGCTTAAAAATCCAAAGATTTTTGATATTTGGTCGTAGTAAATATATAAAGTATTTTATACAAAAGTTATTTAAATGCCTAAATACATCTAATAAGTGAATATATATATATTTTATTATTTTTCAAACATCATCATACTCTTTTCATCTTTAAATGGAACATTTGTTGGCGGTACTTCACTTTTAATTGGTACAATCAATCAAATCAAATCGATTCAAGTCATCAACAAATTTCGTGCTACACAAAACAAAAATCTGCATTTAAAATGGAATAAATGCTTTTTTCTATTGAAAACCTTCTCCAGCTAAACAAAATTTCCAGGGTTCTCACTTTATGCAAATTGGTTTTAATTATAAATTTTGTTTTTCTTTTTTCTTTTGTTTTAGTTACGAACTACAAACTATTTAAAGCTTATGTCTTAATAAAAATAAAATAAATAAGGGGATTTGTTTGTGGGCGTATCTCTGGTTAAGCTAAGAGGCAGAAGAAGTTTGGCTTAACTGCACTTGTCTGTTGGCATAAATATAATTAAATATTTTATAAAAATAAACAAAATTCAAATAATTTCAAATTCAAATTGATTTAAATCTTATCTTACAAATAGCATATTAAATGATTTCTATATTCTTCTACAAATACTATTTACACTTCAACTCAGACAAGTGCAGTTTGTCAACCAAATTTATGTTAGATCCTCTGCTCTCTCAGTCCACCATGGAGCGGAGATTAGATACAAAATAATAATAGAATATTCAAAAAATTAAGTTGATAATTATATTCGATATAGTATATCGCTACATACCGGTCCGCCGCGTTGATTGCGATTGCCCATGCCGCCGCGTGGCAGATCCAGCAGCGAGGGTGGATTCTGATTGCCGAACAAATTGTTCAGCAGATTGTTGGCCAAATTGATGGCCTGGGCATTCATCTGGCCACCGCCTTGGCGCATGTTGTTGCCAAATTGGCCTCCGCCGGGATTCTGGGACTCCCAGGGTGACATATTCATGCCGCCCATGCGATTGGCGCCCATAGGTCCGCCGTACTGATTACCGCCGCCGCCAAAGTTGCGATTGCGATTCTGATTTCCACGGAATGCCATGTTTGCTTTAATATTGTTGTTACCGTTACTCAAATGTGAAGGACGCGAATGCAGTTGTTGTTGTTGTTGGGGATTTACGTTGACCTTAACGCTGCAAGAGAGAGATAGACAGAGATATGGAGGATTGCACTTAGCCAATAAAATATTTATGCCTAATAATGAGCACACTGAAGAGAGGCACTTGAAATAGATGTAAAAATGTGTATTTAATGGTTTTCTAGGCATACCTGACCATGATGCTTAGATATGCTATATGGGAATATGATTTTAATAGGTTTTTGGGTTTTTTTTTTTGGGTAAGCGAAAGCGTGCGTTTATGAAGCGTTTGTATAAGCTAGGCTGAAATTAAAAAAACATCACAGAACATAAACAACGTAAGCTAGTTTAAGCAGTTACTAAAAGGGTTTAAAATATTTAGCTAAAGTTAGTAACAAACATATGGTTAGCAAGCAAACAAAGTTAAGTAGCGGTATCTAAGGGTGTGCAGAAGGAAGCGCAGATACATACACAAAAGAAAGATACAAAAATAACGTCATCAGAAATGAGGGTAGCATTTGTATATATGTATGCAAGTATATGTATGTATGCATGTGTATATACGCACGCATTGACGTACGTGTAGAACGCGCTACCTGTTTATCAGAATTGCAGAATATACACAAATACAGATACAAAAGAGAAATGGGCACAGTTAGTCAGTCAGCAATACGAAAAAACTGGTTTTTAATGCACCAACAACAACATAACCGGCTGAAAATAGCGGCAAGAGCAAATGCTGCCAGAGGTGAATGCCTAGCTACAAAAAAAAATTAAAATGGCGGCCAAGCGATGCGAATGTGTGTGTGAGAGTGAGTGATGCTTGTGCGTGTGTGTGAGTGAGTGCGTGTCGGCTGAATCAGAAAACCGGCATTGAGAAAAAACTGAATATTTAGGCAAATTAATGCATTTACTTAAGCACACCGATAATATTCAAACTAAATACAATAAGCTAATGCATTATGCATTTATTCTGCACTTCATTTAACACTAATTCTGCCCAGTTTATATTATTTTAATATTTACTTTCTTCTTCTCACTGCACAGATTGCATAAGTTCTGCAAAATTCTAGCAAATGCGTAGTACAAGCCACTATTAACGTCAGACCACAAATGAAAATCAATAATTAGATTGCAGGTTGGTTGGGAAAGAAAAAAAAAATCTGCCAACAGATACACACACACACATACACAGAGAGAATATTTTTCACAGCTTACGAAAGTACGAGAAATTATGCGTTGATTGGACTTACGTTGCGTACAGTTTGGTTGCTTTGCAGCTCGATGCAATTTATTTTTAGTTTCTTCAATTATTTTAACACGTTTTTCCAATAAATTTAATTCTAGATTAAAGATGGCTGCCTATTGTGAAAATATGATTTTTTCACACACGAGCAAGACAACTTCTCTTTGTGAGTTGCAAGTAATGTGAACAGCTTACTTCGATAGAAAGTGTTGGTCAGAATTTCACATAGCAGGGTTGATTGCTGATAACAGTGTTGCCAGACTGCTAAATGTATGCGATATATATTATAGTGTCGATAAACAGTGCTGGGTAGGCGGCATATTTAAATTCCGATAGGCACGAAGTCGATAAATGAAACAATATAAGCGAGCGCAATTCAAATGATTAGACAAGGGAGTTTCATGATTTTTTTTTGTTTAATTTTATTAATTTGCATAAAATTGACGTACAATTCTGATATACGTCCTTGTAATGCATATCTTTTTACATATAAAGGGATTAAACGTATTAATTTTAAACGTTATAATAGTAATAATAATAATAGTTTTTTTTTTGCATTTATCTAGAAAAATTACTGCTGGTTTTTGTGTTGTAGCTGTTTAAGTACCACAGCATATAGAATAGACTCAACATAAGATATGGTGGCATACATTTCGCTACGTGTTTTGTGTGTGGTGTCTACTAAAAATAGAAGAAACTACAGTGAGACATCTATACACAGTTTACATATACAAGAACATACATCAATTAGATGGGCAAAAAGGTGCAGCGAGATGGGATCCAAATGGAGTCCACAGCTCGACTCTCACTACTCTGTGCGCCTGTCTCTCATTGACATACCGACAATATTAGATGCTAGCTTTAACGGATTTATGGATTAACTTGCGCTATTTAACATAGTAACTACACGAGAACACTAACCAATAGTAAGTTCATTTCTTTCTTTGTTTGCTTTCTCTCTCTCTCTCTCTCTCTCTTTCTGTTTGTGTTTTCTTTTTTTGGGATCGAACGTAAAGGATATTTGCATATGTTCATCGTCTTCAAATGACTCGCACTTCTAATGTATTTACATAACCCGCCGTCGGCGACGGCGCCCGCACCTAGTAGAAGAACAGCAAACGCTCCTGGGCCGATGCGGAGAGCAGACGCCAGGAGCGTTTGATGCTCACATACTGTATGAACGCGCGTATGGCAATCAGGAAGCCAAAGGCGCAGATTAGCCACCAGAGCCAGGAGTTCTCGTGCGATGCCAGGTCCGTCGAGTGCTTCACAATCAACGTCCACTTGGCCAGCGACAGGCCGAAACCGGACAGAGCACCGTACCGGGCCGCAATTGTGTGACAGAAACAGGTGAGCATCAGAAAGCCAATCCAGTTGAATAGAAATGCGACCATGAACGCCGTAATGAACATGATGTCCGTGCCCAGCAAATTGTCTGTAGTTGAGAGGCTATTCTCCG
The DNA here is from genome assembly GCA_037075265.1 of Drosophila nigricruria. Taxonomy (NCBI): domain Eukaryota; kingdom Metazoa; phylum Arthropoda; class Insecta; order Diptera; family Drosophilidae; genus Drosophila; species Drosophila nigricruria. Next base: position 7,645,343 of record JBAMCI010000227.1, on the reverse strand, counting down.
GATCGCCCGCATCAATGGCAATGAACGTCAGCGCCGGATGATTGGAGCGCACGGCGCCGGGGCCATCGCGCAGCGGATTCGGTGGCAGCGGCAGCAACGGATTTGGCGGCGGCGGCAACTGTTGGGTCGTTGGCAAGGTCAGAAATGCGGGCGGCAACTCTCCATTCAGGGACTTCTCCATCTGCACCTCCTCGTATGTGGGCAGCTTGCCGTGCAGCTCCTGCGGCAGCACCAGCTCACAGCTCTGCGTCTGATCTCCATCGTTGCCAACGTGTGTGGTCAGTGCCAGCGAGGGCAGCTGCGGCGCCAACGGCTGCTGGCCGCCCTGACCCTGTGCGTCCGGCTCATAGGGCGGAGGTGCGCTAAAGTCTGCCTTGGGCGGACCCAAAGGATCATCGCCAGGTGCGGAGGGCTGCTGATTATTGTGCGGCATAGCTGTAAAAGAGGAAGATGGAGAGAGAGAAATTAATAATTTTATATAATTTATAAAAAACTGAAAGAAAGGAAAATAGATAAATTGAATTTAGTTTTTAGTCCAAACTTTGTTCACGCATTTTTATTAAAATTATTTTTTAATGCTTTGTCATTCGTTTAATAAATAATTATTAAATTAGTATTATTATTAAATAAATGGGCGGCTCGCTGCCAAAATTGCATTGGATTTCAGTTAATAATACTTATTGCGTGTTAGCCGCATAATCGAAAGGCACTTCGATGGAATTATCGCTTAGTTCCAGTTATAAATCAGTTATTTGCAATAAAATGAAAAACAGTTAAACAATTTTAAAGATTAGTCGTTAGCTAGGCTATTAGTGCCTGGCTCGCTCATGGCTGGCAGCTGACTGGCGATAGGCCTGCTCCAATGTGGCAATACGACAATGATGCGGCCCAAACGGACGACGCGCTATGCGCAGCGGCTTAAAGCCATCCACCTGATCAACGCCCGCATTCTCGAAGCCCAGATCACCGACATCATTCCCGTTGCTGTTGCTGTGCAGCTTCTGCTTGGCCAGCTTCTCGTGCCGCAAGTAGAGCACCACACAGCACATGGCCATGAAGATGACGGCGAGCGTAGCGCCGCTTACAATGCTCGCCTTCTCCAGCATCACACGATTGCGCGTGGGCAGATAGGAGCCGTCGATCTCCTTGTACTCGCAGCGCGGACCCATGAAGCCCAGAGCACATTCACAATTGTACAGAATCTCATTGTGAATCTCCACGGTGAAGCAGGTGGCGTCGTTCAGGCAGTACCAGGCGGCATAGGTGGGCGGGCAGTTGTAGATGGGAAACGTGATGTTCGGCCTCGATGTGGTGGTCAGCGCGATGACATTGTCCGGCGGAGGCGATGCCGATGTTGCCTCCGGACGGGGTTTGGATATGGCACGCGAGGAGCAGGCGGCGCTCAGCGAGAGGCAGGCACAGAGCACAGCGGAAAAGGTAAACAGCGTTTTGGCTTTCATCTTGAGTTCTACAAGTTTCGCAGTAGGCGGCGGCGCATGGCGAGAAGTGTTGCAAGTGGGCGAGAGGCAGGCTGGGTGGCAAACGATTTGTGTTTTGTCTTGTCTTGTGTTTTGCTTTTGTTTTGTTTTGACTTTTTTGTTTTGTTTTTCGTGCGCTGTCTGCAACAGAATAAAAGCAAAGTGCAATTAAAATCAACTTAAAATTCAAAAAGAGTGAATTTACTCTGTGTTTGGGTGGGTGTGTGTCTAGGTGTAGGTGTGTAGGTGTGTGTGTTGTGCCGAGCTGTGCTGTAGAGTGTGTTAATGCCTGCCTAGGCCAGCCTTGCCCTCAATCTCATACCTACTGCTTCCCTCTCTCTCTCTCTCACTCTTTCTCTCATCTCTGTCTGTCTGTCTCTCTCTCTGTCTGCCTCTGCCTCTCGCTATCGACCTAAGTGGAAAATAACAAAGCGGCTTATTAATTAACAAATTACATGTTTTGTACAAAATAAGAGAAAAAAAAACACAAATTACACATTTTATTTACCTGTCTCAACTGAACGAAGATGTTTGCACAGTTTGCACTTGTTTTCTTTTTTGTTTATTTGCTTTTTTTGGGAATTTTAATGTGTTCACTCTTAACTTTTAAAAATACAAAAGCGCGAACACGTTGAACTTGAGGTGACGCAGTCACAGTCACTTTGACTATCCTTAACTCTAAAAGGGCAAAACGACAACTCTTACGTGTGGTAAAGTTCCACGTAAGTGGAAAATGAGTGGATTGATATTATTTGGAAGAGAAATGCTTAGAGAGTGCAGAAAAAAGATTTTTATTTAGTAGTAGAAAGTAGAAAGAAGGCTGTAGAGGTAGTAGTAGTAATAGTCGAAAAACAGTAGTAGTTAAAGAGAAGTCGGATAGTCGTAGTACGAAAGAAAGTAGTGGATGAGAAGTTGTAGAGTAGTAGTAGTAGTAGAGTAGTAGGAGTACTACTACTGTAGCAGTAGAATTAGAAGAGTAGCAGCAATAAAAGAGTAGAAGTAGTAGAATTGTCTTAGGTGAAAATTATTAGTCGGACAACAGAAGAAAAAAAGTAGTAGTAGAATAGTAGAAGTAGAATAGTAGTAGATGAGAAATAGTAGTAGATGATAAATAGTAGTAGGTAAGAAATATTAAGTAGTACTAGTAGAATTGTAGTAGATGAGAAATAGTAGTAGTTAGTCACTAGTAGTGGAAGAAATAGAAGTAGTAGCAGTAGTAGAATAGTAGTAGAGTAGAATACTAGTAGTAGAAAAAAAGTAGTAACAGTAGTAGAATGGTAGTAAATGACAAACAGTAGTAAAAGAAAAGTAGTCGGATAGTAGTAGTAAACGAAGTAAAAAGAGTAGTAGTAGGTGAGTTGTAGAATAGTAATAGATAGTGTTATTAACAAGTAATTAGTAGCAATTAACTACTAATATAGTATTAGTAGTAGATTACTATACTTCATATACTATCAATATACTTTATATGAAATACTTCAATATACTTCATATAAGTACTACGAAACAAATACATCAAACAGATGTTCAATAACAATTCTCAGACCGAGAAACACTTGCCAATTTTAACGCCTACAAAGAATTTTCGTGTGGTTCCACTTAATAATTTTCCATGCCAAAGGCAGAACAAACATTCCGCCACACGCTATAGAGTCGTGTATATACTCTATACTCTATGAATATTCCACTATATTATTATATATATATATATATTACATAGGTGTATATACAACTTATTTTTCTACCCTCAAGTCGTAAAAACTCGCTTTGTTTTGGCTCAAGTTGAGAATTTTAATTACAAGCTATTCGTCAGGCTAATTTATGGCTAACTGGCTTTCAACTGTTGTTAGTTGTCCTTGAACCTAACGGTACTTCAGAGGCATTACACACGACATATCTAGAATAAATAAAACATGTCAAGCTCTCTCAAGTAAACGTTCTCATGGCGAACTTGTCCCGCTAGCAAACGAGTGCAATTTGATTGACCTTTTGGGCAATTGAAAGCGAATACGAATACAATTTGAATAATAACTAAAAATAGTTCTTGGACAGTTAAGTTATTGGAGCTGTTTGTACACCCAACTACTGTGGAGATCGGGGACTTCGAGCCTAATTAGCAACAATTCCAAATGGAGGAGCAGCCGCAAATAACACGCAAATGCGCAGTTTATTTGGCTTCCTAGTTAAGTTAGCTTGAGGTGTGGGCGAATGCGTGTGTGCTGGACATATTAGGAGAAGGTCAATTTATAAGCCATATACACACAGAGATATATGCCTAGAGTAACCATAATAAACAGTAATGAATTACATACATACACAACTTGACACAGATACAAGCTTATTCCGAAAGATTTATGACCTTAGAGGGAAGATAAAACAGAGAGATCTCAAAATTACAGGGTATTATCGCATTGTTCATGGAATTCGTAATGCTTATAGTTATAGGTATTCGTAATTGGCATGCTTTACAGATTTATACAGATATAGATGTATTATTCATATCCAGAAATGACAGAATCGTTCCAAAGTTCTGTTCTCTCTCTCTCTCTTTCTAGCTTGAGATCTTGAACTATTGCTTAAAGCAGTTCCAGTATTTCAACTTATTTCTATAGATAGGTATTTCAAGAAATTAACATAGTAAAAATTTATAGTCAGACATGTGTAAATAGTCTGAGAATCGCCATGAGTCGATATAGAGTTCTTCCTCTCTCTGTCTTTCCAAAAAACTTTTTCTCTATCTATTTATCTGTATCCCTCCTTCTCTCTAATTTTTCTTATCAATCTTATCTCAACAATTCCGAATCCTAACTCTGGTCTACCTCTCCGACAAGGCAAAATATTAGTCACGTTTAACTTTTAGATTATATACTACCCATATTTAGTATTCGTCTGTGATCAAACTTCTGCTTACTTTTGTTTTTCTTTCAGACACGCCATTCGAAGCTTTTTACCTGTAATTCATTAGCCATTAGCAATTAGGTAATTAGCACGAATTGCCTATACAGTTGTTCTCTTCTTACTTAAAGACACTTGAGTACTTATATATAATTACCAGCTGGGTTGACTATATTTCGCTCGTCTCTTTTTTTTTGCGTGGCGAAGCAGGCGCTGATTAGGCGATAAAGCGCGTATGTTACAATAACAATGCAATCAATTGATAAAGCCCGAGCTGAGTCACACGATTGAAAGTGTACATAATGTGTATAGATGAGTTATACGTATATAAATATTAGGTATATATACATAACTCTCATTAAGAAAGGGGTAAAACGAGTTTGCGCTTGGGCAATACCCTGTAGTAGATGAATATATCCAATATAAGACATAAATGAATATATTTACTATAAGACAACAAACAGAATCTATATCTAATTACTAGAAATCGATATAATTTAAATATGAAACTGATAGGCAAAGTAAAACTAGTTTTTAATATGTAAAACAGCATTATGAGAAATCGATATATATCGATTTGTATAAAAGTTATCGATAACATGTTATAATACCGGTATTATAAGTATATTATAATAATTTCATATAAATATTATGCGTGCATATAAACATATATATTTCATATTTATATGATATCAATAAATATGGATATATTTATATTATATATCATTTGCACGTAACTAATATACCCAGAAAATGAATACGAATTTGACTCAGGCAACGTTTGAAATGTGAAATGGAAAGAGGGCAAAACTGAGAGTTGGCGTGGGTAGGAGAAATTCAATAGGCACTCTATATACACAATCACACACATACATATATGTATTACATATGTATGTGTGCGTAAGCAGTTGTCAGGTAGTTGGCTAGCTTGATGGCTAACAAAGAAGTGGAAATAGAAGTAACGCAAAAATAGCAAAAACAAAAACACTATTTAAAGGTTTTTTTTTCGTATTGATAAGAAATTTGAGTAGAATGACAGCTGCAGTTGTAGCTGTTGGTGCCACATGCAGCAGGTGCGAACAATGCACACGCATACATACACACATATAGACATATACTTATGCAGCTGCGCCCTAAACCAGTTAAACAAGACAGGCGGAAGCAGCGACTGAATGAAGACCTTAAGAAGTAGCTTCCGCCTGCAGCAGCAGCAGCAGCAGCAGCAGCAGCATCATGTCGTTGCATGCATCAACTTGAATGAACAAGCACGCACACACATACACACATGCCTGCATACATATGCACACGCAATAGCTAGAACCGTTAAGAATACAATATACAAGCTAAAAACAAGTTTCACAACTCGAATTAACTTCGGCTAGCCGAATCTTCAATACCCTGACACACACACAAGCCCAGACAAGGTCATGTAACTGTAATGCACTCTTTTCGTAGGGTATTAATAGCTGCACATATGCGCCTGTAAGTGTATGTGTGCGTGTGTGTATATTGTTGTACAAGGGCAAATGAATGAATTAACGAGTAAAAAAATATGAATAAAGTAAACAACAATTGCCACATAGAGCAGTTATCACAGTGAAAAAGTATTTAACACCGAGGCGAAATATCAGCACTAAGATTATAAATTTACTAATCAAAACACAAACAAGCACGCGCACACACATGCATACAGCTGTAAACACACACATACACACACAGGCAGACAGACAGAGACAGACACATACATAGATGCGCTGCTCCCCTGGAGCTGTTTTGCTCCTCCTGCGCGCTGCTGAAACAAACTTTTTACATTTTGTGTTTCTATTTCTGTGCTACCCCAACAAGAGCTCGGCACAAGTTTTATTTATACAGCAAACGAATTGCTGTATTTTCTACAATTTTCATTATGATTATTCACCTTTTCTTGATTGGTTTTTTTTCACTTTTGCGCAGCGCGTTCGTTTATTGATTTGCCAAAAATTGTTGCCAAACACACACAGAACAAATACTGTTGTCTTTTGGAACAGTTAATTAACTAATGTGTAATACGTTTCGTTATTTCGTTAGCTATTGTAATACTTGCAATAATTAAAGAAATCTTAAACAAATTTTTTTTAGTGAATTAGTTGGGGAACAAAACAAATGCGACTACGCGAGCCACATTCTTCTTCTTCAGTAAATTAAGTTTCACTGCCAACTTCAAGCGACGCACTGCTGAATACCGAGCGAAATACTAAATTTAACAGAAAATACCAATGTTAAGCAATGATAGTCGATATTTACATTTATCGATTGCTGTTCAACCATTTGTAAACAACTAAATCCAGTGCTGTAAAAAGTAAAATACTAAATGTAACAGAAGATACCAATGTTATGCAAAGGTAGTCGATGTTTACATTTATCGGTTAATCGATTGCTGTTCAACCATTTGTAAACAACGACGTGGTAGATTAATTAGTTTTTGGTATAAAATATGAACAAATTTGTGTTATTTTTGTGTTCACTAGTGGCCTTAATAAGCGTAAGTAATAGTAAAAGCAATTTGTAAGCATTTAGCTGACTTATTTTGCTTTTGCAGTGCCTTAGAACAGCTCATGCAGAATTCACGGCTGCCGATTGCCGGGAACTCGGCTTCATTAAAACACAGTTAATGTGCTCCAATTGTGACAAATTAGATGATTTTGGACTGGAGGCTATTAAGTGAGTAGTACTCAAATGATTAATTACAATACTAAATCAATTTATCATTCAGACCCCATTGCAAACAATGCTGCACGCAGGACCAGCAGCCCGCGGCACAGCGAACCTATGCCAAGGCCATTCTTGAGGTTTGCACCTGCAAATTCCGTGCCTATCCCCAAATCCAGGCATTCATACAGAGCGGCCGCCCGGCCAAGTTCCCCAATTTGCAAATCAAATACGTGCGTGGCCTAGATCCACTAGTCAAACTGCTGGACGCCAGTGGCAAAGTGCAGGAAACGTTATCCATCACCAAATGGAACACGGACACCGTCGAGGAGTTCTTCGAGACGCACCTGTCCAAGGAGGGCGGCGGCAAGAGCTCTTATAGTGTTGTAGAGGATGCCAACGATGATGATGACGATGATGATGATTTCCTGCGCACCAATAGAATATGAATGTGAAGAGCTGTTAATATGTGCCTGCAGCAAAAAAAAAAAAATAAAAATTTGCCTGAAGCCAAACAATATATATATAAAAATTAAAAATAAAAAAAAAAATTGCCTGCAGCAAAGTAGTTAATAAAGTTAGCCTATCGTCTAGGAGTTGAGCAACAAGCGCGAGCTTTTTATCTCTGCGAGCAAAGTTTCGAAAGCTTACAGTTTGAGAGCTTTTGGGTTGCAGACAAATTCAACATTTCTCCGCATTGCGCCCAAAAATGTATTGATTCATCATCATATATATAAATTAATATGTATTTTTTTCGATTTGTTATCTCGTTATCAATTTGCAATAACAATGTCTGTCTATTGTGAACCGTTTCGAATGACAATAACAAGCTAAGCCTAATGTGAACCAGTTCGCAGGGTAATTTACCCGCTCATGACGTCTTCTTAGTTAAATATTTGCTCAGATTGTTAAATAGTCATTCACTAAATTAGCTGGGCAAATAGCGGAATGTTTTTATATATTTCTTCTTTAATGTTAAATTTTGGTTGCGTGACAAGCTTTAGGCTTAGCTAGCGCGCGCGCTCTCTCTCTCTCTCTCTCTTTCGCTCTCTCCTAGCTGGCGGCTGGGCGCATGTGCACGCGGCTTCCATTCACAATAAAGCCAGAAAGTGAGGTTATGTAAGCACACACACATACATATATGTATGTATGTATTTGCAAGAAAAAACTGATTGGCAAATTGAACTTCTTATGTACTTTGTGCAATATCGCCTGTTTACGTTACAATCCATATTATTCTATTAGTATTTATATATATTGCGGTTATTGTTGTTGTTGTTGCTGGGGTTGTTTATTGTTTTAATCATAGCCTGACCCACAGTGGGGCAAGGTGGATAGAAAAAGCTATACTCAAATTAATCAACACTGATTACAAATTAAAGCAAGTAGGAGTGCTCGAGTCGAGACTGCTCGACTAGGAGATACCCTGAAGCCAAAAAAGAGTGGATATTCGACGGACCTATGGACATGGCTATATTGACTCAACTCGTCGCCCTGATCAAGAATATATATATTTTATGGCCTTCCTTCTGTCTGTTACATACATTCCCATTTTCAATGGTTTTAGGGTATAAAAAAAAACAAAAATCTCAATGCAAAATTATTATATATATATATATATATATGTGTGTTTTATTGTGAACGATTGTCATGCCCTATTGTGAATCGTTAGCTCTTGCCTTGTGATCAATACTAATTACTTCCATTATGACTATTCTATGCATATTGCATTATTGTTATGCACGTCAGAGCGCTTATCATTGTGTGCCATAAAAGAGCATTCAACTGTTTGGCAAAACTATATATAAGTATAATATATATAAATAAAAAAAATATATATATATAATTTAATATATAATTAATTTTTTTATTGCAGCTCACTGTCCTTAACTCTATAGCGCATTTTATATATACCATAGCTATATACATATATATAAACATATATATTTGAAGTAACTTTGAGTGGCCCCCCTGGTTGGCAGCATGGCCGCTGGCTGCGTCTTGGAATGTCGTTTGAGGCGCCCCCTGTTGGCGCTCTCTCGTGTTTGCTGATAACATTTGCGCCTTTGGTGTTAGAGAGGAACCGGTCGCCCAGCGCACTGAGCCGATAACAATAATGACGCTATAGTCAAAGCGTCATATACACATGTAGCTTCCATTAGCGCGACAATTTTGATTTGATTTTGGCGCTTCATTAAAAAGCAACACTAAAAGCCATAGGCGAGTGGCGAGTGGCAAGCGGGAGTGGGAGTGGGAGGGTGAGCGATGTGACATTTAGCGCGTTCACGCTCTCTCTCACTCTCTTTTGTGCGACTTGCCCTTTTACCGTTAACAGTATCAGCAAAGTCAACGCGAGCAGCTTGATTTTTTAATTGCGATTTGCGCTTTGCGCTTTTAGCACGCCAGTAAAAACAAACGGTTATTCAACTTATGCTAAGCAATATGTAACGTGAATATATATAGAAATATAAATATTTGAAATCAATGTGGCTAGTCTAGGCTGTTAAAATATATATGTATATTTAGATATAAAAAAACTTTTCTTATTTAAGCATAGTAGTGTATTTGCTAGTCGGCTCTAGCCGATTAATATTTTGTTCATGTTTTATTAATAAAGTAAGCTTGTCTCAACATTTATGACTTGTGCGCACAACACATGCTCAACTATGAGTGTATGTGTGTGTGCGCACACATGCATAAGGATGCGAGCGCACACAACATACATACATACATATGTACTATATATGTGTCTCCCTTGCTCTCACTCTAAACTCTTACTCCTTGTGTGAAGGGTAAAAGGCAATAGTAAAATAGGACTAACTGTGTATCCGCATCGAACTTTGCCTTCTATATTTAGCTCGGGCCACAAATTGCGTCGTGCTTATTTACAAAGCAGCACACAAAATAGCAACAACAACAACAACAGCAAGAACAACAACAGCGACAACAACAAACACAACAACCGTTGCAGCTAATTGTAATCTGCAGCCCATGTTAACGTCTGCGTTTGTCGTGTGTGCAAATAAAAAATGTGTTTATTTATGTACTCTACAAAGTTTTGCGGTATTTACATTTTGTGGTGAGCTATGTAACGCAGGGAAGTTGACATGAAGGAAACATTGCATATATAGTGTTCAGACGTATCAGTGGTATAATAAGAATATAAATAAATAAATTTATGTAAATATATATACTGTATAGATATAAATATTTATAGGAATAATTATATATTTATATAGTAAAGATATATAATTAAGAATATATTTATATAAATTTATGTAAATATATATACTATATATATAAATATTTATAGCTATAATTATATATGTATATATTATAGATCGGTATCAACAGGTGACTTATCAAACCATGTTTCTATGCAAAGCAAAGTATACTCTTTATTTGGTTGTACATCTCTTACCTGTTATAGCTTCATATAAATAAATCGCAGCAGATCGGTTTACTATATCATATAGCTGTCAAAGGAGTGATCAATAAAAACAGATGATTTATATTTTTAGCTTTCCTAAATTAATTGCAAAATGTACGCTCTCCATATATAAATACAATCTTATCAAAATTGGATCACTATATCATATAGCTGTCATAGATAAAATCCATTTAAAGTGGAGCATTTGTAGAAAAAACTTTTTAGCTTTTATAGATATTTTAATAAAATTTGATTTTTTTATAGTTTTGCTCAGCTTTCAAAGATCTTATCAAAATCAGATAATTATATTAATTTTCAGCATACCATAAAGTTAAGTGTATTAAAAATTCGACATGCCGAATATCTGTTATTTTTATATATGTTTTGTAATTCAATTGATATGGTTAAGTACCTAGGTATAAATATATATATATGTAAATTAAACGTGCAATTATTTGCATATTTAATAATTGATAGAATTTATGGCAATTCGTTTCACTAGCACGTAGCACAGTGTAAATAATAATAATGTCAGGAATTGTAATTAAAATTAAATGTAAGATTTATTTGAAACAAATAACTGTGTTATTACATTGAATATACTCTTATGCCTGTTTTTTGTTGTTTATCTTTTAGAAATAAACAATTACTTAAATATTTAATTTAATAGTATTTTATGTATTAACTACATATACATTAATTTTCTTTTTATTTTAGCGCATTTAGAAAACAGAAAAATAAAATTACAAATTATTTTTTTTTTTTTTTAATTTTTTATGCGTTTTTACAATATTTTTAATATTTTTTTATTTGTATTTTTTTTGTCGCATATTTTTTGTATAAAGTTTTTAAACTTTACTTATTTAGGTAAATAACTAGAATTTTACATTTGACATTAGAAAAAAAGGAAAATTTTTAATTTTTTATGCAAAAATCTATAGTATTAACAATATTATATATATACATATATATATATAGATATATATATATATATATATGTTCTGGTACTCAATTAATAATTTTTTTGCACTTTTATTTATTTATTTGTAAAGCCTGTTTCTCGCTTTTATCTCAAAAATTTGTTTTGTTTTTTTTTTTTTATAATTTTAGACTCTTTTTTTTTGGAAATTGAAAATAAAATATTAAAAAATTTTGGTACGTAGAATTTGTGTGTGTGGATTAAATAGAATAAAAGTTTTTTTTTACTTGATTTTATTTATTTTGTATGACAATTTCCTAACTATTTATGCAAATATATATATTTTGTATATATATATATATATATATATATTTAGCTTTAAGTTTTTGTAAAAAATTTTGAGTTCGTTTTTTTTTCTTTTTTTGATTTACAATTTATTTTTTGTGTTTTCGTTAAGTTTTGTCGTCTGTGTGGAGCGCAGCTTGTTCCTATATATGTATATATAATCGGTATATATATATTTAGATTTGTGATACTGGAAATTAGTTGATTTTTATAACTGCTTTTCGGTATATTCGAACAAAAAGAGGAGGCTAGAAATGTTTTTTTTTTGTGTTTTGTTTTTTTTTGTAATTTTTTTATTGTTATCGATTAACGATAACCGATAACTCGCACGCTTAAATACTAGTAATTGCTTCGACGGCACGTAAGGGTAAATTTCGATATTTCCATATATATATATATATATATATATATATATATATATATATATATATATATATATATATATATAGCTGTTTATCAGTTATAAATAGTTGGTAAATTGTAGCTTTTATTTTACAGGAATTTCTTGTTTTGTGTGTTGCTTCTGCTTCTTCTTAATCTTCAGCTTCATCTTCTCCATCCTTCCTTTATATAGAACAATAATTTGGTCGTAGGTCTAAGACACTTTTTGGTTTTTAATCCGTTTTCTTTCATATTCCTTTCATCATATAAATAAATACATATACATGTGTTTGTTATATACAGAAAAGTAGATTTATATATATACATATATATATGTACATATATATAGTAAGTAGTTGTAGTAGGTATTTTCGTGACTTATGTGCGTAGTTAAGTAAAATCTGAGACTCGCTGTAAAACATATATATATATATATATATATTTATATATATATATAAGATAAGGTAAGGGCGGGTTTTATTTTTGGGTTAATTTGGGTTTTATGTAGAGGTCTGGTATTTAAAAGAGGACTTTCTGTCGTACACTTAATTCCTAGGGGTTTTTTTTTTTAGCTAGCTACACAAAGCACAGACGAATGAATGGGGTTTTTGTTTGTTAGGGAAGCATAACAAAAGGGGGACGGGCAGGACGAGGAGGGTGTACAAAAGACTAGCATGGACAAACGCTTACAACTAGCTTAGGTGTATGTGTGTGTGTAGTGTGTTTGTGTGTGTTAACTTGGCTTGATTTGACTTAGAAGAAAAACTTGCGCACTTCCTCATCCAAATCGCTGGAGTCAACAAGTTCATCTATAACACTCGGCACAAGCAGCTCAATCACCTCCAAATCCTTTTTATCCTTTTCACTAGCTGCTGCTGCTGCTGCTGCTGCTTCTGCTGCTGCTGCTGTTTCCGCTGCCGCTGCTGCTGCTGTTGTCTGCTGCACATCGACGACGCTGCTGGAGGCTAACAATGCATCATATGTATCCTCGAGCAGGACGCCGCTCTCGATGGCCGCAACAGCCTCCTCATAGTATCAGTTGAGGTCGCGACGAAAGCTATCCTCGATGCTGGGATCGGCAATCATTATAGGATTCTGGTCGGACAAGATTTGCAGCCCGGCCACATCCATCTGTCCCAGGTCCAGATCTAACGTATCGAAAATCCTATTGAAGTCCGTAGTCGAGGAGTAATCGCTGAATATTATCGAGGGTATATTGGCTGTGGTGGGCGTATGGCTTTGCTGCTGCTGGTGGTGGTGTTGCTGCTGCTGCTGCTGTTGGTGTTGCTGTTGCTGCTGTTGGTGGTGTTGCAGGTGTTGCTGATGTTGCTGATGATTCATAATCATGTTGGAGTTGCAGGCATTGCCCACTGGCGAGCTGCTCGACAGCGGCGAGTTCGAGTGGTGCGGCGAATGCATCGGTGAGTGGTGCGGCGACTGATGCAGCGACAGCGACAATTGCTGATGCGGCGATGGCGCCTGCGTGGACATGGGTATGGGCAGCGGCGAGCTGGGGCAGCCGCCCAGTCCAGGCGATGGCACAGGCGAGGCGACCAGCGGCTCCACCACACCACCAACACCATTGCTGTTGTTGTTGTGGTGCTGGCTGTCCACGCCGGGGCCATTTAAGCTCGGCCCACCATTATGCGTGGCTGAGCCATTGCTGTTGTTGTTGAGGAGTTGTTGCTGCTGTTGCTGCTGCTGTTGTTGCTGCTGTTGCTGGTTGTTGATGCGTCTCAGATTGTTGTTGTTGGCGCTGGCCTCGGGACTGCCGCTCAGCTCATTAAAGTCGAGCAGTTTGTTTTGCGCCTGCTCCTGCTGATTGAAGCCATTCGCCGATGTTGTCCCCGCAGCAGCAGCATTCGCTGTGAAATCATCAAAGTCGAGCGCAACAAAGTTGTTGGCGAAACTTTGCTGCTCCGGCGACGAGTTGCTGTCGCCCAGCGAGAAGTTCTCGAAGTGATTGTGAAACGAGGGATTCAGACTATTGTAGGCGGCGTCAAAGCCACCCGACAACTGTTGCTGCTGCTGCAGTTGTTGCTGCTGCTGCTGCTGCTGTTGTTGTGACTGCTGCTGTGGCTGTTGCTGCTGGTGTTGCACACGTATGGGGCTGGCCGGCGCGCTGGTGTGCAGCTCGCTGCCCGAGACACTGCTTAGCAGGCCCGGCGAGGAGCGCGGACTAGACGGATTGGCTGGCTGGCGATAGTCGGTTAAGTTGCCAGCAACAGTGGCGCTGCCATTGTTGTCGCCCAGCCGACTGAAGGAGAGGTGAGGCGAGCAGCTGTTGCTGCTGCTGCCGGTGGCAGCGACGCCGGCTGACGTTGGCGAATGCTGTTGCTGATGGTACGGCGATGGCGGCCCAGCGGGACTGAACGGACTGGGCGACTGATCCCGTTCGCGTCGTTGATTGTGCGGCGACATGACAGGCGAGAGTGTTTGATGCAATTGTTGCTGTTGCTGTGACTGTTGCTGCTGCTGTTGTTGCTGCTGCTGTTGTTGTTGCTGCTGTTGCTGTGGTGTTGCGTAATGCTGCAGAGCTGTGAGATTTGGCAGGGAGCCGGTATTGGCATAGCTGGCCTGCTCCTGCAATGGCCTGAACAAAGAGTTGGCGAATTTGGCGTTATATGGCGGATGCAACTGTTGCTGTTGCTGCTGCTGCTGTTGCTGCTGCTGCTGTTGTTGCTGCTGCTGCTGTTGCTGTTGCAACTGTTGCTGCTGCTGCTGCAATTGCAGCTGTTGCTGTTGTGCTTGCGGCTGTTGCTGCTGATGCATGTGCAGCTGTTGCTGCATATGATGCTGATGCTGCTGCAACTGTTGCAGCTGCAGCTGATGCGGCTGCAACAGCGGCGTCTTTCTCCTCTGCGCCTGCGGACTGAAGCTGCGTCCGATTTGATGCGGCGAATGAGATCGTTGGCTGTGCGGCGACTGTTGCTGCTGCTGCTGTTGTTGCTGCTGTGCATAGTTGGCGTGCAGCGTGTTCATGTCGTTGCCAAAGCCACCTTCTGCTGCCATCGCCATGTTGAGGCTTTGATGCAGCGCCGAATCGGAGTTGGAGCGACGCCAATTCGTATCCATTGGCGGACTCAAGTAGAGGTTCTGTTGTGTGCCATTGTTGTTGTTGTTGTTATTATTGTTGTTGTTGGCATTGCCAGTGCCGCCACTGCCGCTGCCGGGGTTGCTGTTGCTGCTGCCGCCGCCACTGACGTTGGGCAAGCCCATGGCATTTATCAAAGCCGTTGAGCCGCTGCTGCCATAGGGCGAACGATCCTGTTTCCGTTCCGATTGTCGTCGCAGTGGACCAACGCCCATGCTCCTACCACGCGATTCTCGATACGCTGTGGGTGAACCCCCACCACCGCCACCTCCCACTCCCCCGCCTCCTCCCGCGCCAGCTATGCCATCGGGTGAGGCACCACCGCTGGCGCCGCTGCCATTGCCGCTGCCCGTGCCATTGCCCGCATTCGCACCTGGCGAAGCATTGCTGGAGCCACCGCTCTCCGGCCCGCCCAGACAGCATTCCAATATCTTTTGATTCGCCTGCGTCTCGTCCATCTTGGTGGCATAGACCTCCTTCATAATCCGCTCAAACTCCGCCGTGCCCTCGGCCTGCTTCTGCTTCTGCAGCGCAATCTTTTCGCTAAACTTACGCGGATTTGCCATGGCTTCTCTCTGTTGTTGCTCCCTCCTTCTGTTATCCTTGGCCTGCGCCTGCGTTTACTTTCTGTGAATTAAAGTTAGTTTTAAATATATAAATATATATATCTATATATATATGCTATAGTTGTGGGAAAGGTTTTTGAGGTCTGGCGAGAGATACGTTCATTTTGTTTTGCTCTCTTACGCCTTATTATCTCGAGCGCATCGATTCAAGTTTCTCGCGGCTATGAAGTCGAGTGCCTTGAGGAGAAGGGTACTTGGGACGTACTAAGAGTAGGCCAAGTCGCACTTTGAATACTCTATCAGACACTATAATATATACTATATACTATAATATCTATATATGATATTTTTTGTATAATTATTTCTGGGAATAATGAAGTAAATAAATGACCACAAAAAAGGTGTCACAAAAAATTTATATACATATATAATAAGTAATTCTGTAAAGTCAGATATATTTCATTAACATCGACGTATCATTGCCTTAAGCTGATAATGATTAATGGTCTAGTAAATCAAGTTATATATATATAGTAGTACTTATCTCTATATATAAACACACTCTATATAAGTCAACGTCTTTATTGCTCTCCCCTATGCAAACTGTGTGACTAGTCGGCTATACCCTGCACACGCTTAGGGTATTGCTTATGTTTTGGCCTGCTCTTGGCTTTATCAATGTGTCAGCTGATAAGGCAGATAGTTGGCCCAACAAATCAGACATAGCCGTAGCGGCAACCTCGTATTCGCCTCTATCTCCATATCTCTCTTCCTCTCTCACTCACTCACTTAGTCTCTCTCTCTCTCCTACATTGTCTTCAGTATTTGAGTATTTCTCAGCGATTTATTGCATAACCCGAAGTGGTATGTAAAAAGGGCGGGAAAAATAGCATTCGTCGCAAAAGTAAACAATGGATTTATAGTTCTTTGGAACTGTCGCAGATATACCTTATATATATATATATATATATATATATACATATATATATGTAAATATATGTTTAACTATGGCCATAGGGGACCCAACCTGCAGCTGCATTATGTAAATGAAAGTCGATTGCGTAGTAAACGAAATAAATTTGCATTAATTCGCAAAAGGGGGCAAAGGTTTTCGGCGAGAGCCTCTTCAGGCAACACCTGAAGGGCATTCAGTAGGTCTACATAACCTTTCTCCATATCGAGTAGGTCATGCAAACCAGTTGTGCAGCTTCTGGTCAACTTGATGAGCTAGTGAAGAGATGTTGCCAAAGACAACAGAAAGAGTTGACAACTTTATAGCAGATCGCTGAAGACAAAACACACGCACACATACACACGTTCATGCACACACACACACACACACCTGGCTTTATCTTTGTCAAAAAGGAAAAACATGTGAATAAATGATAGAGCAATCGAGCCATGAAGTCATGCGTTGTCGGATGAATTGTTATCTGCGGATTGGGCATAGATCTCGAATCGTACTCGTGACTAAAATATACTATATATATAGAGGTATTATATATATGTATGTATATTGCATATATATACTGCTGATAAATCAGCGAACAGCCGCAGTAGTGGGTGGACTATAAATAACTAGAAGGCTATAAGGCTTAAAAGTTGCCCAAAGTAATGCTCGAGTTGCAACTTTGAATTGGTTTATCTCGCCCACGTTTTCTCTTTCTTTCTCGCTCTCTCCCCCCCTTCTCTTTCTCTCTATTAATAGTATTTATAATCGGATTTATAGGTTTATGATTATCAAATAAGTTTTAAGTACTTATGAACTGATATATATTTAACTTTGTTTTTCTTATTGTGATTTAAGATTGGGTTCTTGGAGGATAGAAGGGGTAGTGTTGGAATATTGGAATACAAACAACTGCAAGCTCTATTGCTTTGACCAACTGTAAATCCATGTATTATTCAACAGGCTGAGTCTTAGCAACCAATACTTTAGATATACCTAAGATATAGTCAATGTCTGGGCATAGTTTAAGTAGTTAATCGGGGCATTTTACTATTTAACTAACAGATTAGACCTACTTATATATACCTTATATATATGCCTGAGCTTAACTTTGCCATTTAACCAACATAAAATGCCAGTTGTTTTTCAACCTAATTTCCTATTTTCAAATTTTCAGCTGTGGCTATTTTCCAATTGCTTTTCTCACTCCTCAAGCTGTAAAAATAATGCTCATTAATAATTTATGAGCCAATAGAGTTTACAAGTTTCCTTACGCTTGGATGGTTTTTTCTCTACCATTCTGAAAACCCAAAAAAAAATAAAAAAACCTGGCTGAAAATCAATTTCCCAGCTAGCGATCGGGCGACAATTCCAGCTAAATGTCAAGCGAGCAACTGAATGACTAACAACTCGGAAGTGTTGGCCAAAAGCTGAATTTGGCTTAAAGCTATGGGCTAAAAGCTGATTGGCGATTCAGCTCAGTTGCAAAGAAATTCCATAAGCTAAGCCTCTCCCTCTGCCTCCCACTCTCTCCTCTGACGACCAGCTGTTGCAGCTGCTAGAGCGGGACAGCAGCAGGCCATAAATAGAACAACAACAACAACAACAACAATGGGAACCATTCCCACGAATCGATAATGACATTTAATAATGATTTAATAACCGAAACGATAAAAATTTACTTAGGCTCAGGGTTGCGTGGGCAGTTGGAGCTACCTATGCGCCGCCCAACTCCCCCCTCGCTGGGCCTCTACTGCTCTGCTCTTATCAGCTGCTTTATCGGCGCGCGCGCCATGGAATTTTTGAATAATTTTGCACTGTTTGTTGAGGGGAGGCCCGCATGTCCGACAAAAAAAAAGCAAACTTGGCGGCCGGCTGCAAAACAAAATGAACGAGGGGGAGAGGTAGGGGCAGTCAAGAGTTCTTCCTTTACTTTATTTTTTTTTTTTCTACTTACTTGTCAAGCGCGCGGCTATGACAACAAAATCAGTTGCTCTCGCTCACGCTGCCGCTCTCACAGTTATGTGTGTGTGTGTTGCTCTCTCTCTCGAGCGCTCACACACTCTCGCTCTCCCGCTCACTGTGCCAACTAGCTGGCAACTCCAATTGGTTTCCGATTGGCAAATTTAATAATTTTTGTCGTTGGTTTATTGTTGTAGTTGTTGTTGTTTCTTAATTAAAATAGGTATTGTATTAAACTATGATGGCTCTGTTATGGCTGTATATATATGTATGTGTGTATATATTTTATATATATGTATTTTTTTGGCGCTTTTTTCTACGTTTCCAGCTGCTGTTTTGTTTGCTCTAAGCTCAGTTTTTTTTTTGTATTTTTTTTATTTTTTTTTTTTTTGCTTTACTGCGTCTTCTTTACGCTAAAATAATAATAAAAAAAACTTGTATTTTTGTTTTTTTGTGCGCGTCGACTGATAAAACCAGATTTTATTTTGCGTTCTGCTTGAAAATTGATTTCTAATTTGAGTTTTGAGCGCTGCTGCTGCTGCTGCGGCGGCGGCGGCTATTCCAGTTGGGAATTTTTGTTAATGGCCGCGCGCGCAAGATTTTTTTTGTGCTTCTTTTGCCTCCGCTGCTGCTGCTTGTTGTTGTTTGCTCACTCACACACACACAGGCACTCACACACAAGCATACGCGCGCGTTTATTGTTTTAACGCACAACTACGACGTTTTTTTTTTTTGTTTTTTTGCGCTCAGCTGCTTGGGCACAATTTCTGTTGTTGTTGTTGTTGAAAAACTTTTGTTGCGCCTTTGACCTCTTTTCACACCGAGACGTCGACTGCGGCAGCGACACTTTAAATAACTGTACGTTGCTGTTGTTGGCAATTGGTCCAGTTTGTTGTTCCAATTGGTTGTTGCACGGATTACGGCACACAGCTGGACTAGTTAGGCGCGTTTGTTTTACTTGCAATTGGTCCAGTTGCGTTGCCAATTGGACTTTATTTTGAGTAGGGAGCAGCTGCGCTAGTTGGACACGGGCACGTTACCGTTATGCTTGTATACATATATATGAATATAGTTGTTTGTTTGTATGTAAATTCAGCTTTGGCTTGTTGTTGTTGTTGTTGCTGTTGTTTTTTTTTTCTTCGCTCACCAACACACACAGACGCGCGCGCGCACACACACACACATACGCAGAGGCGCTGTCATGTGTGCGTGTGTGTGTATTATGCACACACACACACGTATTATATTATTATGTATGTTATTTTCGTTGCACAAACTTATCATCACGATTCGACTGCTGCTGCTGCTGCTGCTGCTGTCGTTTCTTCCTCTTCGTTCATCTTCGTCGTCTTTTCTTATAAGTTTTTTGTGTGTTCTTCTTTTACTTTATATACATATGTATGTGTGTAGGTATGTATGTGTGTGTTCGCTGCACTTTTACTCTCGCACGTACGCAATTTGTTGTTGTTAACGCGCCATGCAATTGCGCTTCGTTATCGTTGCGTTCTTTTCTTTTAACACAATTTATCGCATTTGTTTTGTTATTTTCACTTTTTTTTCTTATTAGATTTCTGGTTTAGCAGCAGTGACTAAGAATACACTAAAATTGGTCAAGCGCGTGGAACGGAACTGGTTT